>OU026091.1:6260000-7510000 GCA_907269075.1 Idaea aversata | reverse complement strand
AAGATTGTCGAGACTAGCCCTACATGTAGAGGGGGTTTCGGCAAATAATTGCTTTCAAAGAGTTCCTACTGATATACTTACTGAATTTATAATATTTTTAATATTGTTATACTAGCTGTACCTTAATTTTATTTGATATAAAGTTCAAAATACCAAATTACTAAAATATTCGTTCTGCATCTATTCCCAATGGGTATCACTGGGCGCTGAGTTGTCACATGACGCTAGTAGGCACCGAACAATATTTCTCCCAGCTACTTATTCCCAGTCCTTCTGAGTGGGAACAAATGGCTGGTTAGTGTTGAGGCTACAGCGAAAGGGAGCCTCACAAATCCACACAGGAAAGCAGCGTTAAAATGCTTCGTTGCCTGCCACTAACAAGGTTGCATTTTGTCTAAATGTTTAAATTGGATGAACAAGGCTTCAATCTAAAATTTGATGAACGTGCTTAGTCTTAACTAGTGTGAGCATACTAATAATGCTAACAGCACATGCGCGCGATTTTATGTCCATTCAGACCTTATCTGCGACTAACTGGACCCATACTGGACCGAGTAATTTTGACTCATGTGAGAAGTAAGAAAATCTATGTATCAAAGACAATAAATTAAAGTCATCAACTTGTGTAAAATACTTTATTTTAAAACTTCAATTCAAACATTCGAGTGTATGTGTACAAGTTTTCAGTTAATACTGCATTAATTTTACATGTAAATTACTTTAAGTGTTACATAATAAGAGAATACACTACATAGAACTTTTATATATTAAAAATGTATGGAAATATTCAGATTTGCTTATTTATTTATTAATGTTACATCAGTCGGAAATAAAATTTACTTTCACTTAAAACTTTTTGATTAGAAACAGATCTAATCAAAAGATTAGCTTCCATTTGTACTTACGCAAACTTCAACTAACAAAACGTAATGTACTTTGTTTATTATACAAGTGGATATTAAAAATACATAATAATATTGCCTTTATATCTAATTTAGATGATCTAAACAGCTCCAGATGTATTAGTTGGAGTAGGTTTGTTAAAATACAGATATATTTTATTATAAGTATGTTCTTAGATATTATACAGTAGGAATTTTGAAATGGGGTCAGTGCGGCGCCGCACATAAGGACTGCGCCGCGCAGACCCAAAAAAATTGGAAATAAGTAGTGAAATTTATATGAAACTAGCTGCGCTCCACGGTTTCACCCGCGTAACTCCCGATCCCGTGGGAATATCAAACAGCACACGGTGTGCAAATTTGTTTAAAATCGGTTAAGTAGTTTAGGAGTCCATCGCGCACAAACAACGTGACACGTAATGTATTTATTAGATTAGTATTAGTTTCACTACTTTCTTATAATTCAACTAGTTCTACTCTACTACACAAAAGAAAAAGGTTTGTTTGAAGCAAGAAATAATCCTCCCTTGAAGCTAGAGAATAATTTCTTGGTTTTAGTAAAAAATCTTAAGCAGTATTTTTAATTTAAAAGCAATATTCTTAAATTATGAATACTGCTTTATTTTCAAGACTAACCTAAAACTAGGAATTATTTTCTAGCTTCTATAGAGAGGATTAAAACTCACTTCAAGAAACCTATTTTGCTGTGTACTCTAGAAAATTTCATATCTTAGGATAAGAACTATTTAAATGCGTATGTTTCCACATTTATAGTAGAAAAAGTGGGAGAAAACAGTTAACCCATTGATTAACACCCACATTCACAATCAACCCTATGGGATTGCATAGTGCGAGCGAACGCATAGCATAGAGCCACAAATAAGACGCTGATTCGCTAGAGTGACTCTCAGCACAAAATTGACCAATCATAGGGCCGCATTTAGCGCAGTGCGTTCACTTATCCAAGAGCAACTTAAGTACTATTTGTAAATATGGGCGTTATGCTAAGGATACACGACGACACTGACACTCGACACAAATGTCGACACCACTCGACACAAATGTCGACACTAGTGTCGATAGCGTCCACACTGTAGCAATATTTGATGTCGCGGCGGTGGACACACGCAGACACTCGATGTATACATCAAGTGTCAAGTGTCAAGTGTCGTCGTGTATCCTTAGCTTTAGTCTGTACCGGAAACTAGTGCACTGTCACCACATGCAAAAAGTCCATTCACACACACCGCACTAAAAGCGGTGTTAGTTATATCAGAGATTAAAGTTGTCCAGTCGTAATTTCCCTTCGTTCTCAGTTAAATATAGTAAGTCAGCCATGGTCTGCTCGCAAATGGCTTCTTCTGCTTTTTCTGACATCTGAAAGGAATAACAGTTACAACTATTAATTTTTTAATAAAACTTGCTGCGTCCCTCGGTTTTTGCCGTCAAAATGCGGCTATACTGGTGTATTCAGGTTGTATATCCGTACAGAACTTAACAAAACAACGATAAAAGTCAGAAGACACCAGGAAGATTTTGCGCTTCTTGTTGTTTGGTTTGCTGAAGCAATTGAAAATCGCATATAATGGGCTGAATGATTGTCTACGTGCGGAAAATGCCTTCTACCTATAACCTAGACGTATAGCAAGCTAAATGTGCATCGCTGCGTACAATCTAACAATAGCAAGAATGTAGAAGTGGTCATTATGCACTTTTGACCTTGACTGTTCATATGAAAATTTCTTCTTTTAATGACAAAGAGAAGGGTAAAAAAAAAAATTTCCACGCGTAGTAGTAATATCGTAATATTACTACTACGCGTGGATTTTTTTTTTTATAAAACCTTCCTCTTGAATCACCAATCTTGAAAACCGCATCAAAATCAGTTGCGTAGTTTTATAAGCTTACTTATATAAATAAATAAATAATAAGGCGCTTTCTCTTCATACAAATCTTTGAAATGGCATAATTTTACAATCAATGTATGTACGCTATTAAAACATTTAAATTATGAAACTAGCTATTAGATAGCAATTTTTTGTTCATTGCACTTTCAGAAACACGGTGTCCTTATTGCTGAACAAAGAGGCAACCAGCAATTCTGATGTCAGAATGGCTGGTCATTTTATTTTTTTAATTTCTCAGAATATATTATAGATAGCAATTTTTTGCAAAAACTAGCAAATAGATAGCAATTCTTGGATATACTGTTAGTGCCATTCGGCACAGGCAACCAGCCATTCTGACGCTAATTTGTTTTATACTATGTAGTGATGAATAAATTTGGAACATTGTATTTGTTGGAACATATTTTTATGTTTTTTCAAAGAGACACTTACCGGCCTATACTTATAATCCGTAATCGGTGCAAACTTGAAATTAGGTCCAAAATTAACAGACACAGTAACGTTCTTATGCAACGACACGGTCGGATAATAGCACCCTTGGTATATGTCAGTAAACGCCTCGCCTTGACACTCTCCGTTCTTGAAGAAGTATATCTTACTTCCAGGTAAAGGTTTGAGGTTGTTCAGAGATTCTTGTATGTTGTCCTTGTCTTCGTAGTAGAGATGGCTCTTGAATTTCACTAGAGGCTGAAATATTGAGTAAAAAACTATTAAATTGAGTTATTAACTATCCTATAGGTTTTGGGTCAAATAGGCCTCTTTTCGTTGACCTAGAACTATGCAATTTGGCAAGAAAATGCAAGGTCTTCAAAGACTAGATTAAATTAGTTTCGTATCCACAAAGTTTCGCGAAAACCTATATATTTTGGCTATAACTTTGATTAGTTTTTTAAGTTTTATAACCTTTGAAAAGAGCGGTGTTGGGCTAGTGGTAGATATCTCGACTTTCATTCCGGTTCAAATCTCCGCCGGCCGTTGCACTAATGAATTTTTCTTAAGAAAATTGTATGTGCACTAATTGTCATTGTTCCTATGGTGAATGAAAACATCGGGATGAAACGCGTTGCTTAATTGGCTTCAGAAATATTGAAGTTCTTTCCTCTGAATAAGGTCGACTAAGCTGAAAGGGTAGTCGGTGCTGGGCAAGCCTACTCCATCCTCACGCAAAAATGACCCAACTAAGGAGGTCTATTGCTACCCTTTGAAACTTAATGTAGAAATCAAACAAGCGATTTCAATCATTTTAGGTCGAATTTATTACCAATTTTTTTATAGCCTGTAAAAAACCTGTACTTACTCTATCCTTATAAGTGTTGGGTGTGTATAGCGTGGTGACCCCTTCGGGTAAGACAATGAGGAAGCCGAGAGTGTCGCCCTCACCGTACCCGGTGCTGTAGTGCTTACCGCGGGACTCGTGGAACCTAATGTTAAACGTTTACAAGTTACTATCTTTATTTGGCCAACAACAAAACTAAAACTAAATCATCATCATGTCAGCCCATACACGTCCACTGCTGGACATAGGCCTCCCCCATACGACGCCACAAACAGCGGTCCTGAGCCGCCTCCATCCACCGACTACCCGCGACCGCCACAATGTCGTCGGTCCACTGGGCAGCTGGTCTCCCAACACTCTGTTTCGCGTTGCATCGCAGCCGCCACTCGAAAACCTTTACTCCCCAGCGGTTGTCAGTTCTGTGAGCTAAATGACCTTACTACTAAAACTTATACAAAACTTATTTTTGATATGACTAAAAATAACAGACTTTCTTAAATATTCTAAGCTATGTTATTTGTAATACAGTAATAATGTCGCCGCCAAATAGACTCCTGCTCAGCTATGTGTTGCATAAATGCAACGCTGATTTTCAGCAGGGAGTTTTTCCCTGTGATTAAAGAGAGTAGGACGATACGATGACAATGTTTTGATCCAATAGAGATAATATGGTTGAAAAGAATATTGAAGGATAAGTTGGCTATTATCAGTTTTGAAAAATATAAAATATAAGTATTAGAATTTAATCAAAAAATATGAACAATCAACATCGTAGGAGATATATTATGCCCTATAATTATATGAATCCCTTAGTACTGTTGCATTGCAAGGTGGCATCCGACGACGGCTATCCACTGAATGATTCGAGACACGACACTTTGAGATTGCCTACAGAATTTGCTCTCTGCATTTTTCTTGTTTTATACTTTTTAGAGTGCGATTTTTATGTAGGTACCTAGTTAACTACAACTTTTTTATTAGTATTTGTTTTTATAGTGGCAACAGACTGCAACAATTACATTATCTGTGAATATTTCAATTGTCTAGCTATCACTATTCATGAGATACAATTTGGTGACAGACAGATAGTAGAGTCTTAGTCTATGCAATCGCATAAGGTTGATTGTGAATACGGGTTTTAGACTTCATAATAGAGGAGTTTACCTGGTCCCCTTGCGACTGCGCCACGAGTATCCGAACTTGTCGTACCCGAGCGGCGCCTGCAGGTTGGCGTACCGTCGGCCCCAGCCGAGCCGAGCGGCCGCGCCTTCAGGCAGCTCCTCCACGCTCGCCTCCCAGTACCACGCGCCTCGGGACGCAGCGTGCGTCGCGCGCACCATACAGTACCTGGATGGAGTGGAGGGTAAAGGTGAGCGCACACCTAGCCGCACCGCACGCACCGTAGTCGCCGCAGCGAAGGAAATCTCCAAGGTCGATGCTGATGATGTCACCAACGGAGACTGCGGTGCGGCTAGGTGTGGGCTCACCATAAACGAATCTTTTTACAGACGGCTTGTCAACTACTAACCAAACAACAGGAAATTCAAACTTACTCTCGATTAACATTACGAACTAATATAATATCGGCTAGTAAGTACGGTCGGAGTAAGAATTGTAGACCCACTGTAGAGCTCCAAAACTATTATTCTTAGAATGTTTTTAACTCAAACAAAAAAGTCTTTTAACTCATGAATTTATAAGATAAACTAGCTGTCCCGGCAAACGTTGTTTTGCCATATAAAAAAAGTAAAGGAAAAAATAAATAAAATAGGTGTTGTTCGATTTTCAGATCTAACGAATATACACCAAAAATTTCATACAAATCGGTTCAGCCGTTAAGGTGGACTTTGGAAACTAACACCGCGACACGAGAATTTTATATCTTAATATATATAAATCTCGTGTCACAATGTTTGTCCTCAATGGACTCCTAAACCACTTAACCGATTATAATAAAATTCGCACACCATGTGCAGTTCAATCCAACTTGAGAGATAGGATAGCTTACATCCCGATATTCCCACGGGATCGGGAGTTACGCGGGTGAAACCGCGTAGGGCAGCTAGTCTTAATATATATAAATCTCGTGTCACAATGTTTGTCCTCAATGGACTCCTAAACCACTTAACCGATTATAATAAAATTCGCACACCATGTGCAGTTCGATCCAACTTGAAAGATAGGATAGCTTGCATCTTAATTTATCCCGATATTCCCACGGGATCGGGAGTTACGCGGGTGAAACCGCGGAGGGCAGCTAGTAAGTAAATAGATATTATTAGAATAAAAACATTATAAATTACTAGCTGTTGCCCGCGACTTCATACGCGTGGTAGTTTTGTTTTGGTACCTACTAAAACCTTCCTCTTGAATGACTATCCATTAAAAAACCGCATCAAAATCCGTTGCGTAGTTTATAAGATCTAAGCATACATAGGGACAGACAGCGGGAAGCGACTTTGTTTTATACTATGTAGTGATAAATATAAATTATATCTATAATATAAAAATGAATCGCAAAATGTGTTGGTAAGCGCATAACTCAACAACGCCTGGACCAATTGAAAGAAAATATTAAGAAAATTGCGTAGAAAATTATTACGCGGGTGAAACCGCGGGGCGCAGCTAGTATAAAATAAAAATTAGTAATGTCAGACTAAACGACGGTTTCCCAAGGCAGCCCATTTCAGTCTAAGCTCAAAAAAGTATCTTACCCCCGATCCCCAGTCACAGCAAGCCTGTCTTCAGAGACCCGGAGCTGAGGCGCACGGTCGTGGAGCGCCAGCAACAAGCCCCCGGGACACAATGCTCGGTATAACCAGCCCGGTATGGGTTTGCCGCTCCATTCATTGCTCTCATCAAATTCCTGACAAAAAAACCGATAACTTATAAAAACCGGTCAAGTGCGAGTCGGACTTGTGCAAGAAAGGTTCCGTACCATTATATTTGTTGTAATAGCGGCAACAAAAATACATCATCCCAGACCCAGTTGGCACAATGGTCACCATGCCGGACTGCCAATCACAGGGTTGCAGGTTCGATTCCTCAGACATGTATTTATGCTTAGATTCTGTCTGTGGTCTGGTTGTTTCTATGTATTATAAGTATATATTTACAAAAGAAAAGTATAAAGGTAGTATATCCGTACCCATAACACAAGTCTAGTTACTTAGCTTGGGGCTAGATGGCGATGTGTGAAATGTCCTGCAATATTTATTTATTTAAATATTATGTTTCTGGATAACTTACCTGCCTAAACGGTGCATGAGGATCAGGTTCAGCCAAGATATACCTATACCCATCTTTATTGAATGGATGCTCCGTTGGGTAGCCATGGGAGGGGAGCTTCAAACTCCCAAGGTCGGCAGTGCGACCCTTCTTGCCAACCGGAGCGCCCGCGTCTGCGGCGCCACCTACTGCGGGCCGGCGCTTGCCTTGACGGCCTTTTACGTTTCCTGCCAAGGGTACTAGAAAAAAAAAGCAACATTACATCACGCCATGTAAAACCTAAAACAATAATCAGAATCATTTAATCGCAAACTAGCTGCGCCCCGCGGTGTTTCATACAGTTGACAAAATTACACGTATAGCATCTCTATATTCAACCTTGCCAAGAAAATATGCATTAAGGTGACTAGATAAGGGGTAAACAAGACGTATTATAGGAGTATCTAGTAGTTCTGCGAACAGTAGATCTCGCGAGCACAAACATTAAGAAATTTTATGATAAGGTGGTTCCAGGTGCTCCATCAATCCCTACCTAGTAGTTAATTTAAGGGCCGATTTCTCTGGTAGATATTTAAAAGTGAGCAATTTACTGTATTTTGTGTAGATGACACCAAGATACGATACAAACATACGTATCAAACAACAAAAGGATCATCGAAATCGGATCTCATAAGGCAGAGATATCTAATTCTGGGGTCAACATTTTGTGGTTCCAAAGTTACACAATTTTTTGTAATAAATAACTTAACGAATTGCTCATAATTACTCTCTTTGCAGAAGGAGGGTTTAGCACAAAATAAGACATGCCATCGAGTGTTTATAATAACACTTTTTTCCAATTACTTTCATAATAGTCACACTATTGTTGTTTCTCATTGTAGTGATTCGCACTAATAGAATGAGAGTTAATAATCAAGTAGGTAGGTATGCTTGTTTATAAACTTAACGAGAATATCCTGTCATTGAAATAAGAACAATAGTTCTCTAGCAGAGACAATGTGAACGGAGACACGCATTACGTATCATACCATACACCTACACTTTAAAATAATAATAATATAGTCTTTACTAATATTATAAAGCTGAAGAGTTTGTTTTTTTGAACGCGCTAATCTCAAGAACTACTGGTTCGAATTGAAAAAATATATTTGTGTCGGATAGTCCATTTGTCGAGGAAGGCTAAAGACTACTTTCATTTTGATATTCCCACGGCATCGGGAGTTACGCGGGTGACACCGCGGGGCGCAGCTCATATTAAATTTAAAAAAATAGTGCTCTGTCAAAGTCCCAGGGGCCCCATTATCCTAAAATGCCTGGGACCGGCGGGGTTGGTACCCCAGAGCCTCCTATAGGTTTTCTTAATACGCATAGTACAAAAAGAGTAGGTACAAAGCGTGCGCTACGCTCTCGTTTATATGGCTATGGTAATAGAATTTATAAACTGTAAGTTTTTATTTCTTAAATATATTATTATTTATTATTTCAAAATATTAAAATTAAAAACACACAGACAAAAATTAAAATTAAAAACACACATAGGTTATAAACGATGCATCCATCGACACAACCATGCCCTGCTCTTCCATCTGCGTGTTTTAAATTAATTAAGAATTCAAACCGCTATAGCCTTTTGACCCACCCATTATATTATTCCTATTTATAGTTATCTCTAAACATCCGAGTACGTAAACTGGAATACATTAGTAGGCACTATGGTATTATGTAGAACAATCGAAGCGAACGAGACATGCTCTAGATTACGTAAGTCGGGAATTACGTAGACCGTAACATAGCATAGCTCAATTTGTAATAGACTAGCGACCCGCTCCGACTTAGCACGGCTATAAGTATTATGCTTGTATTTCCTCTTGAATCACTCTATTTAAAAAAACCGCATCAAAATCCGTTGCGCAGTTTTAAAGATCTAAGCATACATAGAGACAGACAACAGAAAGTGACTTTCTTTTAAACTATGTAATGATACCTAACTACTATGAAAATTATGTGTATTCCACATAAGTGCATTTTATTTACAATTGTGTGTATAATAATGTCAAATAATAATAGAATCACTGAAAATTTAATTATTAATGTTTTAAAATATCTATAAAAATAACTAAGGGACTTTGGTTGTCAATTGGCAAATCATTAAAAATACACAAGTATACTAACAAGTTAGTTGAAAAGTGTATTTATTATTTAAAAAAATAACAAATATATTGTGAAACAGGTAACAGGAAACAGGTAAATATATAAAATAAGATTTAACTATTGAAATAACAATAAGGACAACCCACAGTTAAGTTATTTTAATAATACACATACCTAAGTTAACCTTGCTATGCAGAAACAATTGGCAATAAATACCTAAATCATGTAATTTGTATGCAAGTATCTACATATTTAAGTAAAGAAATAAATATTATATTATTAACCTATTAACTCACTATCCATAACAAGCTGCCCAGTAATAATATTCTCGTAATAAGTACGCCTAGCAGATAAGATAAGCAAGCATATCACAGACTCACTTCCTTTCGATCACTTGTTAAATCGACCAAAAAGTTTTTAAATAGCTAGTTACAGTTTACTTACGTTTAACGTTTTTTAAGTTGATTTAATAAAAAATAATTACCTAATAATTTAAATAACTGTATTAAAAAAAATAGATCTCACCAGCCATAAAGTTCAAGGTGACTGGTTCTATTTAAATCTAAAATCAATAGAACGCGCTCGTATCGCACGGTGAACACTTATCGACAAACACAATGACAGTTTACCTCGTCATTGTGTGCGTACGTACTTTAATGTTTATACATCACACATGTAGTTTTATACTTTACAACGTTATTCAGTGTTTGTCTAACTCTTTGTACAGTTTTATTATATCAACATTTATAGATGTGCACTACGCGTTGCGGTGTTGTTTTCAGTACTGGCCCACGGCCAATTATAAGTTACTGAGCTACTCTACGTTCATGGAAATATTGTACGCATATGCTAATTAAACTGCGGTACTTAATTAAATGGTAGGTAATTAAACGTTCCTAAAGGTACCTACCAATTATTGAGCAACCGTAGAAAAGAGTCGACTAAGTCAACTACCTAGTTGACTCTTTTCTATGGTTAAGTTATCAATTGAAATCGTAACATTGTAACAATAGGGAAAAAACCTGTAGGATAAGCAGTTAAATTTCGGAAAAAAGTCAAATGCATGTAGGAAAACAAAAATAATAACAAATAAACGCCGAAAAGTAAAACTAAAGTCAACACCTAGTTGACTCTTTTCTACGGTTTAGTGCTCAATTGCAATCGTAACTTTGTAACAGTATGAAAAAAACCGTAGATAAATGTCGGAAAAAGTCAAATAAATGTCGGAAAACAAAAATGAGGGAAGAAAAACCAAAAGAACCCCGGAAACACACACAAACATTGAAGAAAATTAACGCTAAAAAAATAAAACAAATAAGTAAACCAATTTATTCCGACGTTCTTTGTTTTTATAGGTCTGTGGTTCAAGTAGATAAATTGTTGTGTGGGGAAAAAAGTAATTATTTTCCTATTACTCAAGAGAACTTGTCATCATCATCTGAGCGATGTTCCCGGTTGCATCCCTCTCGGGAGCCCGGGGTCCGCTTTCCTACTTTTACGCCTCCACTTCGCACGATCTTCGGCATCCTGGTTAGTAAGGCCATTTGCACGCATATCACCCTTCACGACGTCAAGCCAGCACTTCTTGGGTCTACCCAGTCTGCCACGACCCGGCGGAGGCGCCATGGCAAGACATTTGTTCCCCACGTAACTAGCCGGTTTTCGCAAGACTTACGAGACTCAAGAGAACTTGTAAACATGCTAAAGAAACACTGACACAGTGCAACTGTTTTTCTCTAGATTTCCTCCCATTTCAAAAATTCACTCTGTAAAACTCCAGTGTTGCAGTTTCAGTTTTTGTCAAATCGGCCTTCGTGATTTCTTAGTTTTCTTTAAGAATTTTCTCCTATTTAATTCAGGATAATAAGCCTGTATTAAAGGCAGAGCAAAGTTGTTGTTTTTTTCAGTTTATGTGTATACTAGGTACTTACTTGTGGCAATCCCCATGTCAGTAACTTTTAGCTGCCCCTGTTTGATCATCGCCTCATAGTTGGGCTTTATAGATGTAAGTTCCATGTTGTATAGCCCAAACATTGGTCCGAGATTCGCGTCTTCCTCGTAAGTGAATAGAACTTGTATATCCTTTATTAAGGCTCGTTGGACAGTCGCGTACCAAGATTGAGTTACTCTAAAAAAAATAGCGATGTTACCTTAAAAAGACATAGACACTTACTAAAGTGTAATAATGTTTTATTTATGTTTTGAAGGCTCTATTTTTTTATCAGAATTTTTTTTGTTTTTTGTCGCTCCAGATATAGTTATCTGGAGTGGCTGTTTCAAATACTTTTTAAATTAAAACATTATGGGGTTCTGTCACTATATATTTCAGATTAAGTATTTGATTATTCGTCACGCATATTTTCCGTATAATTAATTACATAAAAGATACAAATCTTTTAGGTAGGTACGGAATACGAAAAAATGTGCGAGAAAAATATTTTATTTGGTCAGATCAGTATAATTAGAGAAAAATACTTAATTTTTAGTGCATTTTAATGACAAAAGCCTTTAGCATGTTTGATACTAAAACTTTGTTTTTTTTACTTGTCAGTACAAAGTTATTGGGACAAAAGTTTGTTGTTGTCTAGTCTACTTCTGGTAATATATTTGAAAGTATTTGTATAACTAAAAGGAAGTGCCTTTCTAGTATATTGGTAAATACTAGAAAGACACTAAAAATATTAGTTCATTACTAAAAAGGCACTATAAATTACCATTTCAGTAATTAGAAATTTCTACATCTAGGTAGGTAAGGTACTAGCTATCACATAAATGGTTGCTAAAAAAAGTAGGTACTACTTTTCTAAATAAATTCTAAAATTAACAGAATATGAGTAAAACTGGAGATGATAAATGAAGGGTTAGGATGATAAAAAAGTGGTCATAAAAATATACTAATATACGTTTCATAAACATACATATATCTATATTTATTTTAGAACAAAACTTACATTACATATCATGCAAAGTTATCTTCATATTTTCAAAAAACCAACAGAAAATCTGCAAAGCAAAATCTCAAGCAAAATGCATTTCACTGACAGTTACTTTTTTTCTTTGATAAAAAAAAATTAAAGATTTTTTACCACAGTATGAAGTACGAAGTACGACATAGCAAGAAGGTTTTTATTAGACTTTAAAAGATATGTCTTTAGTATACATACACCACAGGTAGGGCAGGGAGTTACGCGGGTGAAATCGCGGAGCGCTGTTAGTTGAAAAAATGATCATACCTTCTCGGCATAGTGGTCATGGCTTCCCAATACTGATCGATATAGGGTATGATCTCCCGCTCTTTACTGAACAGTGCCTTGTTGCTGCCATCTTTGAAACTCTCCTGTCTTAAGTTAGCAATCGCTGTCAGACACATTTGTGGAAATGCTGAAAAATAAAAGCTTCAGTCGTGTATTTTGTTTAACAGAAAATATAATGTACGCCTGCAATTCCCATAGCCTACGTTCCTTAAGTCCATATTTATGTCTGCCTGCCCAGTGTCTGCTGGGCAGGCGGACACTGCTGCAGGCACCAAAATCTTTTTAGGGAAATGCATTTAAATTATAACAAAGCTCCTGAAGATGGTTATGTCTTTTATCAGCGATATTCAATCATTTTGCTGATCTCCAGGGGGGTTTAGTAAGGATTCAAAATATCTTACGTGCTTGATTCTTCTTGAAAGTTTCAAGGCCAGTCGGAGAGCAGTTCTTACAAATGAACAGATAATTTGTCATGAATGGCACCAGCTTCCCGAGTTGATACCCGATGCACGACTCATGGAACCAACGGTTGCATGATGCACAGAGAAGCTCCGCTATGTTCAGGTTTCTGTCTTTGCCGCTGGAATAAAGGTAGTAAGGTATGGATCTTTATTGACAGAGTTAGATAGATAGATAAATTCTTTATAGCAAACACCATTATTTAATTACATACAATATAAAAAACAAAGCTCTAAAAACCTAAGTCTAGGTGTTACAAAGGGCGGCCCTATTGCTCAAAGCGATCTCTTCCAGGCAACCTATGGAGGGACAAGAAGTTGAGGAAATTAGAATAAGTTGAAAGCTGTGCCAAGTACATGGCCCTGCTTTCGAACTACAGGTGTAACACCTATACATAGATCTTGTGGGCATTCCAATATAAAAGTAAGTATTAAAAATAAAAACAATCATGAAGTACATAAGCCTCTGACCCATATTTCATGGGATGAATTGGTAGACTATCTGGAACCGTAGAGCTCCATCTGTTTTGCCTATGTGTTGAATCGACTGTTTTAATATTTGCCGGCACAATATTGACAACGCAACAATCAGGTTTGTAGTTTTGTGGTTTAGCGCCAAAAACTAACCACAATAATTGTGCTGCAGTTTGGCACTATAAACTCGGGCCTAACAGTAAATAATTACGGAGGTATTATAATAACTTACCAGTAACATGTTCCTTGAGATTCTCCAGAGTTCTTGTTCTTATTTTTGTCTCCATTTTCAGCAGATTTATGAGATTCTGATTGATTGTTTTGCTCTGCATCGGACTTTTTCATTGCGTCGTTGGAAGACATTTTGATTGAATTATTGCATAATTGAGATATTATTGAAGTAAAAAATAGTTTTTGTTATTTCATTGTAAGCCCAAATACGAATTTCCATTCACCTCAATAAAAATCGTAAAAAATAAATAAAAAGAAGCCAGATCCAAGCAAGCAAACTGAAGGGCTTTTGCGACAGTGTTGCCAACTAATGTTTATGTACAACGTGTTACATTCATGTTACATTTTGGTGACATTTTAAAATTATTTTTCACATTTAAAAAATAAATAAATAACTACCATTGTTGATGAGAAGTTTAACCGTCCCTTTGGCACTTTTTGACTGGTAACTTTGCAATTAATTAGAGGCCTTTATGTCCATAAACCGCGCAGTTTTGCAAATACTTCAGACAGAATAAGTTTCCTTGAAAAATGGCTTGTAGATAATACTTTCTATACTTACTCATAACGAGTTTTATGAAAAAACAAATGTTATTTACTGAGTTACAATAATAACTTATATAAACAGTAAGTTTTATTTGTCTATATGCTCAAACTATAAATATTGTATGCCTGTAATGGGTAAGTGATTGTTACCTAACTATTATTTTTAATTATTAAGATCTCAATGTACATCACTTGGACAATAAAAATTCTTGATTCTTGAAAATTCCGTTTCCAAATCGCATTTTAGAGTGTAGTGTGGAGGCATTATTTGTTCGCCATTATGCCCTCTATAGAGAACTGTTCCTCCGAGCCTGCTATCAAGATTTTATTGGTGTCAAATATGCATAGCGCAAAAAAACACAATGTCAAGTAAACCCCTTTAGGCACCTTTTACGTAAATCCCGTTGGCAACACTGTTCGTAAACCTAGAGGGAAGCAACTAATCCACAACGCCTATAAAACACAGGCACTATATAGCACGCCCTGATAATTGTAAGCACCGTGTCAATGATTATCGGGCCGTGCAATAAGGTGTCGCAAATTATCAGGGTGGTTTATTTTCGGTACGGGCAGCAATCTGTGACACCAGTGCATATAATTATCGGTATGTGCATTACAATGGTGTACAATAACGTGTCGGAAATTAATTACACGGGTCAATAATTTCCGTCACCACTTAATATAACCCTCTAATTAACACCTCGCTGAATGTAAAACTCATGCCTCGTTTGAATGATTTAGTTACAAATTCGAACTTCCGTCAAGTCACTCTGACGAGTGAGTGTTTTTACCACTCCAAAGGTGAATGGGCATTTTCGTATAGACGGTGTCCCACCTGTTGTATAGAGTCGAATTATATGTCATATGACAGGTCATGAAAGTAGCTTTATTTTATTGTTGACACTAATCCTGTAACTCGAATAGGGACGGATCTAGGACGTTTTCAGTTTAAAAAAAAAATGCTTTCTATTTAGGTCGAGATGTACGTCATTTGAAAGCTTTTGACAGTAGCATTATTTTATTACACGACACTGATCCTGAAATAAGAACAGGGACGGATCTAGAACGTTTTTAGTAAAAACGCTGTCCAGATTTATATAATTTAAAAGGTGGTAACAGTAGCTTTATTGTTTAACACCATTCCAGAAAGATACGAACTGGAACGGATTCAGCGCATCATGAATTGATTGGAAAAAGAAATGGTTGTCTATAAAATCGGTTTACGGACGATAATTTTACGTGATAACGTCATAAGAAAACGATGGAAAATTGTGATTTTTTGATTAGCTTTTATTTTTATTCTTTTCCGTTATATTTATTTTCCTTTTTGTTTCATATATATTTTTTCTTTATATACTTAATTCTTCTTCTATTCGTCTTTCGTCACCTTAACACAAGCCAGATGACCGATATTATAAATAAACAATATAAAACAAAATCGCTCGGATGATGATGATAAAACAAACACGAGACGCGTGACGTCTACCGGAACAAAACGGCGTCATTGGCATATTGTTACCATGACGCCTGACTACAATCTTTTTGTGAATGCAGGTGTTCATCAATAATTAATTATTATACGTTAAAAAACTATCTATATCTATTTCAGTTGATTTGATAGTGATTGAAACAAGAATTAACTATTTTCTATGATTTATCAACTATCTTGTGTCTTGTGGAAAATCTTAAGAAATTGTAGTTATTAATTGATTAACCATTTGGTTCTCACCGATTGTATAACTATGACGCCAAAGCAAGTCACTGAATGAATTAATCAACATATAAAACCCAGTTTTATTTGAAGTATAAGAAATGTAATCCATGGGAAGAAAACGAGACTCCGAAAAAGTTATTACAGCAGCAGGGTTGCAGCTAGCAGGGTTGTCAAAATTAGCCTCCTTAAATGAGTATTTTTTCCCATTATTGGAGTTAGTTTCAATCCTCTTGTAGAAACAGTTATGAGAGATGTTAGTTAAAAAGAACTTTCTGAACTTCAGACATTGTTTTGTTTGAACTTATGATGACGACAGATGCATTATTTACATCAACTCGATGGCTATGCAAAGCTTTTTTCTGGCAGAAATAGCATACAGCAGCAGACCTATGGTATACACCATGCGTGGGTTGATCCTCTAATCGGAATACCGTTCGTTTTTTCTAAACCCACATTTTATTTTAGTGTTCTGACAGTGCTGTTTAAATTAAACATTTTTGTCTACGACAACGCCTTAATATTTTAGAGTTGCTGGTGTTTGTCACCCTTAATTTTTCATTTATTTACGTAGGTTAAATGCTCAGAGTTGGTTCTTAGTCGAATTAGTATTTAGCTAGTTCACTGTGTTGTCAGTAAAATCCTGGAAGCGTTTGATAAATCCTTCTTCTACAAAAGATTTCACCTGCAGGGTGAATCTTATATCATCAGCAAAAAGCTTTAGTGTTTTATGCTTGGGAGTATAGATTCAAAAATTAGGGTCACTATCCTTTGGCAATTCATTGTATTACGCCACATACTAACTCCATTCTGGTAGCAAACATAGAATGTTCTAAATTGAAGGTTTCCTATTTACTAGGACAAAATAAGGATTTTGAACTGTGGTGATGCCAATTTGGGTATTTTTTGCCAGTCCCTTATGAAAGCAAAGACTTTGGTAATAGTACTCATGTTTATCAGAACAAAGATTTAATTGTCATGAATTAAATCCTGGTTGTTACCTTTTTTGTAACGACCAATATTTAAAAAAGCAGGTATTTTATCTAAGGGTCAGTGTATTCAGCCCACTCTTCCACTCTACATTCCTCTAGTTTTAGACTATGACTGCTTAAACCTCCGACAACGAATATTATACCAGTAGCGCGATGGTGGCACTACCATATTGGCAATAAGAAATCTCCAATACGAATTTAACTCCAGCGATAATCGGTACATTAGATCAAGTAGGTAACATTTCTGATATTTGTAGACGCTTTCGTTTTGTAGCAGTTCGTTTCATGACTTGTTCTGTTTCTATCGGTTCAGCCCAAGCCAATTATGGTCCCAAAACCAGACATTATAATCTTCCTGCCCTTAACCTAATTTGTTTGGGGTCGGCGCAGTATATCTTCTTTTTCCATTTACTCCTATTAGTCATCGTTCACATTTATCTCTATCATGTCTTGTCTCACGCAGTCCATGCATCTTTTCTTAGATCGTCGTCTTCCTCTCCACTCCTCTACATTCATACTCATCACTCTTCTAGTCACATGCATCTCTTCTCTTCTCATCACATGTCCATACCAACTCAAACGGTTCTATTTTACTTTATCAGTAAGCGGTGCTACTTTTAGGCTTGTTCTAATTTACACATTCCTTATTTTATCCATCCTCGTTACTCCACACATCCATCTCAACATTCTCATCTCCGCCACATGCAATCTTCTCTCATCCTTCTTCTTCATGGCCCAGTATTCCGATCCATACATGAAGACGGGTCATATCGGGGTATTCGCGGGTCACAAGTGGTTGATGTGATCTGTCGCCATTTCCACCATCCAGCCTTAATCCGATGTACAACGTCCAAGACCATGGAAGGCGATGAGTTCTCGTGGGCATCTTGACCAACCTCTTTAACCGCATACTCGAGACCGGCGAGATCCCTGCCCAATGGAGATTGAGTGTTATTACCCCAGTTTTCAAGGGCAAGGGATCGGTGTAGGAGTGTGGCAGTTATCGAGGTATAAAGGTCATGTCCCACACCATGAAGCTCTACGAGCGGATAGTCGACTCTTGGATCCGACAGAAGTGCACTGTCTCTGGGTGTCAATATGGTTTCCGCCCCGGGCATGGCACCATGGACCCTTTCGCCCTAAGGATCGTTATGGTGAAATACAGGACGAAGAATACGCCTCTGCATTTTCTATTCCTAGATTTGCAGAAGGCCTTTGACTGTGTTCCTCGCATGATGATCTGGTGGGCGCTGCGGCCCAAATAGCCCTTCCCTGTTACCGTTGGAGTCCACCAGTTCTTGTTCAGCGTAATATTGGATGCACTGTATGTAGCCATCAGAGATGCACGCGAGCAGCCTCCGTGGCTGCTCATGTACGCTGATGATATTGCACTGGCGGACTCGGATAAGGGGCGACTGGTCCAACGCGTAGGTACACACGTGGAAGAAGTCACTTGAGAACGGCGGCATGCAACTGAATGTGGCGAAGACAGAGTACTTGGCTTGCAATACCACAGATCCCACACCTGTCTGCGTAGACGGTCATATGGTTGAGCGGACAGACCAGTTTAAGTACCTGGGATCTGTGCTTCACGCGTCCGGCGACGCGACGGATTACGACGTCAAGTCACGCATTTCAGCGGCTTGAGCCAAGTGGCATGAGGTGATTGGTGTCATTTGCGACCCCAAAATGCCGGTTAAACTAAAGGGATGGGTCTATAAAACCATCATTAGATCTGTTCTATTGTATGGTAGTGAGGCGTGGCCGGTGCTTGAGTGACATAAGCAGGAACTGCGTGTCACGGAGACGAAGATGGATGTCTGGAGTGACGCAAAACTCTCGCGTCCGGGGCAGCCTTCATGTCCGAGATATTACGGTGACGTCTTACGGAAACTTGCTAGTTACGTGGGGAACAAATGTCTTGCCATGGCGCCTCCGTCAGGTCGTGGCAGACTGGGTAGACCTAAGAAATGCTGGCTTGACGTCGTAAAGGGTGATATGCGGGCAAATGGTCTCAATAACGGGGATGCCGAAGATCGTACGAAGTGGAGGCTAGGAAAGCGAATCCCGGGCTCCCGAGAGGGATGCAACCGGGAACATCGCTCGGATGATGATGATGACAACGTCCAAGACCAGTCGCCAGAAAGAAATCAAGGAAAAAACGGGTAGACTCTGTCGAGGACGCAGCCTCAGTGTAATTCATAAAACGATTCTTAACAGATATATCTTATTCAAAGTCATTGTTAGAAGGTTAGATTAGCTACGTCTTCTTTCTATGCACTCTATACACGCTATAACACATTTATGACGTTACAACGTTCGTTGCATTTAATCTTTACAAGTAATTAAACCCCTACTCTTCTGACCGATTTAAAAGATTTATCACGTCAAAAAAGCTTGTTCTAGCGTCTTGACTTATGCTCACGACAAGGATCCGAGAATCAAAATAATTGTTTACCCTCTGAAAAGGCTTGCTGCGTCAAATAACATACATCTCAGCCTTTCAGATAACGTACATAGCAACATCAACCTGTTCTTTAACTATAAACGTCCTTAATCCGTTCCTGTTCGTATTTTCAGATAGGAGTCACACAATAAAGCTACTGTTACGACCTTTCAAACTATGTTATACATCTCGACAACAATATTTTTTACTAAAAACATCCTAGATCTGTGCCTGTTTGGATTTCAGAGTTAGTCCGTCACAATACAATTAAGCTATTAACAGTATTTTTCAAATCAAATCATCTCGATCTCAACTTTTTAATGTTTTTAAGTATTATAAACGTTTTAGATCCGTCCCTGTTCATATTTCAGGTCCAGTGTGATACAATATAATAGTGCTGCTGTCAAGAGCTTTCAAATGACGTACATCTCGACCTAAACGGAAAGATTTTTTTTCAAAAACTAAAAACGTCCTAGATCCGTCCCTATTCGAGTTACAGGGTTGGTGTCATACAATAAAATAAAGCTACTGTCATGACCTTTCAAATGACATATAACTTGAATCTATACAATAGGTGGGCCACTATGCCCATTCTCTTTTAATTTTTAAGTGAACTGTCACAGAACCGACATGGATAGGTTAGGTTAGAACTGCGACAACGACGCACGGACCGAGTGAGTGACGCGAGCGGTGCCGTGGCAGCGGCGACGAGTGCCAGATCTGAATTCTACCCATTTTTGAACGGTTATATTACTGGTTAGAGCAGCTTTAAAGAAAAATAAGAAAAATATATATATTTTCCAAAAATGAAAAGCCCAAAAATGAATATAATAATTAGTTAGTTTTTCTCCTCTAGTGGCATAGACTAAGTGCCTACTAAACTTTCCTCAAACAAAGCATCAAGTGCATAGACAAAAGACCGTGAAAGATAGGACAAACTGACCATTAACAGCGGAGATATCGTGTAGCCAATAGAACGGTGATCAGAATTATTGTGCCGTACAATAATTGTAACTAACAATTGCACGACACCATAATGCACAGGCTGATAAAACTGCGTACCAGTGCTTATAATTATTATCAGGTCGTGTAAGGAGGTGTACAAAATAGTAGCGAGCAATATTTACACGCCATGTCAAAGTACGGGATGATATTGCATGACACCCTATGGTACAACGTGATAATTTCTAGCATGGTACGCAAATTATATCCGTGCTTAAGTGTTGATAATTATTGGGTTGTACAGTATAGTGTCGTCCAATACTGTGACCCAACCCAGAGTTGGCAGCACTGGCGCATGTGCTTTTCATTTCTGACAGACATCTCATATGTTTGCCATCTGTTTTAGCCTAAAAATGTGTTATTTCTAGATTTTAAGTATTCTATTGAATTAATTAGTGAAAATGCTAAAACCTAAAGATCTGGGTGATCATCTCCCAGGCTTTGATGCCCCAGAGGATGGGGAGAGCCAGAATAAAGAGTCTAAAAATGTGAAGAAGAAAAAGAAAGGTTCTGGTGGTTTCCAGTCCATGGGGCTAAGTTTCCAGGTCCTCAAGGGTATAACTAAACGAGGTTACAAGCAACCTACACCGATACAGCGTAAAGTAAGGCTTCTTAATACATTATATTATTACCTAGACACAAATATAACCTCAAAACACAATGTTTACAATATTTTAATAAACAGTCCATTGAGACATATGAATGGAAGGCAGACCACCCGGAACATTGGAATAATAAAAAAAATCTTGCTAATTCTCGATAGCGTGTTGTTACTCATTATTATTCTATCCTTGGGACCCTAGATGGTAGAAAACATTATATAGGCTCGCCTTTGCGTATTGCGTATAAATCCCATAGATGTGTTCTATTTAGAAAAACAGGTCAAAGCAAATGTAATAAACTAATATTTGACCTAATCTGTGGTTTCAGGTTATCCCACTAGCCCTGGAAAACAAAGATGTGGTTGCTATGGCACGAACAGGGTCTGGTAAAACTGCTTGCTTCGTGATCCCTATACTTGAGAAGCTTCTCGCTCCAAACACGAAGCCTGTGTCAGGGAAGAACATGCGAGCGCTTATACTTTCACCGACAAGAGAGTTGGCATTACAGGTAAATTAATTAGGTATCTGTCAAGTTAAGCGGAAAAGACTGTACCATACTTTTCACAAAAAAATTGTAAGATACCTACCTAAGTAAGTACATCCTACTAATATTATAAATGTGAAAGTTTGTGTGTGTATGTGTGTGTGTGTATGTATGTTTGTTACTCCTTCACGCAAAAACTACTGGTCCGATTGCGTTGAAACTCGGTATCTAGATAGCCGGAGACCTGGATTAACACATAGGCTACTTTTTATCCCGATATACCCACGGGATCGGGACTTACGCGGGTGAAACCGCGGGGCGCAGCTAGTAAAATATAAAGCTATGCTCGACGTTCTGATATAAATTAGATGTTGATTTAATTTTGTTAAGTTTTGGTTAAACGCTGAACTGCCCTGTGTGTGTGGAAAAAAGGTTATAATTAGCTCTCTCTCTGGCACACAAAAAAAAATAGGTACCTACTTTATTTGTTAATCTAAGAAAAGAAGAGATTTTTAAGTTAGTAGGTACTTATATTTCTTTTATTGGTTTTGATTTAATATTTATGGGTTTTGTACATTATTATGATGACCGGAAATAAAGCATTATTTATTTATTACTAGCAGTGCTCCGCGGTTTAACTTGCGTAACTCCCGATCCTGTGGGAATATCGGGATAAAAAGTAGCCTATGTTATTCCCAATGAATCAATGTATCCTCATACCAAGTTCTATCAAAATCGTTCCAGTATTTTCAATGCCTAAGCGTTACAAACAATAAATCTTTCCTTTTAATAACATTAGTATAATTTGTACCCTGACATCAATGGGCCAACCTTACTATTTTTAAACTCCTTTCAGACATTAAGGTTTGTCCGTGAACTGGGCAAGTTCACTGGGCTACAATCAGCAGCCATACTCGGAGGAGAATCAATAGAACAACAGTTTAGTGTGATGTCGGGGACTGCCCCTGATATTGTGGTGGCTACACCTGGCCGTTTCCTACACATCTGTATTGAAATGAATTTAAAATTGGATAACATTAGTATGTATTTTTTTAATTTATTGATCTACTTTTCTTTTATTTGTTATTGTTACTCCACGCTTTAGGATTTACTGTGTCATCCATCCTACTTATATTATAAATACAAAAGTTTATAAGTCGTTATCTCTTTGAACAGATTGTGATGAAAAATGTCCTGAAACAACATAAGGATTACTTTTTACCCTAATGTTCTCACAGAATCAGAATTCACGATAGTGACATGGCGGGTCGCAGCCAATACCATAATTCTACATCCTAAAAATCTAAGAAGCCATATTATTGTCTCACAACTGAACCGAGAATTGAATTTGCTCACTCTTTTTGGAGACATCTTGGAGTTTTCGAAATACTATATACCTACTGTTATATTAGAAGTAAGACATTATGAATAATGTGTGTATGTTAGTCTTTTAGTTAGGTGAGTAGAGAGGTGTTGGCTTAGAGATACCTTGACTTTCATTCTGAAGCTTGTGGGTTCAAATCCCGGCCGGCCATGCACCCATGAATTTTTCTTAGGAAAAATTTATGTGCGCTGATTGACATTGCTCTTACGGTGAAGGAAAACATCGTGATGAAACCCGCGGCTTAGTTGTCTCCAGAAGTATTGACAAGTTCTTTCCTCTGGACATGGTCGACTAAGCTGAGAGGGTGCTGGGAAAGACTACTCTATCCTCACGCAAAAAAGACCCAATTAAAAAGGGTCTAATTGCGGAAAACAGCCCGTATACAAATACAAGTAGTCTTTAAGGTTGTTACATCATATTTATAAATTGAATTTGCATAAGAATTTAAGTAACAATTTATTTTACAGAGGTAGTAGTTTTCGACGAAGCGGACCGCCTTTTCGAACTGGGTTTCGGTGAACAACTACGTGAACTAGTAGCACGTCTACCTTCAACCAGGCAGACGTTACTTTTCTCCGCAACTTTACCTAAAATGTTGGTGGAATTTGCGAGGGCAGGTCTCTCGGAACCGATGTTGATAAGATTGGATGTTGATTGGAAGTTACCGAGTACGCTATGGCTCGGGTGGATAGCAGTGAGAGCGGAGCTGAAGACGGCGGCATTGTTGTTGTTGTTAGATAAAGTGTTGACAACGAAGACGCCACAGGCTGTTGTGTTCGCTGCTACTAAGCATCATGTCGAATATTTGCATCTGGTAAGTTACTAAATTAATATCGCATTAATGAATTAATGTATCCTCATACCAAGTTTCATCAAAATTAATCCAGTAGCTTCGGAGCCTATTCATTACACCTGTTCGCGCCACGAACAGGTCCAGCCTCCGCTCGCTCTCTTACCTTCGCTGCCACCGACCGAGATGGTAGTGCCTTCATAGTAAATTAGTCTATACACCTATACTTATACCAATATACCTTAACTCTGTAATACAGCCCATTAAATTCATTGTATACCAAAATCTACATGTTTTGTCTTTGCCCAGACACAAACAAAACATATTTCCTCCCTTTAAAAGTAGTATAGATTTATAAATTGAAATTACCTAAAATTTGAATTGACACACAGCGCTATCTAGCCCCAAACTAAGCACTTTTTTTTACTGCAAATACTTAAAATACATACATAAATACCCAGAACCTGCAATAAACATCTGTAGTTCATACAAATATTTGTCCTATGGCGGAGTTTTTTTCATAGTGTTGTTTCTATATGAGTCTAAGACAGACTGGAGGGAAATTTAAGGCATAGTTCCTATCGCCTATGCTTATACAACATCTAGCCTTTTGAGGCGTGTCTTGTTTGTGGAGTCTAAGGCTACCAATATGCCTCTTTTGTTGTTTGGTAATTTCCTCAGTGACTTTTTTTTAAACTAGTTGTTGCCCGCGACTTCGTACGCGTGGTTGTATATAAAATTATACCTTCCTATTTAATCACTCTATCTTTTAAAAAAACCGCACCCAATTCCGTAGTTTTAAAGATCTAAGCATACATAGGGACAGACAGATCAAAATCAAAAAGAAAACAAAGCAAAGTCTAAAGTATTTTTTTTTTTCATTTATTTGGATGCATATTGCATAGTTACTTTTTATACAAAGAAACGTCTTAAAAAGTAAGTTAGGATGTGTGCTTTTGGAACGCACCCACCAATGAGAAGAAGCCACAAGAAAGTTATTTGGTGTTTTTTTCATGGGCTCACAAAAGTTAATATAACAAATATCTGTGATGTGACATTTTTATTGTAGATACTCCAAAGAGCGGGTATATCATCAACATATGCGTACTCCGGACTAGATGCATCTGCACGTAAGATCGCCCTCGGCCGTTTCTCCAACAAGAAATGTTCTGTACTTATAGTGACAGACGTCGCCGCTCGAGGGCTCGACCTGCCTTCATTGGATACTGTGATTAATTACAACTTCCCAGCTAAACCGAAGCTTTTCGTGCATAGAGTTGGTAAGATATATTATTAACTAGTAACGACTCGCCCCGGCTGCGCACGGCTATTATTAAGCATATATTATACATATACACCTTACTCTTGAATCACTCTATCTATTAAAAAAAAAACAGCGCACTCCGGGAGTGCAGGCAGAAGTGAAAACTGTATATCTGTGTAAAATCTCATCTGTCGCGAGAACATACGCAAAAAGAGTTTTAGATGAAAAAAAAAAAATTGTCGGACGACTATTTGTCGACCGACAAATAGTCGTCCGACAAATAGTCGTCCGACAAATAGTCGTCCGACAAATAGTCGTCCGACATTTGTCGTCCAACAAATAGTCGTCAAACTATACCCACTATGTACCCACTATACACCCAAATGTCGGACGACTATTTGTCGTCCGACAAATAGTCGTCCGTCAATAGTCGTCCGTTAAAAAATACCATATGTACGTCTTAATACACTCACAGCCAAATTAAAAAACTGTATATCTGTGTAAAATCTCATCTGTCGCGAGAAAATCTGTCGTCTGTCGCGAGAACGGCTGAAAATGCTCACCCACAAAAGTGCCCAACGCGCCATAAGAAGTTTTCACTTCAAAAAAAACTTCACCACGTTATGTATTCAGCGACCTTTACTTTCGCATGTTTGTTATCTCTTGATGCAAAAACTACAGAATCATAGCTGGAATAACACTTTTAATAACGCTTTTATTTGTGATCTAATATAATACTGTTAATTGTGTCCTTAATCTATAGAGTTTGTTTGTTTGAACGCGCTAATCTCAGGAACTACTGGTTCAAATTGAAAAATTATTTTTGTGTTGCATAGTCCATTTATCGAGGAAGACTATATGCTACTTTTTATTTTGATATTCCCACGGGATCGGGACTTACGCGTGTGAATCTGCAAGGCGCAGCTAGTAAATTAATAAATTTGGGTTTTTATAAGCCCTCCACATGACTAGTTAGATTTCACGTTGTACAAAATGGTGCTGTCATGTATAAATATTTTTTTTAATCAACAGGTCGTAGCGCCCGCGCCGGTCGAGCTGGCAAAGCCTTCTCACTAATAGCAGCGGACGACGTCGCTCACTTGCTGGACCTTCAACTGTTCTTGGGTACGGAGTTGTTATACCCAAACAATGTAGCATCAAAAGGGGAGAGTTGTCCTAGCGGAGTGTGGGGCAGTATGCCTAATGGTCGCCTCGAATTGAGGCATCAGGATATTGTTAATTGGGAGAAGAGTTATTCGGAAATTGTAAGTATTAATTTTAATTAATTGTTATTCAGACATTTTTTATGTAAGTACAATCCACGGTCAACGTCTCTGCCGTAACGTTTACAATCCTGTGTAGCACTATTTGAACATTATAACAACGTAACCTGTGGATCGAACCCACGTCGTCGTCGGTTGGTGTAGCGGGTGGCGGCTTATATCACTCACACAACTAAATACATAGCTAACATGTTGAAAATAATAATCACACTGAGTACATTTAATTCAAGTATTTAAGTTTGTGTGTAACGTCTATTAGAAGAAGGTTGTAACTGCAATACTTGTTGATAGTATTATTGCAGCTAACTAATCATTTACTTATGACCCATAATGTACCTAAAAATATTTATTGGATCAATAACAAACACAGAAAAAGCAGACGTTATAAACTTAGATCCTATCCTACTAATAATTAATTAATTAATTTAGCTATGTACCTTCTTACATTTAAGTATTAAAAATTTAAAGTCGAAATGGGGGTCCTTATGAAGTGTGCCCAAAAGGCTGGCTGCGTTACCACGTTGGATGGCGATGCTTATCCGTTGGTCGAGATACGAGCCAGCCCTTTGGTCACCCGAAGCAGAAACTAGTCATTTTGAAACAAGTATTTATTGACAATTTAGCCCTTTTATAAGCTCCTCTAATCTGTCCTATTAAATCGAAAAATAGAACAATAATTTTTAAATTTTTGTTTTTTTACTTATTGGATAAGTAGCCGTTTTCTGACAAGGTAGTGGTAAACTTAACTTCAAAATGTAACCAGTAGAATTAATCATTGTATAACTGCGACCGCTCGTGCCCTGAGCACCGCGTTCGAACAAGCACGCGGCACGGGAATGCGCTCTGCGGCTTCCATGAATTATACCGATATTCTCATGATGTAGCTTAACGCTTTTATAGAAAAAAATGGCCAAGTGCGAGTCGGACTCGCGCACGAAGGGCTACCATTATATTCTGTTTTTTTTTTATATCTGTTATAGCGGCAACAGAAATACATAATCTGTGAAAATTTCAACTGTCTAGCTACTATGTGTTTTGTGTGCCAAAACTAACTACGGTTCATGAGACTGGTGACAGCCAGACAAACAGACGGACGGACAGCGAAGTCTCCCGTTTTTACCCTTTGGGTACGGAACCCTAAAAAATATTTTTCAATAGGAAGATGCTGCGCGAGTTTGCGGTCGCGGTTGGCAGCAGTTCATAAAGTGGCGTGAATGTGCATCGGCCGAAGCCAATCGTCGCGCCAAAACTACACCCTTACCGAACGTAACCCACCCCTACCTTGTGGATGAAGGAGATGATACTAATGAACTTGTTGAACAGTTGAAAAACTATACGCCGAGAGGGGTGAGTTTAATTCTTTATTTTAGTTCTATAATAATAAGTGACGACCGAGTTGGCACAATGGTCACCATGCCGGACTGCTAAGCAAAGGGTTGCGGGCTCGATTCTCGCCTCACACAAGTATTTATGCTTAGATATTTGTATGTGGTTTTATTGTTTCTATGTTTTAGAAGTATATATTTACAAAAGAAAAGTGTACAGGTAATTTTTTTTTACGTGGGCCTTCAGGACTTGCTTAAACTATATGAGATAGCGAAAAATGCGGAAAGGAGTCGCGTGCCCCGTTTAACAAAGACTAAAACTGAATTAATAGAATTTTTTTAAAGTCATTACACTAGCCAGAAATCGAACCTATTGATTTTGCAAAAAAAATAAACAAAATCAGTTGCGTAGTTTTAAAGATCTAAGCATACATGGGGACAGACCAGACAGACAGCGGCAGGCTACTCTGTTTTATACTATGTAGTGAAGTTAAACAAACCAAGTGGCGTGAGGTGACTGGTGTCATTTGCGACCCCAAAATGCCGGTTAAACTAAAAGGACAGGTCTATAAAACCATCATTAGACCTGTCCTTTTGTATGGTAGTGAGGCGTGGCCGGTGCTTGAGCGACATAAGCAGGAGCTGCGTGTCACGGAGATGAAGATGTTGCGCTGGATGTGTGGAGTGACACGAAAGAATCGCGTCAGGAACTCCCGCATCCGGGGCAGCCTTCATGTCCGAGACATTGCAGATAAATTGCAAGAGTGTCGCTTACGCTGGTACGGCCACGTCTTGCGAAAACCGGCTAGTTACGTGGGGAACAAATGTCTTGCCATGGCGCCTCCGCCGGGTCGTGGCAGACTGGGTAGACCCAAGAAGTGCTGGCTTGACGTCGTAAAGGGTGATATGCGTGCAAATGGACTTACAACCCAGGAGGCCGAAGATCGTGCGAAGTGGAGGCGTAAAAGTAGGAAAGCGGACCCCGGGCTCCCGAGAGGGATGCAACCGGGAACATCGCTCGGATGATGATGAGTGAAGTTAAACAAACACACACATAATAGTAAATTTTAATCAATGTTTAAAGTAACAAAACTTCCAGCCATTTCGCTGTAGTTGTCCTTGTGGTTGATTTTCTTGATGCTTTCGTCGATTTTCGCGTTTCTCATGTCCGCGTAGTATTCCATGTTCTCTTTGGAGAATAAAACTTTAACCCAATCAGCTGAAAGAGAGTAGAATGGTTAATTTGAGACGAAACACACGACTAACACTTGTTGTATGTTTTGTGTGTTCATAAAAATCTTTCCTCTTTATAATCTTAATATATATAAATCTCGTGTCACAATGTTTGTCCTCAATGGACTCCTAAACCACTTAACCGATTATAATAAAATTCGCACACCATGTGCAGTTCGATCCAACTTGAGAGATAGGATAGCTTACATCCCGATATTCCCACGGGATCGGGAGTTACGCGGGTGAAACCGCGGAGGGCAGCTAGTATTAGTATAGATAAAAGACCCAGAAACCACAAACCTCCCCCCCCCCACAAAACGTTCTGAGTAACAAAGTTGAAAGTTGCTAATATTAATATTAAATGCTTAGTCCTGACTGACTGACGGATCAACGCACACCCTAAACCGCTGATACCTGAAATTTGGAGGGTGTATTCTTTGAATAACTTAGGCAGCCGATAAGAAAGGATTTTCCGAAATTCTACCCCTTAGGTGGTGGGCCAAGTTTGTATGGCACAAAGTGATCACTTGGTCCAATGTTCTTTGAATTTTCAATTAGGTACTACGCAGACGAAGTCACGGGCAAAAGTGCTTATATAAATGATCTAAAATAAATGTATATATTGTTACCTTGAATATCCATAATAGATCTCTCATTGCCTCCATATTCCACCGGTAAAATATCTTTACTTGCAATTTTATGCAATTCCTCGACATCTCTGATCACGTGTACTCTATTAGCTAACTTTTTGTTGAACAATGGTTTCGTTATCTTAACAAATGTCTCCATTGTTTTCGAGTTGGATAGATAGATGAATTTTTTCAACCTCATCCCTTGTGCTTCCTGTAAACAGTAAAATTGTTGCTACGCATTAATAATAAAATAAAATTAGAGACCTAACAGTATTAACTAATTTATAATATCTGCTAAGCTGCTACTTACAAATCCATAAACTCAAATTGGTGCATGGTTTTGGCTGCGACATATACATACTCACACACAGATAATTACGCGTTTAGATGAAGTAAATATTCATCTATGGCACTGATTTTAATCGTTCTAAATCTAAATCGACCAATTTTCAGCCAGTCCCGTTTTAACTCACGTTCAAAAAAAAATTGCCAAGGTTGTACTACCTTACAATAAATTCGTTGAAAAGTATGAAAATCACATGCTTACTATGAAAAACGTAGACCAGTGCTTCATCTCCAGCGGCTTCATCTTAGCCAATGCCGATGTAATGCTGATATTTCGAAGATCCATCACGAAAATATATCCAGCACACAAGTCATTCAACTTCAAGTATTCGTATAACTAAAAATAGACATTAAAAAGTTTTATTAAAAAAAATGGTTGCACTCCGGTAGTGCCGACAGAAGTGAAAACTTAAAAACGATTAAAAAAAATTTTTACTTATTTACTAAACAACTACAAAATATATGCACATGCATATATGTACACACTGTAGCTGCCTCTCGTAACGGTGTCGCGAGTTCAGATACTTTTTCTCGTCTAAAAATATGCGTACCGCGCTAAAAGAAGTTTTAACTTCAATAATACTTATCATCTGCCTGTCTGCCTTGTCTGGCCACCATAACACAAGTCTAGTTGCTTAGCTAGAGGCTAGATGGCGATGTGTGGAAAATTGGACACTACTTTTTCAAGTAGAATGTAGCAGAATCACATCATAAAAAGTCTATAGGAAACAAAATTAAGGGATGATTTACATTAGACCAGGTGGGCCGTATCCGGGCCAGGCCGTAGACGCAGTAGCGTAGCGATAGGGGGGGGGGGCGGAGGGGTTGGCCGCCCCGGGCGCCATAATAGAAGGGCGGCCAAACTGGGAAAAAATATATTTATGTGGTCACTGGCGGTCAGTCAGACAATTAATTTATCAAGAAATTAGCTCTTACCCACTTGCATATATTGAATTTATCTCCCGCCCAATACATTATTGAATTTCCCTCCCGCACAATTGTGTTAAATCACGGGTTGCCCCGCATCCTTACATGGTTTTGAAATATTTATCGCTCAATTCTTTCATATCGTTGCGTTTTTTCTCACCAACACCAATATTTTTATTTTTATGACTGCAAAGGACGGCAAATTACGAAAACTTTATTATTTTTATGACGTTAACGGGGCGGCAAATTATGACTCCGGCCCGGGCGACAGTGACCCACGCTACGCCACTGTGTGGTCACGGATTTGAAACGTTACATACATTTTGTATGAAACAATTTATATCATGCTAATTAGTATATAATTTAATTTATTTTAGTCTTAGAGGGATCACCATAAAGTACAAACCAATCACGGTATTTTTATGCATTTAAAGTGCCTCTAAATTCCCACGGGATCGGGCCTTAAGCAGGTGAAACTGCGAAGCGTAACTAGTTACCTATTTCTAATTTTCTATAACTTTCTGCAATAGGTCCTATTACTTTTCTATATAACTGAAACGAAAATTATATGTAAGACTTACAAAGAAACATAATCTAAAGTACTCAGACAACGTATGTTCTTCATAGTATCGATTGTTGAAAATTTTGTATGCAAATATCCTGTAATGTTCTTTTGTTAGCTTAGGTAGGGGGGCGACACAAGCTCTGTAAACAAAATAACAATTTAATAAGTAAGTAGGTACAATCGATGCTCAAAAGTCCACCGCCACCGTGATTAGTCTTTATCTTTTTTGTGGATACTCACTGACACTCGAAAAGTTCCTTAAATTCATCAAAGCCATCAATCTGGAAGAAATGTGGCAGTACTGTACGGAAAATACAACGTTTTTCCAACTTATCCTTCGCTTTTTCTATGGAGCCTTTTGTGTCGTAGATCGCCATTTCTAAATATCTTCTATCTGGAATTTGTGTCTAAAATTATTTTCATATCGCCTTTTTTCGTTTTTCGATAATCTTCACTCGAAAACGCCCCACCGTTTTCGAGTGAAGATTATCGAAAAACGGGTGTAATTATTTTTTTGTATCTACTACCCTGCTGGGTACAAGGGTCTTTCCTTCTCCCTCTAACGGTCGCGGTCCTGGGCCAGCTAAGCTGGCTCGAGGCGGTCGAGGTCGTCTTCTTTTAAAATTAAAAGTATTACCTTGTCCCTATGTATGCTTAGAGCTTTAAAACTGCGCAACGGATTAAGTGATTCAAGAGAAAGGTTAATATATAAAACACTAGCGACCCGCCCGGCCGACCGGCTATATTATGCATGTACTTATTTTACATATAAACCTTCCTCTTGAATCACTTTATCTCTTAATAAAAACCGCATCAAAATCCGTTGCGTAGTTTTAAAGATTTAAGCATACATAGGGATATAGGGACAGAGAAAGCGACTTTGTTTGAGCGGGCAACAGCTAGTAATATCATAAATGCATATATAACTGTCTGTCTGTTACGTTTTTGCCATAACTTGGAACCAATTTTGATGAAATTTGATAAATAAGCGGATAATAGCTAATCATTAACTAGAAACTTACCATACTCTTTCTTCGTAAAATGGTTCTGTTTTTTCAACCACTGCTCTAAGATATCGACGGCTTGTTCAACTTTCTCCGGTTTATCCAGGCCATACAGTTTTTGAATATGCTCCTTTGTATCGGGGTTAACTTGCAATAACTTTGATACTTCAATCATTTTTATTGCTAATTTAATGTTTCGCGTTTGGTAGATTTACTGAGGTACCTTTTTGTGTGAGCGCACGAACGCGAATGAATTATAAAAGGAAAAAGACACTTATATGGATATTCAAATTTAATCCTTTTTCTTTTTAGAGTTCCGTATTCGAAGGATCACGTTATCTTTTAAGTTTGTGTGTCAATCTGCCATCAGTCTGTGCGATGCCACTTCATGCGACAGACGTGGTTGCTGAAACAACCACATCTGTCTTACTGTGTTAAGGTTAAGGGGGGTCCATACGCCAACGATACACATCCTTCTATCTAAATAGTTACTATTGGCACCGGTCGCCTTCGTTGGTGAAAATTGTTGATTGTTACGAATGAGTTTTTTTTTCTCAAAAGTGCTGAAATGGAATTGTAGGTGAAATTTTTACCGACATTTTGGTGTGATTTTGAGCCAAACATTTCTTATAGTTTTGAAGCTATCCTTAAATTAAGAATTAAAACTAGTCTAGCTTTGAAACGACAAAGAATTTTCGCCTCAAAATTACCCCAAAATATCGGTAAAGATTTCACATATATCTCAGCACTTTTGAGAAAAACAAATCACATTCTTTACAATCAACAATATTAGTTATAAGCGACGGGTATTTCTAGCGCGTTGCGTTTGGCAGCATAAGCAGCCTTGAGGGGTAAAATGGGTATCCTTCATCCATTGAAGAGAGATTTTTATTTATTTATCTAGATCATCTCCATACGTTAGTAATCGTATACTTTCAATTTGTTTATAGACCCCTAACAAATAAAGATATTATTTATGTAAAATATTTTCCTTAATCTACCGGTAACCTACCTATAGATGTTAATCTAACCAAGAAGCGTTTTTATAAAAGACTCGCGTGGTCACGTGTTAGGGTAATAAAAACTGCGCCGAACATAATTTTGGCGGACACAAAAACAAAGGCTGAATTTGGTTACTTTAAATACTTAAATTTAAGTTTGGAAAGAAGGTTGGGAATTATGTTCTTTACAAATAGTACGAGAGGACCCAATTAAAGATCAAAATAAATAAAAAATAAATATTGCAGGACATTCCACACATTGCCATCTAGCCCCAAGCAAAGTAACTAGACTTATGTTATGGGTGCTAGACAACGGATATACTACGTATACAGGGTGAATTTTTTATGTGGGCCTTCAGGGCTATATCCTAAACTATGAGAGATAGCGAAAAATGCTGAAAGGCGTTGCGTGCCCGATTTTGACAAAAACTAAAACTGCATCATTAGATTTTTGAAAAAGTCAGTACCCTAGCCGGGAATCGAACCTGTTGATTTTGCAAAAAAATAATCATCCTATATTTTTATACCAATCGATAGTGTTGCTGATAGAGATTAATTCCTGGAAACAAACATAGTATGGCAAAACAAAGGAAATGGCTGAATTTTGTAGTTTTCTGTAATTTTCACCTTTCTGTCTCTGGCAAAACAATAGTGTGAGACATAGAGGACAAGTGATATTATTATAAATATTATAAAATAAGTTCTAAATGAAGTTATTTACATATAATTTGTAAAAACAGTTCAAGTTTTTAGTGCAGCAGTTTGTTACGTCATTGGCCATACTCACTGCATTTTTTTCAGGGATGGTTGTATGAAAGGTACAGAAGATTACTAAACTGAGCTATTTCCTTTAATTTGCCAGACTATGTTTGTTTTTAGGAATTGATCTCTATTAGCAACACTATCGATTGGTACAAAAATATAGGATGATTATTATTTTGGAAAATGAACAGGTTCGATTCCCGGCTAGGGTAATGACTTTTTCAAAAATCTAATGATGCAGTTTTATTTTTATCAAAATCGGCCACGCAACTCCTTTCAGCATTTTTCGTTATCTCTTATAGTTTAGGATATAGCCCTGAAGGCCCACATAAAAAATTCACCCTGTATACTTTTCTTTTGTAAATATAATACTTATAATACATAGAAACAACCAGACCTCAGACAAATATCTTAACATAAATACTTGTCTGAGGCGGGAATCGAACCCGCACCCCTGTGTTTGGCAGTCCAGCATGGTGACCATTGTGCCAACTGGGTCGTAAAATGTATTTCATTTCGATCTCTAATTGGGTTTTTTCTGCCAAAATCTTGCTTTTATTTTATTCCCGCCAATTTACGCTTGGCGGGAACAAAATAAAAGCGGTGCTTGGCCGTGAACTGTGTACGATTTACATTTTCGTATAACCTGACATTATTTTAGGTATTAATTATAGACTGTCTGCGCTCCGCGGTGTCAGCCAAATAAAAAGAGTTTTCCGCACTGTGAACACATTTTTATAACATATCTTTAGAGCTGTTTGACAGTGAAGACAAACTTTAGCCTGTTATTAGTAGGTTCTATTCTGCCCTAATACCTGCACATTGTTAGACCTGATGGTGGCCAACGATGATGCAGTTGTGGTGGCCAACTATTAGGCAGGTAAGATGTGACTGGTTGGTTGAGCGTCACTGACTCGAAAACAAGAAAAATATGTTAATTTATCGATAAATTTAACCATGGCTATGTACTTAGGTACTTAATATTAATTATTATTTATCATAACCATCACTACTATTGTTACCCATGTGAACTGAAAGAAAAAAAAGGTCATTTGTATTATACAATAAAAGTACTAATAATTAAATCCTGCAATCATAATTAAATAAACGCTAACAATTTACAATTTGAAATAAAACGATGTTTTGAATTTTAGAAAATATTTTTAATTGAATTGAATAATTATGTAATTCAGACTTTAAACACTACGATATTGATTCCAAGGTCATAATAATAATTTTGACCATGATCGGTGAGTGAACCGGCTATAATTTCGTAATTTCGGTTGAATGTCAGAAGTCAAGTTTATTATGTTACCATGTCAGTTACTAAGCTAAAAACCTATGATCTAAATATTCTTGGAGAAAGTAACAAAACACACAAATATTTTGTCAATTAATAAATAATACAATTTCTTGCTAAAGATTTATAAGATTCATCCTTGCCATGAGGTTTCGCGCTATTTTTATAATATGTGCATTAATCATCCCGAATAACTGAACAAAATATTCGGCCATGCTCCTGGCCAAACATTTTGCATTGGTCGAATATTTTTTTATGAATATAAATATTTTATTAATTCCTTCTACAATCAAACTTAAAAATACCAAACAAATACATTGTACGATATTTATCTTTCAAAATTATCTTTTAAACTTTCAAATCGTAATTATTATTGATGAATTAATGCACTACATTGTGAGTGTGATGGGCAGTGATGGATAGAACTTTAATTTCCTTACAAATCTTCAATAAACCATTTTCTAACAATGAAATGATTAATGCTTTTATTAAATATTCACGATTCAGTATAAATAATGAATTTCACAAAGTCAATTAGTTGGTTCCCAATAAAAAGTTACAGTTTGAAAGCTCCAACATCACCGTTCGAGCAAACCCAATTTCAAAACTTTAAAATGATCGAAATATTGATATTGTATTATTGTGTTGCATTCAAATTAATAGAATGTAACACCATCTTTCTTCAAAATAAACATGAATACAGTAATGTGGCTACTTGTTTGACTAATGTAGTTAAGCATATTACTGATAGATACGATCTTGTCAAAGACGGAATTATAACAGATGTCGATGATCAAATACTTTCATCAAGTGGTATTTATAGTCTAAAAAAATTAAGAATATTTTCTAAGACAGACTATGATGTCGACGAGAGTTCTTTATATGTTAACTTGTACATCATTGGCGCAAATAATTTTGATGAACTGCAAAAAAAAGTGAATGCAAGTGTCACTAGCGACAATTGGTATCCGTTCGCGAATTTCGTTATTATTATCCACTCAATGGAAGAAGATCACCTTCAGAAAATGGCAGAATACTTTGCATTTAATAACATGTACAATGTTACGGTTTTGGGAAGACAGCTTTTTGATAATGATTATCAAATCTACGCATTTAAGTCCCCTATGTCCTATTGTATTAGTACTAAAACCCTTGTTAAAGTTGCACAATGCTCAGATTACAATGACAATTTAAACATTATCCCAGTATCTAACCTAAAATCATTCAAAGATTGCGCCTTTAAAATTGTTGGCCATAACTTTTATCCTCTTGTTGATTTTGATAAGCAAAACATACCAGGCTTGGAGCAACAACTCTTGAATTATTTCACATACTGCAGTGGAATTAATATAAAAATTGTAAAATATTATAAAAAAATGGACAGCATGGGACAAGTGTATGACCGCAACAGTTGGCTCCATGTGCTAGAGATGGTTCTGAAGAGTAAAGCAGAAGGAGTCATCGGTGGATATTTTTTAACAGATGAAAATATGAAAGTATTTTCTTTTGGGTATCCGTTACTTCATGATAATATCGTAGCTGTTGTACCGAGGTCTACGTTTATGGGCCCATGGGAAGCTGTACTTCATAAAACTTCTTGCTTTACGACATTCACTTGTATTGTGTTTGTGGTCTTTAGTTTAATAGCATTTGCTTTTTCACTGTTTCCAAACAGACATCCCGACATAGTTCGCGATTTTTTAATTGTATTCGGTTTACTATTAAATAGAACATGTTTGCGCAGAGTGAGAGATGGACGCTCTGGTACAATTTTGACAGGTTCTCTACTGATTGGCGCGTTTTTATTCCCGTACATTATTCAAGCTTATCTTTCTAGTTTCGAAACGAATCCTATCAGGCGTTATGAGCCTCGGAACTATTATGATATTGCGTACAATTACATACTCAGGCTACCTCCTGACTTAATCAAAGAAAAAGGATTACGATTTGGAAAAGATTGCGAAAGTAGAAGGGAATGTTTAACGATATTGAAGAATACAAAAAATAAACAACAATACACTGCAATGAGTAATATTTTATACGAAACGTATAAATATATGTTTATGGATGATCAATGTAATTTAAGTACTTATAAAGTGGTACATCCAATTCCAACTTTCTATAGAACTGTATATTTTCGTCGTGGATCAGTCTTAGTGGACGTCTTTAATAAGTACTGTCATAATATCGTAAGCACTGGTCTTTTAAATAAACACTACAGCGATTTAATATATGACAAGAGAATTAAATGTGAATATCACGGTAAACCTAATGCAATGCCATTGACTATAAGCGCTCTTGCGCTAGCATTTTTTGTACTTATAGGAGGCAGTATTATTTCTGGCTTTGTCTTCTTTCTTGAAGTGATATCTTAATTGAATTGCACATAATATTGTCATATACTTAATTAACTGTAATTTGTTTCTAAATGCTCTCTTAGATGTACTAACATACTATGTAAAAGTCTACTGCTTAATTTTAATATGAATCCGGATAGTCGGTACCTCATTAATTAAGATTAAAAATATGGATTGTTTTTCTCGTTATTTTTATTTTTAAATAATAATTAATATGCTAATGAATGCGATGCTATTCTTAAATTGAGCATTTACATAACTTTACTAAAAAATAGATAGGAAAAAAGAAACCAGCCTGCCTAGCATGAAGACCAAAACACGATACGATAAAGCGATATCACGCGATATAACTACATCAACTCTCAAAATATGATAGATAAAGCCGCCGTGTTAAATTTTTATTATAAATTGCGATAAAAATTATGATAAAAACTGGTTGCCTGTAAAGTCGGTATACGGGCGAAAGTTTTACGTGACAACAACTGTGCTCGAGTGGAAGGGACGCGTGCCTTTCACTTTTTATGTCTGTCTCTCTCGCTCTTAGGCGGGCTAACCATGCCCGAGTGGAAGGGACGCGTGCCTCTCACTCGCTCTCATTGTGAGCGCATAACGTCAGCGGAGCGTAACGCAGTTTCTTGAAGTGTCACCCGGCAAACCAATTTATAAAACGTTGTCACGTCAAAATTCAACATGGCGGCTTTATCTATCATATTTTGAGAGTTGATGTAGTTATATCGCGTGATATCGCTTTATCGTATCGTGTTTTGGTCTTCGTGCTAGGCAGGCAGGCAGGTACTAGCTTTATAAACGTTTTTATTAATGTTGTTAATTTCATACATTATAGTCAACTTACAACTGGAATTGTACTTTATTACCCTATTAATTATTCTAAAGATTTTTTGAAAATGTAAAACAGTTTGATCGTAGTATTAGCAAATAATAAATAGGTGTCCACATCATACTTTGCTATTATACTTGTTATTGTAAAGGGCATCTACGTGTTGGCTTCGGCTCCACGCACACCTTCCAAAGGTCCGGGGCTCCATAGCTCCGTGATACAGGACGAATAATAATATTTTATAGTGCAGACAAAGATAATCGCCGGTTTAGTGTTCACATCATATGCCATTATCAGACATATTATAAAAAATGTGAGCCGTCACGGGACGCCTGGCAGATGTGAAATATCGACATTATTTTGTAAAACAAATATGAAAAGAACAGATTGTGATAGAATCGCACAGTCGATTGCGCATGGCGACGCGTCGCCACATCGTACACACTACTCCATATAGACTGTATATATATACCATCATATAGCGTGGCGACGTCGCCACACTGTACACACTACTGCATATAGACTGTATATATATATACCATCATATAGCGTGGCGACGCCTGCGTCGCCACGGCATGCGTCGCCACGCCAGATATCGGTTTTACGTGCGGCTATAGTGAGCTCTAACGATCTGCATCGAAAAACAGCCCTATGTCCATCATTTACAGTTTCGACCCACTGTGCGTCGCCACGGCATGCGTCGCCACGCCAGATATCGGTTTTACGTGCGGCTATACTGAGCTCTAACAATCTGCATCGAAAAACAGCCCTATGTCCATCATTTGCAGTTTCGACCCACTGTGCGTCGCCACGGCTGAAATCGGTTTTACGTGCGGCTATAGATGTTTCACATCAATAAAGCCTTTACATCTTACCTATATGGTTTAGGGCCGCAGTGCGATACAATAGCGATGCTGTCGCGCGTTCGCATCGATACAGTCGCAATGCGTTCGCAAGCTATTTGCCCTCGCCCACACGAGCGCGATTCAAACGCTGTCTACTGACTACTGTCGCGATGAAAACGCGAATCAGTAAGGCACAGCGTAAGTAGCGCGTTTGCATCGCTTCTGTATCGCGTTGCAAATGCGACTACCACACGTGCGAGTAGGTATTTTCAAAAATGATCCGTATCGTGCGATAGAGAGAGTTTAAGTTCGGACGTAATTGCCTTCATTTTGCTTTCAAATAATGATTATAAGCTTGCGGGCCGTAACGTTTTTACCCCCTTTATCCTTCACAAAATGAAATAAATTTGGTCTCATTTAATTCACTGCATCTTATTCTAAGTTTATTCGTTTTTCTTGTTTGGTAATTCAGTTTAGTCTATTAAAAAACAATTGAAACGCTCGATGAAGTTTTTAAGTCAAAAATATAGATATTCAGATACTAATTACTTTTATCTTAGGCAATATTTCAATAAAATAATAACGGTTAAATCTAGTTTTCCATTAGATCTAGAACATTTTTAAAAATTATCAAAATCGGACTTCGTTTATGGGGGGGAAAACGTTACCGCTTTTTGTATGGAAATTTACAGCCTCACACTGGCCTTAAGGGCGATGTATTGCCTGGGACTAGGCCCGCCCACAACCTATACTACGTTATGAGTCAACTATATAAGCCTCGGGTTTCATTGTTTCGGGTTTTACGATGTTTTTATTAGAAAATAGAAAAATGTAAAGATGTAAAAAAGTAATCTGAATAATGTGTATTTTATATTTATTTTTTTCTTTTGTTTTAATTTAGCTTTTAAAATGATGATGTGTAGGTACTTGTATAATGTATCAAGATATAATAAACTGCACATCGAACATTTTAATTTATCCCTAAACCTATGTTAGAACTTTGCATTGTGATTACGTTACATATGATATAATTATGAGTAACTGAGCAACGCTCAATTTGGGAACACAACTCTGTTAAAGCAAATGGTTTAATGTGCTAATAAACAAAACAATTCATTTGTAACCGTATATTTATTAACTCTTTTCGATCTTCCATTACCTTTTAAAACCTTTTTCAGTCGTTCAAATATTTTTTGGATACATAATATTATTGCCTCACGATTAAAAAGTCTAAGTAGCAAAACGTCAAACATAGCGAAACGTCTAGTGAGCAATCTGCCTTTATTGATCTTTGCGAACTTTTTAATCTCAATTCATCACCGTAATACTAAGTAGGAAGGATGCTAAGGACAACGCTGAAAAGGTAAAAAATTACCTGAAGGCTAATTCTCGTAAATAAAATGGTTCAAATTACATGGCAGAATTAGTTTTTTTTTAAGTTGACTTTGAGGGTATTTTGAGTTTTTTTTAACCCCCGACGCAATAACGACGTGGTGTTATAAGTTTGACGTGTCTGTGTGTGGGCTGTGGCATCTTAGCTCCGTAACGGCTGAATTTTGATTTTGTTTCTTTTGTTTGAAAGGTGAAGTAGCCGGGAGTGTTCTTAGCTATGTTTGATCGAAATCGGTTCAGCCATCTGAAAGTTATGGGGATAAAATACTAAATTTAATTTTTGAGGGTATTTTTGTGATATAAATGTAATCGAAATTATATTGCAATGTAAATTGAACAATGTTATTTGCTTTCTGAGGATATAATTTTGTATTTTATACCATAACTAGCTGTGCTGCGCGGTTTCACCCGCATAAGTCCCGATCCCGTGGGAATATTAAAATGAAAAGTACCCTAAAGCCTTCCTCGATAAAATGACTACCCAACACAAAATATTTTTTCAATTTGAACCAGTAGTTCCTGAGATTAGCGCGTTCAAACAAACAAACTCTTCAGCTTAATAATATTACTAGCGACTTGATACATATAAACCTTCCTCTTGAATCACTCTATCTATTAAAAAAAACCGCATCAAAATCCGTTGCGTAGTTTTAAAGATTTAAGCATACATAAGGATATAGGGACAGAGAAAGCGACTTTGTTTTATACTATGTGGTGAAAGTATTGATGTGACTTGATAAATAAGTGTATATTTCATATTTTCCAGACGATACTGGAGCTGTCTGCGAAGCAGGATTCTCCGATGTATCTAGCAATGAAAGTCAAGAAACAGAAACATGGAAAAACCGTCGAAAAAGTTAGAGAAAATAAGAAATTAAAGGTGTGTATACTTTAGCTATCTGTATAACTCCTAGAGAAAGCTCATATCCTTCTAAAAGTACTCAGTGATCTGTTGCTTGATAAGAACTCATTGCAATGAAACTATACAAAATTACCTCTGTGGCAACGCAGATGGTTGCTGTTTTCTGATCTCTTGATTACTTTATATCACTATTTTATTACGTGATCGCACGCACAGATGAAGCCGAGATTCTCAGCTAGTTTGCATAAAACATTAAGGTATATTAAGTTACGAGCTGTGTCCTGCGATTTCACACGCGTAGGTTTCATTCCTCTAGGATTATTGGGATAAAAGAAGGCTATGTGTTAATCCAGATATCCAGCTACCTCATATACCGGGTTTCATTGAAATTGCTTCAGTGTTTGCGTGATTTAATAATGGAGGATTCCCTTCCAAGATACAGGTTTTGTAAGAAAAGCCTCGGTCTGTCACCGCACGCAATTGCAATGCCCGGCAGGGCTCATATGTGAACTTGTATGCCTAATGTAACATCTATTGTACTTACCATATTATGAATTCAAATAAATTAAATGAAAGGTTTATACTTAGCATGAACGCTGGGAAATCAAGTAATTTAAGCCAAATTATAACAACCTTAGTCTATCTTTAGTCGTTGGACTCACTTAAGGCTGCTTATGCAGCCAACGCAACGCGCCAGAAATACCCGTCGCTTGCAACTAACATTGTTGATTGTGTTTTGTTTTTTTCAAGTGCTGAGATGGAATTGTAGGTGAAATTTTTACTGATATTTTGGGGTAATTTTGAGGCGAAAATTCCTTGTCATTTCAAAGCTAAACTAGTTTTAATTCTTAATTTTAGGATAGCTTCAAAACCATATGAAATGTTTGGCTCAAAATCGCATCAAAATGTCGGTAAAAATCTCACCTACAATTCCATCTCAGCAGTTTTAAGAAAAACAAAACACATTCGTAACAATCAACAATTTTCACCAACGAAGGCGATCAGTGCCAGTAGTAACTATTTAGTAAGCTGTGTACCAAGGTCGTGGCGTATGTATTTATTTTAGACCAAGGTCTGAAAATAAACGATTTAGTTATTTTTTATTTAATAAAACATTTAAATATTGATTGTTGCTTCTTGTTTTTACAGTCCGAAGGAGTATTCGTTGACGATGACAGCTTTAGTAAGAAGAAAAAGAAAGAAGTGGTCCGAGATGAGAATTATATACCACACTTCGCTAGCGATCAACATACTGAAATGGGGTAAGATCATTTTTACCAGCATATACCTAGTATATCTATACTTATATTCAAGGAAAAAAACCAGCAAAAACGAGTATTGGTTTTAAAATCCATGTCTTTCTCTCTATTTTACCCGACTGCAAAGAAATGGTTTTGTTTTTCGCGCCTCTCTTTGCTTGTTTGTAATATATTTTTTCCTTTTGTTATCTATGCAATTAAAAACTACTGAACCCTTTCAGATCTATTATCTATACTATACTATAATCTATTATTTTGGTTCTTCTTAAGGTCTTGTTTGACTTTACGTTTAATGTTGTAGAATATTGCCCAAACAAAAACATGATTTTCCGTAATTTATTTCGCCTAGACTGTTTGTGTTGATTGTGTGTAATAATTCCCTATTTTTGTCTTCAGTATGTCTGTAAATTTCAACGTGGGAGCATCGTCCGCTGAGCTGGACATGAACGCGGACAGCGGCGAGGCTGCGCGCGCGCATCGATCTATGATCAAATGGGACAGGAAGAGAAAGAAGATGGTCCATGTTGACCCGGTTAGTGGAGACTTTAACTGAATATTACACTCAATATTTATTGGAAAATGAGTAAAAAGGATTAATTAAAAGAACAGAAATACGGAACACTTTTTACTCCTAAAACAGTCATGATAACAAGACCCCGTTATTCGTTGTATAGTTATCCACGCATATTAAAGGGCGTTGTCTGAGATACGACCCTATGGCTCCCTTTGGTCCATTTTCATAACTAGCAACGAAAAAGAAAATTTCCTTTCAGACAGAAATGCAACATAGATAGATAGATAGATAGATAGATAGAACGCTTTATTGCACACACAAGTTACAGAAAATTAAAAACACGACAATTAACAACATATATCGTATTTTTTTAAATAAAATTTGTCGCGTAGCGTAATGGTTAATTTTGATGCATTTTTCCTTATTTTCCATTTTATTTTAACGTTTATAATCGACATTACACATGTTATTACCATTAATAAAACCAACTCCTTTAAGATTCGATTTATACCAGTCTTATGCGGCAGAAAGTGGTGCTTTTCCGCTCATGTGTAGGAAAGCAACATTCCCGCCTACATAAACAACGCCTGTCATTGGTCTTACCTTACCAAAGAAAAGATGGTCGAAAAGATCTTACCAAAGAAAAGATGGATGGACTGCGTAAGACAAGACATGAGAGAGATGAATGTCAGCGATGAGATGACGACTAATAGGAGTGAATGGAAGAAGAAAACATACTGCGCCGACCCCAAATAAATTGGGATAAGGGCAGGAAGATGATGATGAAACACCATTTTTAAATTACATTAAATATAAATAATAGGGATTATAGACCTCAACATGTAGTATAAATTTTAACTTGCTAGGTCAAGCCGTTCCTGAGAAAATCGATGGTGACACATGGACACACAGACAGACAGACAGACAAGAAAGTGATCTTATAAGGGTTTGCAAACCTTAAGTCTAAGTGTTACAAAAGGCGGCCTCATTCGATTAGTCTGAAGCAAAAATCAAGTAAGCTACATTTTTTTTTCTGTAATACATGTGCACAATATACGATTTTCACAGGATGGTGGTCGTAAAATGATACGTACAGAGAGCGGTGGCCGAGTGCCGGCGTCCTACCGCAGTGGACGGTACGAGGAGTGGCGCAAGAGGAACGCACCGGACAACGACTCGGATGATGATACCACGGGTGGGCACGGAGGGAATCAGGGACGGAAGAAACCTGGTCAGTATAGTCAACTTTAGAATATACTAGCGACCCGCCCCGGCTTCGCACGGCTATATTATGCATGTATTATACATATAAACCTTCCTCTTGAATCACTCTATCTATTTAAAAAAACCGCATCAAAATCCGTTGCGTAGTTTTAAAGATTTAAGCATACATAGAGATATAAGGACATAGGGACAGAAAAAGCTACTTTGTTTTATACTATGTAGTGACTAGCAGCGCTCCGCAGTTTCACCCGCGTTACTCTCTATCCCGTGGGAATATCGGGATAAAAGTAGTCTATGTTATTCCTAATTAATCCAAGTATCCTCATACCAAGTTTCATCAAAATCGGTCCAGTAGTTTCGGACCTTATTCAATTCAAACAAACAAAAAATATTTCATTATATTAGTGTAGATATCTACAGGGTCATTGGTAACTAAATAGCAAGCGGTTGAGGTCCACTTCTGTGCACCTAAACAAACAATTTTTGTTCTACGACTTTTGGAAACACAACAATTTTTTTAAATTTTGAGGTTGTTTACATGATAATCAGCTGTTTCTTACACGGAAAAGTCATTAAGCTTAAGATTATACTTATTTTTTAAGTTTTACTTAGTTCTAAGTCTGAAAGACCTTTGTTTTAAAAAAATAAGCGCTTCGAAATTTTCAACAATTTTTTTGCAACTTTTCTAAATTTTATTCTTTTTCTGTCTAGTGTCAGAGTTCCGTCCTCATTGGGTGAAGCACAACGAGCGTGTTGCGAAGAAGGCAACCGACGCAAAGTCTAAGGAATTCAAAGACAAACAACAAATAGTTAAGGAGAGAATCAGGAAGGAAAAGATCAAACAGAAACTCAAACACAAGACGAAAGGGAAAAAGAAAAGGAAGAAGTAGATTGTACTTTATGTATTTTGGAGTAAAATAAATAAATTTGTATTTGTTAAAATGTGTTGCCTTTATTCTCATTTATCATCCTCTCCGTGAGCTAATATTCGATAGGTGATTATTAGCAAAGTCTTCAAAACTAAGCCTGATTGATTTCAAAATGCGCCAAACTAAAAATAAATACTATAGGAAGCTTGGTGTGGTTCAAAAGGTTTATTCCTATCGGCCACCCTTAATTTAGCCAACTGGGTGGTAGCTGGCACTAATTCTTGTCACTTGCCACCTTCCGCAACGTGGTAAAAACAATTTGATAAATAGTACTAGTTTTCTCTCGAAATCTACTTTACTACTGGCTAGTGCATTTAGAAATAACTAATTGAAACTGAAATAACCAGACTTAAAAAGTACAAAATTAATGGGTTACTCCATACTTAAGAGACGTTGCTTGTTGCAACGAACAGCGAAGTGTTCCCAACGTTTGTTATTTCCAACATCTTATATGAGATAAGATGTTGGGAATAACAAAAAAAAAACATTATTTGAGTTGCAATGCAACCGACCACAAATCCAACACCACTTTTCCTTGCTGTATAAAATTGTCGTTGGTCTATAAAAAGTACTAGGCAATCAGAAGTCAGTAGAAGGTATAAATCACACATAAAACGTTATCTCTCTCTTTCCGTTACCGTGTAAATTGTTTGAGTAATTGGTTTGAAGTACTAGGCAATCAGAAGTCAGTAGAAGGTATAAATCACACATAAAACGTTATCACTCTCTTTCCGTTACCGTGTAAATTGTTTGAGTAATTGGTTTGAAGTACCAGGCTATCAGAACTCAGTAAAAGGTATCCTACATAAGAACACCCACATTAGTATTTTATGACATCAACAGGGCGGCGAACTACGACTCCGCCCCTGAGCGACAGAGACCCTCGCCACACCCACGCTACGTCACCGATCACATACCTACTTTTTAAGGAGAAACGTAATAATTGTTATTGTACCTTCTGCTGACTTCTGATTGCCTAGTACTTTTCCTAGACCAACGGCAATTTTATACAGCAAGGAAAAGTGTTAGATTCGTGGTCGGTTGCAACTCAAATAATTTTTTACCCATTATTATTGTAAGTACTTTTTTAAGTAACCAAATAAATCAGTTGAATCTGGTTATTTCGGTTCAATCAGTCATTTCTAAATGCACTAGGAAGTAGTAAATTAGATTGTGAGAGATAACTAATACTTATTATCAAATTGTTTTGGTTTGTCACATTGCAGGTGGCAAATGGCGCTTATTAATGCTATCGACCACCGGGGTGGCGTCTGACACTAATTAGTGCCAGTTACACACCCCAGTGGCAAAATAAAGGGTGACCAATGGGAATAAACCGTTCAAGGTGTTAAAATGTCTATATGCTAGTAGTCATTCGTTTGCCATTCAACTGACACCTGATAAACTTAATCTGCTGAACTGATTTCGATAGAATTTTCCATATTCCCTAACCGTAGTATGTGTGTTGCCAGCTGACACCGTTCCACAGACGCAACTTTTGCAGTCTTTCTTTATCTGATCTATTAAAACACCCTCAAGAAAAGACAGAAAGTTGAATAAAACACCAAATTAAAAATCATGATTATGTATATTTAAAAAATTAAGATAAACATTAAAATACCTACTTACAATTATCTGTACATATTGATAAATAAATCAAATTTTGAGAAATTCCGGACTTTGGATAATAACGTAACACGTTACGGGAATTTAAGCGAAAACATTTATTTACAAATTTAACATTAACAAAGTACAATACAATGAGAATTTTTTTTATAAGTATAATAATAATTATATTCATAGATATTTCAGATTACATATTTTATCTAAGTCCTGTATATAGTTACAAATACAAGTCATCGCACACGAATATAATAAAAAGTATATATTTTGAATAGTTAATTAGCACTAAGTTGAAGCTAACAGGCATTTTAAAACTAAAGTAACAGCATATCATAGATAATTCTCATTTTTTTTAATACCAATATTTAGAAAAATTTATTGAAACTACAAATTAGGTGAAAGGCGAAATATTGAAGTATAATTACTGAATTTTAAAGCGAAACTGTAATATTTCGTGGATTCTTGTGGAATATTAATTGATGATGTAGGTAAGTCGAAAAATAGTCTTTGCGCGGTTCGCATAAAATTTGGCAACAATCTCACTCCGACAACTACCTACCTAACTATTTTATCATTATATAATATTTAATGCTTTTAAGAGGAAAGGGTAACGGGGGCTCTCTCCATACAAACTTAGTCAACTGTTTTCTCCCTGGATAATGACACTAGAGCAAATATTTTTGTCGCATAAAACTTATAACTGCCATGACCAATGACCTAGGTGCATGGTCATTGGTCATGGCAGTTATAAGTTTTTTATTTTATTTTTTAATCTTAATTTCTATAATAATTAGAAAGTGAAGAAAACCAAGACATAGGGGCATAGTCATGGCAGTTATAGGTTTTATGCAACTAAAATATTTGTGCTAGTGTCATTATCCAAGGAGGAAACAGTCGACTACGTTTGGATGGAGAGAGCGCCGGAACCCTTTCGCCTTAAAGATCTTTATTTTAAAATAAAAATATAGCATAAATGGATGAGGCATTTAGCATAATTGTTCCACTATTTACAAACGCATCTTAATCGAGACAATTTATTTCACTCACACAATCATAGACAATTTGTGTCACAAAAATTTCATTCATGTCTTTATTATTTTATGAATAACAGTTTTTATAGTGTTACAAGGTGATCCGTTGTTACTGGAACTGTCCTTGATTGAAAGGCCAATTCTCGTTATTTGCAATTTCGTTCCGATTTTATTTCGATTACGAAAACTACCCTCAAAATACAGTAGAGCCTCGATAGATAATCCGAACTACCAAAAAATAACCCCTGTTCGGACAAACGGAGCGTTCGGACCACAGTATGTTAAAAAATAAAAACTGGTTGCCTGTAAAGTCGGTATACGGGCGAAAGTTTTACGTGACAACAACTGTGCTCGAGTGGAAGGGACGCGTGCCTTTCACTTTTTATGTCTGTCTCTCTCGCTCTTAGGCGGGCTAACCATGCCCGCGTGCCTCTCACTCGCTCTCATTGTGAGCGCATAACGTCAGCGGAGCGTAACGCAGTTTCTTGAAGTGTCACCCGGCAAACCAATTTATAAAACGTTGTCACGTCAAAATAACCCCTGTTCGGAGTCACGGAGCGTTCGGACCATAGTATGTTAAAAAATGCAAGTATATTTTGACAGAATATATTTATTGAGGTTATTATAACATACATATTTAAACAACAGAATACGTTACTTATTCATAAAGTCATCAATTTTAGTTTGGTGGGTTCTATTTATTGACCAAAAAAAGGCTTTATCCCTCAAATTACTCAGCATCATCTTTTCGGATAAGGACAAGTCATTTTCATCAGCCCAATCCAAACCAAGTCAGCAGTTCGGATTACAGCGGCGTTCGGATTAGCCTGAGTACGGATTATCGAGGCTCTACAGTAGTTTAAAATACCCTCAAATTCAGCTTTTGGTATTATCAAGAATATTTTTTTTTAAATCGAAATGCAATCGGAATGACATTGCAAAGTAATTTAATCAATTTTATTTACGAAATTAGCCTTCTCTGATAATCTTCTAGCACTTTAAATTCGACTGCGTATGTCGTTTCGTTTTAAGTTTTCTTCAAACATTCATTAACCACTCTTTCTCTAACAAAAAAATGTATAACCATTCAGATATACTTTCTAGTTCCACAACTAATTTCAATTTACATTTAAAACTTAATTATCTTTTATCGATAAAACCTAAACTTAACACTCCATGCCTGATCAATCAGTCTTCTCATTGCGAAAATTATCGTAATCTTTATTTTTTCTTCTATTTATTTACATACTTATAGGAATTTAAACTAATATAACATGGTTCATTTAACAAATGAAGTTTTTAAAAACGATATATTTACCATTTTCTAGTAACTATGCGTTTTTACGAAACACTATTGCCCGAATACTCAAACCTTTAGTTATGGGTCCTCTAAATATTTGAGACGCTCCTATTTAACCCTTTACACTTATATGACACTTATATGTCAATTTAATCGCCACTTAAGATAAGTAGCCTTTTAGTATCCGGGCGTACTTTGTTTTCAATGCACAACAAAAAAACACGCACGAATGAACTGAGATCTTCAAGCTATACACGAGAAAATAGTAAATTTACTGTTTTTATAAATTCAATTTATCAATTCACACGTATCATCATTCTACAAAGATTTTAAGCAAGAAAATATTTGAAAAGGGGAAAATGTTATTTTATTATAAAGCATTTCAAAGATTAGCTAGAATTATGGACGGGTCAAAATATTTGTTTTGATGTTTAGTTTTTTTTTTGTTGAGCAAAATAATACGCAATAATTGTATTTAAAAGGTACATCGTCAATGGATTATGGCACTAGACTAAACTAATTTTATCGTTAAAATCATATAGTTGATTTAAATTTATAACTGCCTAACAGGAAGATGAAATTGATCCATATAAAACTACATAGAATTTTAAACGAATATAGTTATTTTCATTAAAAACTGGAATATTTAGCTAAATATTTCGGTACTTTTGCAAGCGCTTGCCGCATCAATTTCGAGCATTGCCAAATTAAATATCCCGAAATTGGATTTATGGATTTATTATTATACTTTATAAACTTGGAAATATTGTCTAACATTTAAAAATAGAGGTTTGAATTTATGGTTTCATATTACCCCAAAACTAATTCGCAAATCGCAACATTAAAAATTATAGTCAAAAATATGTTGATATCGTACGTAAAATATAAAAATAAACTCGAAGAAGTTTCACAATTTCAATAAATGAAATTCTAGCTTCTCTACTGTAAATAATATAAATTTATTTATTTAATTAAAGATATTTATGGACACAGTGGGACGACATATTTTATTCTAATTTAAACGTAGTACTCAGAAACATTGCTTAGCACAACAGGATTAGTTCATAAAGCTTTACTTTTGTGTCACTTTACGTTCATAGATACCAATAACATAACAAATCATTGATTAACTATTGGTCTACTAAGTGACGATTCTGAGTATGAAGGTAAGAGTATTGGATAAATGATTCAGATAAGCTATAACAGCCCTGCAGTTAATATTATAGATCCATTTAACATGAACTCCATGCAAATAATGAAAACTTTTCATTCATACCCACTAAACGAGTACAACCCCACTTTGGTCTCAAAAATCCTTCTCATATACAACCTTATACTGCAAATAATTACTCCATAAAATACTACGCATAGAAACCTGTCTCAGAAACGACCATTTTTTACATTTCTCATATTTTTTTTAGATTAAATATAAGTCACTGGTTTTATTATTTATTTGCAATTTTTTTGTTATTACACAAAGCAAATGATAGCTTTAAAGGAACGGTATTCCCGAACTTCACGCCTAGTCTATTGAAAAGTTACATTTGGGGTTGCATTTGTCAGAGGACGCAATTTGATTTTTTAGATACCAAGGGGGGGGGTCAGTTATAAGTTAAATCCAAGTTTGAGGAATTGTAACCTTGTCCCACGGCCGCCATCTTGAAAAAAGGGCTTAAATGGTTTTATGGTAAAATTTTTTTTTTTTTATTCATTTGGTAACTTAATACAGTTGTATAAAGATCACATAGAATCATCTTAAAAAATCTTATTATCCAGATAAACCATTTAAGCCCCTTTTTTCAAAACGGCGGCCGTACGACAATTGTTACAATCCCTCAATTCCCTCATACTTGGATTTAACTTTAAAATAGTCCCCTTGATATCTAAAAAATAAAATTGCGTCCTCTGACAAATGCAAGACCAAAAAGTGCAACATTTAAATGGACTAACCGAAAACAGAGAATAACCTTATCAGACAGCTATTTGCTTACTCCGTGTAATAAGGAGGCAGGTGTCAATGCAATCTTTGTTGTTATTTACAGTATACCATTAGTATAATATTGATAATTATCATACAATCTCGTTGAGAGTGAGTTGAGGGCGTCTCTCACGAGTCGATCGACGAGCGCTTGCAGTTGCGGCTCCGTTTTACCGACGTGAAATCGGCCCCGGAACGATGATACTGCACTGCTACTGCGAAGGCAGGCTAGTTGACCACCTACAATATTAAAGTAGTTTTAAACAAGTTCTTGTTATACGAGACAATAAAACATGCCAACAGGACATGCTTCTTTGCACTTATGAGATCGCAAGCCCACAAACAATCAGACAACAAAAGTGGACGCGCATCGTAGTTTTTAAATGGCTATTATTTAAGCTATGATTGTCCTTTATAGTCAGCAAGACATAGCTTGACCCCTAAAATAGCACACACTACTTTTTATACCGATATTCTAACGACGCGACAAGGACACAAGTAAAATCGCGAGAATGAGGTCCTACTTTAATATTAAAATTGTTTAAGTTTTTGTGTCAGTATGTTTGTTACCCCTTTACGCGTAAACTACAGAATCGATTGCTTTGAAATGTAGATAGCTGGATTCTTGGAATAATACGTATCCTTTTTTTTATCCCGATATGTCCACGGGATCAGAAGTTAATAAAGATCAAACTCACCCATCCTCATAAGTTCCACGACATGTATAATTTGATCGCAATGTTTCCGCGCCGCGATCAAACCTCGCAGTATCAATATCTTGAAATATTGGAACATGTCAGAGTTTTCGCCGTTCATCACTTCTACGAATTCATGGGTCAACTGGAAAGTACAAAATTAGAATGCATTAAGATGTTTTAATGATAAAATTAAATTTAAAAGGAAGTATGATTAAATCAATGAATAGTTTATCTATGATAATCTGATTAAACTATACATCACGGTATTTATTATTTATAAGTTTAACGATGCAAATCATACAGCATAAAAAAAATACCTACCGCATATAGATGTAGGTACATCCTACTAATATTATAAATGTGAAAGTTTGTGAGTGTGTGTGTATGTATGTTTGTTACTCCTTCAGGCAAAAACTACGGGACCGATTGCGATGAAACTCGGTATCTAGATGGCTGGATACCTGGATTAACACATAGGCTACTTTTTATCCCGATATTCCCAAGGGATCCGAACTTATGCGGGTAAAACCGCGATGCGCAGCTAGTATGTAATATATTCGTTATATATTTATTTGTCATTATATACTACATAGCCTTCAAACGAGTGAATAAAACGTTATATTTTCGTTGACGTTAAATATCAATCACAAAAGCGAGACAGACACAGCATTAATAAACTTAAGTTTTATCCTTTATTTATATTTCGCTAATCCGTCATTTTGGTAAAAAATATTAAAAAAAACATTTTAAAACAAATAAAAGTTTACGAATAACTTGGTCAGCTAATAATTCTTAAACGACACGTCTTTTAAATAAAAAAGCTTGTCTTCGGTACGTTTTTGAACGTGGCGTTAAGAAAATCTATAAATATAAAAATGAAACCCGTTTTCCGTTGTCACGGCATCACGCGTGAACGGGTGGACCGATTTCTCTAATTCTTTTTTTGTTGTGTTTGTTTTTGTCAGGAGAAGGTTCTTATGAAAGAAAAAAAATAGAAAGTTGCGTAGAAAATTATTACGCGGGTGAAACCGCGGGGCGCAGCTGGTAATAAATAAAAATATTTTACCTTAAAAGGAGAACTCTCGAATCCTAAATTCTTGGGCGATATTGAGAAAATGAATCCGAAATCTATGTGGATAATGTGACCTGCGCTGTCCAATAAAATGTTTCCATTGTGTCTGAAAATAACATAAAAGGTTTTTTTAAATTGCAAGTATCAAATTAGTATGATAAATCTATATACAAGATGATTTTTTTATATGGGCCTTCAGGACTATTTCCTTAACTATAAAGGACAGTGAAAAATGTCTGGATACCTATAAAACACCGTTAAAGACAAACAAAAAGGCTAATGTGCATTTTAGTAACACCGTTTGTTACAAATTTAATGAAACGTGCAAACTTTTGAAATGAGTCGCATAGATGGCGTTCTAATAGAGAATTTTAAGAATGTTTTAAATAAGAAGCGATTTTTTTTCAATTTCAATTTACAGTTCTTGCAATTCACGAGTGCATGTACACAATAAAATAAAATAAATGGTCACTCACACAAACAAAGGCAGAGCGCACTCGTGAATTGCAAAAACTGTAATAATATTTAAATACCTAATATTTAACTAACAGAAACTGAACATTATTTATGATTTTTTTTATGATTTAATATTTACTATTTACTATATTAGTATTTATGATTCCAAAATAAAACTCGAAAAATATAAGCTAAAAAAAATAGTGGAAGCGCCATCTAGAAATAAGAGGTTTTTTGCAGGACACTTTTTTGTTCATAAGTAACCAGTGAGTAGTCTATTTCAATATTATTCAATGTCAAATGTAAATATTAGTTATCTTACCTATCTTTTAACTGTAACAGGTAGCTAGTGAGCGCGTACGCCGCGGCTGACTCTACGAAGTTCCTCTGCGCAAGTAGGAACCCTTCGCTGTTCGGCGGCCCGTGTTCAAGCTCGAGCCAGGCGCGGAGTGTCTTGCCTGATTGCTTCTTTATTTGATGGAGGGATACCGAGTTTAGTACCTGATGGATAAAGGAGACTATTAAATTAACACCTGCTGTGAAAGAGGAAACCGTGGTCTTGTATTTTACATCAGAACAGAGTTATTTATCTCTACTGACTAAGACACTTAAAAGACACTAACTGCGCCCAGCGTACCATATATATACACGTTAAGCGAACGCACGGCCGAGCTACGTGGTAAGCGGAGTGGGGGGTGTTAGGTTTTATTTTCGTTACGGAATTTCTTGATGCGGTCGCCGCGCTCAAAGCCCGCGATAAAAGCTATGCAATAGCTTAAAAAACTTGGAAACAATGATATACAAATTGGAGAAAGCCAATTCCCTTAAACAACATTGTTTGAATTACATTGCAGTATCATTTCGGTTGCAAAAGATACCCACAAAGTCAGTTTTTTTACAAAAAGCTAACTTTGAGGGTATTTTGAGCTACTTTAAGGGTATTATTTGTGATCGAAATTATATTGAAATGTTATAATGAGCGCTCTAAAGAAATTCCTTTCAGGTAGCTTTAGAACGGATGGTATTGTGAGATTTAGGAGTCATTAAAGAGTTAAGCTTATAGATTTTTCACACTGGAGGTGTCTTACAGGCAGAACAATCCGGGCAGCTAAATGACTTCATTTGGCTATACAGCCGAATGATATTATCAACTTTCTGAACAATTATGTTGAGAAAGTTCAAATTCGATTTTTAATTTGTCTAGAGAATAAAGTTTCTAACTTACCGGTTGAATCAAACCAGATTCCTTATCAAGGCAGAGTATCTCATAAGGTCTTAGTTTGAGCGGCACCCGCTCAGTGTTCCACGCGGCCTGCAGCCTCCGCAGCAGCTGCGCGGCTAACATCTCCTGCCTTAGATCGTCACCCACTTTCACTATGCAGCCGAGAAGACGCCACCCGGAAAGCGCGCCGTACGGGGACGTCGATCGCATACGGGATAGCTTCGCCTCCCACGATTCCTGGTAACACGTATAAATTAATAAATAAAGCAGGACATTCCACACATCACCATCTAGCCCCAAGCTATATAACACCCGTATTCACAATAAACCCTACGTACGTACGATAGTTAGTGCCGTTCAAATATGAAATGAAATATATTTATTTGCCAAAATATGGTGAGTTAATTATGATGTACAGAACAGTATGTGCTCATTACTGCTCATATTCAATCGAGTATCGATGTGCAAATGTCTTGACTAAAAATAAAATGGCTTTACAAAGAATTCATAAATATCCGAACTGATTTTATAGGTAGTAATAATTACAAAATAGCAAAAAAATATGTCAGAAATTTAGTATCATAATAATAATGTCAGAAAAGCATTTTATATGTAAAGACCAGCTTTGTCCGCGACTACATCTGCGTAGAAGTCTAAAATGTACCAAGGAATCACACTGTCCCATACAAACTTCGCCCCTCATTCTCACCTCCTACAGGGTAGAATTTCACAAAATCCTTTATCGGATGCCTACGACATACAAAGAGCACACCCTCCAAGTTTCAGGTCTTTAGGATCAGCGGTTTAGGCTCTGCATTGATCCGTCAGTCAGTCAGGACAAAGCATTTTATATGTATAAGTACATAAATAAATATTGCAGGACATTCCACACATAGCCATCTAGCCCCAAACTAAGTAACTAGACTTGTGTTATGGGTGCTAGACAACTCATATACTTATATTACATACTACTTATATTACATTCCTTTTGTAAATATACACTTATAATACATAGAAACAACCAGACCACAGACAAATATCTAAGCAAAAATACATGTCTGAGGCGGGAATCGAACCCGTAACCCTGTGTTTGGCAGTCCGGCATAATGATTAGTAATCAATAATGTTACCTTTAGAGCGGTAGCGCTGGGATCGTGTGGATCGTGCTTGAAGGCGTTAGGTGGAGGCGCAGCGGTCGCGTGTTCGAGCCGACGGCGCACCTCGCCCGCACCCACCGCTAGAGTCTCCCGCGACCCGCACGACGACGCCGACTGGCAAGACACCGTAGACATCACTGACATCGCCGACACCTGTCATACAATTATAAGGCTCATTAGATAACACATCACTTCACTACATAGTATAAAATAAAGCCGCTTTCTCAGTCCCTATGTTCCTTTGTATGCTTAAATCTTTGAAACTACGCAACGGATTTTGATGCGGTTTTTTTAATAGATAGAGTGATTCAAGAGGAAGGTTTATATGTATTATACATGCATAATATAGCCGTGCGAAGCCGGGACGGGTCGCTAGTTAAGAGTAAAGGGTACCGAGGCTCTCTCCATACAAACGTAGTCGACTGTTTTCTCCCTGGATAATGACACTATAGAAAATATTTTTTAACGTGTATGTATATGGTACGACTGTACGAAGCTCGCACGATGCAATAGCTTTTTTTAAGTGTTTTCTGCCGGCGAGGCTTCAAAAACCAATATCTTTTTTGTTGTAGGTATTTTGCAGGTTTCTTTTTTGTGACATAATTGTTTTGAATGTTGTTTTAATAAAAAAAATACCTCAGCCTCCTGAAACTACTTAAAGTTACTTAAAAAAGGTCCGAAAGTTAGAACTTTTGTTTTTAGTAAGTCTTGCTCAAACACTCAACCCCAATTTAAATATACAAAAAGTAGTTTCTATAGCTTCTGGTTAAGTTTAAAAACTTCGCAGGGTCCTATGCTACTAACCTCATATTTAGCTTTTATATATTTCTTATTTAAGTGAATTATAAATATTCTCATGGGAATTAAAAATGTTAAACCTGATACTGGAGACTACGTCAGGAAAATGCATTACTGCACTTCCATTGCCCGGAGAACGTTAGGGTATGTAGGGCGCCTTCTGGCATACAAAGGGCCTACAAGTGTTAGGCGGCCAGAGATATACCCACCAAAGACCTGATGCACCACATAATATTATGCTGCAACTAGGTGGCTACACCTTTGAAAGTTTTCATTCAAAAAATCCAGGCGTTTCTCCGTAAAAAGAGACCAACTAACATGACTGCATTAATAATAGAAAAGGGACATTGTTCGCTGACAAATTCGATATAAAAGCAACTAATAGGATACGCACGTAATTAATATCTGGTTCTAATCTTTTTATAAGCATGGTAGACAAACATATCACAGATAATTATCAAAATTTGCCTATTCAAAAGACTTCAATATTAAAATGAATACGACTCTAGCATTATTTGTTTTAAAAACAGACAGACGGACAAGAAAGTTATCTTATAAGGGTTCCTTTATTACCTTTTGAGGTAGGTACGGTCGGCTGCATAATTGCAGACCCACCGTAGAGCTCCAAAACGGCTGTTATAAGAATGTTTTTAACACAAGCAAGATTCTAGACACCTGCTTTAGTTGAAATTTAAAGTCTTCTAACGCATCAATTTATCAAATAAAAATAATTACAATGAAAACATGCCAATAATAGTAATTTTTGAACTCTAGCGGGGGCTGCAAATATGCAGCCGACTGTACCTTAATTAACACTACTCTAGTATAAGTTGTTGAAATAATACTTGTTATCGACAAATATATTCGTCATATCTTATCATCAGGATACATCCTTGTTTATATTTAGATCAAAAACGCAATACAATTAAGTAACTTACATTATACCCCACGGTTTCACCCGCGTAAGTCTCAATGGTTTGAAAATATCGGGATAAATATAAATATTACAGGACATTCCACACATCGCCATCTAGCCCCAAGCTAAGTAACTAGACTTGTGTTATGGGTGCTAGACAACGGATATAATGCATAGAAACAACCAGACCATATACAAATACTAAGCATAAATACTTGTCTAAGGCGGTAATCGAACCCGCAACCCTGTGTTTGACAGTCCGGCATGGTGACCATTGTGCCAACTGGGTCGTCGAATATAAAATATAAACCACCATATTTTATTAAACCAGTCCATTAGTTTCAGAGCCTATCGTTATAATATTAGTAACAGAAGAAAATTCGCGTTTATTAAAAAGAAAAATAAAATAAACGTAGAACCAAAAAATTAGGTAAATTAATTAACCTAATAAGTTACAATTATCATAGATCCGTATCGGTAATTCCGCACGCGAACTATACCTACCTATGTTTAAATGGATTATATGTTGAAATGTAAACTTATTCGTGGCAGAACGTGGCAATGTTTTTGTAACATTATCACAATTCAATAGCAAAGTCGTTAGTTATAAATAAAGAGTATTTACCAGACTAATATAATTTCACTTAAACTCATTTTCAAACTATAGCGACTCGCTCCGGCTTCGCACGGCTATATGTATACATGTATTATACATATAAACCTTCCCTTTAAATCACTCTATCTATTAAAAAAAAACCGCATCAAAGTCCGTTGCGTAGTTTGTAAAGATCTAAGCATACATAGGGACAGACAGCGGGAAGTGACTTTGTTTTATACTATGTAATAATGATGATAAAAAGTAGCCTGTATTACTCCAAAAGTTTCATCAAAACGGTCTTTAAGTTTTGGAGCCTATACTAGCTTTTTATACTAGCTTTTGCCCGTGACTTCGTCCGCGTAGAAGTCGAAAATGGACCAAGGAATCGCGTTGTCCCATACAAACTTTGCCACCCTTTTTCACCCCGTTAGGTGTAAAATTTCGGAAAATCCTTTTTTAACGGATGCCTACGTCATACAAAGAACACACCCTCCAAGTTTCAGGTCTCTACGATCAGCGGTTTAGGCTGTGCGTTGATCCGTCAGTCAGTCAGTCAGGACAAAGCATTTTATATGTATAGATATATAAAATTAAATAGGTCAGCGTTTGACCAGTATCTAACACGATGGTAAGTAAAATATAGCACGTTTTCCTAGATGCGCTCGTGACTCTTAAAGACGCCCAAATAAGGTACAACAAACTACAGTCTAGTAAAACAAAAACTTTCTGACCCGTCCTTCCTTTGTTGGCTTTATCGGAACACGGACAAGTCTGCTTGGCGGTAAAAAGCCGCGGCCAAAGCCACAAGGAATGTTTTCGTTATATTCTTACAATTCCATACCTAATTTCAATACCTAGTCAGTTTCAGTAAAATTAATTAGTCTGGTTGATAGGTAAATGAATGATGCCAATGACCGACCTTTATTGAAATTCACAATCGATAGAATGTTAATTTATTATTGTAACGTTTCGACGTAATAAAATAATATTTATCGGTATTATGATAAATAAAACGATGAGATAAGTGACTGATTGTGATCAATTATGAAAACAATACTTGTGGTATGATTTTCCATTGAGTTCTGTCAGGGTTTACTTGTGGAATCAAAGCTTTATACAAATACGTTTAATGAAAGCAATAGCAAATTCAGTTTTAAATCAGGCCTCTTACTCTTTATTATAGATATCGCCGATCAACAAATTTTATTTTTATTTTTCGTATGAAATTGACATAAGCCAACGAAACGTCATGTTGTCTAGCATTAGAGAAAAAAATGGTTAGACAAATATCATCTTATGTCATATAGGTCCTAAGGTCCGTATTAATAAATCGCTCTCAATATCGATCTTGAGTGCGTATCAATCGAGTGAGTCTTGAGATGTGGTCACTATCATAAGTTAGGCGTTAATTAATAGATAAAACTCAAGTTTTAACCAAGCTGACATCGCTCCTGAGATTTGAGACTGATCTTGAGAGCGACCTTGAATGACAGTAGCGCTATGTTCTTACCTTAAATGGTCTGTTTTTACCCTATGGTAGGTAGTTTCGTCATATTTTACTGTCAACTTGTTTTTAATGTAAAAATATTTTACAAAATGTAAGATTTTACTATTAGATAATTATTCCGAGACGTTTTAAAGGTTTGGTGTAATGACTTTATTTGTTCACTGTAATGCTCTCTAACTTTAGTCATGTATGACCCGCAATCAAACTTGAGTTCACGAAACTACATCTTTAGAGCTGAGTTTGATTTATTAATACGGTATTACTCAAGTGATACGTCGCTCTTTAATCACGTCTTAAGATAGGTTTATTAATCAGCGCAACAACTCAAGAGCAAACTTAAGATTGAAATCGATATTGAGTTCGGTTTATTAATACGGACCTTAGATCAACTTTAAATCATTTAGATTGGTAGGTAAGCGGAAACAAACGTAACATATGTATTAGGTTTTTGATGGCTTTTTGCATCATTTGAAGACTAAGGAATAGCGCACGACAGGGGACGGCATTTGCTAATCTAAATTCGTATATTATGTTATTTGTTGTTATAGCGGCAACATAAATATATATCTGTCTAGCTATCACGGTTCATAAGACACAGCACTGTGACAGACAGACAGACATTGAAGTCTTGGTAGAAGGGACAAAAACGGAACCACGCAGCATCAAAGGGGAGTTTTAGCCCTTTGATGCTGCGTGGTCATTGGCCATCCGCCGGTAAACGGTCGGCAGCATAATTGCAGACCCACCATACAGTTCTAAAATTACTATTATCGGAATGTTTTCATCCTAATAATTTGTGTTTGATAAATTCATTTGTGTTTGATAAATTCATGAGATAAAAGACTTTAAACTTCAACTAAAGCTGGTGCCTAGAAATTTGCTTCTGTTGAAAACATCCTTATAAAAGCCATCTTGGAGCTCTACGGTGGGTCTGCAATTATGCTACCGACCGTACATAGCTCGTTATTAGTAAGTAAAACGTACCTGCGACAAGCTGTCAGGTTGCGGCGCTCTCTCCTCGTAATCCGTGCTGAGTTCCTCGTCATCGTGTGTCCAACAATCCCCCGCGTCTACATCGTCCAAGGGCGAGTAGAGCGACAGGGCCGGCCACTCGGGCACGAGGTTCTCTTCACTCTTCGTGTGTCTGATTGGAGGCGAGTGGGGGGCAGGCGGCGCGGGGGGAAGCAGGCGAGGGGGCAGGGGTTCGTGGCCGTCCGTTTCTAATACTTCCACATACATTATGTAAGGCGCCTGAAATATAATAACATAATGTTAGTTCTTTTTTCTAGACACGGTCTATTATGCTGAAAGGGTAGTAGGTGCTGGGCAAGCCAGTAGACTTGGCTTCGCTTTGGGCGGAAACAGCCAGTATAAGTAATCTATACTAATATTATAAAGAGGATTTCTTTTTGTTTGTAACGAAAAGGCTCCGAGACTCCTGAACCGAAACTGTCCGGGAGTAACATAGTAATATGATAAACTAGCAGTTTCAACCGCGTAACTCCCGATCCCGTGGGAACATCGGGATAAAAAGAAGTATCCCGACAGTAACATAGGGTACTGTCAATGAATCAATGTATCCTCATACTAATGCTAAGGATACACGACGACACTGACACTCGACACAAATGTCGACACTAGTGTCGATAGCGTCCATACTGTAGCAATTTTTGATGTCGCGGCGGTGGACACACATAGACACTCGATTTATACATCAAGTGTATAGTGTCAAGTGTCGTCGTGTATCCTTAGCTTAAGTTTCATTGCATCGGTCAAGTAGGTTTGATGCCGATTCAATGCAAACAAACAATAAAATCTTTCCTCTTTATAATATAAGTATAGATAAGTATATATTACACTTATGACATCATCTGACATACACTCTAAACCCAACCAAATTAACACAATCACAAATATGCAAAACGAATCAGATTTCAATTATAGGGGCAATATACAGCTTTTCGCCATGGATTACGGGGCAGATTGTCTATTTACACATTAAAATCCGAGTAGGAAAACCTCCAGAACGGAAAAATAATTACGTACAAAATAAGACAAAATCCGTTTTAAATGTTGAACAATTGGAAACATTGAATATTTTCCTACCCTCAAACTAAGCCTGTACCATGGCACCTAGAAGACTTCAATTTATTATTCACTAGCGACCCGCCCTGGCTTTACACAGGTGCCAAATAATATACGACTTTTGTAAATTTCTCAAGAATCACTCTGTCCATTAAAAACAATAAATATACGTAATCATCTTTCTCTTTCAATTTCTCGTGTTCTCAGACAGACACACGGCAGCGCGCGGGGGATTTTATTTTATAACTAGCTGCGCCCCGCGGTTTCACCCGCGTAAGTCCCGATCTCGTAGGAATATCAAAATAAAAAATCCTATAGCCTTCTTTGATAAATTGACTATCCAACACATAAATATTTTTTTAATTCCAACTAGAAGTTCCTGAGATTTACGCGTTCAAACAAACTCTTTAGCTTTATAATATTAATAAGTATAGACTAGCAGCGCTCCGCGGTTTCACCCGCATAAGTCTCGATCCCGTGGGAATATCAAAATAAAAGAGAGCCTTCCTCGATAAATGGGCTATAACACAAAAATAATTTTTCAATTCGAAACAGTAGTTCCTGAGATTAGCGCGTTCAAACAAACAAACTCTTCAGCTTTATAGTAAACTAGCAACCCGCCCCGGCTTCGCACGGTTATATTATGCATGTATTATACATATAAACCTTCCTCTTGAATCACTCTATCTATTTTAAAAAACCCCATCAAAATCCGTTGCGTAGTTTTAAAGATTTAAGCAGTCAAAGGGAAATAGGGACAGAAATAGCGACTTTTTTTTATATTATGTATTATAGTAAATGATATGGATAGTAGAAGCAAGGGCAGCAACATCCCATGTACTCATGAGTCATATAGCTTTTAGTTCTTGAAACAGATTCAGCGGTTAGTATTTATAGATACTTTTCGTGTAAATATTAATATTAGGCTTCTGTTGATGGAGTATGGTAAATTTACATTCCATGGAACAATTACTCTAACGTTCAATACATCAACTCAAGATGTTAAGGTGAAAGGGTACCTGCGCTCTCTCCATACAAACGTAGTCGACTGTTTCCTCTCTGGATAATGATACTAGCACAAATATTTTTGTGCCATAAGACCTATAACTGCCATGACTATGCCCCTATGTTTAGGTTTTTTTCATTTTCTAATTATCATATAAATTAAAATTAAAAAAAAAACGAAAAATAGGGGCATGGTCATGGCAGTTATAAGTTTTATGCACCAAAAATATTTGCTCTAGTTTCATTATCTAGGGAGAAAACAGTCGACTACGTTTGTAATAGTTTGTATGGAGAAAGCCCCCGGTACCCTTTCCTCTTAAGAGTACATTCAAATTCTGATTCCGTAGTCAGAGAACTGTTGATTGATTAGTTATGTTCTAGAAATTATTTTAGAACGTAAGGCGAGTGAACTTTCATGGTGTTAAGAGTTCGGAAAACTCTTAAAACATAACTTTATATTTCAGTCAAATTCGATGAATTCATGTTGTATATTCGATTAATTAATATTTGTTTTTTAAAATAAACACGGTATAATATTTTCGTAAAAGGAGAATGCCCAGTTTATTTTCTAAAAAAATGTTTTACGTTCTTATTTCGTTATAATAATTTGTTTTATGCTTCTTTATCATTATAAGAATTTGAGAAAATCTTTTCGATGTCTAGGAGACGGAAGAGTGCAGCCCCCGGAGACCTTGAGACTTTTTAGTTTTTGGTATTGTAGACGCAAGATTACAATGAGTAGGTATATTATTTTATTTATTTGTACTATATTTGTACTATACTCAATGGTGTCATTTTCCATAAAAAACTAAAATTCTGGTTAATATCTAAGGTTTTTTATAGCATATCGGAATTTTTCGATAATGACGAAAAATAATAGATTAACTATTAGTATTATGTACCTGTACCAATTTAGTATAATTTGTGATTTAAGTTTTAAGCATCTATGTTTTTAATATTGTATGCTCGAAATGAGTAATCTGTTGGAACCATATTATTTGTAAGATCTTTATGTACACAGATAGAACAATAAATGATATTCTATTCTATTCAATTTTTAAAATAGTCAACTAAGTATCATTATAGAATTTTAAACTAACATCATTTTATTCACTACAACAGTTGATATAAAACAAGTTATTTAGCATATTATAATAGCATTTAGTTCTTGTTCCATGGATTTAGATATTTCGGCAATATTACAAGCGTCTCGTAAACATAGCGCTTGCAACAGTGCAGAAAATACAAACAAAAAACATGGTTTATATACCGTTTCAAATAACTTTAGTAGTTAACTCTTGTCAGAATTGGCGTAGTTACCGGGATTTAAATAGTAAAATGATAACGATATAAGTATATTGTATTACCGCTGTAAATTAGAGGCTGTAGATAACGACATGTGCGTGATACTGAAACAAATACCTTGTAATTTGAACCGGGCCTCGATTTGGGTGACAACGTTAATTTCATTTGTAATACTGATCATCGGCAAAAAGTTTATATTACATATTTCTTAAGGTGAAAGGGTACCTGCGCTCTCTCCATACAAACGTAGTCGACTGTTTCCTCCCTGAACAATGACACTAGCAGTTAGTACAAATATTTTTGTGCCATAAAACCTATAACTGCCATGACTATGCATGCAATGCATGCCCCTATGTTATGGTTATTTTTTTTTTCATTTTCTAATTATCATAGAAAATAAAAAATAAAAAAATACAGGCATGGTCATGGTCATGGCAGTTATAAGTTTTATGCACCAAAAATATTTGCTCTAGTGTCATTATCCAGGGAGAAAACAGTCGTCTACGTTTGTAATAGTTTGTATGGAAAAAGCCCCCGGTACCCTTTCCTCTTAAGTCTAAAGATTGGTAAATAAATAGCCGCTGAAATGAACTAAATAAACTGTTTTTAAGAGTATATATTTTACTAAAAATAAACTATGCGACACCGATTCATAGTGGAAATCCCCGCACTAAGCGTTTTGATTCGTCATTCCTTATTCGTACAGCAAGAGAACGGAATCAGTTGCCTGCGTCTGTCTTGCCTGACTATAACTTGGGGGTCTTCAAGTTGCGAGTTAATAGGTATCTTCTTGGTAAGCATGTTACATCTTAGACCGCATTGTCACCTATCATCAGGCGGGTGTAATAGGGGTTAAACGCTGACTTATCATTTGTAAAAAAAAGAAATATCATCATTGTATGACCGCTAGCATAAGTTACCATAATTCTTAAAAACAGATATTTATACTAATATTATAAGTTTGTTTGTTTGAATGCGCTAATCTCACTCAAGGAAGTCCATTTTGATCGGGACTTACGCGGTTGAAACCGCGGCGCGCAGCTAGTATAAGTATAATTCTGGTGCAATTCCAGTGCAATTATTATTAATTATTTTCAATTAGGAGAATCTTGTTATCAATAACATTTAACATTATCAGTATGTACATAATCTTGATAATGAATGTTTTTATCAATTTCTATTACAACATAATTAAACGATGTAAGTATACATTCAACAGTTGTTTTATATTTCTATATTTTGTCCGTTATGTCTACAGGATGGTTAATTTCAGTGGGTCAGTGAGTGGAGGTTCCAGAACCGCTGCCTGTAGCTACAAGAAAACGTTCTTATGAGACGTTCCCATAAGTCTGAAATGATTACTGCATTAAGTTTATTTTAATACAAAATGATCGTATTTTGCGATTTGTGGAAATTCTGATACTATAACTTATGTTGGTCTCTACGAGTGATTTGTTTCTTTTTCCGAACCACATCGATTAATGTAAGAAAACTTTTTTGAAAAATGCTTCTTTTCTTAGTAACTGTACCTTTCAAAAATATTTAAATACTGTTAATTACTTATTTGAAAAATAGGGGAAGGTCTCCCAAGAAAGTATTCTCGCCCTTAGATTAACCACCCTGTATATCCAGGTTCTCTTAGTATCTATACTTCTTCACAACCTTTTGGTTACTTTGGAAATGTCCTAAATTAATCATCACTTTTAAGTCACATCATTTTTCTATGCAAACACTAATTTATTTCAATTTTTTCAGCGGCACTGAGTTAAACAATAATTTGTTCTAGAGACAGTAATTAATGGCTCCGCCATGCCCAAGCATTTTTCATTTTATTAGGGCTCTGTCAACTCAGTTCTATCATATGCAATGATCTTAAAAAAGCAAAGCAAAATATTTGTTTAAACAATTCACAAGAGTATTTTATAGTCTACACATAATTTGTCTACTGCGCAGTTAACCATGTGCACCGAATACTCATTGCTCAATATAAATACAAACAAATCAACAGTTTGAACTTAATAACCACTTATCTATTTATAATTGATACTGACCAGACTAAATACAGAATTAACTCCAGTCCAGTTAAAATGAATACCTACGATAAGCATCGATTTACAATAAAACTGAGGTCAGCCTACCAGTAGCGTAGCAAGGGTGGGGCGGAGGGGCAAACCGCCCTGGACCCACCATTAGGAGGGCGGCAAAATTGGGAAAAAAATGACTAAAATGCGGTCACAGGCGGTAATTTTTTCAAGAAATTAGCTCTTGCTACTAGCACATATTGAATGTTCCTCCCTTTCAATACAGTTGTAGCAAATCATGAGTCGCCCCGCATTGTTACATGGTTTTGAAATTAATATTAGACGGAAAAAATTAAGACCAAAAGTTGTAACGACACTTTTTGCTATAGTTGTAAGCCGTGCGGCGTGAGCGTGTTTCTCTGTCTGTCTCTCTCTCTCTCATAGAAAGCAAGCCAGTTATTTTCGTTTCGTCTTTCTATTTCGCAGTGAACAGTGTGGTGTCGCGACAATAATTTAAAAAAAAAAAAAATACAATTCCTTCACTAATTAATCGAAAGGAACTTAGTTCCATCCAGGTGTCCCTTTACACCGCCACTGCAGCCTACTATCTACTTACAAAGTGTATAATAAAATACATCCTACATTAAATTCGTAGATATTGTTGTATTGCATTAGCGTATTGCGGTTTTCAACCGCCCCGGGGCCTTACCTTGCTTGACACCCTCTTGTTTAGATAGCTTATTTAAAAAAATTACATCGCTCTGGGCAAGGTTTAACAAATTGCCAACATTTTTTGCTTGTTAGGGTTCCGTACCCAAAGGCTAAAAACGGGACCCATTACTAAGATTCCACTGTCTGTCTGTCTGTTACCAGGTTGTATCTCATGAATCGTCATGGCTAGACAGTTGAAATTTTATACTAAAAAATACTAAAAAGAGAATTGGTACGGAACTTTTCGTCCGACTGGCACTTGACCGGTTTTTTTTCGTTTGTAGTTGCTTCGGTTTCGGCAGGATTGTTAATATTTAGGTTTACTTTTATTAAGGGCGGCTTGCATGAGGTTGTGCTTTAAAAAAATAGCTAAATGTATTTTACGGGTAAGTAATCTAAAATTGGATAAGTACTATTTTAATAACCACAAAGTTGATATTACTAAATCGGTTTGACACTTTGAAAGTTGGTTAATCATGTTAAAGGTTTAAACGCTTTTAATTTCCGTTGTGCAAGTCAATCTAACATTTGCAATTACAAACGAAGCTGAAGCTTAATTAAACATTCTCTTCAAGAATATTTATTATTAAATTGTTTTCATTCAGTACAAGAATATTTAGTTAATAATAACTTATAGTCTAATGTTATCAAAATTATAGTTTAGATTTTTATTATAGCACTTATGGAGAATAACATTACTAGTTATACCTAATCATATTAGATTAAGTTCTCTAGCTATATTTGAACGCCATCTGTATGGCAGAGTTCGCTTGTATATCAAAATTATAGTTTAGATTTTTATTATAGCACATATGGAGAATAACATTACTAGTTATACCTAATCATATTAGATTAAGTTCTCTAGCTATATTTGAACGCCATCTGTATGGCAGAGTTCGCTTGTATATCAAAATTATAGTTTAGATTTTTATTATAGCACATATGGAGAATAACATTACTAGTTATACCTAATCATATTAGATTAAGTTCTCTAGCTATATTTGAACGCCATCTGTATGGCAGAGTTCGCTTGTATATCAAAATTATAGTTTAGATTTTTATTATAGCACATATGGAGAATAACATTACTAGTTATACCTAATCATATTAGATTCAGTTCTCTAGCTATATTTGAACGCCATCTGTATGGCAGAGTTCGCTTGTATATCAAAATTATAGTTTAGATTTTTATTATAGCACATATGGAGAATAACATTACTAGTTATACCTAATCATATTAGATTAAGTTCTCTAGCTATATTTGAACGCCATCTGTATGGCAGAGTTCGCTTGTATATCAAAATTATAGTTTAGATTTTTATTATAGCACATATGGAGAATAACATTACTAGTTATACCTAATCATATTAGATTAAGTTCTCTAGCTATATTTGAACGCCATCTGTATGGCAGAGTTCGCTTGTATATCAAAATTATAGTTTAGATTTTTATTATAGCACTTATGGAGAATAACATTACTAGTTATACCTAATCATATTAGATTAAGTTCTCTAGCTATATTTGAACGCCATCTGTATGGCAGAGTTCGCTTGTATATCAAAATTATAGTTTAGATTTTTATTATAGCACATATGGAGAATAACATTACTAGTTATACCTAATCATATTAGATTAAGTTCTCTAGCTATATTTGAACGCCATCTGTATGGCAGAGTTCGCTTGTATATCAAAATTATAGTTTAGATTTTTATTATAGCACATATGGAGAATAACATTACTAGTTATACCTAATCATATTAGATTAAGTTCTCTAGCTATATTTGAACGCCATCTGTATGGCAGAGTTCGCTTGTATATCAAAATTATAGTTTAGATTTTTATTATAGCACATATGGAGAATAACATTACTAGTTATACCTAATCATATTAGATTAAGTTCTCTAGCTATATTTGAACGCCATCTGTATGGCAGAGTTCGCTTGTATATCAAAATTATAGTTTAGATTTTTATTATAGCACATATGGAGAATAACATTACTAGTTATACCTAATCATATTAGATTAAGTTCTCTAGCTATATTTGAACGTCATCTGTATGGCAGAGTTCGCTTGTACTTATACAGGGTTATTGGTAATTATACTAGAACGCCGTTGAGGGCTACTTCTGTGCACCTAAACAAATAACTTTTGTTCTACGATTTTAGGAAATTCGAAAAAAATATGAAAATTTTGAGGTTATGTAAATGCGAAAAACAGTTGATTTATTAAAACAAAAGTAATAAAATTCAGACTAAGAACAGTAGATAAAACTTAAAAAATAAGTATTTTACGGTTAATGACCTCTCCGTGAAAGGAACAGCTGATTTTCAGGTAAACATAACCTCAAGTTTTCAAAAAAATGTTCGAATTTCCGAAAGTCGTAGAATAAAAGTTGTTTGTTTAGGTGCACAGAAGTAGCGCTCAACGGCTTGCTAGTATAGTTACCAATAACCCTGTATTATTCTTAAGACCCATTGTAATTACCGAATTTTTGGACAAATGAAAACTTACTTACATACTATAATAATTGTACAACAACATCGACATAAATGATGCATTTTGCAGTAGGACAAGGGCGTCTACTCTGGTTTCCATACATACGTCAATGTTCCGACGTCATGCAAGGCCTTGTTTAGTTGATTCAGTATCGACATTCGATTTTGTAAATGTACACAAATTAGATGTGGAATTCAGATTACTTTAGGTTGGTAAGTATTATGTAGATTAAAGAGTTTCGTTCTTTTCAAAGGGCACGCAATATATTATGTACTCGTGTTCTAACTACTTATATAGTAAACTAGCTGCGCTTCGCGTTTCACCCGCGTAAGTCCCGATACCGTGAAGAATATCAAAATGAAAACTAGCCTATAGCCTTCTTCGATAAATGGACTATCCAACACAAAAATAATTTTTCAATTCGAACCAGTAGTTTTTGAGATTAGCGCGAATTTATTTGTGATCCCCTGCACGGTGGATCAGACCGGAATAGAAAATAATATAAAATAAAACATAGGATCCGACCGGAATAAATCGTTCAAACAAACAAACTCTTCAGCTTTATAATATTAGTATAGATAGATGTGTGAATGTATGTGTGTTGTATCTATACTTATATTATAAAGAGGAAAGATTTTTTGTTTGTAACGAATAGGCTCCGAAACTACTTAATCGATTTTGATGAAAATTGGTATGAGGATACATTGTTTAATTGGGAATAACATAGGCTACTTTTTAATCCCGATATTCAAACAGGATAGGGAGTTACGCGGGTGAAACCGTTGAGCGCTGCTAGTTTGTTATAAGACTCATGCATGAACCAAGATTTTCATATTTCTAACTTTTTTGTCATAGAACCTAGGGATAATTCTTTCGTATGGCTAAAAAAATAAATTAAAAAGAACAAACCATAGATAAACAGGTAAGATTAATGAGGCTACCAATTAAAATCACTAATTAGTAATTACAAAGATAAGAATTTAACATTGACCTAAAATATACAATAACTTTACAAAGAACATTTCAAAAGATTGAGTTAATATTTATAAACCCCTATTGACCTTTGATTTATAAAAGTACAAACAAGTATCAAACAAAAATCTTTTTAAAAATAATTTGAAATTTAAACGTTTCCTGTTTAAATTATATTTTTTATTTGTTTTGATTCAACCCTTAGGAGGAAAGGGTACCGGAACGGGGGCTCTCTCCATACAAACGTAGTCGACTGTTTTCTCCCTGGATAATGACACTAGCACAAATATTTTCGTTGCATTAAACTTATAACTGCCATGACCAATTGACCATGCCCCTATGTTTTTTTTTGTTTTTAAATATGTTGTCCCACTGCAGGGCAAAGGTCTCCCTCATCCGTTTTTCATAATTAGAAAATAAAAATAAAACCAACTCATAGGGGCATAGTTATGGCAGTTATAGGTTTTATGGCACAAAAATATTTGTGCTAATGTCATTATCCAGGGAGGAAATAGTCGACTACGTTTGTATGGAGAGAGCGCCGGTACCCTTTCACCTAAATATTCTAAGTTACTTACGTCACATTTGGCTGAATTATTAATATTCCTTATTCCTAAATTAAAGAGAACTCGGTCATTAAACATAGGTCCAAAAGTCGAATCATATGCTTCTTTTATATTATCTAAATTTAAAAGAATTCAGTCATAAAACATAGGTCCAAAGGTCCCATTATATGCTTCTTTCTGTGAACTTATATTACAGCTAGCCTGTGATGGCTAACAGCATAGTGAAAGGTTTTAATGAGCGCTGTTGTCTCCTTTGCTTTTGTATCTGAGTTAAGCCGTGAGAGCGGCGGGCGTTCAACAGAAATTCTTACGGATGAAAGTAGTCAAGTGTGAGTTAAGAGACGTTTTCATTTATACTAAAAACTAGGGACCCGCCCCGGCTTCGCACGGCTATATTATGCATGTATTATACATATATCCCTTCCTCTTGAATCACTCTATCTATTTAAAAAAACGCATCAAAATCCGTTGCGTAGTTTTAAAGATTTAAGCATACATAGGGATTAGGGATAAAGGGACAGGGACAGAGAAAGCGACTTTGCTTTATACTATGTAGTGATGTGCTAATTATGCCGACATGTTAGTGCTTAATAAAGCATTGACGATGATCTTTCAAATTGTACCGACATTTAAACAGAACCAAGGTTCATACAAAAAAAAACATTGTCCTTTATAGAATAATTTTATGATATTTTCTAAGTTCTATTTTTTATATAGGTTAGCGTTTGACGACTATCTAACACGATGGTAAATTACGATGCGGTCTAAGATGTAGCACGCAGTTATGATGAAAGGGTACCGACGCTCTCTCTATACAAACGTAGTCGACTGTTTCCTCCCTGGATAATAATGACACTATAGCAAATGTTTTGTTGCATACATTTTATAACTGCCATGACCATTAATCTTAATTTCTATGATAATTAGAAAATAAAAAAACCAACACATAGGGGCATAGTCATGGCAGTTATAGGTATTATGCAACAAAAATATTTGTGCTAGTGTCATTATCCAGGGAGGAAAGTCGACTACGTTTGTATGGAGAGAGCGCCGGTACCCTTTCACCTTAAAACCGTCCTATTTTTTTTCGACTGAAAAATTGAACCAAAAATCTCGATATTTCCGAATTTTCGAAGCAACACCGGTAGCGGTTCACATAAAACGATCATTGATGTCAAAACATAATCAATTCAGTTGTTAGTAGGTGTCAGCCAATCAATTGGATTTTACGTTGAACGACATACGATTAACGCGTAGGTGGTAACATGGACATATTCGGGTGAACTACTTTAATTAATCAAACGTTAATGTGCTTCTATTCCCTTTGAACGTACTACCTACCAGGACGTAAGGGTCTTTTACAGTCGAAACTGTTACAAGAATCAAGGACCTTATTTGCACCAGTCACTCATTTGTTACATAGGCTGCAAATTTTAGCATTTAGTACGCTTAAGCTGTAAGCGCTGTTCATTCAATTCGGATCGCAGCAGCCTTCATATAAACGAAAATTATTTTGTTTAAGTAGGTATGTATGAAAAGAAAAAAAAATGTTGGGAAGATATCCGCGATTTTGACGGTTAATCGATAATCTAGTTGGTAATCTAAGTTGCGGGTTCGATTCCCGCCACAGACAAGTATTTATGCTTAGATATTTGTCTGTGGTCTGGTTGTTTCTATGTATTATCTATATATATATAAAAATGAAACCAGTTTTCCGTTGTCACGACATCACGCGTGAACGGCTGAACCGATTTCGATAATTCTTTTTTTGTTGTGTTTGTTATTGTCAAGAGAAGGATCTTACAAAAGAAAAAATTAAGAAAGTCACGCAGAAAATTATTACGCGGGTGAAACCGCGGGGCGCAGCTAGTAAGTATATATTTACAAAAGAAAAGTATACAAGTAGCTATATCCGTTGTCTAGCACCCATAACACGGGTCTAGTTACTTAGCCTGGGGCTAGATGACGATGTGTGGAACGTCCTTGTTATTTATTTATTTGTTTTATCTGGGGGCACGGTAGTGTCAATCTGTCATCAAGTAAATCTGTTACGAAATAACTTAGACAGAAAGTCCCTTTAGCGGGACTGAATAAATTAACCGACTTGGTATTACATGGATCTCACAACTTTTTACGGTAGAAGAACTGGGTTGCGAGACTTGGTTTTTTTTACAAGTTATGTTTTTGATGGGTTTAATAGTCAATATTCACCTTATCCTTGCTATTGAGTACTGCGGCCGCATGCGGTGGTATCCTCAACACGTAGTGCGATCTCTGGTGCAGGGGGAGCCACACTCGGGCTGGTAGGTTCAGGTCTAAGGCTGCTAGCTCAGCTCTGAGGAGACCGTTCCTTCGTTCTTTGTCGGCTATTCCGGCCAAACGGCGACCTATGCTCGTTAGTGCTGAGAGGAACTGAAAAGAGAAATAAATAATCATTACATAGTATTGAACAAAGTCACTTTTCGCTGTCTGTCCCTATGTATCTTTAAAACTACGCAACGGATTTTGATGCGGTTTCTTTAATAGATAGAGTGATTCAAGAGGAAGGTTTATATGTATAAAACATGCATAATATAGCCGTGCGAAGCCGGGGCGGGTCGCTAGTTACATAGTACAAAACAAAGTCACTTTCCACTATCTGTCTCTATGTATGCTTATATCTTTAAAACAACGGATATTGATGCGGTTTTTAATGAATAGAGTGATTCAAGAGGAAGGTTTATATGTATAATACATGCATAATACAGCCGTGCGAAGCCGGAGCGGGTCGCTAGTAAAGAATATTACAAAGATAGGCGCGAAAAACATAGACCTTTCTTTGGAGACAGGTAATAAACATTGAATGCCACAATTGTAGTTCAAGAATCGACGATGTATAAAATCGAAATAATCGACTTATACATCAGAGCATAGAATCTTAAGCAACAATTAGAGTGGATGACCTACGAGTTATAATCGGCACTCAACTCTCAAGATCTTGAGTGCCGATTGTAATATGTAGGTCCTTCACTCTATTCGTTGCTTAGGATTTCTGATCTTGGTTGCCGATTAAAACGGGTTGGTTATTCCATAAATCCCTATTGAAAATGCCTATTACTTGCTGATTCCGACCTTAATGGGGATTTGTGAACGAAAAGTTCACAAAAGTAAATCAGTTTAAAAAATATTTTAAAACGGGGATTTGTGTACTAAAACTTGTAGGTCCTTGACTCTTTCTGTTGCTTATTATTTCTATTCTACAATTTTGGCAGTAAACTGCAGCAATCTCAGTGTACTGAATGCTAAAATTGTAGAATAGAAATCATAAGCAACAAATAGAGATCGGCACTCAAGTCAAGTAATAACACAACTCATTAAACTAACCCATAATCTTTTCTTAAAGTTTAGTTGTTAGGTTTTAATGGTTATTAGTTCAGTTAGAATTGAGTAATGAAAAGTATGATTCACAAATTTATTCAGAACATTTTACGAGTATTTGCAATACAGAAATGATCAATTGAGATAGTATGCGTTTGGTTATATCATCACTAAGTACCATAAAATCTTATTAAGTTCCACGGAAACTGAACCTAGTTTTATTTTATGAGTATCTTTGTTACCTAAGGCGCAAACATTACATTATATAGAATAGAAAGGGTTCAATAAATTTTTGAACATACTGTTTTTATTACAAACTAACTGCGTCCTACGGCTTTACTTGCGTTGGGTCAAGATACAATGAGAATAAAGGATTAATTAAAGTAGATAGGGGTGGAGACTTTGGGATCTTGGGATCCCGAAACCTCTTCCTTCTTTAAGGACCTTGACAACCTCGACGCGCGTCTTAGCGAGGTATTTGGTGATCGAAGGGCTTGTGGCTTTTTCGCTCAGAGGGTCAGTCTGGCCATCCAGAGGGGAAATGTTGCCAGCCTTCTCGGAACGATGCATCGGGGAGACGCGCTTGAAGATGTTTTTTATTTGTAACTAGCGACCCGCCCCGGCTTCGCACGGCTGTTTTATACATGTATTATATCTAAAAACCTTCCTCGTTAATCACTCTATCTATTAAAAAAAACCGCATCAAAATCCGTTGCGTAGTTTTAAAGATTTAAGCATACAAAGGGAATAGGGACAGAGAAAGCGACTTTGTTTTATACTATGTATACTATGTATATATTGATTTTTTATTTAAAAAAATTAAAGTAGGTTAAATATTGATTTTGCACGGTAAATACAGACATATAAACTTTCGTAATTTCAGGTAAAACAGACAATAAAATAATATTGGCCTATTACATGTAATCTAGCTAGTTGATTTGTACAGCGGAAACAACTTTAATCAAAGCTATGTGGGGTGCTGTAGTGTCTGGGACATGGAGTAGGTTTGCCCAGAACTTTCACCCTCTCAGTTTAGTCGACCGTGGTCAGAGAAAAGAACTCTTCAATACGTCTAGAGCCAAGCCGCGGGTTTAATCATGAATCACGATGTTTTCCTACACCGTAAGAACATTCGAATATACAATTTTCTCTAACAAAAATCTATTGGTGCACGGCCGGCTAGGATTCGAACCCACGACTTTCAGAATTAAAGTCGAGGTATCTACCACTAGGCCAACACTGCTCTCAAATATACAAGCAAACAAACATACTCGTATGAATATTATTAGTATGATTACATTACTTATGCGAAATAGAAAGGAGCTCATAGCTCATACTCATAGCAACAAATATTTGAACAGATTTTTTTAAATGAAAAGAATGTAATATGGATTTAGTGACGTAACATTATTATGAACAGACTAGCTTTTGGCCGCGACTTCGTCAGCGTAAAAGTAGAAAATGGACCAAGGAATCGCGAGGTCCCATACAAACTTTGCCCCCCCCCTTTTCACCCCCTAAGGGGTAGAATTTCGGAAAATCCTTTCTTATCGGATGCCTACGTCATACAAAGAACACACCCTCCAAGTTTCAAGTCTCTACGATTAGCGGTTTAGGATGTGCGTTGATCCGTCAGTCAGTTAGTCATTCAGGATAAAGCATTTTATATGTAAACTAGCTGCCCTACGCGGTTTCACCCGCGTAACTCCCGATCCCGTGGGAATATCGGGATAAATTAAGATGCAAGCTATCCTATCTTTCAAGTTGGATCGAACTGCACATGGTGTGCGAATTTTATTATAATCGGTTAAGTGGTTTAGGAGTCCATTGAGGACAAACATTGTGACACGAGATTTATATATATTAAGATAAGATAAAATTAATATCTTTCCTATACTTAGTTCGGTTAGCATTTATAACAAAACTAATATAAAGTCAGTCATAGTTCAAATTCTTTATTAATTTGCATAAAATTATATTGAAACGTCTTAAAAATTAAGTTAGGTGTATCTTCGGAACGCGCCCACCAATAAGAATAAAGCTAGTAGTGGTATGAAATCGAAGTATGTCAATACGCGATGCGCGTGGGCAACTTTACGAGTTCAAAGTAGAACTATACAAAAATACTATGAGCAATCAACTTCTGGTTAGGTAGTTATGAGTAATACATTAGTCACATGGTCTTTTCGGTGCTAAGAGTGCAATGTTTACTACTTTATTATCTGAATGATGAGTTTATTATATAAATTGTCTTTAATCAATTACTCATTCATTTATCAACAAATTATCATAGGAAATTACAATTTATCTCAGCAGCTGTCAATTTTCCATTACTGTTTGTTACTATTTAACGACATGGTAACATTTTGTTTTGGACACCTTGCAAATGGCAATTTATAAAAGACAGAACATACAAAGATAGGCGCGAAAAACATAACCCTTTCTTTGCAGTCTGGTAATTAATATCAACAACAATTACATTTATTAAAATTTCGTAAAGTGTCAGGTTTTCATGTGATGTCGCAAATAAAAGAAACACTTTTTCCAATATGTTAACATATAGGCAAACCTGACATTTTACAAGTTTTTGATAAACGGCATTTGTTGATTGTATTAATGTTCTCTTTACGTTGACATCAATTTATAAGACGTTATCATGTCAAAAGCAAAATATTGAAGCGACTACTATACCAGTCTCTATACTTTTATGTTACTAACCCCTTTGTTGTTGTGTTAAAATCGTTTCAACTTAACCAAAATTGTTTTGTTATCACTAAATTGCTGATTATTTTAATATTGGTCTGTATTGTTTCATACTAGAAAACTACGTCAAATAATTAAATAAGTTAATATATATCAAACTAACTTCCTAATTTATTTTTATAGTATTTATTCTCCCTGTCTACTCGGCTTTGAATTAACAAATTAGTTATTTCTTAAGTTATTTTTATTTTTTCTTTTGTTTTAGTCAAAAATATCAAGTTAGGTTTGTAAGGAAAATATATCTTTCTTAATATATATAAATCTCGTGTCACAATGTTTGTCCTCAATGGACTCCTAAACCACTTAACCGATTATAATAAAATTCGCACACCATGTGCAGTTCGATCCAACTTGAGAGATAGGATAGCTTACATCCCGATATTCCCACGGGATCGGGAGTTACGCGGGTGAAACCGCGTAGGGCAGCTAGTTAATATTATAAAATTTTCGTGTCACAATGTTAGTTACCATACTCCTCCGAAATGTTTATCAAATTTTATATGCATATTCTGTAGGTCTGAGAATCTTCTTCTCTATATACATAAAATTCTCGTGTCACGGGGTTCGAACTTGAACTCCTCCGAAACGGCTCGACCGATGATAGGATAGCATACATCTTAATTTATCCCGATATTCCCACGGGATCGGAAGTTACGCGGGTGAAACCGCGGAGGGCAGCTAGTAATATATAAAATTCTCGTGTCACAATGTTAGTTACCATACTCCTCCGAAATGTTTATCAAATTTTATATGCATATTCAGTAGGTCTGAGAATCTTCTTCTCTATATACATAAAATTCTCGTGTCACGGGGTTCGAACTTGAACTCCTCCGAAACGGCTCGACCGATTCTCATGAAATTGTCACAATGTTAGTTACCATACTCCTCCGTAATGTTTATCAAATTTTATATGCATATTCAGTAGGTCTGAGAATCTTCTTCTCTATATACATAAAATTCTCGTGTCACGGGGTTCGAACTTGAACTCCTCCGAAACGGCTCGACCGATTCTCATGAAATTGTCACAATGTTAGTTACCATACTCCTCCGTAATGTTTATCAAATTTTATATGCATATTCAGTAGGTCTGAGAATCTTCTTCTCTATATACATAAAATTCTCGTGTCACGGGGTTCGAACTTGAACTCCTCCGAAACGGCTCGACCGATTCTCATGAAATTTTGTGAGCATATTCAGTAGGTCTGAGAATCGGCCAACATCTATTTTTTATTTTGTTTCCTTTAGTTTTTTTTTTAATGGCAAAGCAACGTTTGCCGGGACAGCTAGTCTAATATATAAAATTCTCGTGTCACAACGTTAGTTACCATACTCCTTCGAAATGTTTATGAAATTTTATATGCATATTCAGTAGGTCTGAGAATCGGCTACTATCTATTTTTTATTTTGTTTCCCTTACTTTTTTTTGTAAATATATTTTTATATTGCATCAAATAGAGGCAGTGTGTCTCCAGAACTTCAAGTTCAATAGAGCCACGTAACATGAGCGCCCATGTGCATGAATTATATTAATTAGTGGTATTATAATAGTCATATTATAAATATTTATAACATCAAGACGTCATTCAGTTTACTCTAGCGAGAACATAGTCTCTGTAACCAACTCTAAAAAACTAATTTGATGTATGTTATAATAATGGAGTTACATAATCCATAATTTCACACAATAGTCTAACTATTCAGGCGTCATAGTAAAAAATTAAATGGCCTTAATTTGTATCTTGACTATTTTGTTAATATCACCGTGCAACAAGATATTAACAAAAAAAGCAATAAGTAAATATAAAAAACGCCACGTTGCAAAAGTACGTATAAGCCACCAAAATTAAAAAAAAAAACATCCTAGCCGTTATTCGAACTTCAGTATCTACGAAACGTGACATTTTAGGATTTTTAACATTGTTTCTTAATAATATAATATTTGTATGTTATCCTTTTATGAGTCGATATAAATGTCTGTTTTACGTAAAAATAAAAAGATCCCGATAAAATCGAAAACAAAATGTTTCTTTTTTTCTATTTTTGACCAAAAAGTAGTTTTAATAACGCACGCGACTACTATCTTTTAAGTAAATTTCCATCACTTTGCCAATGCTAGACAACAATAACTTGTTTAAGATTTGGAATATAAAATGTAAAATTTATGAATCTCGTCTCTCTCAATATTTTTCCTTATTTGTAGCTATAATAACGGCACGTTGCAATACACGTGTTTATTCCGTGGGTAAACGGCATTAAGATCGATTTGCATTAATTGGATTTATTGATTAAATAAATTATTAGTTTAGGATTCTTTATGAAACCTAATGAGGTATAAAAACATATGGTAATATATAGGGTTATTGGTAACTATACTAGCAAGCCGTTGAGAGCTATTTCTGTGCACCGTAACAAACAAAGTTTTGTTCAACGACTTTTGAAAATTAGAAAAAAAAAATTGTGGTTATGTAAATTCGAAAAACACCTGATTTTTTAAACAAAGGTAATTCAGACTAAGAACAGTAGATAAAATTTAAAAAATAAGTAAAATTTTAAGGTTAATGACCTCTCCGTGCATGGAGCAGCTGATATTCAGGTTAACCTAAGTTCGAAATTTTCAACCAAAAGTCGTAGAACAAAAGTGGTTTGTTTAGGTGCACAGAAATAGCTCTCAACGGCTTGCTAGTATAATTGCCAATAACCCTGTATTTGTAACATGTTTAACAGTTTGTGTTTCATATCATAATCTTTTTTTGCGGAAACTGGAAGATTTCATATTATGGTACCTAATTATTGTAAGCCCTTTTATTTCTTACTGATATTAAAAGTGTTAATTTTCTTTCTGTTATGAAGTCTCAACCAAACTAATAAAGATATTTATTTGCAGAATGTATGGTAAGTAGGTTAGATACAGATCTAAAAATTACAAGTTTCACATACTTTCCCAGCATTTAGCATGCAAATATAAATTAAAACGAAATTAAGTTCAAAGATAGGTGCAACATTATTATTATCATTTAACAGGTAATACCGGTATTTATATGTATGTTATATGTATAATAATTATCATTTTGATAATAAGGAAGGAAGCATGCAATCTGGATATAACTTGGACATAATCATAAATTATAAAGTGAGCGAGACCGCGGGACGTAAGTTGGTAACTAATGAAAGCGAATTCTGTCATTAATTATGGGATGATTCTCATTAGACCGGGCCGTGTCCGGGGCGGGGCGGGCCGAGCACGGATCCGTGGAATAGACGGGCGTCCGTCCGGACACGGATAGGACACGGATAATGCACGGTGTAATATAAATTGCTTCATACAAAATGTATGTAACACCAGCTGCGCTCCGCGGTTTCATAGTCTTCCTCGATAAATGGACTATCCAATACAAAAATATTTTTTCAATTCGAACCAGTAGTTCCTGAGATTAGCGAGTTCAAACAAACAAACAAACTCTTCAGCTTTATGATTTTTGACGACCCAGTTGGCACAATGGTCACCATGCCGGTTCCCGCCTCAGGCAAGTATTTATGCTTAGATATTTGTCTGTGGTCTGGTTGTTTCTATCTTTCTTAATATATATAAATCTCGTGTCACAATGTTTGTCCTCAATGGACTCCTAAACCACTTAACCGATTATAATAAAATTCGCACACCATGTGCAGTTCGATCCAACTTGAGAGATAGGATAGCTTACATCCCGATATTCCCACGGGATCGGGAGTAACGCGGGTGAAACCGCGGAGCGCAGCTAGTGTATTATAAGGATATATTTAGGAAAAATATAAAAGAAGTATATGAGTTGTCTAGCACCCATAACATAAGTCTAGTTACTTAGCTTGGGGCTAGATGGCGATATGGAATATCCTGCAATATTTATTTATAATAATACTAGCTGCCCTCCGCGGTTTCACCCGCGTAACTCCCGATCCCGTGGGAATATCGGGATGTAAGCTATCCTATCTCTCAAGTTGGATCGAACTGCACATGGTGTGCAAATTTTATTATAATCGGTTAAGTGGTTTAGGAGTCCATTGAGGACAAACATTGTGACACGAGATTTATATATATTAAGATTAGTAATGTTTATCCCCGGGCACGGCCCGCTCTAATGAGAATCATCTCTAAGTTTTTATCATTTAAGCAACCCTAGTTATTTATACTTGCAACACATTTACAAACGTTTAAACTTTGAGAAATAATTTTCAATCTGCTTCGTAACATTACTCTACGACAAACAGCCTACATCTCCAAAGTTCGGGTCCCTATTCATAATCTAATTCTATTAAACTTGCTTGGATATAATCGTAACCAGCTTCCACTTATAACTTTCTAAGTACAATTTAGTCATTTGAGCATTTAATAATTTTGAGGCCCGCCCGACCCAAAATAGTTAGGAGGGTTACAAGTTTTAAGACTGCTCTCATGCTTTAGGTTTAGGATGTAGACTTCTGAAGTGTAGTTTAAAATGTTATACCCAAATATGACAGACAACGTGTACAAAGTTATAAACAAATGTTTACATAATAACAAACAACACAGCATAGAATATGATTGTTAACAGGAACATAGATTTAAATACTAATCACGTTGAGTACATCAAAACTGATAAGAGTAAGTACATACGAGTTTAAATAAACAACTGGAATTTCCATAAAGCCACACATTGTTGAAACCAAAGATTTTCCCGCGATATCTTTATTGCATTCCGCGGTTAATAGTTCCAACAATTTTCAACGTACTTCAGAAGATTCGAAAATAACATACAGTAAATGTAAATAGTGATGGCAATCTAATGTTTCAACGAAATCAGATAATTAGTTAGATTTCTAACGAGATTTTTTGGGATTGTATTTAGACCAGAACTATCTCAGAATTCGGAGAACTATTGCATTATCCACTCATTTCAAGATATAAATTATAGAAGCGTGAATGTATTAAAAATTACCTGTATTTGTGGAGCTAGCCTGGGCGCAAGGCAGGAGCACTGTTCCCCGCATAAGCATCCGTTATCGAAGGCTCTGCCAGACGCTAGGTCTCCCAAGTGCCGCCCAGAGGGTGTTGATAATCTCAAGGCAGAGGCATCAGATTGAGATCTATGATGACCTCTTCTCGCAGCCGGCCTAATCTCTTCAGCGAGTATTGAATCCCTTAATTTCACAGCCTTAGACCGCTTCGTATCCCCACCGAAAGCGGTCAACAACCACGCTAACCGCAAAGAAAATTCTGCGCTCTGTTTACATCTATGAACCAAGTACGGCCTCAACACGTCCGCGACATCGCCCATTTCTATATACATAGTCGCCAATTGTGGTAGATAGAAATCTACATCTTCATAAGGGAATGAGAAAAGTTTATTGGCTAGGTAGGTCTGCACTCCTGGTTCTTTTGAATTGAATAGATACGAGATGGCCATGCTCATATCGAATAGTTTACTTTCGAATAGTCTTAAAAGAAAGTCTTTGTTTTTGGCGGCGTCTGCGGCAGATTTAATATCTGATTTAGTCGTTTCTATAGCGGTATCGGGGGGATCGGGTAGTTTTTCTGTGTCTTCTGGGTTACCAGAGTCGAGACTCTCCCTAGAGCGAGCGGCGGCCGGCTGCGACGGGCGCTCCTCATCGGCACCGTCAGGAGGTGTATGAATACCGGAGTCGTCTGACCCCGTAGGAACTTCCGGCGGCAAGGCCAGCCTCGGCGCCGGCACCTCCATGGGTAACCGGAGAGGAGCGCCTTCCGGCGAGGTCGGGGTCATGTCCTCCGGTATCCTTTGGAGTACGGAGTCCAATGACCGATTCCTTTGATGGCCGCATCCTGGAGGCGGCCCGCTCGCACCCGTCACATGTCTGTCGACAAACAAACAAACGTAAGCAATATTTCGAAAAGTTCAAAGTTTTCCGTGGGGAAAAGTTAGTAGCGAAACACCAAGGACATCGTCGTCGTTAGTGCACTACGTACTTGTAGAATGGGTCTTCATAATGTCGTATACCGATGACTATAATTTTCCTAACCATCTGGTCGACAGAAACCGTATTGCACTAAAACTAAATCACTGTAGTGGCACACTATTATTGTATTAACTTCGTCACACAAACATGGTATTTGGTTTAGTACACTGATGTATTAAAAACTTATAACAATGCCAGTAGCCTTGCGTTGCGATATGGCATAGCACGTAACTAAAGCGAACTGACGTTGCGAGAACGCGGCGCACGTCCGACTCCGAGCTCGGCGTATAGCAAACTGCTTTACGCAACGAATAGACGCGCCCGCTCCGCATACCATTCGAATAAGGATCACCTCGATTACGTAGCCGAAACAACTAAACAACTACGAAACAGTAAACAAAGAATTTTCAACAATCCTCAAGATTTCGCCGACCGACTTTACAAGCCTAGAATTTGCATGTCAATGATTTGGACCTTGCTATCTATCTATGCATATAAAACTCTCCGTTGTCCTCAAAATGTCAACTGTACAAATAAACGTAACGCTGAAGCGTTTGCGTTGCTAAACATTACATGTTAATATCTTTATTTTGTAGAGTTGTACGAATAGTTACGGTAAACCGTAGGTACTACGTAACCATATTTTAGTTTTTAGACAATACAAAATATGACATTTAACTAGTTATGTATGTCAACAAGTATGTTTTAACAGGTTTAACTGGACGTACACATTTGTATCCATCGAACGATTACTAAAGCAGTTCCTTATATGTGACCGAGTGGCGGTCGTATAAACTATTGTTGCATGAATAACAAATAGGACAGAAACTGTTAACTCCACAAATCATTAACTGGACAGTCTAGAATGTAAATATTGTGTCCATTTCAGACCAGAATATGTACAACATGACATAACATGAGTGGTTACAGATAGGCAAATAGGAGAAAGCGGCCGATGAACCTCCAAAGCTTTATCACGAAAGCATTAAGACATCGAATTGAGAAGAACCATATGGCGGTCCATAATATTAAGTGGCAAGTGTTTATCTAATGCAGGCGCATATTCACACCATAAAGAAAGTGGAGGAAGTACTTAGATGTAAGGGGGACTCAATGAACGGACATTTCATGCGTAGTAGGTACGAGTGTAAGGCGAATTATCGTTGTTTATTTTTAGCGTGTTATCGGGATTGGAGCATATGGTCGTCCTGTCCAGATGTGTTCAAACAGCCAATGGCAACTGAAAAAAAACGGCGTTGAATTCCTTTCATTCCTAAGTTGTGGCATAAGTGGAACACGTGTCAATGTGAAGTATGGGGCCGGAAATCGCTATTAGTAAGCTCAGGAATTCACTCTTCGGAATAATTATCGCTCTGATTAATAAGATTTAAGGAGATGAGGAAAATAATTAATTTCCTCAAGTTATGAAGTCGATGGACACCTCAGTTTTTAAGATTTAACTCAAAAACTCATACGATTAAACGAATAAGGATAATATTCAATATAATTCGTTTTCCCAAGTTTTGCTTATGAAATCTCTGCGCACATTAGTCTTATTAACGATCCAGTCTCAGAATGATTTAGTACACATTTAGAAGCTACTAAATGTGTACTAAATCATAAAAAGTGAATAAATTCGGGAGATCCTGTACATTATTTATAACCCTGCCGAAGCCTGGAAGGAAAAATCGAGACTCAAAAGACAGAAAAAATGAAACAAAATTCAGTCAGTACGTTTACAGCCCCTTATTTGAACTAAAGAAAGTCAATACGGGTAGTGTATGAGAAAGGAAACATTTGGTTTCTTTTCTACAGATTCACATATTGTAGACTTTATGAACATTAGATTACATAAAATAGCCATTAAACATGAAAAATTGAGTTTTACTATCAATTATACATTACACAGCCAGCACCCAGAACATTATATTATTATGGTTGGCACATAACCGAAAAGTGTGTCTACCACCCAACAGGAACTCATTTTAATGACTGTTCACTTTGTTGTTCTTATAATCAGCATTAACGTATTTTATAAACTGGATTTGTTAATTAATAGTTTCAATAAAATTTCGGATAAACGGAAATTGTTATGGCTACAGTTTACGAGAGTAAAATGTACTTTGAAGATGAATATTTAAATTTAACGATATGCTCTATCTATCACTGTCTTCATCGTCCATCTACAGCAGGCAATCGACCAATTGACCTCGCGTGCCAATAGGTACTCATTATTATGAATACTTACCTATATATTCGACAATACTATTACTGTACCCCATAATTCGAAGGCCAGGATTGAATGATATTTGAAATAGTTCCAACATAATTATATGCAGTACTTATTAACAAATGTAATCCACCACATTGACGACAACAACAAATCAATTGACATTTCAGAACCCCAGACGTTATTGAAGCAATAAAATTTAATATGGCAAAATGGCACAAGCATACAAACACTTCAGACTTCAATTAAAGCGTTTATTTTATGGTGGCTGTATTAGATTCACTATTTCAAATGGCCAAGGCTGATTGTAAAGACCTTGATGTCATTTTTTTTGCAATAAGTATTAAACAAACAATGTTGGAATTGTCTTTAATACAATTTATTTCGAATTTGATTTCGAAACAGAAGACTAGTGACGCCTTCGTCAACAATCTGAATGCATTAATCAAACTCCGGAGGCTTCATCCGACGTGGCATCATACTGTGTTGTTTCGACTGGTGAAAGCTAATCGACTGGCTTCTGCAGATTCCAAACAATTTAACGATATTATATCCAATAAATACGAACGAAATATCGTGAACAAAATAACATATATTCAAAAATTGCAGAAGTTTCGTTTGTAAAGTGTGGTAAAGTTATTAAAAATTCTGATTGCTTAAAAGTTATGATACGCAAGTGACGAGAGAACGTATTTCATGTTAGCTACGTTTACCAAATGAGTGGTGTAAATAGCGAAATATTTCGACCTTGCGTTTTTATTATATCTGTCAAAGGCTTACAAATGCTCGCATATAGTTTTCAAGACGAATTCTAGAGAAGGTAACAATAACTCGAAGAACCGATGTTTGCGGGAGCATTCGTCGAATTTATTCTTTGTTTCTATTATTATCTTTGATGTAACGGTTCTGTACTTCAAACTGAATTACCATTTAGAAGTCATTTGAAAACACAAGAGTTTTTATAAGCTTGTATTTGGAATGGAATGTTATTGAGATTATGGAAGCACTCAGGGGCGCTCAAATATTTTACATTTTTCTTATGTATTTGGTTGATTTATGAAAAGTTGTGGTTCAACACGATTTGTTTAGCTAAGCAAATATTTGCAATAGACTCGGATTAAGTCACGGTTTACATGGTCTGGAACACGAAAATCGGTCTGGGTATGTAGTATACTTACATAAATATGCTATTCCACGTTAAACATTGTGAAAAGGATATTATACTATTTATTATTATGTGTTACGTATCATATATTAATATGATTTACTTAACACATTCACAGAAATGTTCCAAACAAGGTCTCAACAACATCAAAGGCTATAGTGTGACATGATCTAAATGTAAATAACCTTTACTTAACTAATCAAAACAAGGTATTTCTAGAACAGCAAGTTTCTAATTGGGTAGCTGATTTCAATAAACTGTTTGACAAACTGCATCTTTGAGATGGAGGTGTTTTTATGACGACCTTATCACCCTCTTAACATTTTATTTTAACGATTTTCTTGTTTATTTTTTATAGAAGATGCATGAGTTAACGGCTACCGTTAGCTTCTTTATTTCCTTAATCAAAAACACTATCACATTTCGGAAGATTTGTTAGAATTTCCTTCAGACTTAATTGCCCACTCGGCCTAATTTCGTAATGTCGTGTTACATTGAAATTAATATGCCGAGTAGAAGCCATAAAGCAATTGTAAAATATTGAGTAACCTGGTGGTAGTCTCAAAGGCATCTGTATCGGATTATGCAACGTGTTTTGCGCTTCGATATTAACTTATTTTTTGATGCTTTCATTAAAAAATAAAGGAGAAAACTTTTACATAATGTTCTCTAGATACATAATTTAACATTACATAATTACTGTTTCGTAGATTCTTGCGAATCACTTTCTTACCACACTTTATTTAAATGGAAACGGAACACTTGACAATGCAATCTTATGAACCAAAAATGATCTGATAAGATCTAAGTTTATCTATAATACACTAAGTAACAAACAAAACAATGTTTTAGTATTATTTTGTATTATGTAAGCTTTTGTGGAATACACTTCTAAAGATAAATGATAAGTCTGAGGGTACCATTATTAACCATGACTAATTATAATAGTCACGTGAAAACATGATGTGCAATAAACACGTGCCTTTCAAAATATCTAACTAAATAACTTTCCAATGTTAGGAATAAATCTCTTACGAGTTATAGGTTCTATTCTACTACATGCGGGTGTTGAGTTAATCTAATAAATGCCAAGTCGATCCAACCTATTTAAGCGCGTCCCTGATTCCGTTATATGGCTTCGACTACATTGGTTTCACACCGTTTTAAATAACAATACGAGCCAATAATGGTTCATCTATTTCAATTTACGAACAATAAAGTTCGCCAGAGTTATATTTAAGGTGTATTGTTTTCAAATTCCAGACAGCCAAGAAAACTGAACTGGATTTTAGACGAGCAATATGCTAACATATATTTGGTTTCTTATTTGTCCTTGCCAGCTCTGTGATCTAGAATATTTAACGTAGAATGTGGGTATGACCTCAGCCATTTTGCTAATGGTAGCACAAACAGGTTTCGTATAAAAAACATTCAACTCACTCCCACGTTGATAGTTAGCTAGCCTTATTAAAAGCACACTTTAATTAAAACTATTATTACGAAAGACTTTACACTGGCAACAAAGTGACCTATTTGAGGGATAACACCAGACTAAAGGTTAATTTTTAAATTTGACAGGAACTGGAGTGAAAATTTTGCGTTCCAATAGCTAATGTTCAAGCCAACGAAGCATCTAAAACACGAAATATGTAGGCAACCTGCAAAGCTGAGAGGTGAATAGAATGCAGGCAAGAGGGCAAGCCTACTCCATCTAATACTGCAGCATACTGAATAGCATAGATTTAATTTGCTAGCGCTTTATAAATCATCTAGATAGATAGATAAACACTTAATTGCACCATAAAAACAAAACGCAAAATGATTACATATTACTTAAACAAAAACAAAATAAATTCTAACTTAAGTAACTACATATCTAGATAGCCTGCAAAGGCCAATTTAATATTATTTTAGGTATGGCTGCATTATTCCGTCTTCTCTTCCATGACAATATTATAATGACTCGAATGGATATTCCAATGTTTCGTCGAACTAACAAAACTAAAAAAAAGACAGATTGTCTGTTTACGATTTAATACCTATTTGGATAATGTTTTTCCCCTTGAGTCTACGTAAAGATTTTACTCATATACCTACCTAATTAAATAGGTAGTATCTGCATTATGTTTTACAATACACGTTTTTATATTATAGCACGTTTATAGCGAGGGTCCATAATGCGTACACACAGCTGCTAATGCGCGAGCTTTGATTGGACGAATAGGGCCTCCAACACATCTGCCAGATTGATTTCATTCTGAGATAAGAAACATTCTGCAGATAAAATAATAAACAATCAGTTTTTCGCAGACAAGCAAAACGGCTGTAAGAACAAAGTACAAATTGATTGTTTTGGTATGCAAAATATTTTGAGACATATTTAAACTAAGTACCTAACTAAACCAAAATGTCAGTAGATAGGTCAAATTGGTTAGGTTAATATTTTAATACAAAATGTACTGGACCGGGTTATCTTAAGAAATTCCGTTTATTTGCAGCCGATAAGAGACTTATTGAACTTTTCGATCTAAATAAAACTATAAAAATGACTTCTTTGTATTTAGATTATTAAAACGACTCGCTTGAATGAACGATTGCGTTTCATTGAATAACGACAATGTTTTTGAAATAAGAAGTTTGCACAGCGAACATGGAATGCGATTGTGTAGTGAAAATGTTTCAATGCTGAAATTTTATTGAACACGTGTAACTACTGATAAACACACTATGATGGGCAATTTCTTTAATATATTGCTAGACTGATATTGAATTCAAACCATTAATGAAGTTGTTACAACATTCATGCAAGAGCAAGTGAAGCATTTCTGCTTCAAGACTGGCAGTATGCTTGTTGGTACTCCTTTATAGGTCGTATTTTACAGCCGATCTGGACGAAACTTGGTACAAGAAGTTTACGATTTTATACACTTTTTTGGCGTCAGGGACTTTTGATTATTTCGTCCAAAAAGGGGCAAAAAGTATACGAGATATCTCCACCTCATAAGATCCAATTTCGATGATTATTTTTCTCATAAAAATTTGCTGATTCAATGTTTTAATGAGGACCTTCGGATTGATGAGCAGAATAGCTCTTCAAAATGCAGTAAATTGTTTACTTTTAGATTTCTACTCGTGGGTTCAGCCTTTTGACTCCAACTAGGTTAAAATTGGCAGAGCACTTGGAACTTCTCATCACGAAACTCTTCGAAGCTTGAAATATCAACAAAAGACAAAAGTTTTAGATCAAAGTATAAAACACTTTAGCTTCAGCTTGCTCAATAAATAATACTTACCCTTGTTGAAACAGATACCTTCATTACAATTGAAGGAGCAGAAAGATTCCCAAATTAGAAAAGGTTAGAGGCAAGCCAGAGGTAATACAAATTTCAATGAAATGGGTCGGTCGTTATTATCATTTTATACACCTTTTGAGCTGAAAATCCAACCTACAATTTGTCTAATTAAGAATTAAAGAGTTTGAATTGAACAAGTTTAACTTTTATTGTTTTAGGTTATTAAGCCCGTGGGTCATTTGAATAATACATTTTAATTACAGAGTTAATTATGATAGGGTTAATAAAGTAATCAAGTAGAGTGTAAAATCTATTAAATGGATAAAAAAACGAATATTTTAATAAAGTAGGTCTTTTCCGTCGTGTTAAAGACTAAATTTTTAAATAAGATGTGGATTTCCCAAAAATTTGGCGACGTTAAAGAGTGAAGTGGTTCTACAGAAGTGAATTATACCGTCTATCTATCAGACAGAGCATGTATGGACGTGGAAGACATGGCTGCAAGGTCAAGTAAAAACAAATAAAATAAACCAGCAAAAACATTTAAGACTGAGCCTCTATAATTCGAATCACTTAGATCTATACATGATGGATGATTCATTAGGAACAATTTACCTAAAACGCAGTTCCACTATTTCATAACAATAACCAGATACCAAAGCAGCGCGCTAAAACGCCTACTTCCTTTCTCCGTATAAAAGGGCAATTAGATTAACTTCCTTTACTCACACACAATGGATTGTAAAAAGAACTACAGCCATGACGATGACTGTTCCATTAGATGTACTACTAATGCAATAAGAAGAGTGACGTCACGTATTAAAAACTTTCATGTTATCAATGTTTTAGGAGTTAAAAGTTAAATAGTAATTAGAAATTTAAAACTTGGCAGTAGGTATTAAACTTCTGCAGCTCCGGTGTGGTGTTATTTAAACATTTCATCGGTACATGAACGTGTGCTATGAGTGAGGGGCTGAGCCAGAGGTAGGTTTAGGAATGTAGCATTGTATGTTCGTCTATTTAGGCAAAATCTAACATATAGTTCGTAACAACAATTTTACAATGAGCTGCAATGATTACTAGTTTATTAAATTCGCAATGAATGCCGAATTGGCGACCTTGCAGGTCCGTTGAATTGCCACTTCCGAAACTGAACAAGGTCGACCGAGTCAGAGTTAAGCCCACGTCAGTTCCACTGGTCTCCCAACTACCAAACAATTTACACTTCATTAGACATTCATCATAAAAGGAATCATTACTACTCACCAACTACTCGTACCTAAGTATTCGATTAAATCTGGGGATTTTTGATGAACAGGTAATTGCTTCGTTATTAATGTAATTCATTTATCTTGATTATGTAAGTGCTATAAGAGATTTTCTTAGAAATCGGCTAGCTAGAGTATTTCTAATAAAACTGCAATTTACTAAAAATGGCTATGATGTAAAAGGCAATGACACGAAGACGATCACAGTGTGTAACTGTGGGCGACACGGTCATTACTTGGGACCCTCTCACCGTGGTGGGTGAGGATCCCTGATTGATGATTTCCGTCCATTGTGTCATTCCCTTCTATATACCAGACTGGCCAACTTCAGTACCCCGGTTAGCGGCGACCGTAACAAAAGTTATCAACATTGTCTGTCATTCATCTAATGATGACGCAAGATACCTTTTTGCCTTCTAAATATATCCCATTGTTTTATTTTTATACCAGTACAGTCGAACTTTATTGTTTACATTATATTTTTATTCACATTTTCCTTATAAAATATATAATTAACCACAGACTATACGAGCTAATTATCTACCTATAATAATAGACAGTAATAACATAAATCGGTAAAGTATTTTAAGCATACAGAAGCGAAACAGGCCCTTCCTTTGTGAGGAGTCATGCGAGGGTGAGGCCAGACATTAAAATGGAATAACAACCTATTTGAGGGTTTCTGGGACGTCCCCGTTACATGGGTCAGTGTACATGTACAACTCCAATAAATCACGCATAACAGTTGATTATCCTTCGGTAAACTACTTAAATTCCATTTTAGATTGACTGTGTTAGCGTATACTATGCTACCTCTGATCACGATGAAACTGAAGTCAAGCGAATACGTGAAAAATCTAAAGAAACAAATTCTATTTTAAGATTTTAGTAACGCTATTTCACACTAAAGCGAATAGAGAGTCAACCAACGATGACAATTTGAAGCGATTCATGGAGCAGACGAGTGTGTAAAAAGATGTACACAATAATCACGGATCTGGCTTTTTGTTTACATGACACGTTTTTTGGGAGGCAGGCATTAGTTATTTATCAGACAAGTTGCCTACAAATATTCATGGAAAAGTCTGAAAACAATGGTTCGCTTGTCTTGCCGTTTTCCCTGTCTCAGAGCGTCATGATATCTTGTGCGTCATTTCTGCAATTAAAAATAAATACAATAAAATGATGTGAAGTGGACGTCATCACTGTTTCCGCAGTTGATTTATTTACGAATAATACGTAGGTTTAATGTTTAATTGTTAGATTTATTCTAATATTTATGTGATGTGCTATATATCATACATTATACATGTTTTTGGTACAGGAAGATTATGTTAGCTTTCTTTCGATGTAGCTCAGTCGCAAGAGCACCACTACGGTGAAGCAGGGATCGTGGGTTCAACTGGGAAGAAGTGCTTTAGAACGTGTTTCAATTTCCAAAATTCGGTTATTATCAAAGAGTCTTCAATAGTTAATTTATTGGTGATTGATCGACAGCTTAATTCGGTAAGAGGTAAGTACAAGAAATTATTGTTTCTTATGTCTGTACTTCGTAGAGTCTATTTAATCTAGGTACCTATCACTTTGAAATGTATCACAACGACCTTTACTTTGTGTATGTGACCTCGATAGAATTAGTCCGTGGGAAGGAGTTCGGGGCCCAACATCTTACTTCTTTCTTACAATAGCACCACTGTTCTATCCGTTATTTGTCCCGTGAGATAGCTAACAGACAAACAGCTTCCCCTAACTATAATGATGTGTGCTACTTTAGTAATAAACACTTGAAACTAATTGCTGAGCTGAGACGAGCTATTGTAATTAGACTCGTGTGGAAAACGTATCAGTTACTCAATGATTTAGAAACTGTGAGACTTTGTGCTGGTTTTATCACTTTAATTGCAGTGTTGAAGACTTTATTTTACTATCTCTAAGGTGTACATATTAAAGAACTAGCGACCCGCTCCGGCTTCGCACGGCTATATTATGCATGTATTATACATATAAACCTTCCTCTTGAATCACTCTATCTATTTATAAAAACCGCATCAAAATCCGTTGCGTAGTTTTAAAGATCTAAGCATACAAAGGGATATAGGGACATAGGGACGGCGAAAAGTGACTTTATTTTATACTATGTAGTGATAGTGATATAAATATAATGGAGATGAGTAAAAAAAAGGAAATAAAGTAATCTTTTAAAATACCTGCTACTAACAACGATGATGTGACTACAAATTATTATAATTAGGTACGAAATACAATTGATTCATGACTCTTACCACGTCTTACTAAATCATAACATTGAAGAAATATGATCGGCTAATGAAAACATTAGTGTCAAAGTGCTTGCTTGAGTCATTCATCGTAGTATACATACACACCGCAAAGTCCACATTCGTGACTAAATAAAAATATTACGTACGGCTCTAATTTCGGAAGACCAAGAGATTATGATACAAATTAAACGCTACCGGTAAAAGCGAAGGTTTCATATTCTTTCGTGGGCTAAAAACATAAAAATTAATTGAATAGCAATTAAATTATTTAAGTCCATTCGATAACAATTCCTTATTATACGCTACTACATGACCCTGAACAAGATATTAAGGAATCAAATTTGGTAGAATAACATACTGGCTTAACAGGCACCAGTGTCACGATTCGACTACAAAAATGTGCACGACAAATATTATTAAATTCAGGTCCAGTGACTTTTGAGCTTACATTAAAACTTTTAACGTTAAGTGATGAACTTTATGCCCTTAACATAAGGACGCTAAATGAAACGGCCAATGTAAGTGTGAGCACGAATATCGAAGGCTCTTTGATAATTGGACATATTAACAATGAATTGAACAAACTGGCTAATGATTGCGGGCGTCGCGGCTGTAGGAGACTCGCATTCCTCGCCTGCCTATGTTGATTAACACACCAATGAAGGGTCAAAGGAAATAAACATATTTTTACTCGTTAAATTAAATGCAGCGTAGGCGCACATGACATCAAGGAAGCATGACGATGACTGTATCTTTATATATTTAAAAAAAAATCGAAAGTCACGGATAAATGAAATTGATTACATTGAATGCAAAACACCGAATAATTTGGGGACTTCCTTCAATCCTAAGTAATATTGTTGACAAGAATAAAACAACACAGGGAGGTGTAGTTTAGATAGGTACATATTAAATGCGTGTTATTGTCTTTCTAAAATATTTAAATGTTTTTATGTGATAAATAAACGACTTTTTTTAATAATTAGGTTGGTAAATATTTTTAAAAAGAGTAAAATAAAAGAGCTCATTCATTGTGTGTTACACGAGCAACCATTGTTCTCCAATGATTGATTGCTGATAAACCGCTCTGTATTTGTTCAGCTGGGAGCCAACGAGGGATTCATTAATCACCTAGATATTTTATCTTAGGTTTTACAAAATAATGTAGTTCAGTTTAAGCGTGAAAGGTATTACTTTGAAATCTTTTAAGTGCACCTGACGGATATAAATACACGAATAGATTGAACTTTAACTTGGAGTCAAGGCAATATCGCAAACCGTGACAAGTGGCTACTTTAATTATTTCTCCCATAAGCACTTCCATGTTTTTAATGAATCATAATGGTCGTCAATCCAATAGTCTACAACCTTGTCGTAAAACAAAAATAGCACGGATGAGCTGGCGTGGCGTCTGAAGTTGAGGAAACTACTTGGTTCATTTGTAGGCGAAGTATTGTTGGATGTGGAAGGTCGCACGTCGATCTTAGGTTTTCTGATTCATCTGACTAGGCTATTTATATTTATAAAGTAACATTTATCCGCAGTTTAGACCGCGTTACTCCTTGATCGATGCCTGGATAAAATGTACAGATTGTCTTATGTCCACTCCACATTAAAGACTGTGTTTTGATCAGAAGCGTTTTAAAAATTACTTAGAAGTTAATATAGAAAGTAATGTAGATAGCAACTTTAAATTGTCTTTACTGAGAAACTGGAATTTCGTAAACATCAGGAAACCTTATTGAAGGCCGGTTACTTAAGGTTAAAATGGTCATGTCTACAATTTTCTCAAGTGCGTATGTAGAGAGAAAATATCCATTAGTGTAGATTACGTAGTGTACTGGACTTTTCCCATACATTTCTCGATTTTCTTTCGAATCACGTTATTTATAGATTTATTCACAGTTTATAATGCTTAGTCAGGCAGGTATTGGTTATTGCTACGTATCCATTACGAGTACCACTGAATTTCATTAAGTAGGTACGTTACGTAATTTTTTGGGTACGGAAATGATGCATTTGAGTTAATTAATGAAAACGTGGCATTTGATGCTCATAAATTAAGTTTCATAATCAAGGTCTTCAATGTTCTAAATAACCTTTTCAATTAACAAGTTTATATAGAGCCTACTTCGGAGAGTTTCGTAAAGCTTCAGGTTAGCAATTGACTTTCAGTTGAACTTAAGGCTTTTACACACTTTACAACCAAATTGGGTATCGATACACACGCTACGATTTGGTCGGATACTATTCAGAGAGTACATTGATACACATCGTGGTCATTAAGTAGTTTCTGGGGTTCCATTCCTCAGGGGGAAAAACGGGACCCTATTACTAAGACTTCACTGTCAGTTCATCAGTCCGTCCGTCTATCAGTTCCATCCGTCCGTAAATCCGTCCGTCCGTCTGTCTGTCTGCCTTTCTGTCCGTCTGTCATCCGGTTGTATCTCATGAATCGTGATGGATAGAGAGTTAAAATTTTCACAGATTATGTATTTCATTAGTGTCGCTTTACCAACAACAACTAAAAAAAGAAAAAAAATGAAGTGGAGCTCAAATACAACATGATACGGAACCCTTCGTGCGGGAGTCCGACTCACACTTGTTTGTTTCGAACACGAAGTTGGGTCCGATGCGTACACACGTCCCGATTTGGTCGGATACAACCAAACTGGGTGGGCGTATCCAATTTGATCAATTAATAATAATTAAGTCTGCCCGACCACGATACACACGTCCCAATTTGGTTGTACACCCGACCAAATTGTATGTCGGACCCGACCAAATTGGGACGTGTGTAAAAGCCTTTAAAGCCAATCTTTGTTTAAAGAAGAAAGTTATTACTTAAATCCTTCGTGGAAATCTGAGCAAGACGTTAAGCTAAGTAAGGTGGTCAGGAAATGGAGGCGGGCCCCGCTTTCCGCGGCGAATCTCACTCCACTTTTACTTTCGCCCCCGTACGTTCACCTAGGCTTAGCGAACCGACGACGACCGCCGAAGACGCGCCCTACATTCCTACAAAGTTTACATAAATCAACAACTTTTACGTTGGTATCTTCAAGGGTTTTGCACACCCTTTGACTTTCGCTCTTGTCAAAGTATTGTTTTAAGTTATTGGGAAAGGTTTTTTTGATAGTCCAATATCAAATGTAGGAACGAGGAAGTCACATGTAAACTGTTTTTGTAATCTGTATATTAAGTAGACGGTAGGTACTATCGTTTGGGATGAACAGAAAATCGTTTTTAAACAGGATGAATTAAGGCTAAATTGCAAAATACTTGATATGAAAAATATAAACATTTTTATAAACACAAATCCTATCCTACTAATATTATAATGTGAAAGTTTGTGTGTGTTTGTTACTCCTTCACGCAAAAACTACTGGACCAATTGTGATGAAATTAAGTATATTAACACAAAGGCTACTTTTTATCCTGATTATTCCCAAGAAGTAACTATTATACCAGTGTCCATGTCCATTCCATACCCATTTACTTTGGCTATAAAGAAACAGGAGACCCATTCCGCTACCCACAACATTTTTCGTATGTCTATCTGGGTTGCCAGTGTCAATTTAAAAATACATCATCTGTTGAAATTTTAACTCTCTAACTATCATGGTTCATGAGATACAGCCTGGTGACAGACGGACCGACGGACATCAAAGTCTTAGTAATTGGGTCCCGTTTATACCCTTTGTGTAAAGAACCCTAAATAAAAATAGTACAATAAATTAATCAAATTAATTTATTAAACTATGAAAAATATTTATTAACATACAATTTTGTATTAGAGGCAAAGTTGTCAGAAAGAAATAAAAGGAAAGTCGAGATATCTTCAAAGCAATTAAATAAAGAACCAGATAAGATAATAATAGGTCATATCACTTTTAAGATAAAAAAAAAGTAATATCATTTTTAAGATAAAAGACGACCAAGTAATATTAGCTGATTAGGTATCATGGTACCAAAACGACATTGAAATGTTCACCCAAATTGGTGCCCGAGTGGGTGTTAATCTAAAGTTTTGAAGTCAAGGCTCTCTGAAAGTAGCCTAAACTAGTTTCAACTTAACTTTACAACTTTTATTAATAGCTTATTAAGAAATAAAACATATTTAAACCATGACTTGAGCATGTTTAATTTAATAATAATGAAAACTTTGATGTTTCCAGAACTAGCAGTTTCTATCTTGTGTAGATTGTCAATTATTATGTTTGGCTGGGTCCTAAAGTTCACCTGCATCATTATTATTTTAATTTATTCTATTTATTTAGTCTCGTTTTTTTTCATTTATCATTAACTAGCAGCGCTCCGCCCTTTCACCGGCAAACTCCCGATCCCATGGCAATTTCAGGATAAAAAGTAGGTTATGTTATTTCCAAGGAATAAATGTATCCTCATTCCAAGTTTCATGAAAATTGGTCCAGTCGTTTCGGACCAACTTATTTATTTAAAAAAACCGGTGAAGTGAGAGTTGCACTTGCGCACAAAGGGTTCCGTTCTAATATATTGTTTTTATTTGTACAACAGAAATAATCTGTGATTATTTCAATGTTATCAAGGTTCGAAACAGCCTGGTGACCGATAGACGGACATACAGACAGACAGTGGAGTCTTAATAATATGGTCCCGTTTTTATTTTTTGGGTACGGAACTGTAAAAACTGCCCATGTTAACAATAACAAAAACAAAGCCTCACCATCTCCTTGCTTGAATGTTAAACAGAGATTGAGCTATACAAAGTATCATGGTGCTTTGAACTATGTACATAATATTTCATTGAAAATGTCTGGCTAAGAACAGGGTACTAACTTTTTGGATTTATTGCGATTAATTCAGTAATCATTCAGTAAAAGCAAATCAAGCCATAGGCAGTAACTAGTTGTTTAGTAGAGTTGTAATCGCCTTCTACAGTTGAGTGCACCAAAACATTTTGTGATTTCTACATTTACAGGTTCTACAACAAAACTTTACTAGATTGATCTACCTAGGTATATGTGATCTTTTAGATTTACTATAATTGTATGGCATTCTTTTACATAAAGCAATTTTAGGTCAGTTTGGTTTAGAGTAAAAACCTACCTGCTGGCTTTATTTTGACATTACATATAGATATAAACCTGTGGCAGTAATCCGAGACCAGTCATTGGGTTTATGTTATGAGGATACGAGGCTTGTTTCGTTTAGAAGAGATCAAAGTACAAGTTTTGGTTTATGTAGGGTAAGAACTAACCTGAAGTCCAGGCTAAGGTTTCGTTGGTGAGTCGCAGATTTCGGGGTCCGGGAGTCGCTCTGACTTCCGTGAACGGGCACATCTTCGAACATGCTCACTTGAAGGATTTCGTATCACAACACAACCATACCAGTGACATTCCCAGCGGATCACAACGTAAATAACAACATGGCGTCTACACAAATTAGTTACTTTCCAAAACAATCAGCAGACCTTATCAATTTGCAGTCGATTTTCACAGTTCTTTAAAGAGAATTCAGTCCACTATATTATGTACTTTCCAAGGTTTGTTTAGAATGTACATAGAATAAAAGGTGCAAACGTTCATCTGCTGCCTGCTAAAAACTAACACGAGACTCTTGAGTTTTGCTGTTTTTTTATAACGACCCGTCTATTGTGAATGTAGAATTAACCGAGTATAATAAATTTATGTACAAAAAGAAACAATTTTCTCAAAAATAAAGAAATCGATGACACTCGAAACGAAACGAGGGAGAAGATTTTTTTATTCTTTTTCTGTTGGTTTGGTTCGTCGTACGTCAATCAAACAAACAAATCATAGAAAGAGATAGCAACACTGCAATGTGGTTCAAGAAAGAAAGAGATGATCTAACTAGAGTAATTTCATTCAATCATTCATTCATTGAAATAGTGATGTTAAATGCTGGTTATTATCGATATTTTTTATCACCGACCTTTTTATCAAAACAAAGGAATATCGATGTTTAATAAATACCACTTTCAAATATTTCATACAATATGCATTCAAGCTTGTGGTTGTGTCGCCCGGCCTTCAAAATAATTAATTTATTGAAATTAATATCTAAAATAAAAATGACGAAATAAAAAATCGACATTATCTTTACAAGCAAGGCGCATCCCTAAGGTAGAGATGGGTTGCCAATTTTTGAGGATATCAAATCCGTGGTTACCACTGTGAAAATATAAAAATAACTGCTATTCACGCATCGACTTTTATTGCGCAGTCTAGGAAACGTATAGTTTCTTACATTCATGAGAAAGATAGACGAAAGTTCCTTGTTTGTTACGAATAGACTCTGAAACTACTGGACCGATTTTGATGAAACTTGGTATGAGGATATTCCCACCGGATCAGCAGTTACGTGGGTGAAACCCATGAAGCAGACTGCTTCATGGTGAAACCGGAGCGCTGCTAGTTTATTATACTTAATCTTTTTGTTCCTACAAAATAAGTGACTGATCAATGAATGATCACACTGCACCGCAACCCATAGAAATCGCATTTTATTTGCTTATTAATAATATGTTTGTAATTTTATATACAGCCATAGTTAATGGATTATTTAAACAAAGTTGAATCAAAGCTAAGCTTAGAACATATATTAATGTTTCATACGTTTATTTTAATAGCTAGGCAAAAACTAGTCGATATGCCTTAGGATTGCGATCCTGGCTTGACTGGAATGTAGTGGATAGTAAAGTGTGAACCCAGCTATTTACTTATTAACTTATTGTTATTAATGTTAGGCTCAATACTTATGCGAATAATAATAAAATAATAAATTGTATTAAGATTTTGGTGAGGATTCTTGCAACTGCCTCGAAGGTTGTCTCTTATGAACATTAGGCTTCCTCAATCTATGGTAGTTGGGCATCACTTTGCTTAAGAAATCTAGTTGAAGGAGCTGTGAAGGTTGCTTCTCTAACGCTTCTCTGATATGGTGATCTGAGCCCCAGATTACTGTATTGTCAGTTAGTGTTTGCGGGGCTGTAAGTTGGCATGCTGCACCTGAAATATTAGGGAAGATTGATTGATGGATTTAGACACCTTACAGAAGTTAAGCACAGATTATGACACAAAAAGGACACTGTGTTGTTTCAGTATGTCTATACAGGTACAATAATATTATTTGAAGGTAAGCAAATAACCTTTTTTTGGGCATCGCACACAGTGCCGTCTAGCTACAAACTAAGCAGCCCCCTTAGACAAGACTGTTTTTACCCGACTATGGCGGAGCCAAAAGGGAGGGTTATTCCATTAGCGATATTGTCAATCAACAGTTTTTATTTTTATTTCTTTCTGTATGAAATTGACATAAACCAATGAAAAGGCACGTCTTGCGAAAGACACTAAAAAGTTTCATCTTATGTCAATTTCATACAAAATCTCTGTCGATAAGCGATATCGCTAATGGAAAGTAACCTTGTTTAAGGGGGCAGAGTTGGCAAAAAGAATAGAATCTTTCTACAAGTATTCATTAAGAAAACGTTAATTATTACCGATAACACATCCACTGCCGATCCTGACGTTGACACCAACAAACGACCTGCATTCAAAAACATTGCTCTCCCCAACATGCCCGCAGTAGGACTCCAACTTGCATCCAACTTCAAACACATTGTGTGCTCCTAAGAACAAGGGCTTTGGAGGGTCTTCTTGGTTTTCACTTTTTCTGTAATCAATAAAGGTAAAGTACTGAGAACTGTGTATAAATTCTTTCACTTGCATAACTCCTAGTACCACAAAAAGCATTTTGAGAATACAGTCTCTCTTTCTATACTTCACTATCACTACAAAGTATAAAACAAAGTCGCTTTCTCTGTCCCTATGTCCCTTTGTATGCTTAAATCTTTAAAACTACGCAACGGATTTTGATGCGGTTTTTTTTAATAGATACAGTGATTCAAGAGGAAGGTTTATATGTATAATACATGCATTATTATGTTGGGTTAAAATCTGGCATGGTTACGGACTCGCCTATGCATCAGGCACTAGCGCTGTGACGTGTGAACGGCCGGTACGGGTAGTGTATATCACTGTCTATTTCGACACTCTTACTTAAGCGTAGTTGGCCCGATGGTCGGGGATGGCGCCTTGCAATCTGTAGGGCGCGCGTTCGAATCTCAACGAATATGTTTCTTTTTGACGTGTGGAATTTGTTATTTGAGCAATTAAATATAAGGGAACAGCGAGTGGAAGGACACTCGAGGTCGTGCAGTCATTACGATTGAACGAAGTACCGACATTCTTGAGCATAAAAATTGAGAATTATCGAAATAATCTTTTTATTGTTTTTATTAACTTAGAACTGTGTATTGTGATTGATTGAGAAGGGGTAAGTTGCACAATATTGTTTGGTCGCGATGTTTGCTACAGATAGAACAACTTACTCATCAAATACATATAATTGTTGTAGCCTACTGACACGCCCTTAAATCTACCCCGCTGCTGCGTGATCAGCCGTGGCAAGGTTTCGGCAGGATTCCGATAAATATCCTCCTGGCGCCCTCAGCATTTAATTATAATTAGTTTAAGTTGTACCTATATATTTCTTTAAATTCGTAGTAATAGGTTTCTTAGATTAGTTAGTTCGTAAGTGAATTTACATCTTAGGGTAGATCGTATAACTTGGCCGACAGACTTAGTAATATAATGTGTGATACAAATCCCGTGTTTCATTCAGGAAGAATAACCCGTAACAAATGGCGCCCAACGATAAAACTTACGGGATTATTGTTGAAAACCGGGAATTGTACAAAGTTGTTACCTACCCACACCAAAATTAGTAAAATAATCGTTACATTTTTTGTTCTGTTCTAGTTTTGTATACATTTAGAAGACGCGGTATATTATTTATAGGTTTTGGTTTTTTTAATAATTCGGTTCGGTAATGACCCGTATCTATAGGGTATTCGCAAATTTCGCAAACAATGTCCCATATCTATAGTATATTTGCAAATTTCGCAGATTTGTATTGAATATAGTATTTTAACATCTTAAGTGCCGTATGTATAGTGTAATTTTTTATTTTGTTTATTTTGTTATATAATTTAATACTTAGTGTTAACTTAACTTGTACCAATATGGATCCCCAATTTTTGCTCAAGGATGAGGTCGAATTCGAACTCGCGTCTCGTGGGTACATCCAACCGGGGGGTCAGGTTTCTGCATTGAAATTGATATTAAAGAAAATGATGCACGTAGAAAATACGGAAACAATTTCTTATAAAATAAAACAACCACGCGTCAGTAAGGAACATCCAGGGGATGAGTTGGAAGTTTGCTCTAATAAACTAGATGCAATATTGCGGTACGTGTCTGAACTGCAGGAAAAACCAGATAGACAGTTGTATAGACGTCTCGTCTCGCGCCTTTTTCACGTCATCAACAGATTAGGGTTTATAGATGCAGTGGAGAAGATAGATAAAGAACGACATAAGGTTCTTTCTGACAAGGCAGTAATATTATTACATGACTTGGAAAAGAAAGATGATTTGGAGGATGACGACGAAATCACTCCGGAAATGAAAGATGCTTTACATAAATCATTTGGTGAGGACAGTAAGAAGATTTTAGGTCAGTTAGGCAATAACATTGTTCTGAATGCTGTCACAGCGTCGACTTCCAAATCAAATGCCGATGATAATTTAAATAAAGAAGATAAGCCAAGCCGAGAGCATAGGAGAGTTAGTTTTGCACATGACGACATTAACGCAAACACATTTCACGAAGGGCTGTCTCACCATAACCTTTTTAACTCAACAGCGGTACAGGGAAGTCACGTAACTCGTAAAAATAAGCTAGTTCCAATAAGTCAATGGGGTGTTCAGTTCTTGGGTGACAATACGTTTAGCGTAAACGCGTTCATTGAACGGGTAAACGAACTCAAAGATGCGAGGAATGCGACCGATGATGACTTATTTAGGCATGCCATAGACTTTTTTAGGGGCGATGCGTTGATTTGGTTTCGCGCAAATAGAGGTTATGTGAGGGATTGGAACGAACTAATTTTGATGTTGAAACGAACGTTTCAATCACCGTTTTATCAGGAAGAGCTGTTAGCAGAGGCAAAATCTAGGACGCAGGGTAAAACGGAATCTGTAGTCATTTTCGTCTCAATAATGCAAAATCTGTTCAACAGACTTCCAAGTCCAATAAGCGAACTAGAGAAAATCATAATTATAGTAAGAAACCTCCAACCGTATTATCAAAGAGCCGTGTGTAGGGATGTATTTACCTCTATAGGAGATTTAGTGAACGTACTCAGAATTATAGAAAGAACAAAAATCAACTGTGACAACTTTCAGGAACCTAAGATTTTAGTTAATTCTATAGAACCAGATCTAGCCTATAAATCAAATCAAACCATAGATAGACAAGACATAGGCGAAATTCAGGAAATAAAACAGACGAACCAAACTAGCGTTGTAAAGATGAGGTGTTGGAATTGCCGCGAGTCCGGGCACCTGTTTCGAGCATGCACGATGCCCAAGCAGCGACTGTTTTGCTACAAATGTGGAAGGTTTGGAGTCACGTCTAAAGACTGTATCTGTAAGGGAAACTTAGTAGGGGAGAGCCAAAACTCTGCCAGTTAAACTCTCCCCGTCATAGATCGAGTAAGGAATGGCAGGATTGGTTGAAGTTCGTGCAAGGCGTCATGACTAATAACGTAATTGCTTCCTTGACGTTTCAGAAACCACGTGATAATAGGTCCTATGTGAATATCGAAATTTTAGGTAAAAAAGTTGGCGGACTCTTAGATTCAGGTGCAACTCGGTCAGTAATTAATTCGAATTTAGCAAATATTTTGAAAAATATAGGCGTGAAATCACAGAGTCAGAAACCAATGCACCTAACCACTGCGGACGGCACCGGTCATGTGATATCTGTTGTAGTTGATGCGCCGGTTCAATTTAATAATAAATTTTACATAATACCGTTTCTTGTTATGAAAGACTTATCTCATGAATTAATTTTAGGCAAAGATTTCTTTGATACATTTGAAATAGGGTTTAATTTTGATTATAAGGGGAGCATTCAAGTTTCCGCAATGGAGGAAGGAGAGTCAGCAATTGTAGGCCAAGAAAATCTCAGTGACGTGGAGCGGGAAAGGTTGATGGATCTTATAAAGGAAATAAAAGCTGAAGTTGGAGATGGATTAGGTAGAACTAAGCTCATAAAACATTGTATAGACACAGGCGATAGTAAACCTATATATGTCAAACATCATAACTTTTCACCAGCAATAAAAAAAGAAATAGAACGGGAATTAGATGACATGTTATCGAAAGATGTAGTAGAACCATCTTATAGCCCGTGGTGCGCCCCAGTAGTATTGGTCAAAAAGCCGAATGGTTCAAATAGGCTATGTCTAGATAGTAGGCAAGTAAATAAGATAACAAAAAGAGACACATATCCGTTACCTAGGGTATCCACTATATTAGACAGCCTACGCAACGCGACATTTCTCACCACTCTTGACTTAAAATCTGCTTTTTGGCAGATTGAACTTGAAAAACAAAGTAAAGAAAAAACAGCATTCGCCGTATCGGGTCGAGGCCTGTTTCACTTTAAAGTGATGCCATTTGGTCTCGTGAATGCCTCTCAAACTCAGCAGAGACTGATGGACATGTTGTTCCACGCGTTGGATGGAAATGTCTGGGCATACCAAGATGACATAGTGGTTTGCTCTGACACTTTTGATAAACATTTAGACATTTTAAAGAAAGTGTCAGGTATTCTCAAAGAAGCTGGACTGACCATAAACGTAGACAAATGCAAGTTCGCAAGACCCAGTATGCGTTTTTTAGGGTATATAGTAGATAAGGATGGATTGCGTACGGATCCCGAGAAGGTGTCCGCTATCTTAAATTTTCCGAGACCAAGAAATATTACAGAATTAAAGCGTTTTATAGGTGTTGCAAGCTGGTATCGAAGATTTGTTAAAGATTTTTCAGTCATTGCGGCCCCACTACACGATTTGACAAAAGGGAAACGAAATAAAAAGTTCACATGGACAGATGAAGCGGAAAAGGCGTTCATTGATTTAAAAACGTTACTGACAACAACGCCAGTCATGTCATGCCCTGACTTTTCCAAACCATTCATAGTCCAATGTGATGCTTCCAGTAGGGGAATAGGTTCGGTTCTATGCCAGAAGATCGATGATGTAGAACAACCAGTAGCTTATCTTAGTAGAAAACTAAATGACCGAGAGCAATTGTACTCAACATCGGAAAGAGAATTATTGAGTATTGTGTACGCTGTGGAAAAATTTCGACCATATATAGACGGCACACACTTTACTATAATTACAGATCATAGTGCACTTAAAATGCTTCATAAGATGAAAGACCCTCATGGTAGGTTAGGTAGATGGGCAATGAAGTTACAACAATTTAGCTTCGACATAGTTCACAGACCTGGTAAGTGCAATGTGGTGCCTGACGCGTTGTCAAGATCTGTTGATATACTTACGGACATATCTAGTTTAAAAATATTGGACACGCATAAAGATGACTGGTACAGAAATCAGGTTGCGAAGGTCAGCAAAGGGAAAGTAGATGCTGAGTGGCAAGCTAGGGACGGTATACTATATAAGAAAATTCATCTAAAACAATATCCAGATAGAACAAACGACTGGAAACTATTTGTTCCGGAAGCACTAAGATCTGAGGTATTCAAGCAATGTCATGATGATGTAAACTCAGGTCACATGGGCGTACGAAAAACTCTCTTTAGGATTAAGCAATATTATTACTGGCCCAATTTAGTTAAAGATGTAAAAGATTATGTAGGAAAATGTAATATTTGTGCAAAAGTTAAAGTATCACAAAATTTGCCTTTAGGGCAAATGGGTCAACATAGGGAGGTTACTAGACCATGGCAAGTCATATCCTTGGATCTAATGGGACCATTTCCTAAGAGCAAAAGCTGTAACACCATGCTACAGCTGACAACGGTAAACAATTCGACTCTCATCTGTTTAGGGACCTGCACTCAAGCTTAAAGCTTCAATTTTGAGTGCGACCTGCTTGTAAAGTTGGTTCCTACTTTCAATCTGAGCTAAATATTCTTTTATGTCTGTAACTAAATTATTGTCCATTAGCTGCATATCAACCGTATTATTATTAGATATTGGGGGAATAGTGGTTTCCCTACCAAAAAATAAGTAAGATGGAGTATACCCTGTAGTCTCGTGTACAGCTGTTCTAATGGCGTGCGCGAAATGATTTAAGTTAACGTCCCACTCGTTATGCTTTTTGCCACTTATGTATGTTGATATCATGGTTCCGATAACCCTATTCACTCTTTCTGTTGGATTACTCTGAGGATGGTAGTGGGGAGTGTACCAAATACTACTGTTATACTTAGACACCAGGTCCCTAAACAGATGAGAGTCGAATTGTTTACCGTTGTCAGAAATGATTGCCTGTGGAATGCCAAATAACAGAAATTGTTTTTCTAGAACTTCGCAAATTTTCTCAGCTTTCCCAGATCTTAGTGGGAATAACAGAACAAACTTACTGAATAGGCACGTTATCACTAATAGCATGGTGTTACAGCTTTTGCTCTTAGGAAATGGTCCCATTAGATCCAAGGATATGACTTGCCATGGTCTAGTAACCTCCCTATGTTGACCCATTTGCCCTAAAGGCAAATTTTGTGATACTTTAACTTTCAAAATTCAAAATTCATCCAGGGGATGAGTTGGAAGTTTGCTCTAATAAACTAGATGCAATATTGCGGTACGTGTCTGAACTGCAGGAAAAACCAGATAGACAGTTGTATAGACGTCTCGTCTCGCGCCTTTTTCACGTCATCAACAGATTAGGGTTTATAGATGCAGTGGAGGAGATAGATAAAGAACGACATAAGGTTCTTTCTGACAAGGCAGTAATATTATTACATGACTTGGAAAAGAAAGATGATTTGGAGGATGACGACGAAATCACTCCGGAAATGAAAGATGCTTTACATAAATCATTTGGTGAGGACAGTAAGAAGATTTTAGGTCAGTTAGGCAATAACATTGTTCTGAATGCTGTCACAGCGTCGACTTCCAAATCAAATGCCGATGATAATTTAAATAAAGAAGATAAGCCAAGCCGAGAGCATAGGAGAGTTAGTTTTGCACATGACGACATTAACGCAAACACATTTCACGAAGGGCTGTCTCACCATAACCTTTTTAACTCAACAGCGGTACAGGGAAGTCACGTAACTCGTAAAAATAAGCTAGTTCCAATAAGTCAATGGGGTGTTCAGTTCTTGGGTGACAATACGTTTAGCGTAAACGCGTTCATTGAACGGGTAAACGAACTCAAAGATGCGAGGAATGCGACCGATGATGACTTATTTAGGCATGCCATAGACTTTTTTAGGGGCGATGCGTTGATTTGGTTTCGCGCAAATAGAGGTTATGTGAGGGATTGGAACGAACTAATTTTGATGTTGAAACGAACGTTTCAATCACCGTTTTATCAGGAAGAGCTGTTAGCAGAGGCAAAATCTAGGACGCAGGGTAAAACGGAATCTGTAGTCATTTTCGTCTCAATAATGCAAAATCTGTTCAACAGACTTCCAAGTCCAATAAGCGAACTAGAGAAAATCATGATTATAGTAAGAAACCTCCAACCGTATTATCAAAGAGCCGTGTGCAGGGATGTATTTACCTCTATAGGAGATTTAGTGAACGTACTCAGAATTATAGAAAGAACAAAAATCAACTGTGACAACTTTCAGGAACCTAAGATTTTAGTTAATTCTATAGAACCAGATCTAGCCTATAAATCAAATCAAACCATAGATAGACAAGACATAGGCGAAATTCAGGAAATAAAACAGACGAACCAAACTAGCGTTGTAAAGATGAGGTGTTGGAATTGCCGCGAGTCCGGGCACCTGTTTCGAGCATGCACGATGCCCAAGCAGCGACTGTTTTGCTACAAATGTGGAAGGTTTGGAGTCACGTCTAAAGACTGTATCTGTAAGGGAAACTTAGTAGGGGAGAGCCAAAACTCTGCCAGTTAAACTCTCCCCGTCATAGATCGAGTAAGGAATGGCAGGATTGGTTGAAGTTCGTGCAAGGCGTCATGACTAATAACGTAATTGCTTCCTTGACGTTTCAGAAACAACGTGATAATAGGTCCTATGTGAATATCGAAATTTTAGGTAAAAAAGTTGGCGGACTCTTAGATTCAGGTGCAACTCGGTCAGTAATTAATTCGAATTTAGCAAATATTTTGAAAAATATAGGCGTGAAATCACAGAGACAGAAACCAATGCACCTAACCACTGCGGACGGCACCGGTCATGTGATATCTGTTGTAGTTGATGCGCCGGTTCAATTTAATAATAAATTTCACATAATACCGTTTCTTGTTATGAAAGACTCCCGTTTCTTGTAATCTGTAGGGCGCGCGTTCGAATCTCAACGAATATGTTTCTTTTTGACGTGTGGAATTTGTTATTTGAGCAATTAAATATAAGGGAACAGCGAGTGCAAGGACACTCGAGGTCGTGCAGTCATTACGATTGAACGAAGTACCGACATTCTTGAGCATAAAAATTGAGAATTATCGAAATAATCTTTTTATTGTTTTTATTAACTTAGAACTGTGTATTGTGATTGATTGAGAAGGGGTAAGTTGCACAATATTGTTTGGTCGCGATGTTTGCTACAGATAGAACAACTTACTCATCAAATACATATAATTGTTGTAGCCTACTGACACGCCCTTAAATCTACCCCGCTGCTGCGTGATCAGCCGTGGCAAGGTTTCGGCAGGATTCCGATAAATATCCTCCTGGCGCCCTCAGCATTTAATTATAATTAGTTTAAGTTGTATATATTTCTTTAAATTCGTAGTAATAGGTTTCTTAGATTAGTTAAAGATTTTTCAGTCATTGCGGCCCCACTACACGATTTGACAAAAGGGAAACGAAATATAGCCGTGCGAAGCCGGGGCGGGTCGCTAGTATAATATCATAAAGAGACATTACAACAATTACAAACAAAATTATTAGTTTGGTATTTTCACCATGAATCGGTGCCGCATATCACTTGAGAGTTGTTTATCTGTCTAATACAGTGTTTTTCAAACTGTGGGTTTGAAAAACACTGTGATACTTTTCAAACTGTGGGTTTGAAAAACACTGTGATACAAACCCGAGTGATACTTTGCTACCCCCAGGTGGGTCGCAAAGTATCACTCGGGGGGTTGCGGGTAAATGAAAAATTAAGGTGTTTGTAGGTCCAAACACTACGATTTTAATGAGATGGCTGTGCTTGTTTATTTTTAATAATATATTAATATTTTAGAGACGTTAATGATCCAGATAACATCAATATTTTGGGAGTTAATTAAGCTCCATTTTGAGCATGCCGTCAGATGCTTGCCTTTTCGATCAATAAAGGTCTCCTCAATATAGAAAAAATTAAAGACAAAATCTTTAAAATAATGGCGTAGTTTTATTAAGAAGGGGGGGCTGGAGGGTCGCTAGATTTTTTTATTTGTGAAGGGGTCGCGTTTTAAAGAAGGTTGAAAAACACTGGTCTAATATAATACTTTGCTACAAACTTACTTATGAATAATGGTAGAATATTCTTCAATAATACAGTATTCAGCAATGATGATTGGACCACCTTCAGCGACAATGGTCACTCGAGGATGAATCACGGTGCCTCCGCCGATTGTAATGTCCCCTTCTAGAGTACAATCCTCGCATACTGTAGCGCCTGGTAGTATTTTAACGCTGAAATATAGATGGTTTCTTAGCAAAACTGCAAAATATGGGTACAAAATAGAAAATAAGTGGTGGTTTGTAGGGTACTAACTTGTGAGACATTTTAGTGTTCTGCGCGTGTTTATTATGTCAAAAGTTATGTTACAATACGTAAGAGCCTTTCCTATATGCAAATATTTATAGTTGTACGTAAAAAATCATCAAGAGTTTTCTTGAAATAGAACTGTGATACAACAACAATAAAAATTTGAAAAATATAAGGGCCGAAGTTATTCCAATGGTATTGCCGTAAACCAAAAATTAATAGCTTCAATAATTATTCCAAAACGCAACTGCAACAAATATGTATATACCTAGTATTATTGTGAAAAATCTACAATAACTACGAATTATACCGATCAAAATCAAACTAAATTTTTATTTCAGTTAAACTAAATATTCAAATATTTAATTTTATCTTCTGTCCGAAAAAAGTTACAAGTTTTGGTGACAACTTTGATGAAACGGCAACAATACAAATCGTCACAAAAGCACCACAGACTAAAATAAAAAAGTGAATTTAATCCCGCCCATGCACGGTTCGACAAGTCCTTTATTTTTTTTCATTACTGTCAGTGTCACAAAGATGACGGTATGCTTTTTTATCTGTGACAGTAATACCAGTTGAAGAAAATCTCGTCAATTCAAGGGTAATTTTATTACCGTTTGGACTAAAATTTAGTTTAGAACTTTGGGAAAAGATCATACGAGCATTTAGCAACACATTTTTGTTGTGACATGCGTGTTGATGCGTGGGATGTGGTGTAGGAAATTTAGATCCACGTGTTTTCGTTTTCTCGGTTGTTTCATTGTTTTATTTATACCCATCGAAATTGATATTTTAATTAAAAAATGTCCCAACCTGTTGTAAAACCTCCTGGAAAAAGTTGGCGTGAAATCAATCACGAAAGAAAAGCATTGAAACGCCAACGCAATGAAGAAAAAATGGTCAAACAAGAAAAGCGAATGGCTCTCGAAAAAGATATCGAACAGAAGGAAAAAGAAGAAATAGAAAAAGAGAAAAAGTACTCTGAAATCTCGACAATTAGTATAGCAGTTCCGGGATCTATATTGGAAAATGCTCAGTCGGCAGAATTGCGCACGTATTTAGCTGGTCAAATCGCCAGAGCGGCTTGCGTGTTCTGTGTCGACGAAGTGATAGTCTACGATGATATCGGGGACAAAATAGACACGAAGAAATCTAAACTAGAAGAAGCTGATGGTGTTAAAGTTGCTCGTAAAAGTTGTGTGCAATTGGCGAGGATACTACAATATTTAGAGTGTCCACAGTATTTGAGAAAACACTTCTTTCCAATACACAAGGACTTAGAATTCGCTGGTCTTCTTAACCCATTAGATGCTCCTCATCATTTGAGGCAGTCTAATGATTTTAAATTCAGGTAGGTTAACATTTTAACATGTTTCCATTGACTTCTATACCCCATGAGTTTCTTGTGCCTTCTTCTCATTGGTGGGTTCCGAAAGCACACATCCTACCTTAGTTTTTAAGACGTTTCTATGTGATCTCTGCACAAAATGTATTAAGCATCCAAATGAATAAAAAAAAATGTGAGCCGTCACAGGACGCCTGGCAGATGTGAAACATCGACATTATTTTATAGAAGTAATATGCAGAAAAGAACAGATTGTGATAGAATCGCACAGTCGATTACGGTGTGCACACCGTACACACTACTGCATATAGACTGTATATACTACTACTACCATCATATAGCGTGCGCGGCATGCGTCGCCACGCCAGAAATCGGTTTTACGTGCGGCTATAGATGTTTCACATCAAATATTAACTTTGAATTTATAGAATCAAATTTTGCAATTTTATAATTTTCTGAATTTCAGAGAAGGAGTTACAATGAACAAGAAAGTAAAACCAGGCAAAGGTTCACAAGTGAATGTAGGACTCTTACAAGATGTCTCGACAGATAAACTCTTAGCACCAGGCATTCGAGTGACTGTCCGAATGTTGCCAACTATTGAAGGTAGTAAAAAGATGAAAGGAAAGATTGTTAGTTTGACTACTCCAAGGGCGGAGACAGGAGTGTATTGGGGCTATACTGTTCGAATAGCTAACAATTTGAGCCAAGTTTTTACACAGTGCCCTTATAAAGATGGGTAAGAATGTTTTCTTTTTTTGTATGATTTTGAGTGTAAGCAAATATTTATTATTTATGTATCAAGTATAGATGGTTATTGATAATCATCAATCTTAATCACACTTAAATTTCATCTTCTTTACAATATCCTCTTAAATAAAATACAGTGTAAACTCTTTATAACAAAACTCAAGGGACTGAACATTTTTTGTCGTTATAGAGAGTTATCGTTATATGGAGTGAACAAAAAAACAACCAAATTAACAAGAATTTTTCCCTTTTCAATCGCACGTATTACACAAACTTTTTGTCAACACTAATCGCTTTCCGTTTACTGGCCATGTTAACAGTTTCAAAGTAGGTTTACAACTGATAATACGATAGGTACCCAGTATGCTTAGTCGAAGACCATCACTTCCGAGAAAACAATGCGTCATACTGCATGTGTTCAAGGCAATTAAGGATAACAAAAGCTAGACTGACCTTCGATGTTTCGGAGCTTCAAAGTCTTTTGTTACCTGATAACATAACATAAACAATAATACCGATAATAAATATTTACTGTCTACAAATTTTTTTTTTCTTTAATCTTCCTATCTGCGATCGGTCGAGAGACCATAAGCTGATGTTGTGAGAGTTGATGTCATGAAGAAGGACGTGACCACTGCCTTGTCTTTCCTGTTTATAGCACTTGCTTTCGTTTCAGTCTATACTTGCCCTCACAGCTTAGGAGCTCAGAGGCGAGAGGGTTGGGGTGGCATGTAGGAGTCTGTATCGTCTACAAATATAAACACATTTCTTCGTAATAGAGAATGGCGTATCGCTATAAAGAGTGTTTCAATATGTGGGTTTTAACGCAAACCAACCAAGTTGGGCTCACTTCAACATTACAGGGAGTTTATTGTTATAAAGGATAACGTTATAAAGAGTTTACACTGTACCTTAAAATACAATATTTTGATGTTTGATGCATTTGCAATAACCAGAAGATTTTATGATGAACTGTGCACTAAATTTTTTTGTAGTTGAGCCTGACTGAATTCTGACTTTATTTATTTTTCAGTTATGATGTAACTATTGGAACATCAGACAAAGGCACTCCCATAGACGATCTGCCAAACAAAGAATTGAAATACAACCATGCTTTGCTTGTCTTCGGAGGTCTACATGGAATAGAGGCAGCTTTAGAAAGTGAAGAACAACTTCAAGTCGATGAGGCTAGTCTGCTCTTCAATCATTACTTAAATGTATTACCCAATCAAGGATCAAGGACTATAAGAACAGAAGAAGCTATACTTATCTGTTTATCAGGTCTGAAAAGCAAGTTAAAAGCTAAAAATGAGCCCATGGTGTTTAAAGACAAGGGCATTGCAACAAGTTCCATATTTCCAGTTTCAAAAACGAATGAATCTGGACAGGATAATGTTAAATTAGATTTAAGTAGATTTGATTAAAAAAATATGATAAAGTTTTAGTTTTTATTTTGTAAAAGTTGTCAAAAAATATATCTTTGGAAGCCCCATTTTATTCTTACAATCTAGCAACAACTAACACATTCTAGGAATGTAAACAGATTAACAGTGGAAATATTTTGTATAGGCACTCAATATTTGTTAATAGCTTGTTGTACTGTATCTCTTAACAGCTTGATAGTTTGAGCTTGATCTGCTGCTCCAATGACTGCTGTACCAGATACTATCATATTAGCACCAGCCTGGAACATCACATTATTCTGGTTAAAATGTGTAAAACAACAAGCTTATTTCCAAGTCCCAAATTAGGATAATAAATAAAAAGAGCTTCGGGCTCTTACTAATAAATAGGAGAAGACAAACATTATGTCCACGAACCTTATTTGCTTTTGAAATGTGAGCACCAGAATATTAAATAAATAAAACAGAATATTAAATCGCTTTGGTCTCCTACTAGTTGATAGTAGTAGTATTATTGGATAGGAGAATTTCCTACTTAAATTCTCCTATCCAATAATACTACTACTAGCTATAGGAAACGGCCATTATTTCATCCCCAATTTGGTGTTTTTCAACTCTAGCTTTAAACTTGCTGGGGTTTACTGGAACCTGTTTGAATTTTCAGAAGTTCTGTCTTAGTGCTTACTTACATACAACCATTCAATGCATAAAGCATTTTATGTGAACAGCTTCTTTCACTAATGTCTAGTGTAAAGTTTTACTAAGAATCTGACTGCTTAATTAAGTGCAGTTTTTACTTACCGTAGCACAGCATCCAATTGTACTAGGTCCCACCCCACCATCAACTTCAATGTTCAAGTCATGGTAGTTGTCTCTCAAATGTTTCACCTTCACCATCTGATCCTCCATGAACTTCTGACCTCCAAACCCTGGCTCCACTGTCATTATTAGGACCATATCTGCCATACTTATGTACTTTTCTACCTCTGACACTGGTGTACCTGGTTTTATTGCGAGACCTACCTAAAATAAATTATAGTTATCATTGTAGTGTCACATTATTATAATCTTAACTCCTCATACCTAAGCCTATGAGGAGTTAACCGGCCTTGGATGGGCACTTAACACACAACGGGTTAAAAGTACTATAATCAAAATGAACTTGTTTCATTGTCAAATATTTCTATTGAAAAACATGCAGGGTGTATATTAACTCATGTGAATGCGATCAGTAACCAAACTTCTCTAACTTTTAAAATATGATATAGTAATACCTTCATTCCATTCTCTTGTATCTTCCTACAGACATCTTCTACATTTGTTACGGGTTCAATGTGGAATGTATATTGGTTCACACCAGCATCAGCCATTGGTACAATCCACTGGAACAGAAAATATATCAGCTAAAGTATCCTAAGTCCTGAGATTGCCATTCTTATAGTATACTAGCAGTACCTCGCGGTTCACCTGCGTAAGTTTCAATCCTGTTAGAATGTCAGGATAAAAAGTAGACCATGTTACTCCCAGTGAATCAATGTGTCCTTATACCAAGTTTTACCAAAATCGGTCCTGTAGTTTCGGAGCCTATTCAATTCAAACAATCAAAGCTTTTATATTATATTAGTATACTTATACTTACTAGCAATGCCTCGCAGTTTACCTATGTAAGTTTCAATCCTGTTGGAATATTGGGATAATAAGTAGACCATGTTGCTCCCAATGAATCAATGTACAAGTTTTATTATAATCGGTCCAATGGTTTCGAAGCCTATTTATTACAACAAAAAAAATCTATGTAAGGTACTAACTCTTCATTGTAAGTTACTCTAGTATTTTCACTTACTTGTTCAGGCTTTGACACCATCATGTGAGTTTCAAAAAAAGCGGCTTTTATTTTTGATCGTAAGCATTTTACAATAGGGTGTCCAAAAGTCAAGTTCGGGACGAAATGCCCGTCCATAACATCCAAATGCAAGTAATCTGCTCCATTGTCAAGGAGTTTTTGAGATTCTTCGTAAAGTTTAGAAAGATCTGAGTTGAGAATCGAGGGGCCGATAAGCGCACGAATATTGCGAGTCATTTTTATGATTTTGACTATGAACTCCTTCGAATAGCGTGATCTGTTTGACCGAGAATTAGCTACGTTATCTCAACTATTATAAATATTTTATTTCCGCAGATCTTTGTGTTATCTTGTTTTTGAGGTTATAATTTTTTTAATCTTCGCGTGACTTTTGCCTCCAGCCAGTGTCACCTGTCAAACAGGATATTGTTAAGTGGCATTGACTTTGACAGACATGGTTTATTGTCTACATTACAGATTCAACTTTTTTTGGTAACAGCATCAACTTTACGCTCACGAGCGCGAAACCATCGTGATTTGATTGTACACCTTGTACTTTTGGAAAGTTCAGTATTTGCCATGTATTTGCATTATAATTTTTACCTAAGATTTGCTTAGATTTCACACCGGTTCATAAATATACTATCCATGAGAATAATGTTTTCGCTTATAATATTACTACTGATCACAATAAAATGCCAAGGACTAAATTATTGCAATTCGACGATTTGCAAAAACAGTAAATACGAAAGCTTATGTAAATTACAGGTTAGATCAAGTTGTACATCCTACTGTTATTTAAATAATTTGTTCTACTCACGAAGGTAGCTTATCATAGCTAGCATGCATAGCATGGCTCATAGGCACCTACATAACTTTCTACCTTACCACACTAATTAGCTAAAAAAAGGAACACTGTAAACGAGTACATAAATAATTTAATTACCTATTTAAAGGAAATATATTAAGTAAGTACATGTAATACATGCTCGGTTATTGCTTAGATAATTAGTGACTTTATGGACCGGACGGGTCACACTAAACGTCGTCAGGTAAAATTGCTTACTGGCTCGGTATAATGAAAATATTTTCGGGATACCTACTTACTATATGTATGTATTACCTACCTACCTACTTACCTATAGACACACAATTATGTACCTACTTATATGTAGGTACTTACATTATTTTCACACAATTGTGGACAGGGATAGCAATTGCCGCACAACTTTTAGTTCGCCTCGTGAGAGATTAGGCCAAATATTCTGAGCTGACTGCCAACCTTCACTAGTTGGAGATAGTGGTCGATGTTGGAGAGGCACCCTGAGAAGAAGAAGAAATATTATGTATATTATATTATTACTAGCTGCCCTCCGCGGTTTCACCCGCGTAACTCCCGATCCCGTGGGAATATCGGGATGTAAGCTATCCTATCTCTCAAGTTGGATCGAACTGCACATGGTGTGCGAATTTTATTATAATCAAGTTAAGTGGTTTAGGAGTCCATTGAGGACAAACATTGTGACACGAGATTTATATATATTAAGAAGAAAGATATGCTACTACCTACCTATCTATTTGCCTACTTACCTAACGTACCTTATCCTTGCAGTCTTCAGATCCAGCTCGTCATTGTATAGATGTTCAGGGAATTATAAAAACAGAGCACGACCGTAAAGCGTTACTGGACAAAATAAATAGCAGACGCAATAAAGTGGCATCCGGCGAGATACGGTCTCTACCATCAGCTTCGGATATGTGGAAATTGGTACCTATAGCCTGACAAGTCTTTTTGAACGTGGAAATAAAAATAAAAAAACCAAGAGCGAGTCGGACTCACGCACTAAGGGTTCCGTCCGTACCATTATATTCTGTTTTTAGTATTTACCTATTGTTATAGCGGCAATAGAAATACCTTATCTGTGAACATTTCAACTGTAAATTTCTAGCTATTACGGTTTATGAGATACAGCCTGGTACAGACACAGACGAACAGTGGAGTCTTCGTAAAAGGGTCCCGTTTTTAATTGAAAATATTTGTCGATGGGTAAAGGTTTATATAGCTTCTTGACCGATTTTGATGAAAATTGGCTTGAGGGTATATATGGGGTATGTATCCTGGGAATTGCCATGGTTTACTTACTTCTCGATATTCTTATTGTGTAACCTATAGAAGGGCATATGTGGGTGAAACCGCAGAGCACAGCTAGTACCTACTATTTATTCAGGATGAAGATCGTAGTAAGCACATGAGTAGGTATAGGTACTCATGTGGTAGTAAGTCGTATAACCAATTTGATGTAGAGCTTAGTTTTTTTTTGATCCCGATTTCAATCCCGGATTTAAGTCCGCGAGAACTCGATAGTAATTCAATCAAAATCTCACAGAATAGATTTAATGAATGATACTAGTTTTTAGTATTCCGTACCTCAAAAGGTAAATAAAGGAACCCTTATAAGATCACTTTCTTGTCCGTCTGTTTTAATTAGGAGTGGAGCGAGGAATTGGAAGAAAGAGCGCAGAAATGGGCAAATCAATGTATAAAAACCAGCATGTCTGACTTGAAGGACCCGTGCCGAGATATTGGTAAGCCATTTTTACAGCTTTTCTTTTATGAAAGAATTTAGCCTGAAGTTAGTTCAATATTTCCTACAATGGACTTTTTGATTACTAGATATAGTTAATAGAGTTATTTACGTTTAATCGCCTGCACTAGAATTGAACCCGTGACTAATGTGACTATTGCGTTCATAACGCACATTTGTTTAGTTTATCGACTTGCTAGCTGCGCCCCGCTGTTTCACCTGCGTTGGTCCCTATCCTGTGAGAATATCCAGATAAGTAGCCAAATTATTAATCCAGGTCTCCAGCTATCTATATATCAAGTTTTATCAAAATCGGTCCATTAGTTTTTGTGTGAAATTTCAACGATTTATGAGATACAGCCTTTGACAGACGGAGACGGTCAGACGGACACGACAGTAGAGTCTTAGTAAAAGGAGTCTTACCCTTTGGATACGAAACCCTAAAAGGACGACGGGGATAAAACTCGAGTGGGGAGAATACAAATCATAAGACCGCTATCTGCTATTTAAGGAAACGAAAGTATTACTCACATAGATAATATCCATTATTGTTTTCAAAACTCTTTCATCGATTCAAGTTATTCTAGTTCCAAAACTTCAGGTAGTAAAATTAAATATCTAGTTACTCAGTTTAGGATATAAGTAAGTACCTGGATGACTACAAAAATTTGCTATTTCCTTTGATTTGCCGTACTATGTTTGTTTCCAACTAGCCTAGCATGACGACCAAAACACGATACGATAAAGCTATATCACGCGATATAACTACATCAACTCTCAAAATATGATACATAAAGCCGCCATGTTGAATTTTTATCATAATTTTTGTCGCAATTTATAATAAAAATTCAACATGGCGGCTTTATGTATCATATTTTGAGAGATGATGTAGTTATATCGCGTGATATAGCTTTATCGTATCGTGTTTTGGTCGTCATGCTAGGCAGGCAAGAATTGATTTCTATCAGCAAGACTATCCATTGGTATAAAAATATAGGATGATTATTTTCTAGCAAAATCAACAGGTTTAATTCCAGGCTAGGGTACCTAATGATTTTGGGTTTAGTTTTTGTCAAAATCGGGCACGCAACTGCGTTCAGCAATTTTCGCTATCTCTTATAGTTTAGGATATTGCCCTGAAGGCCTACGAAAAAAATTAACCCTGTATCTTGTATACAAGAATTGCTCGTTTAAATATTAGATTAGATACAAAGAGTTAACCGCGAAGTGTCTATGTGAATAGCTGTGAGTAGGTATTTTCGTTAATTACTGACTGTGGCTCGCGGTTTAATTACCCGCATAATTCCTGAATCGGGTTTGGTATATAATAAAGCCTAATGCTATGGCCTTTTCCAAGGACCCTTCTATCTCTATTATTAAGTTAGTACTTCAATTTATCAAAATTGGGATACCTACTGCGAAAAACTTTTGTTTTGTTTTTTCGAACACTTTTCATCGATATGTATCTCTATACTGCGAAGACTTATTATATCGACGTATTGTTACTGCGATGTAACGTTACATCGAAAAACTATACGGCGAAAGATTTTTCTGCGAAGACTTGTTTAATCGACATCTTGTTACTGCGAACTTTATAAAAATTAATAAATTTAAAATTTGTCGTGAAAAATACAGGGTTGTCGGACAAGTGACGTCCTCAAGTAAAAATTAGGTACGGTCGACTGCATCATTGCATACCCACCATAGAGCTCCAAAACGGCTGTTATAAGAATGTTTTCAACACAAGCAAAATTCTAGGCGCCTGCTTTAGTTGAAGTTTAAAGTATTCTAACTCATCAATTTATCAAACAAACATATTAGAATGAAAACATGCCAATAATAGTAATTTTTGAACTCTACCGGGGGCTGCAATTATGCAGCCGACTGTACCTCATACCGAGGGGTACCTGATTCACCCCCAAATGTTTAAGCGTTTTTTTTTTTAATTTATATATTTTTTTTTGGGATCTTTTTTTAAATTTATTATTGCAGTAGTTATTTTTAAGCTATTGCATAGCTTTTATCGCGGGCTTTGAGCGCGGCGACCGAATCAAGAAATTCCGTAACGAAAATAAAACCTAACACCCCCTACTCCGCCTACCATGTAGCTCGGCCGAGCGTTCGCGTGTATGTATATGATACGACTGTATTGAATACATAGACAATATTTAATAATCTAATTTACCTAGCTATTCATGCCTGGTACTAGGTAACCAAACCAGTCAATTTTTCTCAGGAAACATGAGCGTGGGACAAAATATAGCTACAATCACAGGCGAAGCTCCCGGTTTAATACTATCCGCATTGGTTGACATTTGGTACATGGAGTTATTGAATTTCAACTCATCACTAATATCTGGGTTTCGTGAGTAAGTTACTTTCATACTTAATTATTTTTTTAGGCTAGATGTTTGTGGTACAGTCTAGCTTTCACTTGGATTAGGTAGGTATCAATATTGCAGGACTTTCCACACATCGCCATCTAGCCCTATAAGCTAAGTAACTAGACTTGTGCTAAGAGTGCTAGACAACGGATATACTACTTCTCTACTCATGTGCTTATACTTTACTTTTGTAAATATATAAGTACTTATAATAATACATAGAAACAACCAGACCACAAACAAATATCTAAGCATAAATACTTGTTTGAGGTGGGAATCGAACCAGCAACCCTGTGTTTGGCAGTTTGGCATGGTGACCATAGTGCCAACTGGGTCGTCGAACCTTCCCGCGATTAATTAAGGGGGGTCCATACGCTAACGACCTTGGTACACAGCCTACTAAATGGTTACTACTGGCACCGGTCGCCTGCGTTGGTGAAAATTGTTGATTGTTACGAATGTGTTTTGTTTTTCTTAAAAGTGCTGAAATAGAATCGAAGGTGAGATTTTTACCGATATTTTAGTGTAATTTTGAGCAAAAAATTTCCTATAGTTTTGAAGCTATCCTAAAATTAAGAATCAAAACTAGTCTAGCTTTGAAATGACAAGGAATTTTCGCCTCAAAATAACCCCAAAAATATCGGTGAAAATTTCACCTACAAGTCCATCTCAGCACTTTTGAGAAAAACAAAACACATTCGTTACAATGTATGTTGTAAGCGACAAGTATTTCTGGCGCGTTGCGTTCGGCAGCATAAGCAGCCTTAAGTAGTCCGTCCGTCTAGTCATAAATTTCAGTTACTTATCCAAAAACGTGTGTTAATAATGTTTCAATTACCTTGTAAGTATAGTAGGAACACGTTACAGGTCCGTTGAAACTGGATTCCAACATTATGAATACTTCACCCAATTAGTGTGGAGTGAAACGAGGCAAGTGGGATGCGGCGGGGTTAGATTCAAAGTTAGTTTATTTTAAATGTAAACGGTCCCTCTGGTCTGCGAGTTAAAGTTGCCCGGCTGCAGTCACGTCATCCCAGCAGGGCTACTAACAAACCCGTATAACTTTAGACGCGAAACTGACTTATTCTCCTGGCATGGTGAAAACACGAAGTTTTACTGTCGCCCTACCAGGGTGATGCATTCTATAATATGTATGCGGCGATGTTCATACCAAAAAATGTAATAGACCTTTCGATGTCAATTAGCTACGCGGCGGCAAGAGGTTTGTGGAAAATCTTAGATACTGCGTAAAACCGATATATTACGGTATAACGGTAACAGAATATTGTAAAAACAACGTTAATTTATTAGTTTACCAAAACTCTTATTGAAGCGAATATTTAACTTTCGGACATGGCATAAATAAAAGTTGAAAATATTGATTAACTTTTGCAGAATTTTGCGGCGCACGTAGACAAGTGACTGCGATACTGTTTTTGCTATATAGATGTTATAATATAATCCGTGTCTATACCTATTCGACCCAAATTCAGTCTCACATCTTCTCAAAATGTTTTAGGAGTTACTTGAAGGTTCAGAGAGAGGTGAAAATCGTACAGTGTATAGATTGGTATGCAATTTTATGCCTGGAGGGAACAAATTGAATAAATACGTATATGCACACGGAATGCCTTGTTCACAATGTCCCAATGCTGTCTGTGACGATGTTTACAAAACTTTATGCGGTAATAATACCTGATTTTTATGTTACAAAATGGTTTATATAGATTCTGTGTCGTAAGCAGCGACTAGAAAGTTTGTTTGAATACTAGTCCCACTGAATTGGAATTCATGTATCTGAAACCATTGGGTGTAAGTAAGTGTTTATTTGTTTACTTAGGTGTCAGTTTGAGATTACCAAAGACCGTCTCATTTTCATTGCGATTTCAAATCGTAAAAAATAATGTTCTGTACTTTTGCTTGAATAATTTAACGCTCTATTTTAGTACTTATTAGGTCTGTAAATAAGTATGAGTCATTGATTCCATGCCCTCATTTACGTTGTAATCTCAGGCCTTGAAGTGAATTTTATGCTTCATAAAAATTGTTTTAAATTCTTGGCAAATTAAAGCTGAAAACGAAGCATTTTAGTCGGGATAAAGTAAATATTGACTGTGTGAGCGAGATTTTGTTTAGATCACATTTAGAATATTTTTCAATTAAGTTCTAACTTTTGCCATTATTTTACTAATTTTACCTATCCGTTGGAATTTATTAGGTGTACCAATCTAAATTCTGAGAATTCTACTTTTAAATATTATAAATATGAAAAATGTATAAATGGCTATAAAACCATCCTTAAAATCAAAGCTTAATACTATGTCTATGATCGTAAATAAAAAATGAATGATAGGAACTGTTCCCACTTTTGTGTAATTTTAACGACCAATTAGGTGTAAGTAGTTAGAATATTATTTTCTATAGTCGCGGATCACAAAACAATGTTAGATTTCGATAGTCATTTTTACGAAATAATAACTAATTTGGCGGGTCTTTTTACCTAAAATTTTACCTACCTGCTTGTTATAGGTTCCCCTGACACCGACCAAGATGACCTCAATGTAACAAATGAGTCAACTTTAAGATCTTCTTTAGAACTTGTAACTGAAGTTTCCAAAACAGTTCCGATTCCTACTCAAACTGTTGAAGATTCCACGGACACAGAGGACGATACGCTAACATTATTCGATTTCTTTTCTCATTTTCATAATTTTACAATACCAAGTATAACCATAACAACGGAAAAATTGAAATGTAATGATAACATCTTAGCTATCGATGATTTCGTCGATCTACTCAAAAAGAAATTGAGTAGTGATTCGACGTTTAAAGATTTGTTATTTGCAACAAAATACCCTCATAATCTGAATATGTCGTTATCAGACCCACATGTGGCATCATTTGTTAACAAAATTTATAGTAAAAAACAGCATTCTACTACGACGAAGTCTACAGAAAGCGACTTGTTTAATTCAACTCTATTAGTTGATTTAGTTGAGGCCGTAATTTTCAGGAGTGGAGGTGAGATCTTAATATTAAAAAAATCACTTAAAAATTATTAATTTCAGTAAATTAAGACGTTATTTTTCCTTGTAGATCGGATACCAACTCTCAGTGATTTAGAAAAATACACTCATGCTACTTCTCAAGTCAGCCCAATAAAAATTCAAGCTGAGTTATCTCAAACTCAACTAAATATTGAATTCAGTGGCCACTATTTCTTCCCTGAAGATGACTCTGATGATGCCACAGTTGAAACCACTGAAGCTTACTACGACGTTAGTCCACCTTCAATAGCTGATATATTCATAGAAATAGAAGATATCAAAAAGGGCACAACTAGCAATGATTTCTTAGATGACATTCTTGACTTTGATTCATCGACTGAAAATTTATCGATTGGGAATTTGATAACTCCAGGTGGTATGAGTACTTACAGTGGAAGAAATGTAATGAAGAAATTTTTAGAAGATATTAGAAAAAATACCACTGATACTCTTTGAAAATAAAAATACCAACATTCAAAACTAAATACATTAAAATTTATTTATTTCATAAAATAAATAATAATTGGTTTAATGTTTTTTTGAACCAAGATTTTACTAATACTCAGAATAAAAGTTACAAAGGCTTTCAGAACTTCTACATAGTACTGCACAACTCTAGAACCGATTCAGTTTCCGAAGAAAATAAAAACCCTAGCAACTATTGCCATTAAACAGGAATTCGTCTTTGAACATTATTTTAGGTTATCTTACTGGTGTGAGCTCACAATAATTTTAACATTAAACATTCTATTAAAATTAAAAAAAAATCAACTGATTTAGTCGGCTTTGAACTACCACATGGACAATTATATGAAGTTTTTCTTAGATTGGGTGATTGTTTCGAATTTGAACAGTGGTTTTTAGAATATTCTTCATAAGTTTTGTAGTTATTTCTTTTCGACCTAACAGAATATTTATAGCAAACGCAGGGTGCAGCAACTGTGGCTGGTGACTGTATTTTAATATTTTCCTCAGTTACAATCTTCATCGATATTTCTGTTACAGTTTCTTTAGACATACTTTCTGTAGATTTTAGATAGCTTGCTTTATTTGTACTTATATGTCGCCTGCGTACGTTCAAATCTCGACGTTCACAGTAATCTGTATCGTCGTCTAAAGTCTCACCGCCGCCCGCGCCGTCACCGCTGCTCATGCCGTTTTCTTTTTCATTTTCTGGAGGTAAAGTGTCGTATTTGTTACGACCCATATAGTCACGCGTACAGGTTGAAGTGCGAGTGCATCCATCCACGTGTCCATATTGCGTTTTTGATCCTATGTCCATAGCTCCACCACCGCCTTTCCCAGTGCTCTTATGTGCAGTCCAAGTACAGGTTATTTGTCGAGTGCATTGCTTCATTCGAATAAAAGGTGTGTTGACTGAGATCGAAGGTACAGTAGATTTTGCAGCAGCAGCAGTAGTTGTAGTCGTAATCTTGTTTGTCGTTTTTGTCGTGGTTGTCGTGGTTTTAGCATTGCCTCTTAAAAAGTTTTCGCCTCTCCGCCTTGCATCATAGACGTAAGGATAATCATTATTCAATTTGCGTAGATGCATTAATTCATCAAATGATAAGTATTTCTCACTAACACGATTATGTTCAGACGTGTTCTTTAGATTGATAGTAATTGTTTCTGTACTGGTTTTAAATATAACAGACGTTTGTCTGTTAAGAGGTTTTTTCCGTTTTCTGTTTAATGTTGTGTATCGGATTGATTTTAAATCGGATGGCTTATTTAAACTATATTCATCCATTTGCCAAAACGGTTTAAATGTTTGTTCTTCTAAATCTCGTAACCTTCGCGCGCTGGAATCAAAGTAATGATATGAATCTTGAAATTTTTGTAGACCTTTGTTTTGCAAATTATCATGCAATGGCTTTACCTGTTGATCGAGAATAGAATCTCTGCTTTTCCCTAATGTAGGCAATTCTTGCTTTCCTACTGTGTCATGATACCATGAATCATCTAGTGGCAATTTTCTATCACCGCTTCTTACTTCAATGTTAGGCAATAAATCGTAATGATTGAATGGAGTTGATTTGGTTACTTCACCACCCTCTGAGCGTCGTACAGCGCAAGGTATTGCTGGTAGTGGATTCGACGGACAAATATGATTGGAACATTGACATTTAGGACTGTGACCACATTCCGTTGCAGGTGTGGAGCACGCTGTCTGTTCGCTGCACGAACAAGCAGCTTGATGAGAAGGTTTGCATTGGCAAGGGTTCGGTGGGCATGGCGTATTTTGACAAACATGATGTTTACAATTTTGTACTTGATCTTTTGTGCATTCGTTGCTTCCACATTTACTGTTTTTAGGACAACAACCGTCGTCTATATCCCACCCGCTCCAGATTTTGTCGTCATTCATTTGCATTTTTCTTGTACATTCTCCATTCATAAAGTATTTTCTGTAATTTTTTTCAGTGTATGGTAGGGGTGGAATCGTTGAGAAATCGATTATTCTTCTAAAGTTTTGTTCGGTATATGATTTTATGGGTTCGGAGCTGTATAAAGGTTCTTTTCTGGTTTGATGCCCATGATACATTCGAGAATGTCCTCTTTCTGGTGTGAATTCATGGTTCTTGTAATTTTCAGTGACAGAAGGCTCAATATGGAAGGAATCACGTTTAATAGCTCCTGAAATAAAATAAAAATATACTGACTAAATAAAATAGTTTTACAAATGGCAAGTCAATGATACTTTTAACTTACCATAATGGTTATTTAAGTAGGCATGCCTAGTCTTTTGATGTCTTTTATTGTTGATTTCACTGTTGTTCAAATTAGTTTGCTTTGAGTTGTTTGGATCTAGTTCTTGCTTCATTGAATCGTTTGACAAATTGAGTATCTTGAGCAAATTTTTCAACGTAGATGTTTCGGCGGTAAACATTGTTACTGTAAATAATTAATATTAAACTTTTCTTTAAATTTTTCGAAAGTCACGGTTTAATTTAGGTATAGTACCTACTTTCGAGTAGTTATTAATAGATAATTTTACTGGTTTTGGAAACAACTTTAAAACGACGCCTGCCGAATTCGAACTTAATATAATTGTGTTGATATTTTTATACGTGATAGTTGAGTGTTTAGTCTGATGATGAAATCCTGATGAGAAAGTTAAGGATAGGAACTGATTATCAGAGCAAGATAGGCATATCGCGTTTGGAATCGTTTAAATCATCTTGATAAGTACCTAGGTTGTCTAGGCATAGGTACCTACTGAGGAATCAAGCTAGTTGGCTATTGAATTTTTGAATAACCAACTGATATCTGGGATCAGGGTATCATTAACTCACACACTGTGTAAAAAAATATTTTCCTAGGTCTTAAAAAAACTCGATTAGGACCCGGAAAAATAGTTACTAGGCTATAGAAACTCATTTTATAGAAAAGATTTATGCCTATTGCGTTTGGACACGTTAAAATTGTCTTGAGTAAGTTTTAAAGAGTCAACCTATGTCCGGAGTCTGGTGATTGAGCTGGAAGTAGGCTATTAGAAGGTTCGCTAAATCATCCGATATCTCTAATCTGATGATAGCTCTCACCATTTAAATTAGATAGACCTATCTATCGTTTCTCTGTCAAAATCTTTAGTTAAATCATACTTTTTAGTATTAACGTTGAAAAGTGAAGCTCATGGCCCCTTATTCCAAAACGAGGTTTAGGGATAGTCCGAGATGTGGATTTAAACCTTAGATTTAGATACAGATTTACACGTGGGATAGGGACTCAGGGATAGTGTTTAGACTATAGTTCACGAGTAAATCTGTGTCTAAATCTAAGGTTTAAATCCACATCTCGGACTATCCTTAAACCTTGTTTTGGAATAAGGGGGATGAGGTCAGTTCAGGGCGAACTACCAGTATTATAAATAAATAAAATAAAATAAATAAATATTTCAGGACATATTACACATCGCCATCCAGCCCCAAGCTAAGCAACTTAATGCTTGTGTTATGGGTGCCAGATAACGGATAAACTACTTATATACTTTTTTTTTTTGTAATATACATATCCCAGAACCAGAAACAAGAATTTATGGTCAGCATAAATACTTGTTCCTGGCGGGAATCGAACCCGCAACCTTCTGCGTCGTAGTCGGGTGTTCGCCCGACGCGCCACAGAGGTCGTCAAATTATAATTGCACATCGTACCCCTTTTAGTTCGTTGGCACAACCCCAGGAGTTCACTGCTGGTGATGGTATTACGGGAACACTGTGTGCTTGGAAGTCCTATGATATAGATTGGCTTCTCGTGGTGGTTGCCGCTTGGCGCAAAATTACATACCAATCGTAGAACGATTGTCTTTAATTCTTCAATCTGAAATTATAAAGATAGTCGTTTTGTTCCCAGTTGCCAGATGACCCAGTTATTATTTGGTGACCCCAGAGCATAATTTATTAACTTGTTACAATTTAATTAGGTTATGGAACTAACCCAAATATTTTTCAAAGTACACTTTGTTAAAATAATTTTGTGAAATTGCAAAGTGTTGGCATCGCCGGTAAACTCCGGCTGGGGTAAATTACTTTCAAACAAAGGTTTTTTTGAGCTACTCTTGTGGTTAAGCTAGCCGTCTTACTTATCTATACTCATTGGTATCAGCATGAAGCGACAGGTAAAGAAATCATCGATAGCCATCATATGTGATCTGTCGGCGAACTGACAGCCGATGTAGAGCGTCAGTAGTCTGCAAGAGGTCTGGCGACATGGCTTTTATTAAAATGGCATTTTATAAAAATGAAATCCACAACGTACTTACACAGAATTGAGCCTTGCTGCATCCGACAAATTCCGTTTCTGCCCAAATTAATTGGGCAAAGTTACTTGCTCTCGAATTTGAGGTTCTGAAAAGTTGTGTACATTTTTAAAGTAGGTAATTTTTGTATAAAAATGTATTTAAACTATATGTGTATGCAGATAACACCTATTAAAACGTGCGAAAGAGGAAAATTAATAAAAGGGGAAATTCAATGTCAATTATTTAAAGGGAATTAGATTATTTTAACTAATAAAACGTACTGGTTATAGTAAGTGACAGTTCCAGTAAAGAATATGTTCTCCATGAACCACATATCGATAAGGCTCTTGACATTGATTCCTGGTGAGGGCCCGATCACTGTAGCTATGTTCTGGCCAACTCGCATGTCAGCTGAAACATATAAAGCGTGACAAATATCTTAGTATCCAAAAAGTAACTAGTGTATGTTGGAGAAAGTTCAAATTAGGTTGGACTGTTGAACTACTAAATTTACGTGGCGGTAGAACTAAATCTTATAAACCTTATTTTCCATGAGGATGTTAGCGCTCTCACTTACATCTATAAAGATCCATGTGCACATAACCGCTTAAATTAATAAACCAACTTCTTGCCTTAATCTCCACCCTTTATACTTTATAGGTTATACTCAAAAAAATATCAATCGGGTCGGGATACTTGCCTAATTATGTGATATTTCATTGTGATTGCCCCACAAAATTATTCATAAATTACCTAAATCACGACACTGGTCCTTTTTGTCCGGTTTCACTGATTGGTCACACTGATCTACCCAACGTTGTGCCATGATTGCCAATTCGTTTGACCACATCTGAAATTAACATTATTTGTAAAATTTCCGTGAAATAGTACCTTTTTTTAACCTTAAACCTTAATACCTAATCCTTATGAATTATAAAATTCTCGTGTCGCGGTGTTAGCTACCTACGTCCAACTAAACGGCTGAACCGATTTGTATGATTTTTGAAGTTATACTTCTTTAGGCGCGTTATGAAAAAATGATGAGAGTGAAATTTTACAAAAGCGAGACACAAAATTCTCACGTCACACAAAATTCTCACGGGAGAAGTTGTTTAAATCTAAATTGAACTTTATTGATTGTGTTGACAATCCTTTTCCAGTCCAGAGTTTTTTGTCGGACGAGTTTTTTGTCGGACGAGTTTTTTTTTTATTATTATACGTCCTGTATCACGGGGCTATGGAGCCCCGGACTTTTGGAAGGCGTGCGTGGAGCCGAAGCCAACACGTAGAGGCCCTTTACAATAACAAGTATAATAGCAAACAATGGGGTGGATTCTAAACCGGCGATTATCCCTGTCTACACTATAAAGTGCAACCAAGGACAACCTCCGGTTTGGATGAAACTATTGATAATCTACAGGACAAAACTACTTGAGCTATTGTGATGGGATGGTAGTGGACTAGATACTGGGGAACTATGGATACTATGGCACCTGCCGTAACAATGTTCAATAAACACGTAAAAATGGCAGGCGGAGACTCGCCAACTCTCAGACTGGGCCACCCTAATTAGCCGAGTAAATTACAGCAAGGGGGCAACAGGAACGTGAGTGGCTTGAAGAATGGAGAGGCCTTACTGGATTTTAAGTCATCGCTGGTAGTCCGAGCGAGCGGGCCAACTCATCACTGACGTTCGGCATCCATCCTTCGAGTATTTCTACTCATGCGACTCCACTCTGGACGGCCAGTGAAGGCAAGCCAGAGGCGGGGGACCGCTTCCTCGTCAGTGTTCACTCCGACCAGCCAACCAAGGCAAGCCGGAGATGAGGAACGGTGACTTCCCCCTGGAGAACTCGGGACCGCGGGGTCGTTACTCCCCTTCACCTCGCCTCAAGGTGCCCTGCGGGCTTATTATTATTATTATTTTTTTTTTTTTTTTAATGCCAAAGAAGTATAACCACATGAGTAAACTCATGTGGTATAAGTTCTCACGCGCGTACATAAGTACACGCACCCTTTTTTTTTTGTGTATACTCTTTAGGTCTGAGAATAAAACAACATCTATTTGTCCCCCTTTTTTGTATATAAAATATAGTTTTATATAATAGGTAAATAAATAATATAAATAAACTAGCTGCGCCCCGCGGTTTCACCCGCGTAAGTACTCACCGTTTAAACCTTCCCTGGACTACAACAAACACAACAAAAAAAGAATTGGCCAAATCGGTCCAGCCGTTCTCGAGTTTTAGCCAGACTAACGAACAGCAATTGATTTTTATATTATAGATATTGTAGGACAATCCACACAGCGCCATCTAGCCCTAAGTTAAGTCACTAGATTTGTATAATGGTTAGACAACGGATAGAAGACTAAAACTACTCTCTGCCTGCCTAGCATGAAGACCAAAACACGATACGATAAAGCGATATAACTACATCAACTCTCAAAATATGATAGATAAAGCCGCCATGTTGAATTTTTATCAAAAAGTGCGATAAAATTAATCATAAAAATTCAAAATGGCGGCTTTATCTATCATATTTTGGGAGTTGATGTAGTTATATCGCTTTATCGTATCGTGTTTTGATCTTCATGCTAGGCAGGCTGGAGCTATTAACAATGTCCATACAATTTTCTTCATGTTCGCTGCCGCTGGAAACAGATGTAGCCGTCCCATTGCAATAAAGTTTCTCCTCTCGTTGATCCTGTTTACAATTTCCACTCTGTCCGTAGCTGTTATTGACACTGTTGCATCGTATTTCGAACAATCGGCACTGGGTCCGGTCACCTGAATATATTAACATTTTGATTAACAAAAATGAAATAAATTTAAATAAATATTGTAGGACATTCCACACATCGCCATCTAGCCCCAAGCTAAGTAACTAGATTTGTGTTATGGGTGTTAAACAACGGATATACTACTTATATATTTTTCTTTTGCAATTTACTTATTGTACATAGGAACAACCAGATCACAGACAAATATCTAAGCATAAATACTTGTCTGAGGCGGGAATCGAACCCGCAACCCTATGTTTGGGAGTCCCGCATGGTGACCATTGTTCCAACTGGGTCGAAATGTCAAAAAACTGAATGGCTCCAAAATAATTTTCTAAAATTTAGAGTATAAATCACAACTCATGTGATTGCTAAGCCATCGTCGCTGTAAGCTCAGTGTTATGTAATATATCAAATCGATAGTGTCCAATAGAGTTGCTCATTAGCTACCTATTTGTTGATTGATTGCTTAATTACTCTAATTACCTACTACCGTTTGATGTGCTAATATACTAAAGTAGAATCAATTTGAATAAGGTGATTGCGTTGTAGTTAAAGTTGAGTGAGAAGGGTCCAAGAAACTATGTTGCAAATATGTTACGATACTATTTAATATCTATTGTTTGTGAGTGTATATTCGCTTTGAAGTACTGTCATGAATTCACGAAGAAATTACGGAATGTTACAACGTTTCTAAAGAAATGGATCCCATTAAGGTACCTATGTAAAAAACGTACAGGGTAGACGCAAAGCGTGTGGTTGACACATATTTCACAATATTTATTTCTAGCACATCGCACGTAAATGAAACACATAAGAAACACGAATAATTTCACGATGTTCATCATAAATTACTTTTCTAAAATATTCATTGTTTTATAAAAACGTAATAGAAATTGAAAAAACTTAGTTTAATGAAGTCGTGACCCTCCAGTTTTTCTATCTTTACCTACTTTCAAGTTGTAAATGTTGTCAGTTAAAATGAGCTATTTTATATTCTATTGGTTATGTTTTTTATGTTTCATATTTTGATAATTTTAATTCCTAATTTCGAGTTCGTTTGTTGTAACACAAAAATATTTAATCAAGAACCCTCACAATATACGGATGAAACTTTCAAAATTTCCAGTTTTAAAGGTAAGAACCAAATTTAATTAAACTTTTGTTACGTTGCAAAACGTCTTGTGGTAAAATGTCAATAGCTAAGAGTCTTCCGAACTTAATAACTGTATTATGCTTTCCTAATGGCGAAATCCTTGTTGTATATTTCACAGATGCCTTAAGAAACGAAACATCTACAAGAAAACCTTTATTTTACACACTTTTAAAGAGGAAGAATCTAAAATCGAACGTCTTTGACAAAATGCTGTCAGATGAAATGTATTCGATAAAGCAACGGTTTTTTAATCAAGATTTGGCATATACAACTTCAGTAAAAAATATATTTTCACAAACAACTCCACAGACACCGACTCTGGAAGTAAGACAAAAGTGGCCAGTGGTAGATCTTCTAACTAAATCAAATAATAACGAGGATCAAATTGAATACGAAAAATTGGATTCCAGTTCAAACGATGATTTAGATAAAATTCATAACAAAAAATTGGGTTCCAATATAAATGACAACTTAGATCAAATCGAAAGTAAAAATTTGGATTCCAGTTCAAATGATGATTCAGATACAATTCATAACAAAAAAATGGGTTCCAATATAAATGACAACTTTGATCTCATTGAAAGTGAAACACTTGGTTCCAAATCAAATGACTACTCAGATAAAATTGAAAACGAAAAATTAGGATCCAATAACGAACTGAATACCGATGCTGAGGCTTTCCATAAACAGAATTTGGTGCGAAGCAATGAAGTTAATACGCATTTAAAAAAAAATTTAGATGTTAGAAGTTTAGGACCTAATAAAGGTATGGTAAACCATGATCGAGTCCGTGCCAGTACTTTATGCAGCTGTATGAAACAGGGTCAACACTACCACCACCGGCGCCAGGAGATAGAGACTCCTCAAGACTCCAACCAAGACTCGCCCACCACCCACAACCCTGGAGACTGCAGTAGGACAACCATCACGTATTCTATACTACCATATTATTATCCCTACTCAATGTATTCACCTTTTTTCATCAATGATGAAGATTCTCAACCTCAGACACTATACTACCAACCCCCAATTATTGACAAAGTAAAAATTCCCAAGATAACGAAGAAAAGGAAGACCACGAAATATTCTGAGGAAGATTTGTATTACGATGATGATAACAGTAAAGAAGATTCAAGGGAGATATGCGATGAGAAAGATAAAAATGTATTGCTAACTTTTGATTATGATCTAACGCCTAATAAGGAGCGAAAACCAGAACATAATTTTTTGGCAGAGCTAGGTCAAATATACGACGCAAAGATAAAGAGAAAATGCTACTGTTCATCAGGAAAGATATTTCAAAATGACAATATTTATATTTACTGTATTTTTTTAATGTATTTTCTTTAATATTCGTAATTTCTCATCTATTCTAGTAAATCCAAGTTAAAGAAATAAACAAAGTATAAAAAATGGTAGTCTGTAAAGTCGGTTTTACGTACGATATTTTTTTTCCTTTATATTTTTTCCATTAATATAAGTCTTCTATTTGTCACTCGTTACCATAACACAACCTCAGATGAGCGATATTATTATTAAACATTATAAACAAACACGAGACGTTTGGCGTTTACCATGACGCCGTCACGGTACCGGAACATGACGGTGTTCCATCAATTTACCTATTAGATGTTATCACGTCAAAAATGCCAAGTCCCGGTAACTCTTCAGCTTACACAAATTTAAATATCATGGCAGGGCAAGTCAGTTTCTTAGATACTTAGTTAGGAATCATGTATTCATTTTAATTAGTACGATACAACAACTTCGTCATTACGTATTCGTACAGCAGATTTCAAATTCAAATTTCTTTCTTTATTTCTTTCAATGCTTATGTATTTACATACACATGATCACTTGAAATAGTCTTAAAAACTAAGTTAGGATGTGTGCCTTCGGAACGCGCCCACCAATGAGAAGAAGGCACAAGAAACTCATGGGGTTTTTTTTTATGTGATCACGCTCACAAAGGTCAATATTACAAATATTTGAAGGTATTATTTGAAATGGAGCAATTAAAGTCACATCCATGGATTCTTATCATTAAGGTACGAAGAGGTATCATAGTATGCCTTACCGCACAATTTATGCTTTATAAAAGTTTTGAATTTGTTAATGGACATGTCATATACATCTTTAGGTAATTTATTGTAATAGAGCACACATGTACTATTAAACGACCTGCTTATTTTCCGGAGCCTACTACCGGGCAAGGTCAGGCAGCGGAATAGAATCGGTTGCCTGCGTCTGTCTTTCCTGACGTGTATAACTTAGGGGTCTTCAAGTCGCGAGTGAATAGGTATCTTCTAGGTAACCCTAGGCACTACATCTTAGAACGCAACGTCTTGCGTCTTTATTGTAAAAAAAATGTTGTCTGTAAAGTCGATTGGACGATAATTTTACATGATAAGGTCATAAGAAAACATTGATAGTAACCATAGCAACGGTGTTAGTTGCTAAACTGAGGTACGAACGACGACCCAGTTGGCACTATGGTCACCATGCCGGACTGCCAAACATAAGGTTGCGGGTTCGATTCCCGCCTCAGACAAGTATTTATGCATAGATATTTGTCTGTGGTCTGGTTGTTTCTATATATTATAAGTATATATTTACAAAAGAAAAGTATATAAATAGTATATCCGTAGTCTAGCACCCATAACACAAGTCTAGTTACTTAGCTTGGGGCTAGATGGCGATGTGTGAAATGTCTTACAATATTTATGTCAAATTCTACGGGTAAATGATAAACTCCACTTAAACGGCTGAACCGATTTATTTGATTTTTTTGTTTATATTTGTTAGGTCTGAGAATCGAACAAAATTCTACTTTCTTTTTTATTTTTTTTCCTTTACTTATATATGTTTTTTCCTTTATTTTTCTTTTATATTTATACTAGCGAACCGCCCCGGCTTCGCACGGCTATATTATGCATGTATTATACATATAAACCTTCCTCTTGAATCACTCTATCTATTAAAAAAACCGCATCAAAATCCGTTGCGTAGTTTTAAAGATCTAAGCATACAAAGGGACATAGGGATATAGGAATGGCGAAAAGTGACTTTATTTTATACTATGTAGTGATAGTGATAGTGAAGAAAACATTGATGGTAATACGTTGCTATGTTTACCTTGTCAATAACATAACGCGCGTTCCGCATGACGCATGACGTCACACTTTTTTGAGGGTTCAGGTCTTCACGACGTTATCACCATAAAAATGTTTTCTAATTAGTTACGCGCTCAGTACAGTCAGTAAGTAGTAATAAGTATTATCACTAAATGTTGGTAAATACTACAAACATAATTGTAGTATCAATAGTAAACATCTTACCTTTAATCTGCCTATACTAAAATATAGGGACTTAGCAAGAGATGATGTTACTAAGCTGGGGCCTAAGTCTGCTAATACAATTGTATTTCAATAGTGTGTCGATATAATCGTAATAGAAATTTAATGTCAAAAATATGACATTACATGTCAAATTGGTAGTCTCCTAACGTTAACTATTCTATCGAAACACCACTGACACACCACTGACTCACTTCGGTATTCTGCTCTACAATCGTGGCTTAATGGAATCTCGATAGTTGTTAAAACGGTATATCGCTTAGCAACATATACCATGTTGCTAGGCAACACCTGCAAGGTAAATATTACCATACCATTGAGACTCCATAGTGATTCTATTGTGATGTTATTAAAACTTTAGCAGAATACCAAATAAAGTCACAATCTCGATATAATATCAATAGAGTCTCGATATAATGACAATGGTTGGCCAAATAGCAGAATAAGGCCCCTGGGCTTAGTCGACTCTCATAGCCATTTTAGGACCCTTCATTGCGACCTTTCAGCTACAATCCGAACCTCTTATAACTCTGTAAGCATGCTACGAGTCCACAAGCTACGATTTCCCGCGCTACGAGTCCCGATTCTGCTTGCTATGAAGCCTACTACGATGTGCTACGGGACATGCTACTTAAAATCCGTTCGGTAGGTTATGGGTTGGTCAGATTTCGTTTCTAAGGCTGACATCAGACGGACTGCATCGCAGCGACCGACCGATATTGACTTCACACGACTGCAGCCGACTGCGTGCAGTTGATATCATGTATGAAGTCGAACATACAACTGCATGCAGTTAAAATATATCGACCGCGCGCAGTCGCTGCGATACATTCCGTCTGAAAATCCTATTCGTCCAAAGATGCCATAATATTAGCATTTATTAACTTTATCTAAAACGTCTAAATTAAAAGCTTGACTATTAAAAGTAAAAAGACGCTATTTATATAATTTATATTGGTGACATCAAAAAGACAAGCCATAAAATATCACGTAAATACAGGGAGTTTCGTTTTTTTTTTTAAATATCGGTTATTATGGAAACCGAGAGACTTTCACTGAGGCATACATTTTATTTTTCTCATGTCCTCTACTCCGTTTATTCATTAATTACGGGGCACCCTGTATAATGTTTTTTTTCCTAGCCGGCCGTGTACAATGGATATTTCTTACGAAATATATATGTACGCTAAATATATAGGTGTTATAGGTGTTGAGCAAGCCTACTCTATCTAATAAATGTCGTAGGCACTAAGGTCCATAAATTGCATGGATTAAGAGTTGATGCTAATGTATAAATAATTTAGGTTAGATGTAACGGGAAATATTATTTTTACCTTTTTTTTGTATTTTGCTAAATCCATTAAAAAACATATATTATGAACGAAGCGTGGACTGTGACCAATTCACCATGTTTCGTCTATCGACGGCCCAGTTGGCACAATGGTCACCATGCCGGACTGCCAAACACAGGGTTGCGGGTTCGATTCCCGCCTCAGAATTCATGCTTAGATATTTGTCTGTGGTTTGATTGTTTCTATGTAATATAAGTATTAATTTACAATAGAAAAGTATATAAGTAGTAAGTATATCCGTTGTCTAGCACCTATAATACAAATCTAGTTTCTTAGGTTAGGGCTAGATGGCGATGTATGGAATGTCCTGCAATATTTATTTATACCTACAGTTTAAAAAGTAGAACAAACAAAAACAATTACGAACAGTTGACTTCGAAGTTTATTTGGGCTAGATTCAATTTCACTCACCCTTTTCCTACCTATTTTTACTATATGAATATTTGATAGCTCTACTTGATATGTAAGAAAGATTTATCGCGTGCATATTTAAGTTATTTTCCCGAATCAAACAAAACAAACACTCTCCCCCTTATTCCAAAACGAAGTCTAAAAATTAAACTACGTTTTAGTGAGATTAAAACCATGGACTTAGATAAACGTTATTATAAAAAGAAGTTTACCGCTAAAACCAGGTTTGTCTGTCCTGTCAAAGATAAACTGCCGAGCACCCTAGTTTAACTATACTTAGACCGAAGTTTCTAACCTCAAAAAAAAACTGGTTGCCTGTAAAGTCGGTATACGGGCGAAAGTTTTACGTGACAACAACTGTGCTCGAGTAGAAGGGACGCGTGCCTTTCACTTTTTATGTCTGTCTCTCTCGCTCTTAGGCGGGCTAACCATGCCCGCGTGCCTCTCACTCGCTCTCATTGTGAGCGCATAACGTCAGCGGAGCGTAACGCAGTTTCTTGAAGTGTCACCCGGCAAACCAATTTATAAAACGTTGTCACGTCAAAATTAAATTCTGACGTTCACCTTTTCCTCGTTACTCCAATTCTCGCTCCTTTTTAGGGTACCATACCCAAAGGGTAAAAACGGGGCCCTCTTACTAAGACTTCGCTATCCGTCCGTCTTCTGTCCGTCACCAAGCTCTATCTCAAGAACCGTGATAGCTAGAGAGTTGAAATTTTCACAGATTTTAACAACATATTACCTAAACCTACTAAAAACATAAATAAGTAAATATTTTTAGTACGTACTTATGTTCAAAGAGGATATAATCACTACATTTTCTTATGTTTTTGAGAAATTTAGGTTATTTTCATGTTTACTATTTTTTAGGTAATGTTTTTTTTTTATACTTCTAAAGGGGCAGGCAAAAGGCTTAAAGGCTTAACTCGAGCCGCGTTCCGATATACGCTACATAAATTGATGTATTTAAATACAACAACGTAATCGCGAACATAGAATAACAAATACAAGTCACACTATTTCACAATAATTGAACACACAATTTATATTTTTATCACTTTAGTATTCGATTTCTTAATAAGATTTTAATATTTACTCACTTGCCACCATTTTGTAAAAAGGAACGGTGTTTCGAACGCTGAACGAACAAAAGAATGGTTTGTTTCGAGTTTGCTATCTATTGTCTATGGTGGCGACTAAAACCAGGGATCTTCTGGTCCTTGGTCTATTTACTTTTTGTAATAAGAATCAATTCTAAACCAAAACTAACACAAAAACCTAGATCTTTTAGTACAGGTTTAAACTATGGTTTTGCAGTTTTTTTGTAATAAGAGGGTCTAAATAATAAAAATACAAAATATTAATGAAAACCCTTTTTAATCTCACAAGATATGTATTCATAGTAACTATTTTCATAGGTCTCCTTGTAACCATGACTATTGCACAATATAGTCGAAACATCAAGGAAAGAGAAATTAAATTTAAAAAAATCGCAGTCACGGAGAAATAATTTAAGATTTAAACTACCATGGCTGAAAAAATCCATAAAGTCTGGTCTTGTTTAAAATGATTTTTGTAACGATGTCGAAATAAAAAACAAACTAAAATCATAAAAATATTTTATCACCGGGAAAATAGCTCGAAGCTACCTGCGGCTAATAAGTGTCTAAATCTATATAAATAAAAATCAATTGCTGTTCGTAAACTAGAGAATGGCTGAACCGATTTAGATGATTTTGAAATGTTTGTCGTAGTCGAGGAAAGGTTTAAACGGTGAGAAACATCGGACTTACGTGGGTGAAACCGCGGGGCGCAGCTAGTATTTCATAAAAATAGTGAAAACTACTTAAAAAAAGATCAATTAATCAATTGTCAATCTAAAAAACAATCCATTTGTTTGTTTTTTCGTTATTTTGGCACTAATATTATTTGTACTGCAAGGGTCTTTCCTGACGTGTATCAATTTGGGGGTCTTCAAATCGCGAGTGAATAGGTATCTTCTAGGAAAGCGTGCTATATCTTAGGCCGCATCGTCACCTAACCATCAGAGGTGTGATAGTGGTCAAACGCTGACCTACTCTTTTTAAAATAAATAAGAATGGAACCGGTTGCCTGCGTTTGTCTTTCCTGACGAGTACAATTTGGGGTTCTTCAAATCACGCGTGAATAGGTATCTTCTAGGAAAGCGTGCTATATCTTAGGTCGCATCGTCACCTAACCATCAGAGGTGTGATAGTGGTCAAACGCTGACCTACTCTTTTTAAAATAAATAAGAATGGAACCGGTTACCTGCGTTTGTCTTTCCTGACGATTACAATTTGGGGTTCTTCAAATCACGCGTGAATAGGTATCTTCTAGGAAAGCGTGCTACATTTTAGGCCGCATCGTCACCTACCATCAGGCAGGTGTGATAATGGTCAAACGCTGACCTATAATACTATGTCAAAAAAAGAATTAATATCAAGGTTTTTAAAAAACCTTTTAGTGGGCCTTTAGGTATTATCCGCAGGTAGGTACTTTATAAGAAAAATCCGTTTCTATATTAACAAAGTTACCTACTATACCTACGTGAAAGTTTTCTATAAAGCTTTTGACTGAGTTGGCGAACATCGATCTCATCTGTTAAATAACTCTGTAAAATAACTACGGCAGCCAACGTATATCCATGCAAACATATCGTACGAAACTCATTTGAGATAAAATGTACTACCCAAGTTTAAAGGTGCATTTTCTTGTTAAAATATGGTCTGGTTAAGATGAGATCTATTTAATGCAGTACAGTATGGGTCATAAGTAAATGATCAGTTTGCTACAATAATACTATCAACAAGTATTGGAGTTACGACCTTCTTCTAATAGACGTTACACACAAACTTAAATACTTGAATTAAAAGTATTTAGTGTGATTAATATTTTCAACGTGTTAGCTATGTCTTTAGTTGTGTGAGTGGTATAAGCCGCCACCCGCTACACCAACCGACGTGGGTTCGATTCACTGGTTACGTGTTTTAATGTTCAAATAGTGCTGCACAGGATTGTAAGCGTTACGGTGGGCAGAGACTTTTGACCGTGGATTGTACATACTTCAAAAAACTGGTTGCCTGTAAAGTCGGTATACGGGCGAAAGTTTTACGTGACAACAACTGTGCTCGAGTGGAAGGGACGCGTGCCTTTCACTTTTTATGTCTGTCTCTCTCGCTCTTAGGCGGGCTAACCATGCCCGCGTGCCTCTCACTCGCTCTCATTGTGAGCGCATAACGTGAGCGGAGCGTAACGCAGTTTCTTGAAGTGTCACCCGGCAAACCAATTTATAAGACGTTGTCACGTCAAAACATAATAACGCTAACGCTATGCTCAGTTTATAATGCGGTTCATCAGTATGATAAATACTGATCCGATTGCGATAAAAATTCGGTATGTAGATAGCTAAAGACCTGGATTAAAATATAAGCTACTTTTTATACCGATATTCCCACGGGATCGGGACTTACGCAGAAACGCGGGGCACAGCCAGTATGAAAACACAATGAAAAACTACTTTTAATGTCATCAAAGATGGATTATTGTTTCGACTGAAAGTTGAGAAGAATATGCGTTGAATATAAATTACTTACCTGAATTACTGAAGTAGAAAATCAGTTTTCTCGAGAACAATTTTATACCAGACTTAGGAAGCGCGTTTTCCATTGAGTTTATGTTTTATATAGCACTACGACCCGCTTCGACTTCGCACGGCAATATTATGCATATATCCCTACATATAATAAATTCGAAGTTTTGGAAGTAAGCGTTCTACGTCCATAATGATCTTAGCACTATAGAATTCGCTAACCTTATATAGCTCCGGTAGAAAAAAATCTTGCATGCGCGATTCAGGTTTTCTTAAATTTAGAAAATCACAAAATAGTTGATTATTCTTTTTGTTCTGCTTAAAAATTTTGTACACTTATGTATTTTAAGAATACATAGCAATATACACATTTTTTAACTAAAAAATAAAGTAATTAATTTAATAAGATATTTTTTTTAATTTCAAGTATCTAGCGCCATCTCTTCGTTTTCGCGAAACTACCATTCATCTCAGAAAATGTTGATTTGGTTTGTTTACCTTTGTTTGTGCAGTCTAATTTCGGGAACTAGGAAACAGATTTTAACATAATCTTCACGAATGTGTTCAGAAAATATCAGAAGAGGTTTAAGTATTTCAAGTAGATTTATGTTACTAATTAAAATTTGATATTTCTTGGCGTAAAAAATAAACCATAATATTTTTGCATGAAAACGTACAGAACGTAGGGATGATGTCAAAATTGTCATTTTGACATACGGAAAGAAGCATCTAGCGACATCTCTTTTTTATTTATAATTTTATTATGGCTTCGCATTACCACTATCGTGCATATAGCCAGTGTCGCGGTCAAAGAAAATTAAATCCAATGCAGGAGCGTTTTTTGAATTTGGAACATTACAACGCTCCAGCAATTTTGTATGAACATGTGTATGAAGCGGCGTGCTGGGGTTATTAAAAACTTAAATACTCTTTGATTGGATCTCTTTTATCAAAGTACTAGCGACCCGCCCCGGCTTTGCAGGGCTATTATGCAGTATCTCTTCTCTTATACATATAAAATGCTTTGTCCTGAATGACTGACTGACGGATCAACGCACAGCCTAAACCGCTGATCGTAGAGTTCTGAAACTTGGAGGGTGTGTTCTTTGTATGACGTAGGCAGCCGATAAGAAAGGATTTTCCGAAATTCTACCCCTAAGGGGGTGAAAAAGGGGGACGAAGTTTGTATGGGACAACGTGATTCCTTGGTCCAATCTACTTCAAATTTTGCATAAACATTCTTTAACAGAATTGATGAAACACGTGTTTCGTATTTTATTAAAATTCATCCTCTAACGGGATTAAAAAAGGGTAGGAAGTTATTTTGGGGGTGATTTCCTCCGAAGTTGATATCAATACTCCTTTTAACTTACCTACATTGTATTTTGACACATGTTTGAAAACACAATCCGATTTTATTCAAAAGAGGTTGCACTTTTAGAACACGGCCTCATGGGAACGTAGTATTCGAAATTTAAAATGGTAAGGACTAGAACTAGAACTGTGCTAGAACATTTTGGTTATGTTTACGAATTATTCCCTAAACAAACCCGCGTAAGTCCCGTTACCGTGGGTATATCGGGATAAAATGTATGCTACACTATTAAGTATTCTGTGACGTTCGTGTTTGCTGGAACGCGTTCGGCCGAGCGGCTGCAGTTTTTTGTTGTTTACTCAGGACCTACTAATTGGATTTTGATGTTCCTAAAATGTGCCTATACCACGACCTTCCTCAAAATAGAGCTATCTAATATTGAAAACCAGATTTCAATTGATTTAGGCGTTTTTAATTGTATATGTAACATGAAATTTAAATACTATATATTTTCGTTCTACTACTTTTTCCCACAACCCATTTTTTTAATTTGCTTCCAAGTACACACTTTTGTCCTTTCTTTCTTTATTATGCGTATAGAGAAAACATGTAAAATACGACATACGAAAATACATGATAATACAAAAGAATGTTTAAAATAACCTACCGATTTTGGTAATATTAAAACCCACAGAAATAATGTTTAAAATAACCTACCGATTTTGGTAATATTAAAACCCACAGAAATATATTAGTGATAAAACCAATTAAAAATCCTGTTAAAGCTATTTTCGACTTCTATGCGGACGAAGTCGCGGGCAAAAGCTATTATACATAAAAACCTTTCTCTTGAATTACTCTATCTATTAAAAAATCCCATCAAAATCCGTTGCGTAGTTTTAAAGATTGAAGCAGTGAAAGGGAAATAGGGACAGAAAAAGCGACTTTGTTTTATACTATGTAGTGATTTTTTCTGACATTTTATATTTTATGGGATTTAAAAATTAACAGGCTTATTATTTTCATTGTTACTGTTATTAAAAACGGGATGCCAGCGCTGTTGTTATAATAGCGCCATGTATTATGTTATGTAAACCCCTAAACAAAAAGCTTTTAACATCATTTATTAAAAGTTTGACCGTATTTTGTGTGCGTAGCATTAACTCCGACACGAATGGACAGATTTCTACTGATGTTTTAAGCTGTTTGTTCTGTGAGCGTAATTGTTTGTTGAACAGTTTTACAGAGGTGAACTGTGGTTTAGGGCGTAAAAAAAAATAGACCGAACATCCCTTAATATATAAAACTAGCGACCCGCTCCGGCTTCGCACGGCTATTATGCATGTATTATACATCTAAACCTTCCTCTTGAATCACTCTATCTATTAAAAAAAACCGCATCAATATTCGTTGCGTAGTTTCAAAGATTTAGGCATACATAGGGATATAGGGACAGAGAAAGCGACTTTGTTTTATACTATGTAGTGACTTTGTAGTGATGATGATTATCGTGTCCGCGGTGTTAGTTGCCAAACTCTACCTAAACGGCTTAACCGATTTGTATGATTTTTTTTTGTGTTTATTCGTTAGGTTTGCAAATCAAGCACTAGGTAGGTATTCTATTTTTTTGACGTGACAACGTCTTATAAATTGGTTTGCCGGGTGACACTTCAAGAAACTGCGTTACGCTCCGCTGACGTTATGCGCTCACAATGAGAGCGAGTGAGAGGCACGCGGGCATGGTTAGCCCGCCTAAGAGCGAGAGAGACAGACATAAAAAGTGAAAGGCACGCGTCCCTTCCACTCGAGCACAGTTGTTGTCACGTATACCGACTTTACAGGCAACCAGTTTTTTTTATTTCGTAAATGTCAAAACAACGTTTGCCGTGACAGCTAGTTATCACTATTACTATAACTTTGTATACCCCCATATCAAGTGGGAGGGCCACAGATGTCAGCTGAAAACAAATTACTTGTAAATGTTTGTAGAAATTATTTATTTTCAGCAAAATATTTATTTATCATTTAAATGCTAAGATACATAAAGTCCAAATCGCCACAGTTTGTAATTTATTTCAGACTAGCAGCGCTCCGCGGTTTCTAGCTCCCAATCCCATGGGAATATCGGGATGTCATACCACACCAAGTTTCACCACAATCGATCCTGTAGTTTCGGAGCCTATATATGCGTTACAAACAAAAAATCTTTACTTTTTATACTTAACAAGCTGCGCCCCGCGGTTTCACCCGCGTAATAATTTTCTACGCAATTTTCTTATTTTTTTCTTTCTTAAGAACCTTCTCCTGACAATACACAACAAAAAATATACGGGCGAAAGTTTTACGTGACAACAACTGTGCTCGAGTGGAAGGGACGCGTGCCTTTCACTTTTTATGTCTGTCTCTCTCGCTCTTAGGCGGGCTAACCATGCCCGCGTGCCTCTCACTCGCTCTTATTGTGAGCGCATAACGTGAGCGGAGCGTAACGCAGTTTCTTGAAGTGTCACCCGGCAAACCAATTTATAAGACGTTGTCACGTCAAAAGAATTAGCGAAATCGGTTTAGCTGCTCTTGAGATTTGTGCTTAGCAACACATTCAGCTATTCATTTTTATACCATAGAAGATATCAGTATGGATTTACTGAAACACTTCAAATCTGAAGAATTTCACAGCAAAGTTTACACGAACTTGTCCATTAATTAACGTTGGTGAATCCCCGTCGACGGCGGTAATCTTCTCGACTAAACTTGCCAGGTAGCTAAATAGTTAAACGGTTTTATAATTAACTATCGTATCTTGCGGTCAACAAGACATTGACTGCGGCCATACCTTTCGTTTAAACTAAAGGATCTATCTATCTCCATGGCAAGACTTGAGAACGATTGGACCGATTTGGAAAAAAATAAGATTGAGACTTACTCGAGTGAAACTGCAAGGCGCAGATAGTCTACACAATATTATAAAGACGAAAGATTTTTTGACGTGACAACGTTTTATAAATTGGTTTGCCGGGTGACACTTCAAGAAACTGCGTTACGCTCCGCTAACGTTATGCGCTCACAATGAGAGCGAGTGAGAGGCACGCGGGCATGGTTAGCCCGCCTAAGAGCGAGAGAGACAGACATAAAAAGTGAAAGGCACGCGTCCCTTCCACTCGAGCACAGTTGTTGTCACGTAAAACTTTCGCCCGTATACCGACTTTACAGGCAACCAGTTTTTTTATTTGTTTGTAACGAATAGGCTCCGAAACTACTAGACCGATTTTGATGAAACTTGGTATGATGATACGTTAATTCATTGGTACTTATCAAATATCACACTTGACAATAAGTGTCGCTACTAAAAAGATTATAATAATATGCTAACAGAAAATAAATCAAGGAGTTTGAAGGTCTGTAGAGTTTGCATGTTATGTACGTTTATTGGTCGTGGTCCGACTGCCGGAGTTCTATCAATCGAACCACGGGCAAATAAAACTGTCCGTGGTTCTATCAATCGAACCATCGTTTTAATAATATTAAATTCTATTGGCAGTGGTTCTATCAATCGGACTATCCTATAAATAATATCAACTTGTATTGGTAATAGTTCTACTGGAAGAGTAGGACCAAGTTTTCATTATTTAGTAAACTAGAATAGAATTTCCAAAGAAAACAAAAGACGATCAAAAATTATAAACAAAAGACGGTCGTAACGGAAACAAATGACGATCGAAAAAATAAACAAATGAAAATCAGAAAACAAATGAATTTGGATAACGGCGACAAATGGCAAGTAACTGTCAAAATGACAGACGTCAAAGTGACAGCTGTCAAACTTACAACTGCTATATCTCAGAAACTATTAATCCTAGATTGACGGTCTCTTTGCAGAAGTGATTAATACTTGCCCTCAAATGGTATTATTATAATCATTTTTGTGGTTAAGTGTCCAGGCATTTTAAGAAATTGACGTATTCCTATATGGACGTTTTGATGTAGGTATAGACCTCTTGATAGTTAGACGTTTTGCTACATGGGCGATTAGCTAACTAGGCAGATTGCTCACTAGACTTTTCGCTATGTTTGACGTTTTGCTACTTAGACTTTTTGATCGTGAGGCCTTTTAATGCCGATATTGTGATATTGTGTGTAAATGTGAAACCGCAAGAACGTACATCGCAATGGCTTACGAACAGGTTAGGAGAAGTTACTTTACGAAGCAACGAAATAGGTGTGACTCAACGTTCTCTTTTGAAGCTTTACCTAAATTTTGTCTAAACTAGGCAAACGATTGTATATTTCCAATTTTCAAATTTAATACCATAAGGTAGTCGGCTGCATAATTACAGACCCACCGTAGAGTTCTAAAATTACTATTATTCGATGTTTTCATTCTAATAATTTTTGTTTGATATATTCATGACTTTAACTACTACTTTAACAACTAAAGCAGGTGCCTAGAATCTTGCGAGGTCTCCGAGCTACCCGTCTCCGAGGTTCACACTTCGATTCCATTTTGTTTTATTATATTTTCTATTGTTTTTAACTTGTACCGTTAACATAACCATATTCAAAGTATAGTCAATTTAGTTCTTTTGGTTCTTGTATTGAAAACATTTTGATAACAGTCGTTTTGGAGCTACAACTATGCAGCCGACCGTACAGTTTCCACGGGATCGGAACCAACGCAGGCTACACGCGGGGCATAGGTAGTGGTAGCATAAAAGCTGGTCGCAGCGGAGCGCGCAGATCGCGACAGATGAAATCTCATTGCGCGCCATCCGCCCGCCTTTACATTCCCGCGCGCCCGCCTAAACCTGTGAAAACAACCCGCGACTCATTTTATTAAAAAATTTCAAGTGTTGTTTTCGTGAATTTACAATAAACAGTGATTAATTTAAACATGGATTATAATTAAAGAAAGGTAAGCCTTGAAAGTGTTTCGGAAATTATTAAAAAAATGAATGTAAAACTGAAGTTATATGAAATAAAACATACAAATTATTTAGTGTAGGTATTTAAAAATATATTTGTTGTAAGTTTTGATTAGTGTGAGCGACAAATATTATTAGCAAAATTACAAAAATGACAAATTGAATAAGTATTTTCAGAATTCCATACCGATAGAGAAAAAATCAGGATCTTTATTTTGCAGCAACACAGATTTTCTGCTTTTTCTCCGATCTAAAGTTTGACCAACTTAATTGACTGTAAATATTTCAATAATTAAATAAAATTAACATCCTCAATTTTATTACTTCAATTTTGTGGAAGTTCTTCAAACTTAAAAAACCAAATTAAAAGGTAATCATAACAGCGTTTTTTATGTAATATTGTTTTACGCGATAGAATTTTATTAATGAAAGTTCAATAAGTAGATTTACCTCTACTTTTGATACATAATTATTACTTAAACTTTACGAGTAGGTACCTATATTATTTTAAAATGGTACCTTTTATAAGGTCAGCGTTCGACCACTATCTCACCAGATGGTAAATGACGATGCTTTTAAAGACGAAGGTATTCACTCGTAATTTGAAGACCCTTACATTTATATACGCCAGGAAATACAGACTAAGGCAGCTGATTCCATGCTCTCGAGGTGCGAAAAGGTAATGACGAAGCGAAAAGCTTCGTTCAGGTTTCATGAATTTCTCAGTAAATCAGTGTCACAGATCAGTGCGCCTTAATATAATCTAATTGATAAAGACTGTTATCTAATTTAATCATCGGGTTCTTTGAAATTCTTTGAATTTGTTACAAAATTGTTTAAATAAAAAATCCTTAACCACGCGCTTATCTTATGAATCCCCAGCATATTTCATATCATACATCATCCATCATATCCAAATATACATAACCATAATACCTACATAACATCGTTGGGATAGTTTGTGTATAATAAAGAGTAACGGATGAGATTTATTAGACGTTGATGTACTCAGTTTTGTTAATTCTTATAATTTGAAGTCAGAAATAAACGGACATGTTCGTGACAACATAAAGGAGGGTGTGGCTAACTTATCTGTAAGAAGCATTAGTAAATTAGAACACTAGATTAAGCAGTCGTAACTGTATCAATGTATTCCCAAAATACTAAAAGATATTTATTTCACAAAATATTTTAGCTGAGTTTTTGATTGTTTCTATCTGCCATCGGTACTTTAATTATTGTGATTGAATTACAGTACAAATTGTATGGAGATAGTTTTTCGCAATTTGGCGGAGTTTCTGGCACTTCAACCTATGTTGGTTTCTTAGAATTATTTGTTCCATGCGAAACTACATAGATTGTTGTAAAGTAAAATATTTTTTTGAACAATTTCGGTACTTCTATCCCCGTATATAAAATTCTCTTGTTGCGGTGTTAATTGCCAAACTCCACCTAAACGGCTGAACCGATTCATTAGGTCTGAGAATCGAACACTATTCTATTTATTTTTATTCCTTTATATTTCCTTTATATTTTTTTGTTTTTGTATATGGCAAAACAACGGTTGCCGGGACAGCTAGTTATTATATAAGTACCAAACATAAAAAATATATTATATTATGTTTATTATTTCATAAACAATGCTATCTAAAAAGCCGTATTAAATAAACAATCAATTAAATTAATTAATTGCAATATTTGCAATCGATGAAATAACTTTTTCATGAAACAGATAAGAACAATCACGGAATATTCAGTTTCCTGATTAAAAATGATATCATTAGATTTGGAGCTACTACATACTACACACAGGCAGACACTACAACAAATACATTGGCGTTAGACATCAAACTTATACTTATCTCGCCTCTTTCGCTTAGCTTTTTCGTTATTTAGGGGTTAAAACACAGATAAAGTATAAAATGTCTGTAGTTGCATATTGCTGCTAAGTCAAAACGAGGTGCAGGGTCATTAACAAAGCAGACATAATCCCTCTTATTCCAAAACGAGTTTCAAGGATAGTCCGAGATGTGGATTTAAACCTTAGATTTAGGAACAGATTTACTCGTAAACTATAGTCTAAACACTATACCTCCTATTCCAAAACAAGGTTTAAGGATAATCCGAGATGTGGATTGAAACCTTAGATTTAGACACAGATTTACTAGTCTAAACACTATCCCTATTAATTATATAGGAAACTATAGTCTAAACACGATCCCTATAGATTATTTATGGATAGGGTTTAGACTATAGTTCACGAGTAAATCTGTATCTAAATCTAAGGTTTAAATCCACATCTCGGACTATCCTTAAACCTCGTTTTGGAATAAGGGGGTATGCCTATTTCGAAAATTGCAGATGTGTTAGCGGGCCAGACATAAAATAATTAAACACGTAAGTACATTTTTAGGGTTCCGTACAGTATCTCAAAAGGTAAAAAGGAACCTTTTTATGATCACGTTCTTGTCCGTCTGTCTTTCTGTTAATAAAGTTTATTTGGTGCGGTAGGTACATTTACTGGGTACTTTTTCAATAGGTAGGTAACACTAACAACAATAAGTTTTTCTAACTGTAGGTAGGTTCTGCAAAAATAATAAAAAGGAAGTAGATTTATCTGTAGGATCCGGAAACTTGACTTCTTTTATTTTTCTTAATATCATTTATGTCATATTCGTGGTATTTATTTTAGGCATAGACTGAAGATGTTCATCACTTAGTATAGAGCGATATTTGTTTTTATTCATTTTCATAATAGAAAACATTTGTTCACATAAATAAAAAAGATAGCTAGCTTTCGATTACTCAAAAGTCAAGGGTGCCTTACAGATTGATCACTAGAAGTGCGAGTAAAAAATACGCCTGAATATTTTAGATATACATTTCATTCATTTTTCTGAACCTGTACAGTAGTGCACAGTGTCGTCTATCCGTAGGTGCCCGCTTATACATTCAGAACCGGACACCCTGTATGCGGCCAGCGGCCCTTATGGTTGACATGACAATAGTTCACGAGTAAATCTGTGCCTAAATCTAAGGTTTAAATTCACATCTCGGACTATACTTAAACATCGTTTTGGAATAAAGGCCTAAAAAACCTAAAATACATTCCGTATTTTGGCTACTATGGCCTAACGCGATTTGGGAATTTACACATAAGACATGCCTTTTAAATAACACTCATGAAGGGTAAAAAAGTGATACCCATCCACTAAAATTCACTGTAAAAATCCATCGATGAATCTTTTTGCACTTTTATGTCCACTTAATTCCTTGATCCAGATTTTTTTGCAAAATGCTATAGGTCTGTAGATATTTTGTAGATAACTCGCTCATGAAGGGTGATAAAGGTAATATCCACTTAGTACGGTATCCCATTAAGAACGACCTTAATTTTTAATGGATGAAAAGTATTTTATATCAAATTAAATAGGTCAATATTGAAAATGGATTACCTAAAAAAATTCAGTCCAGAATGTTTTTTTTTTTACTTTTCACTGGTTTGGTTAATAGACAAATTCCATACCAATGAAATACATAATCTTTATTTTAACTTAACATTAATTAATTAACTAGACCAGTGCAAATGACTAATATCGATGAAGGTTCTAAAAGGGATCTTATGCTAAGTAAAATCCACTGTAAAAACTTATCGACAGATCTTTTTGCAGTTTTATATTCACTTAATTCCTTGATCCAGGATTTTGCAAAGCGGAAAAAGACCTGCGGATATTTCTTACTTCGCTTGTTGCGTATAAACAATTTTATTCATAAATCTTGTCACACGAATGTGTTGTCGTGAGATACAGCAGTTAGTTTGATGAATGTTGGAATAATCCAACGTCAGACTCGAGATATTTCCAGTGTATGTAGGAGTATGATAAAAAAATAAATAGAAAAATGTTTTTAAAATTGTAATCGCTATTTCAATCACCCACATGATAAAATCAATCAAGAACACATTAAAAGCAAGAAAACAAGAAAAGATTAAAAGAATTTTAGGCGCCCGCTTCAGAGTGGATGTATGCTTTAAGAGAATCGTGAACTCTCGATACGCGGCGCGAAGAGGTATTTTCAAAAATGACCCGTATCGTGAGATAGAGAGAGTTTAAGTTCGGACGTAATTGTCTACATTTTGCTTTTCAAATAATGTTGCGGGCCGTAAAGTTTTTACCCCCTTTATCCTTCACAAAATTAAATAAATTTGGTCTCATTTAATTCACTGCATTCACACTCCTTTTTGGTAATTCAGTTTAGTCTATTGAAAAACAATTGAAACGCTCGTTGAAGTTTTTAAGTCAAAAATATAGATATTCAGATACTAATAACTTTTGTCTTATGCAATATTTCTTTAAAATAAAAACGGTTAAACCTAGTTTTCCATTAGATCTAGAACATTTTCAATAATTATCAAAATCGAACTTCGTTTATAGGGGGAAACGTTACCGCGTTTTGTATGGAAATTTACAGCTTCACAGTGGTCTTAATATCTAATGATCACCGTTCGTACAGTGAGTGGTGGGTTCTATTTTACAGAGCATATCTTTGCGGTGTTTTCCTTTACCATGAGACCTTTGAACATTGACACTTCTTACAATGAGCACTCGAGCGTTATTATAAAATACTTTCTTCGTTCTCAAGGTAACCTCAAAGAGTTGACTCCTCCATCCTACATTAGTCCGTGTGTAAGCAAAATTCGTATTTTCTTAGTGAATATAAATAAAAATTACGCGACGTATTGACAATGAGCTAGTGCTCATAAACCTGATGGATGGATTCGAAATGTCGAAATTTGCCCTGAAGGCCATAGACTACCCTCGGCCATAATATGGTAAACGGCTGAACGTTCTCTGGCAAAATCAGATACGTTAGTCACGAATTATAGGTCCATGGTTACGAACGAGCATACTGTCGATGACGTTGGCGTGATAGGAACGAAAGTTTTTTTTTTTAAATAAAAAACGCGAGTGAACGGAATATTACGGCAGTGATATTCCCGCCCGACCCGCCTTCCGCGTGAGATGCACCGGCCCTCGATATTTCTTTGGGGACAACTGGGATATTTAAAATATAATGTACCTACGTCCCAATTGTCTCTTTAGAAATGTCACTAGTGGGGACAACTAGGTAAAAAATGTCCCAGTTGTCAACACTGGCACTAGGGACGTCGCCAGCAATAACAAATGGGACATACTGTTAGCAAACCCTGTAATATCAAAACCGAATATCGAATAGGCTCCAAAACTACTGAACCGATTATGATGAAACTTGGTATGAGGATACATTAATTCATTGGGAATAACATATGCTACGTTTGAATGAATGAATGTCATTTATTTGCTCGAAATTTGGTACAAAGATGTCACATAAGAATATAGTTCAACATATTTCACTAGCACTTAGCTTAGCATGCAAATATTTTAAAGTTAATTAATTAAAAGTACTCTAATATGATGTCAAAATGATTAATCCAATGTCAATAATATAAAATAATTTAAAAATCATTGAAAGACTTTAAAATAACAAATTAATAGGTAAGTCATGAATGGAATACAAAATTATGTTAAATTCATTATAGGTAGGTATCATTTATGAATTCTTCAATCGAATAATAGCCTTTATCCCGATATTCCCACGGTTTATCCCGATATTCCAACGGGATCGGAAGTTACGCGGGTGAAACTGCGCTCCGCTATGGTAGACAATAAACAGACCGGCTAAGAAGACATCATCATTATCATCATCAAAATGATTGAGTCGGCGAACCGTTGTCGTCGCGTCCATTGTTTTAAAAGATTCTCTCGATTAAACTTTGTCGGTGAAGTTAATATCGGCAAACTCTGGTAAATACAATCTTGATAGAGCCAATGACTTTTGTAGACTTCATTCTAGTTTCATACTTTGGAAATAGATCACTTAACTACTGGTGCGATTTCCCAAGTGATGTTTCTGTAAAGTGTAGGTTACCTTACCTACCTAAAGTTTGGACTTCGCGTCGGAACTCTCAGCGGGAGAAACTAAAATCTACTTGCATAAAGTAATTTTGAATTAATTGTGTTTGTCAACTGTAGTTGAAGTTTTATTTTCGAATTATTTACAAACATACACACACACATTTATTAATTTTAACCCGACGCGCGGCACAAAGGAGGGTAATGTGTGAAAGTGACTCTCAATCGCCAGGTTCTCACTGTAAAACCGTTCCAAAAAAGTTAAGAATAGTTTAGGAATAGATATATTTCGCATATAATTTAAAAAAATCCACTTCAGTTTTCCTACGCACCTCGGAGACTCGGAGCAATTAGTGTGCATACCTACGTAAAAAAAGGGATACCGTCCTATCTCTATATTATAAAAATGAATCGCAAAATGTGTTGGTAAGCGCATAACTCAACAACGCCTGGACCAATTTCGCTAATTCTTTTGTTGTTGGGTTTGTTATTGTATGGAAAAGGTTCTTATGGAAGAAAAAATTAAGAAAGTTGCGTAGAAAATTACTACGCAGGTGAAACCGCGGGGCGCAGCTAGTAATTAATAAAGGTCTTCCTCCCTACATTTGGGAAGTTAAGTTCAAACAAAATTGTAAAAATAGCACCAAAATATTTAAGTATGTGACAGTAAAATTATTAGAGAAAAATTAAAAAACAAAAAAAAAACAACGCACAAGCGCCCGTCATTCTGGCACATAAAAGCACCCAGATAGAAAAGTAAATAGCCAAGAATTTTTAGAGTGAGTAAATATTGAGCGAAAATGGTTGTCCTATGCATAATACTTATAATACCCATCTATCTTAATACAATAAAGAGGAAAGATTTTTTTAGGCTCCGAAACTACTGGACCGATTTTGATGAAACTTGGTTTGAGGATACATTGATTCATTGGAAGTTCCATAGTTTAGTATAAAGAACCTGTTACAGTTACCTAAGTCGTAATGTAATGAACATAGGCTAGTATCCCGTAGATATTAGCCTATGGTCATTTTTCCCTATTAGGTAGAGTTACAGTATGGGTCATAAGTAAATGATCACTTTGCTAGAATAATACTATCAACAAGTATTGAACTTACGACCTTCTTCTAATAGACGTTACACACAAACATAAATACTTGAATTAAAAGTACTCAGTGTGATTATTATTTTCAACATGTTAGCTATGTCTTTAGTTGGTAGAGTGGTATAAGCCGCCACCCGCTACACCAACAGACGACGTGGGTTCGATCCACAGGTTACGTTGTTATAATGATCAAATAGTGCTGCACATGATTGTAAACGTTACGGTGGGCAGAGACTTTTTACCGTTGATTGTACAACTCTTTATCAAAAACGGTATAGCTGTTTGTTTGTGTAGAGGGAACATCGTCATATCATCCACAGGATGTCCACTGCTGAACATATGCCTCCCTAGAGGGCACAGGGAACATACTAACCAACAAACAACTAAACTTTAGCATTTAATTACTAATTGGGTTTTCCACAACTATAATTTTCGGTAACTCAACGATTTCTCGACAAACAACGTTTTACAAAGGATTAACAACATAAGCGATGCCTATGTCTATGTTTAAATGAGAACGGTGAACAATCAAAGGCTGATAACGTGTCTTGATAGTAAAGGCACAAGGGCTAAAGCAGCATTCTTTAGTACAATTGAATTTCGAAAAACCTTTAGAATGAAAGGACCCTTTAGACAAGTTTACGTGTTGTAGCGGATGTGGTAGCGGCGCGATGTCGATAAAACGTAGTGATTATATTCTTTTTGGACATCGTCAGAGAGGAATAAAAGTAACTTGTCAAACTGAAAAGCTGTTCAATGCTTTTGTTAATGGAGAGTAAAATGTCTTCTTATTTCCTTGATGTGAAAATTATAATTTCTCTTATTAGTTTCAATTAAAAACCACAACGACATTGTCTGTATTATTTACCGAATTAGGAACTCCCTAAATTGTGTTTGAATTCGGGAAGAATTAATTTGTTGTCAAGTTCAGTTTTGTTTATCAAGAGCTGGTGGGAAGGGAAGGCCCGCACCGCAAACCTTAGGCACCCTTAGGCGCGCAAAACACAAGAAGCACACAACGACGCGACGTGTTTTTATACAATTTTGTGCCGCCACGATGCTGTTTGATGCCGCTATAAAACTTGTCCATACAAAACGCGTCGCATCGCCCTCGTGCTGCTTCTGTGTGTTTTGCGCATTACAAAGGGAGTGTTGATTCAACGTGTACCTAATAATAAACAGAATTTACATAAGGATTATACTTGTGAAGACGTGATACTGATTAATGTTGTTATGTTAATGCGACGATCGTCCTGAATAGGATTCATGAAACCCTTTTCTTCATTAATGATACCTCTTGTCAGATTTGGTTTCAAGTCCTTTAATTGGAGTTATCTATAGTCCTAGAGTACCCCGCTTTGTTACCCGAGTAAGTCCTGATTCTGTAAAATATCGGGATACAAAGTACCGGCTGTTTTCTCGTGGTCCCAGGATTTTGTCCCATTAATGGGACCACGAGGGAGAACTATTTCTCGTAGTCCCATTACGATATTCAGTAATGTATTTATCCTCCTGTATATTTAAATTGGTAACGGGCTCGTGCTTCACCTGCCGGTAAGTACAGTCGTATGCAACTCTATTAAACACTTTTTGTCCACGTGACTAGTTTTTTTTATAAGTTGTACTGCTAAGATTTTTTTTCAATCCTAGTCTACGTTACTCCCAGGAATTCACTGCGTATCTTTTTACTAAGTTTGATCAACATCGGTTTAGTATTTTCAGAGCCGGTTCAATTTTTTCATTTGTTATAAAAATTCGGTCGAGTATTTTCATTTGTTATAAAAATTGTTCTGAATTTAATGTAGATTTTCTCAAGCAGCACGACGACAATTGGAAATCCCTGGACAGCGGCGAATTAGTGGAAACGGCTACTGTTTTCATCGAGTTCAATTTGAAAGTGTGATTATTGATTTCCCGCGTGTGTTGTATTAGTATAATATTCCGATGTTTTTCTGTGGTATTTCAAGATAAAATTACAATAATTTCAATGTCACATGTAGCTTTTCGTTATGTAGAAAAACTTCTGAGGTGTTATGAATTTGACACTTGAATTTGTACGTCTGTAAGTACGTAAGTACATGCGGCCTGAACCTAATTAGGTACGTGGTAGCAAGGGATGTGACTCTAGTCATAGAACACCTGGGGCCTTATTCTGCTATTTGGCCAACCATTGTCATTATATCGAGACTCTATTGATATTATATCGAGATTGTGACTTTATTTGGTATTCTGCTAAAGTTTTAATAACATCACAATAGAATCACTATGGAGTCTCAATGGTATGGTAATATTTACCTTGCAGGTGTTGGCTAGCAACATGGTATATGTTGCTAAGCGATATACCGTTTTAACAACTATCGAGATTCCATTAAGTCACGATTGTAGAGCGGAATACCGAAGTGAGTCAGTGGTGTGTCAGTGGTGTTTCGATAGAATAGTTAACGTTAGGAGAATACCAATTTGACATGTAATGTCATATTTTAGACATTAAATTTCTATTATGATTATATCGACACACTATTGAAACACAATTGTGTTAGCAGACTTAGGCCCCTGTTCTTTTGCAATAAGTCTTTCCGTGAAATGAATCTGTATAATTAGGGCTATCAATGGTGACGAAACTGGAATTTGTTCCGTATTATGTTCAGAGTTATAGGCCGTTGAAAGGAATCATATAGCCAGCGGGTAACTTTTTAACTATGAATGTGATCACGTTAAAATATAGTTAATCTAGCGACCCGCCCCGGCTTAGCACGGCTGTATTATGCATGTATAATATCTAAAAACCTTCCTCTTTAATCACTCTATCTATGAAAAAAAACCGCATCAAAATCCGTTGCGTAGTCTTAAAGATCTAAGCATACATAGGGACATAGGGACGGCGAAAAGTGACTTTATTTTATACTATGTAGTGATAATTAGGGCTATGGCATCTTTATATAAAAGGGCCAACAAAATGATGACATAGGTATATAATTCGATCGGGTAAAGTTAATATAAAAAAGAGGAACAATTTTGGTTGATAAATTGGAAAAGTCTCTAGTGGCCTACTTACATACCCTTAGAGGGTGTCATGCGAGTCGGCGACAGAATTTCCACAATAATATATTACATGTCGACAGTTGTTACGGTAAAAAATCGGGATATCGAAAGGGTAATTTTATTTGTAGGTATAATACTGAAAGTTAAATGGATTTATTTACGCGCACCACGGTTATACATGCTGGGGCCTTATTCTGCTATTTGGCCAACCATTGTCATTATATCGAGACTCTATTGATATTATATCGAGATTGTGACTTTATTTGGTATTCTGCTAAAGTTTTAATAACATCGCAATATAATCACTATGGAGTCTCAATGGTATGGTAATATTTACCTTGCAGGTGTTGGCTAGCAACATGGTATATGTTGCTAAGCAATATACCGTTTTGACAACTATCGAGATTCCATTATGCCACGATTGTAGCGCAAAATACAAAAGTGAGTCAGTGGTGTGTCAGTGGTGTCTCGATAGAATAGTCAACGTTAGGAGAATACGAATTTGACATGTAATGTCATATTTTTGACATTAAATTTCTATTACGATTATATCGACTCACTATTGTAACACGATTGTGTTAGCAGACTTAGGCCCCTGCAATCCTGTTGGAATGAGTCTTTTGACGTGATAACGTTTTATAAATTGGTGAACACCTGCAATCTCAAAAAAGTGTGACGTCACGCGTCGTTACTGGAACGCCTCATGTTATTGACAAGGTAACTATAGCAACGTTTTATCGTTGCCATGGTTACCATCAATGTTTTCTTATGACGTTATCACGTAAAATTATGAAAAAAGTAAAAGACTTTTTATCACAGTTGCTCATAAAGTGGATCTTATTAAACCGCTTTTAGGCTCATAATGCAACGTATTATACACGCGTGCGATAAAAAAAATCCAACTAGTGCTAAAATAATACGCTATCCCGATATGTCAAATACGTATCTCACTGCTAATGACATATTAGGTACTTAGATGAAACATTCTTAATTTATCATAGGTTATACTGTTTTGATGTATAGTAAAAAGGTACAATCAAAGAGTTTTTAAGCCAGCAAGGCTTAAAACTCTTTGTGTAGGTTGTCTCTAGAGTCTGATAACGAACGATAATTTTACGTGATAACGACTTTGAAAATAATTAAAAATTGAGTTTTGTTTTTTCTTTAGGTACATAAATATATTTTTTCCTTACCATTATATTGTTTTTAACTGCCGACGTAAAAACAAATGAAATAACCCTAAAAAATATTGTATGTCAGACGAGGCTGTATAGGTTCAAAGTCTTTTGCCTAGCCTTTCGGGAATGTAATTAACAAAAATTAGTAAACATAACCTAAAATTCTTAAAAACTTTTTATTATTTTAACAAGTCTTTTTTTATTTGCAACTGTGATAAAAAACGTCGTACGATACAGGTGTGGATTGCTCATTCCATCTCGGCTTTTGCCATGCTCGCGTTCCGCTCGCGCGTCATAAACCGCCTCTATGGAATGATCAACTTTTCACACTTGTATCGCAATGTACTATTACAGACAACCATTTTTAACACGCTTTTATTAGTTTCACCTGTATGTTTGCTTGCTTGTATGTATGTAACCGACTCATTTGGCCTCGATTTTGCCCTACTTATTTAACACGCTTTTATTCACCTGTATGTTTGCTTGTATGTATGTAACCGACTCTTTTGGGCTCGATTTTGCCCTACTTAGAACGATCAGATTTAATTCAATCTCCGATCCTGTTGGAATGAGTCTTTTTAACACGCTTTTATTAGTTTCACCTGTATGTTTGCTTGCTTGTATGTATGTAACCGACTACTTTAGCCTCGATTTTGCCCTACTTATTTAACACGCTTTTATTAGTTTCACCTGTATGTTTGCTTGCTTGTATGTATGTAACCGACTACTTTAGCCTCGATTTTGCCCTACTTATTTAACACGCTTTTATTAGTTTCACCTGTATGTTTGCTTGTATGTATGTAACCGACTCTTTTGGGCTCGATTTTGCCCTACTTAGAATGATCAGATTTAATTCAAACTTTGCACTTTTGTCAAAAACCGATGATAATGCAATATTATGATAACATGGTGCTGATCTGATGATGGAGATCTTAGGAACTCTGTAATGAAACGACGAAACCCTATCGAGTTTGGGCTCGTTAGAATCGTCTTGACGAGTAGTTTGTCTTTCAATGGTAACCAGGGTCTGATGATGGAACTGGAAGGTGGTCATAGGAACTTCGCAATGAAACGACACAACCCCGTCGAGTTTGGGCTCGTTAGAATCGTCTTGACGAGTAGTTTGTCTTTCAATAGTAACCAGGGTCTGATCTAACATATTTCGTTATCAAAGACCAAAAAGTATAAAATAAATTAATAGTTTAAATAAACTAAAAAAAACACGCTTCAATAAAAAATCCAACTAAAAAATAGAATTTTTTTTTTAATAAATTAGGATTAAGAATATATTTTAAATAGTATAAGCATTAAGCGTGTTACATTGTGATTGCAAAAGAAAAATAATGAAGGTGTAGCATCACAATGTAACACGCTTACTATTTACAATCTATATCTATACTAATATATAAAGCTGAAGAGTTTGTTTGTTTGTTTGAACGCGCTAATCTCAGGAACTACTGGTTCGAATTGAAAAATTATTTTTGTGTTGGATAGTCCATTTCTCGAGGAAGGCTATAGGCTACTTTTTATCCCGATATTCCCACGGGATCGGGAGTTACGCGGGTGAAACCGCGGGGCGCAGCTAGTTATAATATTCTTAATCCTTTATTAAATTTTATTTTCTATTTTTTAGTTGGTTTTTTTATTAAAGCGTGTTTATTTATATTAGTGCCTTTCTTAGGACGAATGCAATCTACAGATTTTTGATTGACCGATAGTTTTGCCGACTACGACCGTTCTATTGGCAAAACGGACAGGATACATTTATCGCTAAATGCCCATTATGAGAAATAGGTTTATTTGGAAATAGTCGTATCGCTAAATAGGTAGGTACCTAACACGAGGAGTGGATCTATTTCGACATAGAAACGCACTTAGTCCAAACGCTTTATTTTAGACTAGCGACCCGCTCCGGCTTCGCACGGCTATATTATGCATGTATTATACATAATATAAACCTTCCTCTTGTATCACTCTATCTATTTAAAAAACCGCATCAAAATCCGTTGCGTAGTTTTAAAGATCTAAGCATACAAAGGGACATAGGGATATAGCATGGAGCAGGGATATAGGAACGGCGAAAAGTGACTTTATTTTATACTATGTAGTGATAGTGATAGTAATAGTGAAGTGATAGTGATGATAGTGATGACTTTTTGGCATAACGCGAAATTGGCAGACTGCGTTTTAGGTATACTCAGCGACTAAAGGCATTTATTGTCTTCAAATTTAAGTAACTGCTAGATATCGAGATATTCGAAAAATCGGTGGTAAAACACGGACAGAGAGACGGAAAAGAAAGTGATCCCATAAGGGTTTCTCTATTTACCTTGTGAGGTACGGAACCCTAAAAACCACGAGGACCAGCCTTAAACGATCTATGAAGAACCAGGTCATCATTCGAACCTAGGTACCTACAATAGGTACCTCTTAACACGGCTTTACATTAGGCAATGCCGATAAGGGCCAATGGAGTGAGACGACTACACCAGAGAAGCCTAAGGACTTTAGCACTGAGAGAACGACGGATACCTAGCCTATCTTATACGCACGGGTAATTTTTGAATCGCGTGTTTGCTAAAAGAAGCGTGAAATGCGCAGATAAATCAACAGACACCTTTCTAAGGTAACAAATTTAACATTGCGGGAAGCCACACGTTCATCTGACGTTTCCCAAGCTTTGCCTGTCTCCTGTGCCTGGACCACAGAATTTACAGTCGCACTGGAGAACCGACATGACTTACGAGTATACGTAATCAGACAGGAAACGGGCAAGATTTCATAAAATGCGAGCATATGTTTCGTTTTATTTATCGTACGTCCAGTAACTACGTTGATTTAAAGAGTAAAACGTGTTGTTGAATGATTTCCGTCTACTTGCCCTTGGGGTAGAGATCGCCGCTAAAAACGTACCGATTACACATTCCTACCAATGGTGTAAATGCAAGAATTTGTGAACATAAACACAATATATGGTTTTCGAAGCAAAACTGCTGAACGATTGCAAGAACATTTACTACTAAGATAGCTCTATATTGGCTGGAGTTCTAGTATAACACATAGGCTGGTATTTAGGGCCTAACCGTCCCTTCCTCAAAAGGTAAAAAAGGAACCCTTATAAAATCACTTTCTTGTCCCTCTGTCTGTCCGTGTGTCACCACGGATTTTTATTTCTTGTTAGAGCCACAGCGACGGCCGTTCCCAGTATCAGGCCTAACGCAGGTGCAACTACGGAACATAGCTCCTATGTAGTTACTAGATATAGGTGTGAGTTATATTTGGATTGATGTATGTAGTACCATTAAAATTCCCATTATTCAATACTAACGTTCAATCATTGCTTCCGATTGCGGTAATTTGAGTACATAAACTACCTACTTTATGATTATTTCTTATAATTTTATAGTGGCTCGTAAATGTACCAATACCAAATAGTAAATCTAAACGGTTCCTTTTTAAGTACCAGAATCTTATCATTTTTATGAATAACGAAACTAAAATGTTTAAGGTCCGTATTAATAAATCAAACTCAGCTCTCAAAATATGTCTAAAGATGTAGTTTCGTGAACTCAATCCCCCGCAATCAGACATTGCGGGTCATACTAATCTTACATTTTTTTAAAAACAAGTTGACAGCAAAATATGACGACACTACCTACCATAGGGTAAGAACATATCATTTAAGGTAAGAACAAAGCGTTACTGTCATTCAAGATCAGTCTCAAATCTCAAGAGCGATATCAGCCTGGTTAAAACTTGAGTTTTATCTATTAACTAGCTGCGCCCCGCGGTTTCACCCGCGTAACTCCCGATCCCGTGGGAATATCGGGATAAAAAGTAGCCTATAGCCTTCCTCGATAAATGGACTACCCAACACAAAAATAATTTTTCAATTCGAACCAGTAGTTCCTGAGATTAGCGCGTTCAAACAAACAAACAAACAAACTCTTCAGCTTTATAATATTAGTATAGATTAACGCCTAACTTAAGATAGTGACCACATCTCAAGATTCACTCGATTGATACGCACTCAAGATCGATATTGAGAGCGATTTATTAATACGGGCCTAAGTTACAACGAAAAAGTTTTTATTCACTCAAGCTCTACGTGAGCTTGAGTGAATAAATACGTGTATCATGGGCGTGCCCAGAGTTTTGTAAAGGGTGGGGCAGAAGCAAATAAAAGTAAAAAAAAAATAAATTAAAATTTAAAAAACCGACTCCAAAAAAACCTGAAAAGAAAAACTAACAAAACCTGAAAAAAAAAACCAAAAAGTGAAAAATAATCCATTTCGGGTCACTAAGACAGCAGATAACCTAAACATAAGTACTTACTTGGAAGTCTGACTGGGTTAGATTGAATGTTGAGAGGTATAAAGAAAACATGGTGTCACCCAGTCCGACTTCCAAGTAAGTACTTATGTTTAGGTTATCTGCTGTCTTAGTGACCCGAAATGGATTATTTTTCACTTTTTGGTTTTTTTTTCAGGTTTTGTTAGTTTTTCTTTTCAGGTTTTTTTGAAGTCGGTTTTTTAAATTTTAATTTATTTTTTATTTAACTATTTTTAGTGCCACTGTCACTGAAAATTCTACTCCATGAGGCGAAAGCGACTGTTTCTTCAAATTGCAACCTGTACCTAATCGTAACCCATTGAAGAGTTTGGTGATAAGAAGGTGTTTTCAGATGCCCCATTCATCGGTACCTATTTGTGTATGGGCCACTTCTATTAGTGGAAATGGAAAACTGAGCATTTTGTTGAATCTCGCTGTGCAGATCTGTTCATCACTCCGAAGATCCTCATCAGATCTTCATTTAGGATAGGGTTTTCTATCAAAATTCATTCAAACCCAGTCCGGCGAGGCAAAAGCGAATATTTTATTCAAATTGTAACCTGTAATCGTAACCGATTGAAGAGTTTTCTGATGAGAAGGTGGTTTCAGATATTCCATTTATCGGTAACTATTCGTTTATGGGCCAATTCTACTGATGGAAGTCGAAAAATGAGCAATTTGCTGCACTCTCGAGGTGCATTTCTGTTCATCACTTCGAAGATCCTCATCAGAACTTCATTTAAGATAGGGTTCTCTATCAACATTCATTCAAACCCAGTCCGGCGACTAAATTCGACTAAAATCTTCAAATTGTAACATGTAATCGTAACTGATTGAAGAGTTTTCTTCTGAGAAGGTGGTTTCAGATATTCCATTTATCGGTAACTATTCGTTTATGGGCCAAATCTACTGGTGGAAATCGAAAACTGAGCAATTTGCTGCACTCTCGAGGTGCAATTCTGTTCATCACTCCGAAGATTCTCATCAGATCCTCACCAAATTTTTATGGGACCACCCCTGAGGTATCACTTTTCGAACACAAAAAGAATCATAGTAATTATTTTCCCGGGTCTTAATCGCGTATTTTTTGTTTTTTATTTCTCTTACCTCGACGTTTCGACTATGTTACAATAGTCATGGTCGCGAGGAGACTGGAGCAGCGGCGAGCGTTGTCCTCTCATGTTGATAGTTGAGGGTAGTAACCGAGGGTAGGTCGAGTACCGACACTCGATTTTATAAACAGTTTTGTCAACAGTCATAAGGGCCGCGGCACACTACACTCACTATATCCGAAGATATATCCGGAGATATCTCGCGACACTTGCACATTTTTATCACTGGATTCCACGTAGATGAGAGCTTGTATCCACTTTCCCGGTTGAAATTAACATGTTTCTTAATTTCAACCGCTTCACGTACAATTCTAGGGTAGTAATGTCGTTCATTGGAAAGGACACGCGGTGCATGCAACTCAATCCAGTGGTTTGGTCCTGATAACAATAAATGCTCGGCAATCGCTGACTTCTCCACCTGGCGATTCTTGACCGCGGCGATGTGTTCCTTCACCCGTTCAGCGATCGTTCGCTTCGTTTGCCCGATGTACGAACTACCACAACTGCAGTCAACTTTATAGACGCCTGGTGTCTGGTAAGGAATGATGTCCTTCGGCTGGTCCTTCGGGATGCAGTGCGTGTATGGAAGCGGTATGTGGATGATGTGTTCTGTATCATGAAAGGTGGTGGATCGGAAATTGAGCGGCTTCTGTTACACCTCAATTCTATACATCCTAATCTCAAGTTCACCTATGAGTTAGAGAAAGACAGAGCATTGCCCTTTTTGGATGTCAAGGTCATGGCACAAGTAGATGGATCCCTGAAGCACACTGTATATAGGAAACCAACGCACACTGACAAGTACCTCAACGCTTCTTCGCACCATCATCCGCGCCACCTTCTTTCTGTGGAGACTTCTCTAATTAACAGGGCTCACGCGTTGTGTGATCCGGAGTTTTTAGACGAAGAACTGACCCACGTGCAGGGGGTGCTCAGGAGAAATGGATACAGAGCTAGGAGGACACGCTCTTTCCGAAGGAGTAGGGAGAAACGTCCAGACGTCCCAAGGCAACCGGCATTTTTACCGTATATCAGGGGGGTAACGGATAAAATTGGTTCAATTTTGAAATCATTTTCGATAAATACCGTGTACGCCCCTATGTCAAAGATGTCACAGCAGGTGGGATCACCGAAGGACATCATTCCTTACCAGACACCAGGCGTCTATAAAGTTGACTGCAGTTGTGGTAGTTCGTACATCGGGCAAACGAAGCGAACGATCGCTGAACGGGTGAAGGAACACATCGCCGCGGTCAAGAATCGCCAGGTGGAGAAGTCAGCGATTGCCGAGCATTTATTGTTATCAGGACCAAACCACTGGATTGAGTTGCATGCACCGCGTGTCCTTTCCAATGAACGACATTACTACCCTAGAATTGTACGTGAAGCGGTTGAAATTAAGAAACATGTTAATTTCAACCGGGAAAGTGGATACAAGCTCTCATCTACGTGGAATCCAGTGATAAAAATGTGCAAGTGTCGCGAGATATCTCCGGATATATCTTCGGATATAGTGAGTGTAGTGTGCCGCGGCCCTTATGACTGTTGACAAAACTGTTTATAAAATCGAGTGTCGGTACTCGACCTACCCTCGGTTACTACCCTCAACTATCAACATGAGAGGACAACGCTCGCCGCTGCTCCAGTCTCCTCGCGACCATGACTATTGTAACATAGTCGAAACGTCGAGGTAAGAGAAATAAAAAACAAAAAATACGCGATTAAGACCCGGGAAAATAATTACTATGAATACAAATCGTGTGAGTTTAAAAAGTTTACAAAAAGAATCATCTCAATCGGTTGAGCCGTCTTCGAATGATCGCGTAACATACACACAAAAAAAAAAAACATACAGACGAATTGATAACCTCCTCCTTTTTTGAAGTCGGTTAAAAACTCGATAAGTAGTAGAAAAATATAAATGTTTTATTTACTGTATTTATTATAATAATATCGTGGTGGGTTTTGGCTAATTAATGTCTACATGATGGCCCAGCACTAAACCAGCGTGATGGCAATGCGATGGTTAAAACGCAACTACACGCCGATGGCCACGTTCAGTTGTAAATTGGAGAAGGATGTGAAAGCAGCCGTTGCGGCAATATCATATCTATGCACCACGTACCAATTTTTGCGGACTCACTGAGGAATGGGCCACGTGCAGATGCATACCGCCATCAATGGCCCACTTCTTTTGATGTGTGACCGAAAAACTGACACCGTGACCATCCAGTGGCCACCCCACGAACCATAACCTATCCGACACCACTACGCCCTCTACATGCTGGCCCATATTAGTGGGCCAGTAAGATGGCCCATCATGAAAAGGGGCCATTAAATTTGTCGCGAACGTGCGGTTGGTGGGAGAGGGTAGGGAGCGCGGGCGGATAAACTTCGGTATTCGTTCAAAAATCACTCGACTCGAACACACAAAACCAGCGACCTCTGTGCATGCGCGCTCGATTCTTGCATATTGCAGTGTTTTGCGCGGTAATTTTAATTTTGAAAGTAACATAATGAATCTTTATCTGTTACTTATATTAAAAACCTAATTTTTTTATTCTAAGCTCCGAGTCAGGGTGGGGCAAATGCCCCACCTTGCCCCACTGTGGGTACGCCCATGACGTGTATGTAGGTATAGGTATATAATATATATGCATCTGCTATTCTACTTGTAGGTACTCTAGGTACTTTGTAAACAGACTATTTTCTGTTACTATAGTTTGGTCCTTTTGCTTGAGGTTCTACTCTTCGTAGGGAAAACCAGCCAGGTTTTATGTTGACGTCACATCTTGTCTGTTATCCTATCTTCATAATATTTAGCTTCACCAGTATCCAACTTTGGTCAGTCATAAAATATTAAAAATTAGACTTTACCCTGTCTATTTTAATACTTTCCAGCCAGTTTTATATTTACAATTCAAACGAAATATACTTTTGACTTTAAATTACTTATAACTTTATATTAGGTGTCTTACAAATTCAGAATTCAGTATAAAAAGAATCACTTGATTTTTGTCAAATTTCAAATGAAATATATTTACTTTCTTCTTTATTATTTCAAAGCAAGCCGGTTTCATAACTATAAAGAACTAAATCCATCATGATTTAATCTTTATTTATGTAGGTAACTTTACATAAGGTAGAGTTTAGGGTGAATACAGAATTAAGACCTGAAATCGGTCGATAGTTGAATAGAAAACACACTAACACACCAGAAACAGGTAAACGATTGTTCACTGATGTGACGGTTGAAGAGCTAACTGGCGACTGTTTAGTTTGAAATCTGCATCCATTCTTTATATTAACAAACAAACCTCCTTTCGTATAAGTATATAAGTAGATATTTAGTCACTTTGATATTCGCGTTTCTTTTACCCCATATATGATTTTATCAAATGTAATAAATGTTTAATGTTTATGACAGAGGAGAGTTGTATATTAAGGTAAAACATTTTTATTTTTAGCCTGAAAAGGACCTTTTTGGATTCATGAATCCAAAAAGGTCCTTTGGGCGGGGCGCTGGAGTCCTCACCTTATTATGAATTTGATCCTTTTGCAATATCGAAATTAGCATTACTTGTTATATTATCTAGTAGGTACAATCATTGTCCAAGCAAAATAAAATATACAAAGTCAAATTTTCTTTTTCCATTTAGAATCATTCGTCCGAAATCAGATTGAAACATCTTATAAACTAATTTAGGAAGACACAAAAGATTCTTGCAGGTTCTATTATTCGCTAAATATAGATACTTTCCCAACACAAAGACAAATAAAGCTAGGCACCCGACGGACTTATCATGGACCGGAAATGAACTTTCAAGCTGTCACAGTCAAACCAATGACGGGAGATTTAGAACTTCCTGTATAAGGGGGAAAACTGCGAGACATAAGAAATGTGAAGAAAACTCATACTTTACTGTATTGTGACATCTTACCTACGTTGTGTAGCGATATTCATAATTTTAACTTAAGAAATAGGGATGATCTGACCTTGCCCGAAGGCTCGGGAAAATAACCAGGTCGTTTAATAGTACATGTGTACTCTATTATAATAAGTTACCTAAAGATGTATATGACATGTCCATGAAATAATTCAAACCATAATAAATATATAAATATAATTTATAAAGCATAAATCGTGCGGTATATAAGGCGTACTATGATACCTCTTCGTACCTTAATGATAAGAATCCATGGATGTGACTTTAATTGCTCCATTTCAAATAATACCTTCAAATATTTGTAATGTTGACCTTTGTGAGCGTGATTACATGAAAAAAAAACCCTATGAGTTTCTTGTGCCTTCTTCTCATTGGTGGGCGCGTTCCGAAGGCTTGCATCCTAACTTAGTTTTTAAGACGTTTCTATGTGATCTATGTACAAAATATACATCGAAATGAATAAAAAATTACTTTGACTTTGTTACTATTCTGAAATATGCTTTTAGGTAATTTTATAAAAAAAGCTGTGCTATATGTTGTTATATAGGATCTCCGAAGGTCTTTTTACTTAGAATCTAAAAAATAAACGCAAAGGTATATGATGAAGAAAAGCCAAAAAACGCAAATTCTAAATTAGGTAAATTGAAGACAACTTGTAAAAAACTTTTATGTTTGCGTGACCTCGGACTTTTTTGTAATCCATAATTAGTTCGTTTTGTGTTTTTATTCTTTCAAATCATATACCCACACTAGCTTTTGCCTGCGACTTCGTCCGCGTGGAAGTCAATAGAAGGTTTATACAAAATTTGAAGTAGATTGGACCAAGGATTCACGTTGTCCCATACAAATTTTACCCCCTTTTTCACCCCCTTATTGATAGAATTTCGGAAAATCCTTTCTTATCGGATGTCTCCGTCTCATACAAAGAACACACCCTCCAAGTTTCATGTCTCTTCGATCAGTCCTTTAGGCTGTACGTTGCTCCGTCAGTCAGCCAGGACAAAGGATTTTAAATGTTATAAGATAGATTTGTAACTTAAAAGGAATTTTGAACATCCTTCGGGAACTGAAACTTTAAGCGTTAAAGTATTATATTACTTATTCCTACATCCCTTTTAGTAAGTAATAAACTTAATTGTAAAGTTTAAACAGTAAAGCTATTTTGTTTTACACAATAAACATCGTGAAAGAAATATACAACAAGGCAAATCAAATAAACTGTTTTATATACGTACACAAAATTAAATTTTATTTTCACGAATGTTTGAACTTTTAGGAGCACTGCCCAGTATAAGCTTATACATAATTGTTTATATTATGGTATATTGTTCCAGATTGCATTTTATAACAAAACGATGTTTAAAAAGCTGAAGAAAACGTGAGAGAGGTGACGGTGACAATAGGAAATCATGCGTACTGGGTCAGGCGAGGTGTTCTCCGTAAGTAACGAGACCTTCCAGTACGAAACTAGCACCTCTCCAGCGTCACTGAGTGAGTTGAACTACTACTACGGATCAAACGACACACTGAACAAGACATTGCCATGTTACTATTCCAGTTCTACAGGCGACTTCCTCACCTCCACCGTCTTTCAAACCGTCATCTACATCAGCTACTCCGTAGTATTCGTCACTTCTCTCTTCGGAAACGGACTAGTGTGCTTCATAGTTCATTCTTCGCCGCGTATGAAAACTGTAACTAATTACTTCATAGAGAATTTAGCTATCGGTGATATTTTAATGACTCTATTTTGTGTACCGTTCTCTTTCGTATCGATGTTGATCTTAAGATATTGGCCGTTCGGTGCGGTTATGTGTAAAGTAGTGAATTATTCTCAGACAGTGTCAGTGTTGGTGAGTGCGTATACTCTGCTAGCTATATCTATAGATCGGTACATTGTGATCATGCATCCCTTGAAGCCGCGGCTCGGAAAGACCTCTGCTAAAGTAGTCGTGGCGCTAGTATGGCTCGGAGCTTTCGCTACTGCTGCACCTATTCTAATTGTAACAAGCTTAAAGAAACCCAGCGACTGGCACGAATACTGTGAAATGTAAGTATACTGCGTAGGCTTTGTCAAACAGAATGCGTTAAGGGCGCTATAAAGTGCGCATCGGATACGTACCGTAATCGATGATGTTCCAAAAATACGTCGTGCTAAAGGCGTTCTGTTTGACGAAGCCTAAAATGTTTGTTTATCAATACCTAATATTAAGTAGTTAAGTGGCAGAGTACGCTGTCAGTGTAGATGACATAACGTGGGAAGAAGAGATTTACAAACGGCATGTCTGGCAGTTATAATGTAAATCAAGTTGATTATAAAAATATAGCTATATAATATACTTAGTTTTTCATAGAAGTCGCTAAGAGACAATACAGGAAAGCTATAATAATACTTACTTATATTTTTTTGAAGTGAAAACTTCTTATGGCGCGTTGGGCACTTTTGTGGGTGAGCATTTTCAGCCGTTCTCGCGACAGATGAGATTTTACACAGATATACAGTTTTCACTTCTGCCTGCACTCCCGGAGTGCGCTGTTTTTTTCTTTGTATATTTTATAGTAGAGCGTTATGAAAATATTTATTTAAATCTCGATAGGTACATCCCAATTAGAAAATACAATCTTGGGCTTCTTCATCATTCCTGGAATTTCTATTCCGGGGAGCATTTTAAATTCAAAATGCACATATCAAAGTTGTGTATTTTCTAATCTTAATATATTTCCGTATTTTAAGATAAGTACATCTCTTTTCAAATACGGTGTTTGATTAAAAGAAGCTTAAAAGTGCATCAATTAGGTACAGCTGTGTAAGTGATACTTTAAGATAATACAAAGCTAAATCCCGGGATGTAATACAGGGTTATTGGTAACTATACTAGCAAGCCGTTGAGGGCTATTTCTGTGCACCTAAACAAACAACTTTTGTTCTACGACTTTTAGAAATACGAACCTTTTTTTTGAAAATTTTGTTGTTAGGTTTACCTGAAAACCAGCTGTTCCTTACACGGAGAGGTCATTAACCATAAAATTTTACTTGTTTTATAAGTTTTATCTACTGTTCTTAGTCTGAATGACCTTTGTTGTAAAAAATCAGCTGTAAATAACCTCAAAATGTTCATTTTTTTAATTTCCAAAAGTCGTAGATCAAAAGTTGTTTGTTGAGGTGCACAGAAGTAGCCCTCAACGGCTTGCTAGTATAATTACTAATAACCCTGTATAAGTAAATTAATATACATTAAAGCTACCGTCTGTGACGGGCTTATCGAAGATTTAGTTTCTATTTAGACCGCAAGCAATACGAGATATTTACTGGCACAAGCTGTGTAGTCGAGGCCAACAAATTATAGATATTGTGGTTCCATCGGTTAACGCATTGTGATCGTGAATCGTAGCCTAATTGAATGGTTTAGTTAGACCAACGACATTAGATGAGTCGATATGTCCTTTTTTATTTTTTAGTGTTAGGTAAGTACAGAAAAAAATAGTTAGTTAGGATCTGTAGTAACTTTTTTGTTTAAAATATTAGTTGGATAGGATAATTTTAAGTGTAACTTTCGTGTTACAAATATTAGTAAGTTAGGATAATCTGTAGTGCAACCTTTCTTGTTTATAATTTACTAGCGACCCGTCCCGGCTTCGCACGGCTATATTATGCATGTATTATACATATAAACCTTCCTCTTGAATCACTCTATCTATTTAAAAAACCGCATCAAAATCCGTTGCGTAGTTTTAAAGATCTAAGCATACAAAGGGAAATAAGGACATAGGGACGGCGAAAAGTGACTTTATTTTATACTATGTAGTGATAGGTAGTGAAGTTGGATAGGATAATTTCTAGTGTAACTTTCTTGTTTAAAATATGAGTTGGATAGAAAATCAGTGGAATAACTTTCTGGTTTAAAATGTTAGTTAGATAGAATAATCTGAAGTGTAAGTAATTTGATAGTTTAAAATATGAATTGAATAGGATTATCTTTAGAGTAATTTTCTTGTTTAAAACATTAGTTGGATAGGATAATCTGAAGTGTTACTTTCATATTTAAAATATTAGTTGGAGACGATAATCTGTAGCGTAATTTTATAGTTTAAAATATTTGTTGTATAGGATAGTCTGAGTGTAACTTTCTTTTTCAAAATGTATTAGGATGGATGGATAGGATTATCCAATTATTATCCATTTTAAACAAGAATGGTAACAATATTAGTTCGATAGTATATGTGTAGTGTAACTTTCTTGTTTAAAATGTTGGTTGGATAGGATAATCTGTAGAGTAATTTTCTTGTTTACAATATTAGTTGGATAGGATAATCTAAAGTGTTACTTTCTTATTTAAAATATTAGTTGGATAGGATAATCTGTGGAGTAACTTTCTTGTTTTAAATATTAGTTGGATAGGATAATCTGTAGTGTAACTTTCTTGTTTATAATTTAAGTTGGATAGGATAATTTCTAGTGTAACTTTCTTGTTATAAATATTAGCTATATAGGATAATCTATTAAATATTAGTTGGATAAGTATTATCCTACTAATATCCAACTTATATTTTAAACTAATAAAATAATTGTGATAACTTGTTTTTTTGACAATTATTAAAGTGTAACTGTATAGTTTATCTATATATATTAAATTCTCGTGTCGCGGTGTTAGTTACCAAACTCCACCTAAATGGCTGAACCGATTTGTATGATTTTTTTTGTGTGTATTCGTTAGGTCTGAGAATCAAACAACATCTATTTTTCATTTTTACTTATACAGGGTTATTGGAAATTATACTAACAAGCCGTTGAGGGCTACTTCTGTGCACCTTAACAAACAACTTTTGATCTACGACTTTTGGAAATTCAAACAAGTTTCGAAAATTTTGAGGTTAGGTTTACCTGAAAATCAGCTGTTCCTTACACGGGGAGGTCATTAACCTTAAAATTTTACTTATTTTTTATGTTTTATGTACTGTTCTTAGTCTGAATTACCTTTGTTTTAAAAAATCAGTTGTTTTTCGAATTTACATAACCCCAATTTTTTTTTTAAATTTCCAACAGTCGTAGAACAAAAGTTGTTTGTTAACGTGCACAGAAGTAGCCCTCAACGGCTTGCTAGTACAATTTTCAATAACCCTGCATATAATTTGAAGTGTAACTTTTGGATAGGATAATCTGTAGTGTGCGTTCACATAATGAACGACCCTGTACATAAAATTTACAGAGATGTTTGCCTCGAACAGTGGGAGTACCCTCGTCAAAGCGAGCAGTATACATATGCGCTGCTGATCCTACAGTTCTTGTTGCCGCTGAGCGCGCTCGTGTGCACCTACACGCGGATCGCGTGCGCCGTGTGGGGCGGACGCCCGCCTGGCGAGGCTGACAGCCAGCGGGACACGCGGCTACATCGCTCCAAGAGAAAAGTTAGTTTCATAAATTGGCCTTCAAAAGGCGTTTTTATCCATGAAAAAGCAAGGTCTTGCAGCACACGTTAAAAGAAAATTCCGAAGTTGAAAATAAGGTAAATAGGTATAGGTACAGGTACACAGGTACAAGTTTTCGCGATAAAGTAAATTTGCACATATCTTTTAATCGTGTTGACTCAGGACCTTGATTTTTATACACCTAATATACTATACATATATAACTATAGTAGGTGTCTAGTATGAATTTCAACTTGCTAGGTACACCGGTTCGGTCACACACGGACAGACGGACAAGAAGGTGATCTTTCATGGGTTCCTTTTTACTTTTTGAGGTACGGAACCCTAAAAAGAAATACTTAGCTCTATCTTGATTATTTCTTTTTTGTGTAATTAATTAATTATAAACTGGGCTTGATAATCTTAATTAAGTACCTACTTTAAAAAATTTAATCCAATTTGTAAGTTAAAAATATATATTATGTAAAAGAAAAAGAACATGTTAGCTTAAGGGGTATATCCACGCCAACGACCTTGAGAGTGTGGGCGGAGCTAGACACTTCGTCCCGCGCGGCGCTCGCGCTTCCTCACACTGCCTCATAGCTAAAGATCGCTTACTATCCTACCACCACAGAATGTATAATAGTACAAGCAACTTACCACATCGGGGATCTTTAAGATATTTACTACATAATTTAAACAGTATGTCTGTATGTATGTAAGGTTGTTGTGTTGTCTAGTACTGGCCTCTTTCAATCCTATCACTATCACTACATAGTATAAAATAAAGTTACTTTTCGCCGTACCTATGTCCCTATTTCCCTTTGTATGCTTAGATCTTTAAAACTACGCAACGGATTTTGATGCGGTTTTTTTAATAGATAGAGTGATTCAAGAGGAAGGTTTATATGTATAATACATGCATAATATAGCCGTGCGAAGGGGCGGGTCGCTAGTAATTTTTAAATCTGAAAGTTTGTTTAGGTACCGTCAACCGACTGGTAGGACTGAGGTACCTAGTACCTACCGAGGTAGGTGTGAGGTTGACGATACCTACCTACTTCGCACCTACCACATTGTGGTAGAGCGAGGTACCAGCGATCACCGAGGTGGTGGGATCGATGTAGGTAGATGCCGTCAACCGTCTGTGATGGGACCGAGGTAGGTGTGAGGTTGACGATACCTACCCACTTCGCACCTACCACATATGTCTTTATTTTTTTTTAGTAGGTCATGAATTTTTTAGTGGGTAATAACTGATAGGTTGACTGAAATGAAGCCACAAGAAAAAGCTAGATTACGTAACTTACTCAAAGACTTTGACTTGAAATAAATCAACAAATAAATATAACCAGAACATTAGGTATAGTACAGCTCCCAGTCCTAACAAAATCAGTTTTATGGTCCCATCGTGAAGAAAGCATGAAACTTGGCATGAACGTAGCTGTCATATATGTGCTTCAATTTCGATATGGAAGCACGTCGAGAAATTATTGTTTCCCCCCCTTTTTTGTGCCAAATTAGAGTTTTTTGCATTTTGTATGAAAACGGTTCAAACTACAACCAAACTGTCAATGAGCAATATGATCCTCATTAAATTCACTACAATAATTACCTTGGAAGTATGTAGATCGGACTTATAGTTTAGAAGCTGTAAAGTGATTTTAACGTCCCCTCGACCCTGTTTTGTATCAACCCTTATGAGTTATTTGATTTTATTATAAAAACGATTAAAGCTACATCAAAACTATTTTTAAGGAAAAATGCTTCTTTAAAAACATCAAAACTGTCAATGACCAATTTGTTTTTCATTACATTCCCTTTAATAATTGTCTTGGAAGTATGTTGATAGGACTACATCAAAACTATTTTTAAGGAAAAATGCTTCTTCAAAAACATCAAAACTGTCAATGACCAATTTGTTTTTCATTAAATTCTCTTTAATAATTGTCTTGGAAGTATGTTGATAGGACTTATAATTTTCGAAATATGCTTACTTTTCTTTCAATTCGGCCAGTAAAAATGGACACAAAAACGCTATACATCGAAAAAGTGCATGAAATATATTTTTTTAATATGTTATTAGACCCTCCGAGAGTAGTCTATACCTGAGTTTTCATACTTGAGAACCCTGGGCTTCTCCTATGGTGCTACGTAATTCTGGCACGTGTTTTAGCTTTTTAGGAAAACCTACCCCTTGAAAGCGTTTTCCAGGTATTTTTGTTTTATATGTTTGTTTAATAATTGTCAATTACATACTCTAGCACGTTTTTTATAAAGAAATTTAAAAAATAACTATTCAGAATAATGTTATCATAATTAAACAAAATTCAACTTTAAGAAACAGTAAACTATTTCTTTGTTTCTGAGAAAACTGTCAATCCTAGCAGCACCACTTTGGAATCAAAGTAAAGATAATTTTAGTATCTACAAATGTATACCTAATGACTTTTCCTCTAGGACCATTACTTCAGCCGGTACAGGTCTAGGAAAATGACACTATCGATAAGTTTTCACGTTTTGAAAATAATTGCACATCTTTGACAACCCGTATCTCCGCAACTAATATATCTAGAGTAGTAATATTAGGCTCAAATTATAGACAATTTAGTATTCATGAATTTTGTTTCTATTCAATATACCTGAAAAACGCTTCCTTATGGTAGTTTTTGCAAAAAAACTGAATCAACTGCCAGAATTTTAGGTAAAAAAATTTGGTGGGGTCATTTTCGAAGGCATGTACCGGCTGAACCAATAGTCCTATAGGAAAAATTATTAGAAATACATTTGTAGCTACTAAAATTACCTTTAAATTGATTCCAAAGTGGTGCTGGTAGGATTGACAGTTTTCTCAGAAACAAAGAAAATAGTTTACTGTTTCTTAAAGTTGAATTTTGTTGAATGATGAAAACATTATTCTGAATAGTTATTTTTAAATTTCTTTATAAAAAACGTGCTAGAGTATAAAATTGACAATTAATAAACAAACATATAAAACAAAAATACCTGGAAAACGCTTTCAAGGGGTAGTTTTTTCTAAAAAACTAAAACACGTGCCAAAATTACGTAGCACCATAGGAGAAGCCTAGGGTTTTCAAGGATGAAAACTCAGGTATAGACTACTCTCGGAGGGTCTAATAACATATTAAAAAAATATATTTCATGCGCTTTTTCGATGTATAGCGTTTTTGTGTCTATTGTTACTGGCCGAATTGAAAGAAAAGTAAGCATATTTCGAAAATTATAAGTCCTATCAACATACTTCCAAGACAATTATTATAGAGAATTTAATGAAAAACAAATTGGTCATTGACAGTTTTGATGTAGCTTTAATCGTTTTTATAATAAAATCAAATAACTCATAAGGGTTGATACAAAACAGGGTCGAGGGGGCGTTAAAATCACTTTACAGCTTTTAAACTATAAATCCGATCTACATACTTCCAAGGTAATTATTGTAGTGAATTTAATGAGGATTATATTGCTCATTGACAGTTTGGTTGTAGTTTGAACCGTTTTCATACAAAATGCAAAAATCTCTAATTTGGCACAAAAAAGGGGGGGTAAGGGGGGGAAACAATAATTTCTCGACGTGCTTCCATATCGAAATTGAAGCACATATATGACAGCTACGTTCATGCCAAGTTTCATGCTTTCTTCACGATGGGACCGTATTTTACGTTAAGGACCTGGACTAGTAGGTACTTACAAATTGAACGTTCGACTCGGCCGATAAATTTGCCGAAGTTGGGAAAGTGTGTAGGTATTTCATGATAGGTAGGTTCTTGACTACTTACTAGGTATAGTTTAGGTAAGTGTGTACTTACCTACGTTACCTACTTCGCGACAATGAAGCATACTCTGAACTTTACATTTCTTTAATTTTTTCATCTTTCACAATTTAAAAAATAAATAAGAAGGTATAAGTCTGGGCACGTTAGGTACCTACGTAAGTACAAAACAATGTCCGTCAAAAAAATTGGCACTATCATAGCGTCCGTAAAAAACCATAAGTATGGATACCTAGCTAAATAACTAATCGAGTAGGTACGGGCGGCTGCATAATTGCAGTCCCACCGTAGAGCTTCAAAACGGCTGTTATAAGCATGTTATAAAAACGTTTTCAATACAAGCAAGATTCTAGGCACCTGCTTTAGTTGAAGTATAAAGTCTTCTAACTCAATCAAACAAAAATATTAGAATGAAAACATGCCAATAATATAGTAATTTTTGAACTCTACCGGGGGCTGCAATTATGCAGCCGACTGTACCTATCTAAAGACAAGCGTCCTTGCGCAGTATGAAAATATAAGTAGGTACTTAGGTAAGTTTTTGAAAAAATAGCAGTATTTAACAAAAACTTGGCAATATTCTAGCGTCCATTAGCCAAACGAATATATACTCGTATTATTTCAGAAAACAAGGTTCGAATAGGGAGCATAATGAATCGTAAGCAAAAATCCGTGCGAGAGCGCAGCGCGACGCGGCCTTCCCGTCCGAAAGCCAGCGGCATACTGGCCGCGCCCACCGGGGCGTCACAGACTACTAAATAGTTATTACCGGCTTTCGAGCTACCGGTCGCCTTCATTGGTGAAAACTGTTGATTGTTACGAATGTGTTTAGTTTTTTCTCAAAAGTGCTGAGATAGAATTGTAGGTGAGATATTTACCGACATTTTGGTATAAATTTGAGCCAAAAATTCCTTATAATTTAGAAGCTACCCTAAAATTAAGAATTAAAACTAGTCTAGCTTTGAAATGACAAGGAATTTTTCGTCTCAAATAACCCCAAAATATCGGTAAATATCTCACCTACACTTCCCTCTCAGCACTTTTGGGAAAAATAAAACACACTCGTTACAATCAACAAAGTTAGTTGTAAGCGGCGGGTATTTCTTAGGCGCGTTGCGTTTGGCAGCATTAGCCGCCTTAAGTATACAAACGATTGACATCAATAACATACCATTTTGTCGCAATTTCAGGGATAGAAATAAGTGTGCCTTTAAGCTATAGTTCCATCAAAAAAATGTCAGGGGATTTGATAATCTGAACAACTTTTCTAGACGATTTAAGATACGCCCAGCACATTTATGGCCTTTACAGCTTAGTGGACCGTTTTCAGAGAGACTTGTCCAACTAACTATAGGTAGCTTGTCGCTTTTTTCATCACGATGTTTTCTTTCATCACGTATTTTGTTAAATGAACCAAATAACGTCTTATTCTGATTAGTATTCCTTATACGCAAGCAAAACACCGAAGTTATATACAACAATAGAAGTACAGTATGCATCATAAGTCCACTATCAGAAGGCCAATTCTCGTCAATAACATTGTTCAAATTACATTTCAATGTCATTTCGATTGCATTTCGATCATAAAAATACCCTTAAAGTAGCTCAACTCATGGCACATGCCCATTTTGCCCATGCTCATTATTGCCCATGCTCGGCTCATGTACACAGTTAAACAATAAATAGTACATTGTTATCCTAGGTGTGAAAGTCACTCATTACAAGTCCCGAGACGGAGTTTGGCGCCGGAGCGTAGCGAGGGCGCTAATAGTTCGAGGGACTTAATGAGTCTTTCACCCGAGGTAACCACTGTGCTTTTCATTACGAATAATCCATAAAATTCTTCCTAACAACGAGATTGGATGAGAGACTCCATACTACCTGATCCTCTTACAAGGTTGGGACCAAAGAGGTTATATACATGTAGTGTTATTCTTTGGTGCTACCTAAAGCAAGGAGGTTAGGTTTTAAAGTTCCTAATGTATAATGATACTGACACTGGCTATATGCACATTGCACACATTGCGAAAAGCCCTAGGGCTGGAAGTTTTATTTTCTACACGCTCTTCAGGCATATTTAGACCTACTTTCGGAGTATGAGTAATGAAAAATACTTTTTATTTTATTCTATTCAAAATACCCGCAAAGTTAGCTTTTTGTAAAAAAAAAACTGACTTTGAGTGTATCTTTTGCAATCGAAATGCAATCGGGATGATATTGAAATGTAATTTAAACAATTTTATTTACGAAAATTGGCCTTCAGTTTGCTACCATAATACTATCAACAATATTGGACATACGACCTTCTTCTAATAGACGTTACACACAAATATAAATACTTGAATTAAAAGTATATATTACTAACTAAGCATGTATAAATATGTATTTAGTTGGACGAGTGCGCCACCCGCTACACGAACCGATGTGGGATCGACATTCGATTTACAGGTAACGTTATTATGTTCAAATAATGCTGCACGGGATTGTAAACGTTACGGTGTCGATGGACTTTTGAACGTTGATTGTACCTAATGACAAAATAATATAATGTACGTATTCTTCAAAAAAATTATTTTCGTCTTTTCGAGATTCTATTCTTGCGAGTTTTTTCTTGAGTAAGAACATTATATAAACCCAATTTTAATATAGGTAGGTACAATCAACGGTCAAAAGTCTTTGCCCACTGTAACGTTTACAATCCCGTGCAGCATTATTTGAACATTATAACAACGTAACCCGGAAATCGATCGCACGTTGGTTGGTGTAGCGGGTGGCGGCTTATACCACTCGGCCAACTAAATACATAGCTGACATGCTGAAAATAATAATAACACTGAGTACCTACTTTTAATTCAAGTATTTATGTTTGTGTGTAACATCAATTAAAAGAAGGTCGTAAGTTCAATACTTGTTTATAGTATTACTAGCGACCCACCCCGGCTTCGCACGGCTATATTATGCATGTATTATACATATAAACCTTCCTCTTGAATCACTCTATGTATTAAAAAACTGCATCAAAATCCGTAGCGTAGTTTTAAAGACTTAAGCATATCTACATAGGGACAGAGAAAGCGACTTTGTTTTATGTAGTGATTGTAGCAATTTGCTAGTGGACTTATGACGCATACTGTACCTACTTTAGTAGGTACCAATTATATTTTTACCTAAATAAGTATGTGTCGTTTCACCGAAATTATTTGTAAAGACATCAAAGAAAACCTTTAAAAATAAGAAAACTAATATGGACAATGTTTAACGATTTGAAATTAACAAATGTAGGTAATTGTAATTTTCAAAGAAAATAAAGTACAGTAATTTGTTTATTAAAATGGGTCTATTCTTGGACAATTATAGGTACTTTCATCTTGAACATCCATCTATCAAAAATACTAATTATAAATAATGCAGGACTTTGCACACAGAGCGCCAACTAGCCCCAAGCTAAGCAACTAGGCTTGTGTTATGGTATTCAGGTAACGGATAGAATATATAGTCAGAGGTTTTATCCCGTTACGTATGCAGCGACCTTTTACTCAATTAATGTTTACTGCCTTTTGGTTGCCTAACAAGTTATAAGGCAATTTACCTATTATAGTATATCGATGATTTTTAGCTACAACCGCAGTTTTGTTGGCACAGTCGGCTGCATAATTGCAGCCCTCGGTAGAGTTCGAAAATTACTATTATTGGAATATTTGCATTCTAATAATTTTTGTTTGATTAATTGAAGAGTTTAAACTTTAAACTTCACTTATAGCATGTGTCTAGAATCTTGCTCGTGTTGAAAACATTCTTATAACAGCTGTGGAGCTCTACGGTGGCTCTGCAATTATGCAGCCGGCCCTTCCTGCGGGTAATAAGAGCCATTAAAAGTATTTTTTAAAACCTTATAAACAAATGAATAGGTAGTTTTTCAGATTGAAAATAAAACAAATTTTTATTTAATGACCTCTGTTTTTAAGGAGTTTTTTCTATTTTTAAGGAATATTTAGTTTTTAATAAGTTGGCAGGTGGCACTTATATTACCCGCTATTGCTCTAACAGTGACCGCTACAGAAACAGTCACCACCTAGTGGTCACCAACTCACCACTCATGCACCAGTCGGAAAAGCTTTGTGTCAGTAACAAAACGAAAACGACTGAAGGAACTCAACAATACAGTGCTTCATTTGATGTATACGTCAGGACGCCGCCATCTTGACTACTGTTTTGTGTCTATAAATAGGAATAAAATGACGGAACGTGGTTCATTCTGTCGCAGTAGCTTCATGATGCCTGAACCTTTTCATGGTCGTACCATTTATTTGAGTTAATTAGTTTCATACCTTTTAGTCAGTGGATTAGGCGTTGTGGTAAAATAATGCCGATGGGTATGTAATTTATATGATTAAAATATGTTCCGATGATAAGTGCCTTAATATTTACGTAACCTACGCTCAGATTTGGTTAAAATAGCTAGTCCTTTATATTTTTCACAGTAGTTCGGTTGGTCGAACTGTTGCAAGTTTTTTGTCTCAGTATAGTTCGATTGGGGGAGACAACCGAACTTTTGAGTCAATTTTTTCCTATAGTAATTCGGTTGGCGGAACTACTGCAATGATTTTCAGAAATTTTCAGTGTTAATGGTCGTGTAATAACAAAAACAAAAGGCTGTTAACAACAAAACAAAAGAAGACCGTAAAAAGAAAAAAAAAGGCAATAAAAATGACGATAGAAACCGATGTGCGTTCAAAATCAATAATATTACCTATGTCTAGATAGCTTGTCATTCAATCGTGAGGTTAACATATACAATATGAGTCCAAGACTTTTATATATCAATCGAAATTCCTGTTTTTCTATGTGAAAGGTATGCGTAAGACGATTCGAAAATACTATACGCCCGCCCGCCCACGTCTCGTTAAAGTTAGCGAATACTTTTTATAGCTTTTTATTCGTAAACTTCATGACATGTACTTGAAAACTCTTAATGGATCCCTAAAATAACTTAAAAAACTGAAATTATTAGATACTTTTACCTGACTTAAAATAACTTACGTTTTCTTCAATATCCTTAAGAACTTACTTATACTTGTACCTACATATATTCTGTGCCTATACTACAGAATCTATAATAGTACAAAACTTACCTAAACTTGCCCTACATAGAATTCTAGCATCTTTTTAGCTAAAATAGTGCAAAATAGATACAAAAAAAAACAAAATACATAACATATAGGTATCTAATATTCGAATAGATATAATACGTATAACGGTAATCTAAGTATGATTGATCACAGAAATAAATTAGATAACTGGCTATGACCGACAGTAGCTACCGCGATTGTGAAAACAACAATGAAAAAGGCTTCATAGTCTATTGAAAAGTTACATTTGGGGTTGCATTTGATATTTGCAACAAAAAATGTTAAGATATATTTTTTGTGAGACCTATAGTTTGTCAGATAAACCATGAAAACCATTTAAAACCCTTTTTCCAAGATGGCAGCCGTGGGACAAGAGCTACAATCCCTCAAACTTGGATTTAAGCTTAGACTAACCCCCTCTTGATATCTACAAAATAAAATTGCGTCCTCTGACAAATGCACGCTAAGCCCAAAAAAATGTAACATTTCAATGGACTATCAGTTTAATACAACAACAAAAATATACATTAATAAATAAATAAATAAATATTTCAGGACATTCCACACATCGCCATCTAGCTCGAAGCTAAGTAACTAGACTTGTGTTATGGGTGCTAGACAACGGAAATACTACTTATATACTTTTTTTTTTGTAAATATAAACTTATAATACATAGATAGAAACAACCAGACCACAGATAAATATCTAAGCATAAATACTCGTCTGCATGAGGCGGGAATCGAACCCGCAACCCTGTGTTTGGCAGTCCGGCATGGTGAGCATTGTGCCAACTAGGTCGTCGAAGCAATAGCTTGTTTTACTCGTGGTAGTATTGTTTTATATACTCTAACCCTTCCTCTTGAATCACTATCTGTTTAAATAACAACTCTTTTGTATCGTTGACATTTTCATTTTGCATACTTCAATACGTTGCTATGGTTACATTGTCAATAACGGTAACGTTACATGACGTCACACTTTTTTATGAGTGCAGGTGTTCATAGATTTACAGGGTTATTGGAAATTATACTAGCAAGCCGTTGAGGGCTACTTCTGTGCACCTAAACAAACAACTTTTGTTTTACGACTTTTGGAAATTCGAAAAATAAATGAAAATTTTGAGGTTATGTAAATTCGAAAAACTGCTGATTTTTTAAAACAAAGGCCATTCAGACCAAGAACAGTAGATAAAACTTAAAAAATAAGTAGGTAAAATTTTAAGGTTACTGGCCTCTCAGTGTGAGGAACAGCTGATTTTCAGGTAAACCTAACCTCAAAATTTTCGAATAAATGTTCGAATTTTCAAAAGTCGTAGAACAAAAGTTGTTTGTTTAGGTGCACAGAAGTAGCCCTCAACGGCTTGCTAGTATAATTTCCAATAACCCTGTTTAAGGCGTTATCACGTCAAATACAGCATCACAATCCGTTGCGTAGTTTTAAAGATCTAAGCATACATAGGCACAGAAAGACAGCGGCAGTTTGTGGCAGTTAACAGTGGTTAGAAATCACTTAGAAACTAAGTTAGTGCTGAATTCAGAAGGATTGGCTCCTTCAATCATGATTTAAATTGTTCGAAAACTATCACTATCAATACATAGTATAAAACAAAGTCGCTTTCTCTGTCCCTATGTCTCTATGTCCCTATATCCCTATGTATGCTTAAATCTTTAAACTACGCAACGGATTCTGATGCGTTTTTTTTAATAGATAGTGAGATTCAAGAGAAAGGTTTATATGTATAATACATGCATAATATAGCCGTGCGAAGCCGGGACGGGTCGCTAGTATTTATATATTTTACTAGCTGCGCCCTGCGGTTTCACCCGCGTAAGTCCCGATCACGTGGGAATATCAAAATGAAAAGTAATGCCTAAAGCCTTCCTCGATAAATGTACTATCCAACACAAACATAATTTTTCAATTCGAACCAGTAGTTCCTGAGTTTAAACAAACTCTTCAGCTTTATAATATTAGTAGAGATTCACATCAAAATATAAATTTTGCTGTAAGCACAAAATGTTGTGTTCTATTTTTGTTGAAAGATAATTAAATTATTTGTTACACAAGAACGACAAAGATAAATTTTATAAAATCTTCCTAATTATGATAAATTGATAAATCTACCAAAGTTGCTCAACAAAAACAATTTCGTTAACAAAATGTTAGTGGAATTTCTCTCATCCTTCCAATTCCATAATAGAAATAACTCGGAAATATAAAAATTGGAAATCGAAAGTATTTTCTCTTTAGCAGGTGTATTTAGGGCAAACACAGATCACAGACTTATAATCGTCTAAAATCTGATTCTTATAAAAAACCGGCCAAGTGCGAGTCGGACTCGAGCTTGAAGGGTTCCGTACCTACCATTATATTCTGTTTTTAGTATTTGTTAGCGGCAACAGAAATACAACATCTGTGAAATTTTCAACTGTCTAGCTATCACATGAAGCAAATTGCTTTATGAGCTATCACGGTTCATGAGATACAGCTTGGTGACAGACAGACAGACGGACAGTGGAGTCTTAGTAAAAGTGTCGCGTTTTTACCCTTTGGGTACGGAACCCTAAAAACGAACAAGTAAACAATATTTTAGCATCTTATCACTTTCTTTTTTTAGTTTGTCTAAAATTGAAAATGTTAGTTTATGGGTAGATAATAGTTAAGTGGTCTGTATTTACCCTTTTATGGACGCTTTCTGTTGGCTAAGTAGACGTCGCGTCGGCGACGAAAGGCATTCCTCCTGCCCTTTGAAATTGATGTCGATGAAAAAAACATTTTCATTCTAGATCAAAAGAAATATTTATTATGGTTCTATTTTCTTATGTTACTGTCGTACTTTCCAAAGGTGTCTTTATAAAAGTTATGATTTATGAGAGAGATCAACACAAAGTAATGTTCGTAAGTGTCTTTTACTTTGGAAGTGAGTGGAAGGTATTCGCTCAAGCGTAACTGTAATTGAAATTAATTGGAGTGAAAATTAATATCCACTCGGACATACCTAGTCTGTTCTAAGAAAGATTCAATCTACGTTCTATCTTTTCGCTACTCGTAGGTACTTCAGTTTCTATAACTCGCCGAAATTATTTGACAACGAAAATGTTGATTTCATGATATAAGAATTCCAAGAAGATACCCATGTTTGCAGAATACAAACAAACATACAAAGGTAGGCGCGAAAAACATAACCCTTTCCTAAAAACAATGCAACTTGTATCACTATCACTACATAGTCACTACATAGTATAAAATAAAGTCACTTTTCGCCGTCCCTATTCCCTTTGTATGCTTAGATCTTTAAAACTACGCAACGGATTTCGATCATCATCATCATCATCCGAGCGATGTTCCCGGTTGCATCCCTCTCAGGAGCCCGGGGTCCGCTAAAAACCGCAACGGATTTCGATGCGGTTTTTTTAATAGATAGAGTGTTTTAAGAGGAGGAGGAATTTAAATGTATAATACATGCATATTTTAGCCGTGCGAAGCGAAGCGAAGTTACAGGTGGTTACAGTAGAAACTTAGTCAGCGTATTTTATCATTTGTGCCTACGAAGCAAATCAATCACTTTCGTATTTTTGTAAAACAATAAAGAAACAACACAAAGAAAGATTTTGTTTTGTTTGGTTAAGATTTTGTTGTGCGCTTTTTAATTAATTTTCTTGTTTTTATTATCAAGCGTCCTTGTAGATACTTATCTTAATTTGCAACGTTCTTGCCTTGTGGCCAATTTACCTTTGGTAAATCTTCGTAACATTAAATTGTCAAATTACGGAAGGAATCAGAGCGACCCACAACAGAAGGTATTCTTGTGTGGGGGTTTGTGGATCCTTATAACTTTGTGTTATCCTTGAAGTATGTTTCCACAGTCCTATCATTTTTATTGTAACATTTTTATCAAGCCTAGCTCTAATTAGCTAGGAATAATAATGTCTTTTTCACACCTGCAGCACTTTAATCACGGATTAAAGCCCTATTAACCTCAACTTAAAGCAAGACTTTATTCCCAAGGGAGATAATGTTGTATGAAACTCCCAAGGGAATAAAGTGATTTGAATTTGGAACGTTGACTGGCCACCACAAGAATTTAAAGAAAAATATTGGACTGAAGGTATGAAAAGTAGAGTATGCACCTCGGGATAAAGCATGTCTTCGTCTTGGGCCGCTTGAACCCCTCGCTTCACTCTGGACTCTACTTAACTCCCTCGCTTCGTTCAGGAGTTAACTTTGAACTCCCTCGCTCCGCTCGGGGGTTTACGAGAGTCCCTCGTTACACTCGGGGTTCAATATGCCACCCACAACATAAGACATTGCTTTATGCCCTTGATGCATAATCTACTATTTTGATGGAATATTCATTCCGGGGCATAGGTACTACCTGTTTTAGTTTCTTCAATTGCAACAAAATGTTATGGTATGTCAATCGTTTAAATAGATTGTATTTTAGACTTACATGTTTTATTGTAACTTTTAGACGATTTAAAAAAAGTTATAATGATGAATTAGGTACTTACTGCATAAAAAATAAACACCTATGATAAACACTGAAATCGAACAATAGGGGAGCAAAGAAGAGCTATTTCTTTTTGTACCTATGGATGAGTAGGCGATATGTACAGTCGGATTATCAATTAACTGAACCTCACGTGACCCAAAACAAACTCGCACATCTGTAAAAATGTAGTATTTGCCTATTTTGATAATAAGCTATTGCATAGCTTTTATCGCGGGCTTTGAGCGCGGCGACTCCGCCTACCAAGTAGCTCGGCCGAACGTTCGTTTAACATGTATGTATATGGTACGACTGTACGAAGCTCACACGATGCAATAGCCTTACCGCGGCAGTCCCCGAGTGCCACACTTTTTTTTTATATTGTATCGTATAGTAAAGGTATATTGTTTAAAAAAACAGAATCAGGTAACATTACTTTACAACCGTACAGATGTGCGAGTGAGCTTTGAGTCACGTGGGGTTCAGCTAATTACTATTCCGACTGTACATACCCCTAACCCTTTTAAGGCTTGTGTGTAAACTAATGATTTTTTTACCTAAATAAAATAATTACTTATCATTATTTGTGACAGATGGTGAAAATGATGCTGACCGTTGTAACAGTATTCATAGTCTGCTGGCTGCCACTCAACATCTTCATTGTAAGTATTTCCTTCATCTATTAGCAACTCCAGTGCAAGTGATTGATACAAATCATTTATTTCTTCTTTAAATGTAATCGAGGCTCGACAGACCACAGATCTTTCTGTCGTTCAATAGTCGTAGCATTTCTAGGCAATCATTACATCGTTTTCATTTTACCTACTATCGGTTGCGTCGTATCGGCTGACATAAAGTCTGCGATCGCTCTTTCTTGAAATGTTTATAAAAGTGTCATGGTGGAATTAGTAGAGTTTTTAACGGTGTGATTGCTTAGTGTTGTTTGTAAACCGAATTAGATATCGAGATGATGGATTAAAAATTAGATACACATGGTAATTTAATTTCGTTGAAGTTTATTTTGATATGAATAATAGAGATCATTCGTCATCATTTACCATAATATAAATTTATGGAAATGGAAAACGGGAATTAAACCAAATGACTCGCCATTTATCGCATTTATTTTTACACGGTACAAGGAAAATAACAGAAACAGAGGGAAAGGGTCTGGCTGAAAACCAGTGCTATGTTTATGCGTCTCAATAGGTTCACACGATACATTTTGGCAAATTTTCTTTGTGGAAAACTAGTTTCTGTAGGTAGGTACTTTTTATATTGTGCTAAGCAAGGCAATAATAGTACATTATTGCATAGGCCGGTAAATAAGCAATTGCAGGTCGACTATGAGTTTGAAGGCCGAGCCGTAGGCGAGGACTTCATATATACGAGACAGGCAATTGCCATTTCCGCCGAGGCATATTCAGTGCTTTTCTCAAAATAATGCAGGGAAATATATAATTGTCATTATTTTCGAGCAGGGAACACGCGAGGTGTCGAGTTTGTGGACAAGGAGAATCAAATCCATTGCAGTAGCGTTTTTTGAATTTAAAATATTCCAGCGCTTCAGCAATATTGTATGAAACGGCGGGCGTGCAAACGCTCATGCAATGGATTTGACTTTCTATGGCCGTAAATTCGATACCTACTTCGCGTGTTCTTTTTCGAAAATAATGACAATATTTCTTTTATTTATTTATTGTATTTGTTATAGTTGTTGTGGACAATACACGAGAACGACGAAGAGTGGGGCCAATGGCCGGGCATGCCGTACGTGTGGTTCGTGAGCCACTGGCTCGCCATGTCACACTGTTGTTACAACCCCCTGATATACTGCTACATGAACACCAAGTACAGGCACGGCTTTCAACAGGTTAGTACGTAGAACGTACCAATTTTTATAACCGAGAATTACTTCATAAATGAAGACCAAATAGATAGAGATAGATAGATAAACACTTTATTTGTACAACACACAAAACATTGAAAAATAACATAACAGACGAGAAAGATTATTAACTACGAAATTGTATAAAGAGGCGACATTATCGCTTAAAGCGATTTCTTCCAGACAAGTTTAGGCTGGAGAAGGTTTATTTAGGTAAACTGGTAGGTCGTGTGGTCGTGTTTCTTCCACCACACGAGTAGGTATTAAAAACCTACTTAAAATAGATATTATAAACGAAATACTAAAATAAATAGGTGTACCTACTGTATAGGCATCGATACAATTTAGTAGTTTTTTTTATCATAATCATAACTTCCGAAACATAAGGGAAAATAGGGGTGCAAAAAAGGAGAAGGGGGGTGCAAAGAGCCGGGCCCGGAGATTGACCTATAACTTTGTGTACCTGAGTCATACTGGGTACCTAGTGTTTGTTTTCGTAGCACCATGTTTTTCAAGCGAGTGAAGCGATTTATGTGTTTTTTTTTTGCTTCGTTATTTTTGATGTGAAACATCACGTAAAACCGATATCTGGCATGGCGACGCATGCCGTGGCGACGCGTCGCTTCGCTATATGATGGTATATATATAGAGGCTTTATGCAGTAGTGTGTACGGTGTGCACACCGTAATCGACTGTGCGATTCTATCACAATCTGTTCTTTTCTGCATATTACTTTTACAAAATATTGTCGATGTTTCACATCTGCCAGACTTTTGCGTGAGACAAAGATAATAAAAAATGCAGAAAATTGATGTTAATTAATAAAAGACTCAATCATTTATTTTATCATTTTAATATCTCCTTTAATTAAATTGTCATCTAATCACGCTTGAAGAGCTTTTAATTACAGCAAGATTTTCAATGTGATCTCGTGCGAAAGAAATAATGACTTTAACTTTATCATTATGTAAATATAAATACCTAAATGTCTAATGGTCTTGCCAACTTAATGCCCAGATGGAATAGGTTATGTTTTTAAGGTTTTGTACACCCAAAGGGTAAAAACGGTAAGTATTTTCCCTTTTACTCAGACTCCACTGTCCATCTATCTCTCTGTCACCAGGGTGTATCTCACGAACCGTGATAGCTAGACAGTTGAAATTTTTACAGATGATGTGTTTCTGTTGCCCGCTATAACAACTAATACTTACTAAACACAGAATATAATGGTATGAAATCCTTGGGTTTATTATCTTCGAGATCTTAGAAATCTAGTAGAAGCCACTTCTTCTACATAAGAAAGTAGCTTTTCCTGTTGGTTGATTTTTTATCTAGTAACTACGTACGGTCGGCTGCATAATTGCTCCAAAACGGCTGTTATAAGAATGTTTTCAACACGAGCAAGATTCTATACACCTGCTTTAGTTGGAGTTTAAAGTCTTCTAACTCATCAATTAATCAAACAAAAATTATTAGAATGCAAACATTCCAATAATAGTAATTTTCGAACTCTACCCAGGGCTGCAATTATGCAGCCGACTACATCAAACAGTTTTCGGCGAAAAATACTTTGAAAGGTAGATTTTCTGAAAGGTAACATTTCAGGGTCACGATTGACCTTCCCCCTTACGATCCTCCTGCGATAAACCGTCCCCCTGTCAAGATTTATTTCACGATTGACGGTCCCCCTATGCTAACACAGGGGCACGGTCAATCGTTGAATAGTGTTAGCTTTTTTTAAGCTTATCCGCCCCCCTAATCCAATCTGTGATCAAAGTAAAAACTATTTTGGTTTTAAAAAAATACACTTCCAGACTTTCATTTTCCCGATGGCTCGCCGTTTGGTCACATTTTAAGGCAGACGTTCATTATTTAAAATTAATGAAGGCTATTTTTTCTCGACGGACCAATAAAATTGATTGGTCAGTTAATTTTGAACCGCGAACGCGATGTAGGGCTTTTGTCCAAACAAACCAACTGGTTGATCACATAAAAAAAAACGGTTGCACTCCGGGAGTGCCGACAGAAGTGAAAACTAATAAAAAATTAAAAAAAACTAATTAAAAAAAAATAGTCGGACGACTATTTGTCGTCCGACAAATAGTCGTCCAACAAATAGTCGTCCGACATTTGTCGTCCGTTAAAAAATACCATATGTACCTACGTCTTAATACACTCACAGCCAAATTAAAAAACTGTATATCTGTGTAAAATCTCATCTAGCCAAATTAAAAAACTGTATATCTGTGTAAAATCTCATCTGTCGCGAGAAATCTGTCGCGAGAACGGCTGAAAATGCTCACCCACAAAAGTGCCCAACGCGCCATTTTTTCACTTCAAAAAAGACAAGTCCGTGGTCTATGTTTACCCTTTGGTTGGTTTGATTTATATTATTATTAAATAAATTCGGGACTGCTTAGTTAAGGGGAGTTAGTAGTTAAAAGGTATTTCATGGGCTCCGGTTTCTTCCCCTTAATTAGAAAGGACTCTTCAATTCAACTTACCTATTTTCCTTTTGTATTTACCCTTTGACCAAATTCAAGATTACCCAATTTATCTTCATAGTAGGGATAATTTACTGGATGGGCGAATTTGTGTATTGAAGCGTAGGTATTGCTTTTTTATTTCTAACTCGTGTCAAAAACCTACCTACTTACCCTGAATCTATACTATGTAATATTATAAAGTTGAAGAGTTTGTTTGTTTGTTTGAACGCGCTAATCTCAGGAACTACTGGTTCAAATTGAAAAATTATTGTTGTGTTACATAGTCCATTTATCGAGGAAGGCTATAAGCTACGTTTTATTTTGATATTCCCTCGGGTTCAGGACTCACGCGGGTGAAACCGCGGGGTGCAGCTAGTTTTCTATATTTTCTACACAGTTTGGGGTCTTCAAGGTGCGAATTGTGCATAGATATTTTGGGAATGCACGATTATGCCTATTTTTGGTGATTTTTAATAACACCGCAATTTTTTGTAGGTACTTACTTCCACATAGGAAATTGGACATTAAGATTACTAATTAAATAAAATCTTTTAAAAATTTATATTTTCACAAAATCTTTCGTGACATTTCTGAAGAATATGCAAACCACAACAAAAGAGCGTTTTAAAAAAGAGTACCTAACCTAAAATATTTGTTGGTGGATGAAGCGTTAGTCATCATTCGTCACTGGTTATGTATAAATACGAGTATACACATCAACAAAGTCTAGGGAACACGGGAATAGTGTTTTTTGGGGAAAAATTGTATTATTTTGGGTTTTTTGTCTTGAGTGTTGTATGTCAATAGAAGCGGAATTTTATACTCTTTTTAATGCTGTGATTTTATTAAAGGGTTGCCATAGAAAAAAAAATGGAAATTTAGTATGAAAACTAAAATAGTTCCGAAACTAAGAAACAAAACAAGTTTATTTTAATAAAAAAAGCTATTGACACTTTAAAATTTAATAAAAAAAATTACTCTTAGTAACATTTTAGTCATCTGTTGGTCTACCTACAGCATTAGAGACGGCTCTATATCAACGTGGCATACTAAGTATGGGGATATCAATCGTTGTCTGAGGAATAATTCTCTATACTCTGAAAAGGTGTGAAAAAATTCTCCGTATAAAAATTTTGAGGAAAATTCTTGAAAGCTCTTATGCCTGGCAAAGCTCACGCATATTCAATGGAATTGAGATCGGCAGACTGCGCAGGCCACTCTAATACCCTGATATTGTTCTCGCTGAACTCGTTCACAACCAGCCTTACGGTGTGAATACGTCCATTATCTTACATGAACATGAAATATCGGTCGAGCTGCTGTTGGTGGGGTATCACCAAATAATGTAAAACCTTATCATAGTATTGCTCTGCATTTAAAGTGTCTGGTGCCAAAACGAGATCCGCCTGCCATGATGCCGCCTGATGGTGCCAAATTCCGCTTCTATTGACATACAACACTCAAGACAAAAACCCAAAATAATACTATTTTTCCCCAAAAAACACAATTTTACCCGTGTTCCCTAGACTTTGTTGATGTGTGTAATTACATACGTACCTAAGTAAGTACTTAGATATTTATCATCATTTTTACTGCGTCAAGTCCACTTGAAAGTCTGTGACGTATTTTTGTAGGAAGATTGATGTAATTAGGTCGTTATACGTAATGTAGTTATAGGTATATAGGCTTGGGTCTTTTACCATGATTGATGAAGCACCTGAGAGTGCGCTCGATTTTGTGCTATATTAAAAAAACAATAGGTTTTTTAGTTAACACTGGCTAGAAATATGATAGATACTTGTCATACAGTGACCGCTTTTTTAGTTACCTTTATTATATGGGAATAACAGAAGAAAAGGTGAATTACTCAATATGCTTTCCCGCTGGCGACTTTACTTTTACTGCTTTTACTTAATTAGAAAGACGTTACTTAAATTATAACCGTTTCAAAGTTGGTACTATAAAAGATAACTAATCATGGTACACCTATCCCTCGCAAAATTTCAAACATTAAATTACATCTTTCCATTGTGACTAGGGTGCACGAGGGGACTGTCCGTGTGACACTTCTAACGCTAGTAGGTTGTGCTTTCGACCCCTATGTAGACAATCTACAAAACATGTCATGCAAATCTGATGACTCAATTGTTCCTCTCAGGTCTTTCAGCGCTGTACTGGTTTGGATGAAAGCCGGCCAGCCTTCCAAGGAATTATACCCTAAGGATATTTGATGTTTGGTTTACGGTCTAGTATGACAGAATGTTAAAATGATAATATTTTATAATGTTTAATGCTTTTCTTCTTTTAATTAAAATCCATAATGTTATGTCAGGTATTTTACCTCATAAATTATAGTTCATGCCTCAAACAATATAAATTAAAATGTAGGTAAAGTTTCAGTGTCTGAGTGTTTCTGAATGTATATGTACTTACTTTACTTATATTAAGTTTAGTATATATTTACAAAATATTTAATTTTGTATGTTATCCGTTGGCTGGCCATTCATAGGGGACAAGCCAAGTTTCTTACCTTCGGGCTAGTTGGCGCTGTGTAAAATTTTCTACAATATTTATTTATTTTATCTATATATTTCTGCAAGCTTTTTGCATTCTGAAAGTAACACTCTGCTGAGAATTTCCTCAGATAATTATTCCAACCACCCGTCTGTGCTCAACTTTTATTAAGTAGGTATATTTATGTTAAACTTATTTATTGCTTTTCAGTCGCAAACGGGTTTTAGGTAGTTGTTTATCTTTATTTTAGCAACCTCTTCGCAATATCGGTCCCATTTTTTTCCAACTGTGTTTAGATATTTAGCTCTCATTTTAGACCTTTAGAATAGAGGTCGGCTTTACTTTTAAATGCTTACCTATACCTAATTTATCGATCATGTTAATGCTAGATTTTAACAAAAGCTTCAACCATATAGAAATATTATTACACTTACTAGTAAAGGTTCAACCATTGAATGATGAAAAAAAAAATACATACACCCGAATTATTGAGAACCTCCTTTTTTTGAAGTCGGTTTAATTAAAAACGTTTAATACAAATAAAGGTAGAGCAAAGTCTTCGACCGGCCAAGTCGAAGGATGAGAGAAACAGTGACAAGGTTAAGCCAAGTGCCAAGTGGCCAAAGCAACCCTGAAATTTTAATTAATAAAAAATATCCACTGAACAATTTAATGAAATCCACTGAAGCATTTAATCAAAGATAAAGTCAACTTCATAAACAGTAAGATTTTCGAAACAAAACGAAGTATCTCGGTAGATAGGGATGTCATTTATCTGGATTTCTAACTAACTCGTAGACAAATTACCTTGTTTTGTTCTCCAGTTCAAAAAGAAAAACTACCAACAGTATGATTGATTCATTGATAAATGAAGAGATTTACAAAAATAAATCTTGAGCCCTGAGTTCTACCTGCACCGATCGAACTTAGCACTCTTAAAAAATTATTAAATATTGATAAAAATACTCTCCCTTGGTGTATTTGTTCGTAGTCGGTCAACTTAGAAAAAAGTCTAATAAATTATGATCGGTCAACCTCTCGAAGAGGGGTAAAAAATAAGGGATAGACCATAAATCCGATTATTTTAAGCCCGTCACAAATCACTACATAGTATAAAATAAAGTCACTTTTCGCCGTCCCTATGTCCCTATTTCCCTTTGTATGCTTAGATCTTTAAAACTACTCAACGGATTTTGATGCGGTTTTTTTATAGATAGAGTGATTCAAGAGGAAGGTTTATATGTATAATACATGCACAATATAGCCGTGCCAAGCCGAGGCGAATAATATAATTCTATCAAGGCATATTACGATATATTGTCTAAGTATAGTAATCTTCGACTGACCAAACGCAGCTATTATATATATTATATGTCTGTTATATATTTATTACGTCACCAAAATATGTGCACAGATATAGCAGGACATTAATATTATATTAATGGTACCTATATTAGGGCATAAAGACCTAAAAAGGGCAAATATATATTATAATATCACTCATCATCATCCGAGCGATGTTCCCGGTTGCATCCCTCTCGGGAGCCCGGGGTCCGCTTTCCTACTTTTACGCCTCCACTTCGCACGATCTTCGGCATCCTGGGTTGTAAGGCCATTTGCACGCATATCAATCTTTACGACGTCAAGCCAGCACTTCTTGGGTCTACCCAGTCTGCCACGACCCGGCGGAGGCGCCATGGCAAGACATTTGTTCCCCACGTAACTAGCCGGTTTTCGCAAGACGTGGCCGTACCAGCGTAAGCGACACTCTTGCAATTTATCTGCAATGTCTCGGACATGAAGGCTGCCCCGGATGCGGGAGTTCCTGACGCGATCCTTTCGCGTCACTCCACACATCCAGCGCAACATCTTCATCTCCGTGACACGCAGCTCCTGCTTATGTCGCTCAAGCACCGGCCACGTCTCACTACCATACAAAAGGACAGGTCTAATGATGGTTTTATAGACCTGTCCTTTCAGTTTAACCGGCATTTTGGGGTCGCAAATGACACCAGTCACCTCACGCCACTTGGCCCAAGCCGCTGAAATGCGTGACTTGACGTCGCAATCGATGTCGCCGGACGCGTGAAGCACAGATCCCAAGTACTTAAACTGATCTGTCCGCTCGACCATATGACCGTCTACGCAGACAGGTGTGGGATCTGTGGTATTGCAAGCCAAGTACTCTGTCTTCGCCACATTCAGTTGCAAACCGCCGTTCTCAAGCAACTCCTTCCACGTGTGTACACGTTGAACCAGCCGCCCCTTATCCGAGTCCGCCAGCGCAATATCATCAGCGTACATGAGCAGCCATGGAGGCTGCTCGTGTGCATCCCTGATGGCACCGGACAGTGCATCCAATATTACGCTGAACAGGAACGGGCTTAGGACGGAACCCTGGTGAACTCCAACGGTAACAGGGAAGGGCTTAGTGTCACCAACAGCAGTTCGCACCACGGAATCAGAATTTCGGTACATGTCTCTGATGATTTCAACATAAGCTTCCGGAACCCCTTTGGACCGCAGCGCCCACCAGATCATCATGCGAGGAACACAGTCGAAGGCCTTCTGCAAATCTAGGAATAGAAAATGCAGAGGCGTATTCTTCGTCCTGTATTTCTCCATAACGATCCTGAGGGCGAAAACAGGGTCCATGGTGCCATGCCCGGGGCGGAAACCATATTGACACCCAGAGACAGTGCACTCCTGTCGGATCCGAGAGTCCACTATCCGCTCGTAGAGCTTCATGGTGTGGGACATGACCTTTATACCTCGATAACTGCCACACTCCTGCACCGATCCCTTGCCCTTGAAAACTGGGGTAATAACACTCAATCTCCATTGGGCAGGGATCTCGCCGGTCTCGAGTATGCGGTTAAAGAGGTTGGTTAAAATGCCCACACCACGAGGACCCATCACCTTCCACACTTCGATAGGGACTCCATCGGCTCCGACAGCTTTCCGATTCTTCATGCGGCGAAGAGCCTTGCGGACTTCGTCAGGCGTAATCGGTGGCACAAGTCCTTAATTCGGAGGGAGTTCCGGCGGCTGCACCTCTTTGTACTGCTTATTCAGCAGCTCGTGGAAATAAGAGCGCCATCTATATACCATATATTATAATATCACTACTGCTTGCTATTATAATAATAATATAATAAATCATTTATTTCAGGCTACGAAGGCCCATAGATACATACCATATAGACTAACCTAACCATACATATTTTATAATAACACAGTTATAAGTATTAATTAATTTGACGACCCAGTTGGCACAATGGTCACCATGCCGGACTGCCAAACGCAGGGTTGCGGGTTCAATTTCCGCCTTTTTTTTTATATATGATAGGTCAGCGTTTGACCACTATCACACCTGCCTGATGGTAGGTGACGATGCGGCCTAAGATGTAACACGCCTTCCTAGAAGATACCTATTCACTCGCGACTTGAAGACCCCCAAATTGTACACGTCAGGAAAGACAGACGCAGGCAACCGATTCCATTCCCTTGCAGTACGAATAAGGAATGACGAAGCAAAGCGCTTAGTGCGAACGTGTGGTATGTCCACCATGAATCGGTGCCGCACACCAGTCCGCCTGGTTGTATGACGAAAGAATGGAGATGACAAGATTAGGTCGTGGAGTTCTGTTGCACACTCCCCGAAATGTATCCGATAAAAGGCCGACAAGCTCGCCACCTTGCGACGATGTTTCAGGCTCTGGAGCCTTTTGTTGGCCAGCTTATCGTCACCGATGAGTCTCCTGGCTCTCCTCTCAATTGATTCCAACGCCTCCAGCTGGTATTTTGCCGAACCGTCCCAGAGGTGAGAACAGTACTCCATGCACGAGCGGACTTGTGCTTGGTACAAGTTGAGCAACTGTCCCGACGTGAAGTACCGTCTCACCTTCGCCAGAACACCAAGCTTTTTTGAAGCTAGCTGGGCTTTGGACTCAATGTAGGTGCCAAAGTTGAGAGTTGGTGTTAAAGAGACGCCAAGAAGCTCAAGATGGCCAGATATCGGCACGGACACATCTCGGAAAGTGGGAGTCAGGTGGAATGGACTCCTCTTAGCGGAGAATAGACACGCCTGGGTCTTAGACGCGTTGAACTTGACCAGATTGGCGTCGACCCAATCAGAGACTGCCTTCAAGGCCAAGTTCATGCGCTCGACCATCGCCTCCCTATGACACCGGATCTCCGCCATACTAGTCCGTGCACTGGCCGTGTACCTCTCTACAACTGTGCTGTCATCTGCGTACCCATATATACCAGGCTTCAACAGATCGTTGATATGCAGCAAAAATAAGGTTGCAGAGAGCACGGATCCCTGAGGAACCCCGGCATTAATAGCCATTTGGTCAGACGAGCAGCCATCAATGACTACTCGCAGTGACCGGTCCCTCAGGAAATCCGAAATCCAGGCACATAGACCAGTTGGCAGACCGCATGATGGAAGCTTGCCTATAAGACTATCGTGCCAAACCCTATCAAAGGCCTTCGAGATGTCTAGAGAAACGGCAAGGGCTTCTCCGTATCTCTCGATGGCCTCAACCCAGATGTATGTGGCATACGCTAGGAGGTCCCCAGTGGACTGATTTCGGCGAAACCCGTATTGTCGGTCACTGAAGAGGTCGTTCTCTTCTAGGTATGCCAGGAGCCTATTGTTCAGAACACGTTCCATAGTCTTACAGAGTATGGAAGTGACTGAAATCGGCCTGTAATTGGTTGGGTCGGCACGACTGCCTTTTTTGGGCACTGGCTGCACATTGGCATGCTTCCACGATTTCGGGACCAGACCAGCCGCCATTGAGAGGCGAAAGAGGCGTGTCAGAACAGGAGCGAGCTCAGGCGCGCAGGTCTTAAGCACTATCGCTGGAATCCCATCAGGACCACTGGCTTTGTTCACGTCCAGCTTCCGCAGCGTTTTAAGGACCTCCGTCTGACGGATGCATATTTCCGGCATATATATCCCGCATCCCGGTAGACTAGGAGGTGACTCGCCAGCAGAGTCTAGTCGCGAAGATTCCGCAAATAGAGAAGCGAATAAATTCGCTTTCTCCGCAGCAGTGTGGGCCAGTGAACCGTCGGTCTTCAGCATAGGAGGAAGTGAGGAGCGGCAGAAGTTCGACTCGACCGCCTTAGCCAGAGACCAAAACGCCTTACTACCTGCAGGGTATGAGGCCAGTTTGCTCTCTATCCGGCTTATGTGGTCGAACCGAGCCTTCTGTAGAGCCTTCTTGCAGGACTTGGCGGCCTTGTTATAAGCTTTCTTCTTCACGGTAACGTCCATAGCTTTGCGGATACGAGCGTCAACCCAGGCAAGGTAAGCCGCATGCTTTAGTGCCTCAGCACGTCTGCACTCGGCCCCAAACCAAGGTTGAGCTTTGCTAGACAGTGCTACTTCAGAAAAAGGAATGAAGTATTCCATTCCCTGACGCAGCACATCCGTCACAGCGTCCGCGCAACTAGAGGGATCTCCAGAAGAAAAACATACCTGCCGCCAAGGATAAGACGCAAAGAACGAACGCATCCCATCCCAATCTGCCGACTTGTATCGCCATACTCGCCTTGTGCCTTTGGGGCTATGGTCCAACGGGGAGTAGACAGACACTGACTTCACCAGACAGTGGTCAGAGCTACCCAGTGGTGATGACACTGACACTGAATAGCGGTCTGGATCAGTCGTCAGCAGAAGGTCCAGGCAATTGGCTGTTTCGCCGACAACATCAGGAACCCGCGTTGCCACTTGGACCAGCTGAGTGAGATCTAACGCTAGAGCGAGGTTTCGCGTCTCTCTCCCAGCGTGGTCAGTACGTTCATGAGGGAAAAGCCACTCCTTATGATGGGCATTAAAATCCCCCAGAAGCATTAGTTGGGCAGACGGGTATTTCAGTTGAGCGGCATCCGCAGCCTCACTCAAATAAATCAGCCTCAGACAAGTATTTATGCTCAGATATTTGTCTGTGGTCTGTTTGTTTCTATGTATTATTAGTATATATTTACAAAGGAAAAGTATAAAAGTAGTATATCCGTTGTCTAGCACCCATAACACAAGTCCAGTTACTTCGTTTGGGGCAAGATGGCGATGTGTGGAATGTCCTGCAATATTTATTGATTTATTATCTAATTAGATATTATAGATACGCCAGTGATAGGCTTTATCCACAAAGTAAAATACTATCACACATACTAGTTCAGCAGGGTTCACGAATCTGAAGTGGTGTTGCCATTTTGGTGGGAAGGAATTTAATCGGGCCTTTCCACGATCGGCCATGATGGACAATCACAGGCCCTCTACACGTTATCTACCGATCATGGGTGAATACACACCCATGATCGGCGACGATCGAGCATGATCGCCGCTGTGTCGGTCTTTCGGACAAACATCAAAAGAAGTTCACCATGATTGTAGACGTGTCCACTGTGCATGTTCGCCGATCCCTCAGTTCGTATTTGTTTACGGTACGGAACTGCCACTGTTTCCACGTCCATGTTAGACAGACGTGGAATGCCCGATCGTGTGGACAGCTGCGCAATCATGGCGGCAATCATATCACATTCTGTAGTTGTCCAACATGGCCGATCGTGGAGAGGCGGCATGTGATCTGACGTATAATATTATAAAGGACCAGGTATTTTAAGCAAATCTGAGCGTAAGGTTACGTAAATATAAACCCACTTATCATCAGAACATATTTTAATCATATAAATTACATACCCATCGGCATTATTTTACCACAACGCTTAATCCACTCACTGAACGGTATTAAACTAATTAACTCAAATAAATGGTACGACCATAAAAAGGTTCGGACATCATGAAGCTACTGCGACAGACTGAACCACGTTCCGTCATTTTATTCCTATTTATAGACACAAAACAGTAGTCAAGATGGCGGCGCCCTGACGTATACATCAAATGAAGCACTGTATTGTTGACTTTCCTTCAGTCGTTTTCGTTTTGTTACTGACACGGCCGTCCTGCGGTCGTGTTCGCCCTCGAACACCCTTGTAGTCGAATGCGGAAGCTGAGAACAACACAATAAAGTCAGATTCTACAACTTTTGATCGTTTTGATATAGAAGAGCAAACAGAATTTTGGAGGAGTTGGCTATTCCATCGCCGGCCAACCAACCCAACCAAAAGACATCAAATTATTGCAATACTTCTACATTCATACACCAGAGCAAAAAGGACAGAATCTTGGAAGAGCTAGCTATCCCATCGCCGGCCAACTAACTCAACCAAAGACATCGACAGTTCGCAATACTTCCACATCCACACACCAGAGCAAAAGGGACAGAATCTTGGAAGAGCTAGCTATCCCATCGCCGGCCAACCAACTCAACCAAATGGCTTAAACCAAGTGATGTTCAATATCAGCTTAGTTGTGTATCGCCATGTATTTAAAGTACCAGTGTTCACCATGGATATCCGTTACTATATACAATTCTGTCACTCTACTTCTGTTGGAAAAATGTTTGAAGTGGCTGCAACTGTATGGAAATATCTAATTTCAATAGACCACATTGTACTTAGACTCATATCGTAATATTAACTCTATTTCCTGCCATTAAAACCCATATTGCAACGCTATTTCTTTTTTACATTTACCGATCTCTTCATTCTAGATTTCTTGCTACACATCTCACTTGCTTCACTTGTGAGAGAGAGACACCCATATCTGAATGATTTATATTATCGGTTTAAGAATGACTTGCGTTCACAGCGTATCGAGTTTATTTCACAACATCTTATAGCATGTACACCTTTACTAAAATAAATTCATCTGCAAAATCACACTCTCGACTAATTGGTCAAAAATATGAATCTACCCATGAATCCACTTTTTGCGGCAATTATCTACTCTGACCAAAACTATTCAAAAACTAAAATATTTTTATGCAACATCTAAAATATCTGAATTTAATCCATTTCCATCGCTAATTATAATATGGCATATTCTTTGGTATATCCATATTAGCGACCATTACTAATTCAAAACTTTTCATAAAAACAACATTTCAGACAACCATGTAAAAGTCTAGATTTAATCTACTTGCATCACCAATTCTGATAAAATATTTCTGAACTTAATTGACTTCATAGGCCTCTCCTGGCTCTTAACTTTTTTTAATCTAGCCTTAATTGTAATTATACTTTACAACAGAAATATTCAGCTCATTATACAAATTATAAACGATACAGCTTTAAAAAATCTGAATTTAATCCATTTGCATCGCTAATTATATGGCATATTTCTTTGTTATATCCATACTAGCGACCATTACTAATTCAAAACTTTTCAGAAACAATATTTCAGACAACCATGTAAAAGTCTAGATTTAATCTACTTGCATCACCAATTTTGATAAAATATTTCAGAACTTAATTGACTTCATAGGCCTCTCCTGGCTCTTAACTTTTTTTTTAATCTAGCCTTAATTGTAATTATACTTTACAACAGAAATATTCAGCTCATTATACAAATTATAAACGATACAGCTTTAAAAAATCTGAATTTAATCCATTTGCATCGCTAATTATATGGCATATTTCTTTGTTATATCCATACTAGCGACCATTACTAATTCAAAACTTTTCATAAGAAACAATATTTCAGACAGCCATGTAAAAATCTGGATTTAATCTACTTGCATCACCTATTTTGATAAGATATTTTAGCACTTTATTGATTGCATCGGCCACTCCTGGCTCTACATTTTTCAAACCTAGCGATATTTTTGTAATATACTTTTTTACGAAAGTATTCAGCTCATTATACAAATTATAAACGATACAGCTCACCATTTTCCACCATAGTCATTTTACTACATCCTCGGGCTGTTTTCACGCTTCATTTTGAGCCCAGCATTTGCGCCCATCATTTGCGCCTGTCCATAGTTCAACTGTATTATAACAAAAATTAACACATTAATTATACAATCTTTACAGCTCATCATTTTATACAAAATGCTTACGAAATGTGTTTTCTGCTAAACACGTGTTGTCCCCGTGCTGTTTTCACGGTTTTTCACCTGTGTCACCATCTACAAGTCATCTACATTCACTCGCTATTCAATCTGCAAAATTACTAAAAGCATCTTCAAATAAACAGATGAAGAAGGAGTAATATGTCTCCCTCTTCGCTACTTGAATTCAACACAGTAATTTATGAAGCCTCTGTATGTTTTATTGTTTTTCACCGTATAATTTTTATCACAATAAAAATATTTAGGCTATTTAACCGTTATTTTAATTATTCTCTTACCCACAAATTTCAACAATAGATTTCAGTTTTTATATTTAATCACGATATTTCATATCACAATAATTCACAATATTTTACACGCTCCTTTTTTTTAAAAGATTTAGAGTAAAAACCATGAAGCACTTGTCAGCAAGACCGAAAACGTGCCACGTGAAAGTTCGATTTTCACTATGTCATCGCACTTCTGATATAAAGGACCAGGTATTTTAAGCAAATCTGAGCGTAAGGTTACGTAAATATAAACCCACTTATCATCAGAACATATTTTAATCATATAAATTACATACCCATCGGCATTATTTTACCACAACGCTTAATCCACTCACTGAACGGTATTAAACTAATTAACTCAAATAAATGGTACGACCATAAAAAGGTTCGGACATCATGAAGCTACTGCGACAGACTGAACCACGTTCCGTCATTTTATTCCTATTTATAGACACAAAACAGTAGTCAAGATGGCGGCGCCCTGACGTATACATCAAATGAAGCACTGTATTGTTGACTTTCCTTCAGTCGTTTTCGTTTTGTTACTGACAATATATCCCCTTAATTTATCTCGCCTAACCGTATCTAATTTATAATGAGACAACTTTTTTAAAAGGTGTTATATTTCAGGTGCTAAGCTGTATCGTACCGGTGAGGACCTCTGATCCGCCGTCTCGACACCGTTCCAGCGTGGCCGAAGGTGTAGCAATGACAGGTACCCACCTATATATACAAATAACTCCTGATCCCGTGGGAATATCGGGATAAAAAGTATTTCACTCCCAATGAATCATTGTATCCGCATACCAAGTTTAATCATAATCGGTCCAAGAGTCGGGATGAAGCCAGTAGTTTCGGAGCCTATTCGTTATAAACAAAAAAAAACAAATGAAATGAAATGAAAAGCACAGAAGTAGCCCTCAACCGCTTTTTTATAAATTACCAAGTAATAGGTATAATAATACAGGATGCTTTTTTTCAATCAATCATCTGCCTCGGTATACCTATACGAATCAGAATGATGTCATCATGACCCAGTTGGCACAATGGTCACCATGCCGAACTGCCAAACACAGGATTGCGGGTTCGATTTCCATCACAAACAAGTATTTATACTTAGATATTTGTCTGTGGTCTGGTTGTTCTATGTATTATAAGTATATATTTACAAAAGTATAAGTACAACGTAGTATATCCGTTGTCTAGCACCCCTAGGACATGTCTAGTTACTTAGCTTGGGGCTAGATGGCGATGTGTAGAATGTCCTGTCATATTTATTATTAATATTTATTTATTGTTTTCTCAGATATAGTAGGTTTCGGGGGTATATCTCGTCGAGGGACGTTATCGAGCGGATGCGTGTGTCGCGCAACGCGCAGCGGCACTTGCTGCAGCTTCTGTTCGAGCCGTCGCGGGTTCGGTGCCCGGACGCGGACACCCACGCCGCCAATCAGGGCGCTCTCAGTGCGACCACACTTTAACTAGACTGATATACTTAGAAAATATTATTGTTTAGTAATTTGTATCATATAAATCGCGATTTGTACAAACGTTTAACTAGTAAATACGAAAGGTTAGTCTAAAAGGTTAGTAAAACATATACGATGACAACGATAATTTAATAATTTCACTATTTGTTTTATTTCTGATTAAAGATTAGCGTGCTTTAAGTATAAGGGTACTTACTACAGTTTGACCACAGAAAATTGTTTTCAATTTAACTATAACTATACCCAATCACATCCTTATAAGACGCCTACGGCATAATTTCTTCCTGCGCCATATCTTCTACGTTCAACACCCAGAGAAGTTGATGAAGTCTGATTTACAATATAATCTAGTCATAACAAGTGTAAAAGGTCAATAAATAAATATATGAGAACAATATTACACAATATGTATTGTTCTTACTTATAAAAATTATATTATTTTGCTCCCCTATTTGTACATTTTTCACCATTTATACCACCACTTATAGTTAAAAAAATCTCCCTGTATAAGTTGCGTCCACTCGTCTGTTCTGCCGTCGAAAACCGGAAATTGCAGATAGTTTGCCGTTGTGGACACTGTGGAGTAATTATACTTGCATAATTCGAAGGCTACTTTAATACCTCATTACTACTTAATTGCATGTTGGTTTAGTTCTCGTTTTGCAAAATTAGCTTTCTTTGGTAGCAGTGTTTGTTAAAGACACATATTTATGCTTCCTTTTAGTATTTTAGGTTCCTACATTCTGCCTATCCATGATCCGAGTATAAATGTGTTATCTCACTTTTTGCTCAAATTGAAATAAATGATAAGTACTACTTAAATTGCTTTTACGTTGACATTTACAAACAACCACTCAAAAGGGAAGATGCAAATGGCATAAAGCATAGTACCAACTCTTTGAATAGGTAGCTTTCTAGAGTCTCGTTAAATGAAATTGTTGTTTGTATCGTAATATAATTACAACGAATATCATTTAGGTGACAAATCTATAAAGCATCATAGAGATTAAAATAGCTGTATGTATGTAATATAAAAAATACTTAACATTGGTTATTTCAGAGACAATTTTGAAAGCTGTAGAGAAAATAAATGTACAAGTTTTTTTATTCAATCGCTGAGGTCTACAAGCAATGAGCAGAGAAGAATTATAAATTTAGGATATTTTTTCCTACACAACACAACACACTTATTATCCGGAATTGAAAATGAAGCGCCTAAACATACTTATTATCCAGAGTGTTTGGCAGAACGTTGCTTGGTGAAATAAAAACTTTCTGCTGGAAAAAGGGCTCCTCTGCATAACTTATCAACAGTATCTACCAATACTTTGGTCCCTGTCAACTAATGTTCTAACAAACGCTTTGATTTCTTTCTTAGTAGGTATTATAAGCTCTGACCGTAATTTGTTTACTTACATTTGAAGATTCACAATGGAAGTCTGAGCCTCCCTCTGCAGCGGTTTGCTTCGTCATTGCTTAATCTAACCGCGAAGTAATCGAATCAAAGGCCTGAGTCTATGTTATTCGACGGCCAATATTTGGGTTTCCTCAGAAAGCTACAGCAAACTTAAACCCCATCATCACTGGAATAGGCGGTGATAATCACTGTCTTACGCAAAAACTACAACCCATCGAGATATTTGATGTGGCTCATAAGTCGATATTTTAATGGGATTGTAACTTAAGAAAAACCGCGAGGAGCATCTGCTACTGGCTTAAAAGATTAAAATTCAAACAATGTTCGTCTCTTATGTATAATGAAACCAAACAAATTTGTATGAATTAAAATATTAAAATTTCATGGTACTTAGCTAACACTGAAGTGATGAAACTTTGCTGTTAGACAAGATAACTTGGCGCCTAATTGGCTAAAAAGTTTGTTCAGTTTAAAAGCAATTAGCGGTGGAATAATAAGTAAAGTAAACTTAAATTGTAAGAATAAACAAACCACATTTTTAATAAGCAATTTGTTTTTATTAAAGCAATAAAAACTGGTTGGACGCAGAGAGCTTGTGGTCATTCGCTCGGGAGGTATTTTATGGAGACCTATGTTCATCTGTAGAAGTCCTGTGGCTGATATTATGATGATGATGATGATGATGATGATAAAAGAAATAGTGAGGAAAGGGTACCGGGCGCTCTCTCCATACAAACGTAGTCGACTGTTTCCTCCTTGGATAATGACACTAGAGCAAATATTTTTGTTGCATAAAACTTTTAACTGCCTAACTGACCATGCCCCTGTGTTTGTTTTTTAAATCTTAATTTTTATGATAATTAGAAAATAAAAAAAACTAAGATTATATTTTGTTGTTATTTATTGTTGTAACGGCAACACAAATACATAATCTGTGAAAATTTCTACTGTCTAACTATCACAGTTCATGAGATACAGCCTGGGGACAGACATACAGTGAAATCTTAGTAATAGGGTCCCGTTTTTATTACCCTTTGGGTACAGAACTCTACAAAGTCCACTTTAGTCACAGAAAAGTTGGACTCAATGGACTCCTAAACCACTTAACCGATTATAATAATCTTAATATATATAAATCTCGTGTCACAATGTTTGTCCTCAATGGACTCCTAAACCACTTAACCGATTATAATAAAATTCGCACACCATGTGCAGTTCGATCCAACTTGAGAGATAGGATAGCTTACATCCCGATATTTCCACGGGATCGGGAGTTACGCGGGTGAAACCGCGTAGGGCAGCTATTATAGTATAGATATCAATAGATATCTTGCTATCTCTATCTGTTCAGGTGTTATGTAAATAATATAAAAAATACAAACACAATTCTCAGTAGGTACGGCTGTTAACAGACTTGCACTTAATTATTTTGATAAAGGTTTATTGGGTCATTTGGGAGGAAAAAATTTATGGGACGATAAAATAGCCGGGGTATAACAGAAATACGTAAGAGGTACCTATATCTAATAGGTATTTACGATACAAGTTCACGAATCGGACAGTGGTATTTTCCTATGAGCAACTTTAGTTGTTACCTCAATACTTACACTAGAGCGGTGTTGGCCTAGTGGTAGATACCTCGACTTTAATACTGAAGGTCGTGCGTTCAAATCCCGGCCGGGTTTGACCTATTCTCTTTCATTTGCCATTCTATGTTTGTCTCCAAAAATGATCTTTCTCGATATACTTACTTAAAAAAAAAGCTATCTTAATATATATAAATCTCGTGTCACAATGTTTGTCCTCAATGGACTCTTAAACCACTTAACCGATTTTAATAAAATTCGCACACCATGTGCAGTTCGATCCAACTTGAAAGATAGGATAGCTTGCATCTTAATTTATCCCGATATTCCCACGGGATCGGGAGTTACGCTTAATATATATAAATCTCGTGTCACAATGTTTGTCCTCAATGGACTCTTAAACCACTTAACCGATTATAATAAAATTCGCACACCATGTGCAGTTCGATCCAACTTGAAAGATAGGATAGCTTGCATCTTAATTTATCCCGATATTCCCACGGGATCGGGAGTTACGCGGGTGAAACCGCGTAGGGCAGCTAGTTGAAAATAAATAAAGACTATCGAAACGGAAACAAAAGACTATCGAAACTGATATATAAGAGACGAACGAAAAAAAAGTTTACTTCGTATTTTGTTTCCTAATCGCAAAATACGAAGTAAACTTATATATAGCACAGAATATATATGTACGAGTACGATAGTCGAAATATAAATCTCTTAAAAAAAATAATAAATAAGAAAGTCTTACGAACTTAAATTCACTTTGATTTATACGTAAGCCAAACTCCCTAATCTTTAAACCACAAAGTGTGAAAGTTAGGCTGGATACTTCAGGAAAATAAATAAATCAACGTCTGACGAAATGCAAGTCATGTTCTAGAAGTATTTTTATTCAGTTTTTTTGACCATAGAGTTAAATAAAATAGGTATTACTTAGGTAGGTAGGCAGGCTAGGTGTATTGCTTCGTCAGTCTGCCCTTTACTGGCAATCTCCTAACTGCTTCCGGCCTATCCTGACTCCGGAACGAAGCGAATCATAAGATTTACTTACTAGAATAGAGAGTAACATCATAAATGCTTTGAGCAAATACATTTTACTCGAACTCTTGGAAACGTTTTACATAATATGTTTGACATTAATTAACAATGAACATTATTAAGTCTCTTTCTAGTTGCCCGAGCGACGATGGTGTGTAACCACATTATTAAAGCTCTTTACTCATGCGGTGTAACTATGAAATGTTTTTATTTACCTACCCTTTTTATGCTATGCAATGCAAATTAATCTTGGCTATTATACCAACGGTCCAGAAGCCAGGAGTACAACCTACACAAAAAAATGTTTTAAAGAATGGTCAATGGTAAGGCAAAATGGTCACCAAAATTGTTTTGTATTTAACCTTTGATTTTTAAAAAGATTGTGCAAATTGAGCATGACATGGCACAACCAAAGTTGCACAATAGTTTATTTTTCTTACTGAATATGAACAAGCACATTTTACAGTTATTATGTCATAGATAAGTATAACTTTCATGCATTGTTTGTATGTATGGACTAGATACAACAAACAACACTGTAGGTACCTACAAAAAACTTATGCTACACAAATTAATCTCTTTCCAGTAGAGTATCAAAAATATGTTTTAAAAAATCTAGCGAGAGTTTCATCAAAATGTTTTTAGGATACGGAACCTTAAAAACAGAGGAACATATTGGTGAAACCTCAAAACGTAATAAAGGAACCCTTATAAGATCACTATCTTGTCTGTCTGTCCATGTTGATTTTCTCAGGAACGGGTGGACCTAGCAAATTGAAACTTACACCAGATACTGAGGTCTATAGTCACTATTAGGTGTATAAAAATCAAGGTCCTGAGTCAACACGATAAAAAGATATAGGGAAATTTAGATTTTCGCGAAAATTTGTTTTATTGATTGTGCATTATGTGCATGACATGCCACAATAAAGTTGCACTATAGTTTATTTAGTCTCTGAGATGATAAAACTAAGCTTGAGCTTGATAGTTATCTATCTATCTATCTTGACACAGCATTTAATGTCTGATAATTTTTTCATGTATTTTATGGATCTTGAGTCTACTTCGTCAGAGATAAAGCCGGGTTATCTGTTACTGAACGAAAACACATTTTTATGATAATTCGACGATATTTTTGCGAAATTGAGCTAAGTAATGTACCTAATATTCGTATTTACCTATCTATTTAAGAAAATAAAAAAATATTGCAGGACAATCCACACATAGCGACTTCTATTGCTGTTTTTAGATGATCGTGTATAACATAGCCACAGAATATAGCATAATACCTAAATGATAACGATCAAAGTTAAATAACTAATTAAATAAATATAATATAATATTATATTTTGTACGTTTTGTACATAACTAGTTAAAACAACACTGCCTAAAGTGCCTACCAGCTTTTTATTAGTAATTCAACTCATATTTATAAAACCTACTCTCTGGGAGCACTCTGAACAGTAACGAAATCAAAAGCGTATGTGTATAAAAAATATATTAGATTTTTTTATTTATACAATTTAGTAAGTATTTCAGAATGATTAGTATTAGCTTCAGGCAGTGAACGGAAAATAAGTTCACTGGCTTCAGGTGACCAAAGGGCTGGCTGCTACTTTGACCAATGGATCGGCATTGTCATCCAATTAGGTAAATGCAGCGAGCCTTTTGGACACTACATAGGGAAAGTATTTAGATTTTTAATATTATTATGTTTAGGGTTCCGTACCCAAAAGGTAAAAACGGGACCCTATTACTAAGACCTCGCTGTCCGTCCGTCCGTCTGTCTGTCACCAGACTGGATCTCAAAAACCATGACAGCTAGAGAGTTCAAATTGCCACAGATGATGTATTTCTGTTGCCGCTATAACAACAAATAAGTACTAAAAACAGAAAAAGTAAATATTTTAGTAGGTATGTTTTTAAGAATTTTAGGTTATTTTCATGTTTACCATTTTTTTGGCAATTTATCTTTTTTGTTAATTGTACTCCCAAAAGGGCAGGCAAAAGGCTTTTAACCTATACAGCCTCGTCTGTCTGCCTTGTCTCGTTAGCCTTGTCTTACATACAATATTTTTAGGGTTTTTTGCTCGAAATGTATCGATCGTATTTCTATTTAAATTAAGTCGTAACTTTGTAATGTTTTGTAACTTGTAAATTAATTAATTTATACAACAAAAGATAATCAATACTGCTGTAACGTACAAAATGTAACGTAACGTTGCGCGATCTCGGTGTCGTCGTCGCATTTGAATCGAAAACAGTACTAAATTATAGTATTTTCGGCAGAGCAATAGTAACAGTCTTGACTTCCAAATACTCGTCAACGCAATGTAGCCCACTGAAAAAAAATGTTTTACTTAGTAGTGCAGGCACATAATATGTTTCCCCTCTATGCATAATACACAGCACGTATAACTAAGAGTAATAGTTTTATTGTTTAACTTACTTCTCACGTCCTATACCAGATTCCTTGAATCCTCCAAATGGTAGTTGTGGTGTGAACGTAATGTAGTTGTTGACCCTGGACATAGTAAGAAAATGATATTTTACGTGGACGGAGGAAATGAATAGGACAAGTGCGGAAATAGCCCCGTAATTCTAAACTAAACTAACCCTGCTGTACGTCTTAAAACTGTTTTGAGGCAACTACACTGGGATAATATCCCTAGATGTCCGGCTTCGGTAACAGTCTACCGGCCTAAATCGTAACGCCAAGCTGACTTTTCAGTATACCGACACGTAGGCCGGTGCAGTCACTATAGGATTACGGGTCGGAAAGCTTTCGTTTCACTGCCTTCCATCCGTGACTTGATACCCGCTTATTTGGGAGATTTATTATTTAAAACCCAAGTGTATTTACCAGACGACTCCAGACTCGACGTGTTTGCTGAAGTGTAGTACAGTCTTGATGTCGTTGGTGAAGATACCGGCTGCGAGCCCATAGGTGGTGTCGTTGGCGCGGTCAATTACCTCGTCCAAGGTAGAGAACTTTAGGATACTTTGGACCGGGCCAAAAATCTTAAACAAAACAAAACAACACTCATTATCCCGCATCACCATGTCATTTGTAGCTAGATAGGTACAGCGTTATTGTCAGTGGATCAGCTTCCTTTCTTGTGATACGCACCTCTTCCTTCGCAATAGTCATATTATCAGTGACGTCAGCGAACACGGTAGGTTCAATGTAAAACCCACTTTGTCCTACCCTCTTTCCTCCTGTCAATAATTTTGCACCGTCTTTGATACCTTTTTGAATATAGCGTAATACTTTTTCACCCATTTCTCCGTCGATCTGCAAAAAAGTAAGCTGTGAAATTACTAGAACTTTACCTTCGTTTTGGCTCTACCTCTGCCATAATCAGGATAAAGCAAGATTCAAAAATTAAGATGCAAGTCAAAGGCAAAGTAAAACCATTTGTACTTACCTGTGGTCCATGCTGTGTGGTAGGGTTACTTGGAGGGCCAATTTTAATATTTTTTGCATATTCTACAGCACGCTTCACAAATTCGTCGTAAATTTCGGAATGAACATACAATCGCGATGCAGCCACACAGGCTTGTCCTTGATTAACGAACACAGCATTAGCTGCATAAGGTACCGCCTCATCCACTAAAAACAAAGTTAAAGTATGTACTATAGGGTTGTGCATGGTTTGTCGTTATATTGCCTGAATCATATTTCTAAAGCGTTTGCGATAACTCACGGTTCACGTCGTTCATGATAACCAACGGGCTCTTGCCTCCAAGTTCTAGAGTTACTCGCTTTAAGTTAGATTTTCCTGATGCCTGTTGAATTAACTTTCCGACCTATGAATATAAAAATAGATGTAATCCTCAGCCATAGAAATCAGTATCATTTCTCCCTGTATGTATAGTGAATGAATAATCCTTACTTCAACTGATCCAGTGAATGAAATCTTGTTGACTTTAGGATGGTGTGTGAGTGCGACGCCAGCGTCCTCTCCGAAGCCGTTGACAATGTTGACAACGCCGGGTGGTATGCCCGCCTCTACCACCAGGGCGCCCAGGTACAGCGCCGTCAGCGGCGTCTGCTCCGCTGGCTTCACCACCACGGTACAACCTATATACGTAACGCAGCACGTTTTGTTAACCACTTCTTCTTAAAATGAATCAGGGATAATGAATTGTAGCCACACTTACCTGCAGCTAGAGCAGTAATAACTTTTTGAATAAAAAGAACAATTGGTACATTCCATGGCAGAATTATTCCACAAACTCCAACAGGCTGTTTTAGCGTGTACGAGAAAACATCACCATCTAAAAGAGCAATGACATTTAAAACAATCTTTATAACCTTATTATAATCCCTACATGCTTATGGTTTATACATTTGATTAGAACCGTTTACCTGTAGCAATGGTTTCCCCTTGAATTTTGTCAGCTAAACTTGCTATGTATCGGACACTATCGCTTGCTCTGGATAAAAAGGGCTCAGCGAATGTCATCAACATGCCGTTGTTTAAGCTCTCTAGTTGCATGAGATACTTGACGTCCCTTTCGACCAAGTCTGCAAATTTGGTTAATAGCTTCCCTCGCTTGGAGGCGTCCATCAGCCTCCATTCTGAGTTGCGATGGAACGCGCGCTTGGCTGCCTCAACTGCTGCCTCGATGTCTGCCTAAATAAAACAATCGTTTTTAACCTCCTCCGAAAAATTACGTCGTCCATTCGAATAACTTCGAACACCGACATTAAAAAACTGTAATTTATCTGACTCAGTTCGAACTATGCTCTTGTTAGAGAATCTTGTTCTCCTCTGTGTTTCTTCGAGAGGCTAAGGATGTTGTTCTAGACGTCTCATCGAACAACTCTTGTACCTACTTACTACAAGTTTTAAAAATTTGAATTTTTTTCATTAGTACTATCAATCTAGCTAAACCCTTTACCTACCTATACGCATGATAGGTACTTAGTTTCATAGCAATCGGTACAGCTGTTTTCGAGTTATAAATGGTGTAATTTTCATATTATTTCATATTATGTACGTGGTTTAAAATAAAATATAAGTAAGTAGATTAGTTCAATTACGTAATATAAACATTGTTTCGAAAATTTTGAAGTTAGGTATGTTTGCTCAAACAACAATTATATTTGGAGTTTGAAGTCGTTGACCTTAGTGCATATCTTGGGGTTCATTTGTTTATACAGCTAATTTAAAAAAAAATAGTACATTGCGATACAAGTGTGGAAAGTTTAAGCGGTTTATGACGCGCGAGCGGAACGCGAGCGTGGCAAAAGCCGAGATGGAATTATCAACTTTCCACGCGTGTATCGTACGACGTTTTTATCACAGTTGCGAATAAAAAAAAGACTTGTTGAAATAATAAAAAGTTTTTAAGAATTTTAGGTTATGTTTACTATTTTTTGTTAATTACACTCCCGAAAGGCTAGGCAAAAGACTTTTAACCTATACAACCTCGTCTGACATACAATATATTTTTAGGGTTTTTTTCATTTGTTTTCGCGTCGGCGGTTAAAAACAATATAATGGTAAGGAAAAAATATATTTATGTACCTAAAGAAAAAACAAAACTCAATTTTTAATTATTTTCAAAGACGTTATCACGTAAAATTATCGTTCGCTATCAGACTTTAGAGACAACCTTTTGAAAAGAAGAATAAAAAAGGTAGGTACCAACAAAGAGTTTTAAGCCAGCAAGGCTTAAAAACTCTTTGATAGTACCTTTTTTCTATACATCAATTAGCTGTGAGATACGTATTTGACATATCGGGATAGCGTATTATTTTAGCACTAGTTGGATTTTTTTTTATCGCACGCGTGTATAATACGTTGCATTATGAGCCTAAAAGCGGTTTAATAAGATCCACTTTATGAGCAACTGTGATAAAAATAGTATTTTCATTATATGTTCGTTTCTGTACCTAAAACCTATTCTGTGGAAACAAATCGTAAGTACCTACTTACAATTTTTTTTGTCTTAACTTACACAAGTTTGTATTCCTCATATAGCTAGTAGCTACCTATAATACTAAGGTAGATATTATTTCGCTGGTATGTTCTTTCTTACTAGTTCTACCATCAAAATGCAAAATGATAATATGAATATAAGATAAGCATATTGTAGATACGAATTAGGTCTTATTAGTAAATAAAAATAAAAAAAATATTCATTTTGCACATGTCCGTTTCGCACATTCGTGTGAAAAATACGTAGATACTTAACTCATTGTCTCTACTATACTTTCTACTATTTTTTTTATATTGTGTTTCGCCTTACTCAACATTAGACTATTAATTGCCTAATACTGCCTATATAATAACAAAATTATAGGTTCGTTTACCTTTCCACCTTCAGCGACTCTTGTAATGACTGATCCATCTTCAGGGCTGTAAGTTTCGAAAGTCTTTCCACTCTTGGCGTCCACCCACTCGTTGTTTATCAACAGCTAAAATCGAACAACAAAAAATCAGCATCTTTTGTACGCTACCCTTACATAAACAACTGTAGCTTTTGATGTAAATATCAACTCACTTTTTTGTATTTAATTTCGACAACCATTTTTACGTTCGCTGAAGATAACGCGGCCAACGCACTAAACGAATGTACTTAGTCGTTGTTTCTATCTGTAAGGTATTATTAACCAAATTTATTTTATCAAATACTTACTTGCAACGCCTAGCAGTTTTACTTAAGTTTCGATCTTGTGAGTATATTTGGGATAATAAAGAAACATATGTTACCGCTAAATTAAGAGTGACATATTAGGCTACTGTGTGGTTTGATTGAGGGTACTTAACTACATTAAATCCTTGGTATTCCTTCCAAGGATTTAATATATTATCCATAAGCTAAGTTTCATCTAATTAATAGTTTCAGAGCTTATTTATAAACAAAAATATTTTAAATGATGGTATTAGATATCCAATATTGATTTTATAATATCTACAATAATCTACATTATAATACGTAGTCGGCGGCTTATATTGAAATAGGTACCTTTAGAACGAAATCTCCTTTAGCACCTATTAGACGCGAAACACCAACTCGCGATTTTGTGAGTGCATCCCATCGACCCCGGTGGTCCCGCCCCGGTAACGGGACCGTTGGGAAAAATTGTTTCATCGACCCCGGTAGTGCCCACCCCGTCGTTTACCGGGGTAGATGGCATAAATCAAGTGTCATCTACCCCGGTGTGTTTTTAAATGAAAAGCGCTTTAAAACGTAGTAATGTTTAAAGCGGGGACAATAGAGTATTATTGTGTGACCAAAAAATACGTTTTATAATTAAAAAAGGTATTCAACGTGAAAATGTCTTATTACCAGACCGATAACAACGTGAGCAAAGCTAACGTACCTAATAATAAAAAATCAAAATATTTTCAGTAGTTCGTCCATCGCTCAATATTTATGACATATCAAACAACAATAGGCACTTAGACGAGTCAAGTTTGAAACGGTACCTAACGAACAAAATAAAATAGTCTATCCATAACTATCTTTCAACCAATAGAAAGCGATTCACAAATGCATTGTCCAGTGACGTCAGGCAGTCAGTCGCTTTAAAGCGATCAAAGTCGTGTGGTGTCTTAATGTGACTAGGTAAGTGAAGTGATTTCAATACTATTCTTATTAAATGTTATTAAATGTGAGACAATGTATTTTGAACACGATTTTATTAGTTTCACCTGTATATTTGCTTGCTTGTATGTAACCGACTCTTTCGGGCTCGATTTTGCCCTACTTAGAACGATCAGATTTTATTCAAACTTTGCACACCTGTCAAAGACCGATGACAATTTAATGCAATTATTCGATTAAACAATCCGATTATCCTGATCAGTTTCGCCAAGATTCATCAATTTCTTTCCGTATCCTTTGCATACGCATGCGCGCAGTTCCAGATTCAGGCGCAGAACAGACGATTGGAAACCGTAAATCCATTGGGATAGAGTCTATATTTGTATACGCCCGCGTCACATTTTGTATGAAACGGCGATGCGCGGGTACCGCTTGCGCACCACTACAAATATAGACTCTATCACAATGTTCTTACTAAAAAGCGAAAAATAAACTCTTTAAAAACTAAAACACGATTTTATAGAAAATTCAACTAAAAAATGAAAAATAAATAATAGTTTAAAAAATAGAAAAAATAAATAAACTGAGAATAGTGTAAATTAGAAATAAATGTATATTATTGTAAAAAAAAAGCGTAGGTGCATAGTGTCAATAGTTATAAATGTTTTATTGACAGATATGAGTAAAAGGCTCATCTAAGCTATTTTAATCTTCTATATATATAAAAGAAAGTCGTGTTAGTTACACTTTTTATAACTCGAGAACGGCTGAACCGATTTGGCTGAAAATTGATGGTGAGGTAGCTTAGAACCAGGAGAAGGACATAGGATACTTTTTCTTTCTTTCTTTTTTTTCTTTTTTTTCAATATTGCTTTTGGGTTATTGGGTTTGGGTTTGCGCGGGTGAAATTAAATATACGTACGAAATATTCTTTTTTTTTTCGATATTCAAACAAGATCGGGACTTACGCGGGTGAAATTAAATATACGTACGAAGTATTCTTTTTTTTCGAATTTCAAACGATATCGGGACTTACGCGGGTGAAATAAAATATACGAAATATTCTTTTTTTTTTCGATATTCAAACAAGATCGGGACTTACGTGGGTGAAATTAAATATACGAATTATTCCATATTCAAACCCGCATAAGTCCCGATCCCGTAGGAATATCGGGATATACACTATTATGTATTCTGTGACGTTCGTCTTTGTTGTAAGGCGTTCGACCGGGGGGTTTTCTCGAGCGGCTGCAGTTTTTTTGTTGATTACTCAGCACCTTCTTATTGGATTTTCTAAATCGGTCCAGGTGTTTTCGAGTAATCGGCGAACATACCATAAAATATACATAATATATTATGCTTGTGCATGCGACGAATTGAGAACCTCCTCCTATTTTGAAGTCGGTTAAACAGAGTTGGGCAATATGTAATCTAACTACTGATTACTAACTACGATTAATTTAAGTAGTTAGTAATCAAAATGTTTAACTACCTAAAATAATCGTAAAAAGTAGTTAAACATTTTGATTACTAACTAATAATTGTAGTTGCAATCACGATTACTTGATTACTTTTTTTAACTACATTTACAATAATGTTGAGTATTAAAAAACCCGGCCAAGCGCGAGTCGGACTAGCACACGAAGGGTTCCGTACCATGTTGTGTGGGAGATCCACTTAACTTTTTTTATACCTGTCTGTCTGTCTGTCCGTCCGCCCGTCTGGAACTGTCTGGCACTGTCTGTCAATGTCTGTCACTGTCTGGCACTGTCTGTCACTGTCTGTGACTATCTGACACTGTCTGGCACTATCTAGAACCGTCTGGATTTGTCTGGATTTGTCTGGAACTGTCTGTCACTGTCTGGAACTGTAGAGCACTGTCTGTCACTGTCTATTGGTTGAAAGATAGTTATGGATAGACTATTTTATTTTGTTCGTTAGGTACCGTTTCAAACTTGACTCGTCTAAGTGCCTGTTGTTGTTTGATATGTCATAAATATTGAGCGATGGACGAACTACTGAAAGTATTTTGATTTTTATTATTACGTTAGCTTTGCTCACGTGTTATCGGTCTGGTAATAAGACATTTTCACGTTGAATACCTTTTTTAATTATAAAAAGTATTTTTTGGTCACACAATAATACTCTATTCTCCCCGCTTTAAACATTACTACGTTTTAAAGCGCTTTTCATTTAAAAACACACCGGGGTAGATGACACTTGATTTGTGCCATCTACCCCGGTAAACGACGGGGTCGGCACTACCGGGGTCGATGAAACAATTTTTCCCAACGGCCCCGTTACCGGGGCGGGACCACCGGGGTCGATGGGATGCACCCGATTTTGTGGTGTTTTGCGGATTAGCAGAAATATTTACGTAAAATACCAACTACGCACAATCCCACAAGCACAAAACACCACCTCTCGTGCACAACAGAAAATGTGTACGTGGAAGGTAATATTACTAGGCTAGTATATCGGTATCTAAGTAGCTACTCTGGAAATATTCTTGCATTTTTTGCGACAAGATTTGAACTCGCGACTTCTGCACAGTTGGTAATGACAGACTCATTACCAACTGTGCAGTAGTGTGCACGATATATTCAATCAACTTCTTAAACAAACATGTTCAATTGTTAATGGTAATTTAATCCTTACTTAATAGTTGTAAGGCGCTCAACTACTGATACCGCCGAAGTAGCATGATGTGTAATTGTGTAAGGCATATTCTGTGACTTATATTATATAAGGCATTCGATTGTGTTGAGATACATGATGCATGATACGTTGATTAAACTGCGCCTGTTGTGGCGCATAAAGATGGCACTCGGGAATAAGTGATAGAGAACGTACCGTCGCTGCAGCTGCGGCTGTGGTTTTGATAAAGATAAAGATTCTGACAGCTAAAGATTTTGATAAAGGTTCAAAAATTCAAAAATAAGTTCGTTTGTGTACTCCATTTCTCCGCAAGTTCCGCAACCAACAACACACAACACCACTACTCGAGTTCAAACAAGTTCTGACTTGTTTACGTACAAACAAGTTCTGACCTGTCGTCTGGCGTACCGGCGCACCGCCACAGACGTCCTGTGCTACCACGGACGAGACCCTTCCCACGGTGTGTCGTGCGAGCTGGTCCGCGGTCCGTCCGCGATATCACGGACCGTGGGAAGCTAGCTTAAGATGTAGCACGAATAGGTTTTGGTGGGAACGAGTCAACAATACGTCGTGCTGCAGTTTTATTTACACAAACCTTAGTTGTAAACCGAGTTGAATTGTATAATTGTAGTGGAATGTCATCCAATTTAGTTCCGTGAAAGTGCAAAAGTGTGGTGAAAGTAAAAATCAGGGTCATTAAGAAGTGTGGGGGAAAACACAAGGAGCCCAATAAGTTAAAACCTCCTGCTAAGTATAAGCGCCTGGTACTTTTCGTTCTGTACAACGTACAAATAGGATTTTAGTTGACTGAGGCACAGACCTGAGGATGATTAGGAAAAAACACCGCCAGTAACTTATGAACGCCTGGTCCTTAATTCTGCTGTTTTTGCAAAAAAATCTTTCAAATACTAGATAATGATAGCACCTTATAATCTATGAAAGCCTGGTACATTAGCTTCATAATAATAAATCTTTTAATGAAGTAGAAGCGTTGTTAGTAGTTAGTAATGACTGGGAATAGCCAACTATTAAAAATGTTTAGTGACATTTTTTTTTCCAATTTTCATTCGTTTCCACCTAGGAACGTACCTAGGTGGGAACGACTGAAAACATTATGTTCATTCTGATGACTGTACTTCACCAGGATGACCTTATTTTTTTTCAAAATCAATTTAAACTCTATACCTAAGTTTTTGCAAAAAAAATAAAGTGTATAACTAGTTATCGATAGTTTCAGTCAGTTTTCCATCTCTATTCAAAAGTTTAGTATGCCTATCGTGAGCGCAACAAAACAGGTGCGCAAATGTGGAATAGTTTGGGTGCGCAGTTTTGGGTGCGCATTAAAATGGTTGCGCAATAAGGAATCCCTCTATTAAGTAGGGGCACATGAGTAGAGAATTCCTACTCATGTGGTGGGGGTAGACAATCGGGAACGTTTAACATCGAACAAAACTACCATGCGAACGAAGTCGCGGGCAACAGTTAGTACCTATATATTTTATCTTTTTTCATTTGCTATTCATAAGAAGGATGTGCTTGCTCTTCTGAGCATAGTTTCTCAAAACGAGGCTCAAGTTTCGAAATTGCCGCTCTCATCTTAGTCTCAAAATTTATTATGGTTATGTCTATACATTATAAGGTCTAAACAAATCGCCTCACGACGCGCCTGGGACAACACTGCGGCTCCTCAGGGCATCTCCCGATGCACAGTTTGGGAAGCCCTGACCTAGTAAATAACAAAGCAAGTGTGGAATAAAATATTTATTTAACAAAATTACATTTTTTTATAATAGTTGGCATGTACCTATCTACAATCACTAGACAGTATTATCCATAATAATATCCAACACATCTGAATGCAGGCTACCGTCTTGATTAAAAAATTTCATTTTAATCGCAAATTCTTGGGGAATGGTACCGCTGTACACGATGGCGACCGTAAAGTCTACCGTTCCTCCAAACTTGATCCAATCGTTTATGTAGTTTTCGACAACCTTGTACGGTCCGCGATTCAATGCTAATTTCTGACCGACAAAGTTAAAAAGATCAGTGGTACCGCCGTTTTGATATGCGACTATATGGCCCACATCGATATCATTAGTCACACCGCTATACATTTTGTTTACATTTGTACGAGCTGCTCTGGGTATATCCGACGGTTGGCGTGGCACGCGTGGCACGTGGGCTCCACTAACAGTTGCCTTCACGATCAGAGGTAGGTACACCGTTTCGCCGTTGTTGTTTATCGCATTTCTCGTAGTTACGAAAGTGAACGGTGCCGGTGGGTTCCGTATATTTTGTAGGGTCAAGCCGGAATTGTTAATTGTGTTAATCAAATCTTGGGTGTGTCCATCGGTACCGTTCCTCACATGAGCTAGGCAAGCGGCCGAACACAACTCCGGTGAAAATATCCGGTCTAGAGAGCTGCACGTCTTGCAACAAATACACGAAAATAAAAATAGGATATAATTTAATTTCATTGTTGTAACAACACACGACACTCACAAAATAAAAAGGAAGAGCGAGTGAATCTAATTTATACCCACCGAGAGCATACAATAACGACTACAGATAACTTATATAAACAAAAAAAACTCATTAGGAATTAACCATCGTTAGTTAAAGTTGACCTTTAGCTCATAACAAAATAAACAAATTTTAATAACTCCTACTAATATTATAAATGTGAAAGTTTGTGTGTGTATGTATGTTTGTTATTCCTTCACGCTACAACTACTAAACCGATTGAAATGAAACGTCTTCCTACCTGTAATCGCGGGCATCGAATGCCCCTATTTATTTATTGGTCTTTGAGTCACGAGCGTATAGGAAAGTGTGCTACATCTTAGATCTTAAGCCGCATCGTCATTTACCATCGTGTAAGATAGTGGTCAAACGCTGACCTATTATTATAATTACATTTAACATTAATTAACGATATTTTCGTTCATTAATCTTTATTTACGACTAGCTGCGCCCCGCGGTTTCACCCGCGTAAGCTCACCGTTTAAACCTTCCCTGGACTTGGACAAACACAACAAAAAAAGAATTGGCCAAATCGGTCCAGCCGTTCTCGAGTTTTAGCCAGACTAACGAACAGCAATTGATTTTTATATTATAGACTAGCTGCGCCCCGCGGTTTCACCCGCGTAAGTACTCACCGTTTAAACCTTCCCTGGACTACAACAAACACAACAAAAAAAGAATTGGCCAAATCGGTTCAGCCATTCTCGAGTTTTAGCCAGACTAACGAACAGCAATTGATTTTTATATTATAGATAAGATACAATTTAAGCAATTGTTTGAAGAGAGAGGAGAAGAGAGAGGGGACAATTGTGTCTTTCACCTTTCGAATACGTTTCAATAAAGAAAAGTAAATCCAAGAATTATTTACATTTTTCTCAATTTAACTTTCCAGTTACATTTCAATTTATAAAGTTCGAAACGTGTAATTCTCTAATATATTAGAAACCTGTTTTAAGTACTATCTATACTAATAATATTACCTAAATCTAAAAAAATGCGCGATTTTAGGGTAACCAACTTTTGTTTTTTATATGGGCCTTCAGAAGCAAAAATGCTGAAAAGACTTGCGAGCCCAATTTTGGCAAAAACTAAAAGTGCATGCTTAGATTTAAAAAAAAGTGATTACCTTTGGCTAAGAATTGAATCTGTTAATTTTCCAAAAACAACATCCTAAATTTTGATACTTATCGATAATTTTGCTAATAGAGAGACATTCCAGTTGACGACCCAGTTGGCACAATGGTTACCATGCCGGACTGCCAAACACTGGGTGGCGGGTTCGATTCCCGCCACAGACAAGTATTTATACTTAGATATTTGTCTGTGGTCTGGTTGTTTCTATGAGGGATTCCTTATTGCGCAACCATTTTAATGCGCACCCAAAACTGCGCACCCAAACTATTCCACATTTGCGCACCTGTTTTGTTGCGCTCACGATAGGCATACTAAACTTTTGAATAGAGATGGGAAACTGACTGAAACTATCGATAACTAGTTATACACTTTATTTTTTTTTGCAAAAACTTAGGTACTGGTTGTGCAGCGAATGGTGAGCGCTGGCGGAAATTGGTGGGGATGGTTTGCGCATGTACAATCGCGCACAGAATTATTACAGCCAAACCGTCATACTTTGTTTACATTCCGTATATGATTTTGCCCAACCAGAAAAACATTCATTTAAATACTATTACTATTATATAGTATATTTATTCACTGTAATTTACACTATTAAACTATAGATAGACTACTAATATGGAACTCAAATTAAATAAACATATTTCCTTTTATTGAAACAACTACCTATTGACTACTGATCTTCTATTGATCGATAATCTGTCACTGTCACTTTAATTAAACTGTCAGATTGCTGTCAAATGTATATTTTCTATTGTTTTTGGCGCGAACTTCAAACCACGGAACTAATACTGTCCTGTACATTTACTGAACAAAGGTACGAACACGGATTTCTATGCCTGCACCAATGATTACCAGTTTGATTATTTTTACTTTTTTGTTTGTGTTTTCAGGTTTTTTTGAAGTCGGTTTTTAAAATTTTAATTTATTTTTTGATTTAACTATTTTTAGTGCCGCTGTCACTGAAATTTCCATTATCCCCTTTCAAATAATTTTTTTTTCCAGTGTAGGCGTCTCCGAGTTATCGGGGAACATACATAAAAAAAATATCCCGACGAATTGAGAACCTCCTCCTTTTTTGAAGTCGGTTACAAATAGCCAGACAGACAGACGTCGTAACATGACGACTTATAGTAATCCAAAAATGAGTGATTAAGCGATTATAGATTGGCGATTAATATTTAGATAAAAAAGTAATTAATAACTAAATATTAATTTTACAAAAAATCACTTAGTATAATATGTACAGGGTGTCCCGTAATGAATAGATAAGCGGGCACCCACGGAAAGAGGACACTGTGCCGATTCAGAAAAATGAACTCATCATCATCATGGCGTATGGCATTCATCCTGCGTGGATCATACCTCTATATCTAAGTTTTTCAGCCAGCTTGCGGCGGCAGTTGTAAGTTTATGGACTTCCGAAATTCCACCGGGAAAACGGCGAAGTGGGCATTCGTTTACCACATATATGGGAAAGGGTTTGGTCAGGCGCTCCGCAATCGCACTGTGGTGACTCCCTTAGTCCCCATTTATGGAGGTGGTGGTTAGTTTTCCCGTGGTTGGAACGAAATCGGTTCAATCGGGTCCAAGATTTACGGTCAGAGTCGAAACCGGGTAACTTCTTCGTGGGGTCCGAAACGAGATTCGAATTAACGTGTTCAAAAAGGCCCCACTCCGAACGCCACGCCTCGTTTAGGTCAAACTGGTTTTTGATACGCTCGTCTGTCCAGATTGGGAACCTTGAAGTCAGACGGCAATATGGAAGGTCGTCCAGAGTCTCTTTGATGGGCATGGGTTTGGAGCAGTTTGGCTTGGAACATTTCTCCCATTCGTTGGCAGCTGCTCTACATCTACGAAGTTCGGGCGGTGGAATGTGCGTTAGTACGGGAAGCCATGGAAGTGGGGTTGATTTTATTACTCCCGATATTAGGCGCATGACTTCGTTCAGCTGGGTGTCGACCTTATTTCTGTGGGTACTGCGATACCATACAGGCGCACAGTACTCAGCGGTCGAGTATACGAGCGCTAGAGCGGATGTACGAAGAACATCTGCAGAAGCTCCCCAGCTTGTGTCTGCCAGCCTACGGATAATGTTGATTCTCGTTTTCAGCTTCTGCTTGACGTTTTCGAGATGAGGCTTAAAAGTCAGTGAGCGATCAAATATTACGCCCAGGTATTTTGGGGTAAAGTTGTGCTTCACTGTTTCACCGCAGAAGGTCACCTGGAGTTTTCTTTTGGCCAGGCAGCTGGTGAGATGAAATGAGGCGACCTCGGTTTTCGATGGGTTGGGTCGTAGACGCCATTTTCTGTAATAGTCCCCCATAGTTTTAAGTCCTCAGTCAGAGCCCGCTCTCCCAGTTCGAAAGTTCTTGACTGATAGGCCAATGCTAGGTCATCCGCATAAGCAAACTTTCTGGATCTTGTGGTTGGCATGTCATGGATGTAGATGTTAAACAGGAGTGGTGCCAAAACTGAGCCTTGTGGAAGTCCATTTTTTACGAGGTGGTAGCGGCTGCTTTTTTCGCCTAAATGAACCTTTATATAGCGGGGACTGAGGAGAGTTTTAATGAGGCGGAGCATTTTGTGACAGGGAAAATGAACTACCTACTCATAAAATTATACTCAATCATAAATTCTCTTAAACCATTCTGACACTAAATAGTAATTATTACAAATCAAGTATAGTTTATTTTTTGTTACAATTGATTTTGTTTAATTATTGTATTGTTTAATAATAATTACTATTGTTTCTATAGTAAAAAAACTCAGTCTGACTCACGCAGTCTGATTTAATAAAAAAAATTCCACGCCAATGTCTTGCTTATTAAGAAGTGTGGGGGAAAACACAAAGAGCCCAATAAGTTAAAACCTCCTGCTAAGTATAAGCGCCTGGTACTTTTCGTTCTGTACAACGTACAAATAGGATTTTAGTTGACTGAGGCACAGACTGAGGATGATTAGGAAAAAACACCGCCAGTAACTTATGAACGCCTGGTCCTTAATTCTGCTGTTTTTGCAAAAAAATCTTTCAAATACTAGATAATGATAGCACCTTATAATCTATGGAGGCCTGGTACATTAGCTTCATAATAATAAATCTTTTAATGAAGTAGAAGCGTTGTTAGTAGTTAGTTATGACTGGGAATAGCCAACTATTAAAAATGTTTAGTGCCATTTTTTTTCCCAATTTTCATTCGTTTCCACCTAGGAACGTACCTAGGTGGGAACGACTGAAAACATTATGTTCATTCTGATGACTGTACTTCACCAGGATGACCTTATTTTTTTTCAAAATCAATTTGAACTCTATACCTAAGTTTTTGCAAAAAAAAATAAAGTGTCTAGTTATCGATAGTTTCAGTCACTTTCCCATCTCCATTCAAAAGTTTAGTATACCTATCGTGAGCGCAACAAAACAGGTGCGCAAATGTGAAATAGTTTGGGTGCGCAGTTTTGGGTGCGCATTAAAATGGTTGCGCAATAAGGAATCCCTCAAAATAGCAAAGTAAACACTGTTGGTAGTGGCAACTATAAATAGACAGGTACAAGCCAAGCTTGTTTTTTAAACGTATCCACTTATCTTAATAATATGTATCAGTTGGTAGGCAGATATACTCGTGGAGTGGGCATACTAGCTTGTTGTTATTATTTTTTTCAAGGCCATATGGTATCATCATTGATTATTTTTGCGAGTCATGATGATATTCAATTTTAGGCACGTAGCATATGCTCAGCATAGGTAGATATATTTTCAAACAAACTAGCTACTATCGCGTGCATATAGGTAGGTACCTAGATACATATTATTATGTTCTTTTGTTAAAAAATCTCCCACTTACCTAGCAGGGATGCGATATAATTGATTTATTTGCTTAATTAGTACCTACCCATCGGTAGTTTATAAAAGAATAGGTACCTAATAATAAAGATACTTAGGTAAGAACTCCATAAACACTGCAAAAAAGATCTAATCTAATATCACCCATTTCCTAAATACCTTATTGCCGTTTTTATTGGTTCTTTGTATTTTTATTGTACAAAATATAGTATCATAATTTTTTTAGGATAGTAGGTTCAGTTCAAAAAAAACAAAAAATAACATGACGTAAGTATGTAGTTTTTTTAATGACACATATTTAAAATTGATACATTTGAATAAACCATTTAAAATTAATTAACATAAGAAAGTGTCACGTCGCATGATGTCCCGTGTCGTCGCCGTCGTTCGTGTCGAACGCATATAAAATTATAGTTTTTTCGGGAGAGTAATTGTAACAGTCTTAACTTCCAAATACTCGTCTACGCAATGTACTCCACTGAAACAAATAAAATGTATTTACTTAGTAGGGTTATTATTGCGATTATTGTAATAAAGGTACAGCACAGGCTCTATTTTATTTATTTCTTTATTGCTCTCTATCTTAGGTGCGAACTATTATTTAAAAAAAAAAAAATACTTTTTCCATATTACTTATCGCCTCAAAGACTCCGCATATTTTAATACACATCATAATATATCTACGAATACTTATTATTTAACTCACTTCTCACGTCCTATACCAGATTGCTTGAATCCTCCAAATGGTAGTTGTGATGTGAACGTAAGGTAGTTGTTGACCCTGGAGGTGGAAGAAAAATGTATTATATTTATTATTAATAATTTAAGTTCTATTAACCCTGCTTTTAAAGTGACGACTAGTATTTATTTACCAGACGACTCCAGACTCGACGTGTTTGCTGAAGTGTAGTGCTGTCTTAATGTCGTTGGTGAAGATACCGGCTGCGAGCCCATAGGTGGTGTCGTTGGCGCGGTCGATTACTTCGTCTAAGGTAGAGAACTTCAGGATACTCTGGACCGGACCGAAAATCTAAAAAGAAACAAACAACACTCATCATCCCGCATCAGATAGATAGGCACAGCGAAATTGTCAATGGATCATCTCCCGTTCGTGTGATACGCACCTCTTCCTTCGCAATGATCATATCATCAGTGACGTCAGCGAACACGGTAGGTTCAATGTAATATCCACCACCTTGCCCTACCCTCTTTCCTCCTGTCAACAATTTTGCGCCACCTTTGATACCTTTTTGGATATAGCCTAATACTTTTTCACCCATTTCTCCGTCGATCTGCAAAAATACTAAAATTAGAAGGTATTCAAAAACTAAAATGCTGAGACGCAAAGTCAAACCTTACCTGAGGGCCGTGCTGTGAGGTAGGATTATTTGGAGGGCCAATTTTAATAGTTTTTGCATATTCTACGGCACGCTTCACAAATTCGTCGTAAATTCCGGCTTGAACATACAATCGCGATGCAGCCACACAAATTTGTCCTTGGTGAGCGAAGACAGCATTAGCTGCATAGGGTACCGCCTCATCCACTAAGAACAAAGAATAGGTGTGTTGTATAGCCTTGTAATGAGTATGGTTTACTGAAGGAATGATTGAATCATATTTCTAAAGCGTTTGAGGTAACTTACAGTTCACGTCGTTCATGATAATCAACGGGCTCTTGCCTCCAAGTTCTAGAGTGACTCGCTTTAAGTTAGATTTTCCTGAAGCCTGTTGAATCAACTTTCCGACCTAAGAACATAATAAAAATATATGTAACCCTCAGCATAGTCATATACCTACTTAGTATGGGATGGCAATCGGTTTTATTTCTCCCGTATGTATGTGGTTAATAAATAATCCTTACCTCGACCGATCCAGTGAATGAGATCTTGTTGACTTTGGGATGGTGTGTGAGTGCGACGCCGGCGTCCTCTCCAAAGCCGTTGACAATGTTGACGACGCCGGGTGGTATGCCCGCCTCTACCACCAGCGCGCCCAAGTACAACGCCGTCAGCGGCGTCTGCTCCGCCGGCTTCACCACCACGGTACAACCTTTAAACAACACAGCATGTTATGCCACCTACTCTCACTTTAAATGAATCACGGAAGATGAATCATAGCAACATTTACCTGCAGCTAGAGCGGTAGCCACTTTATTAAGGAAAATAAAAATTGGTCCATTCCATGGCAGAATTAGTCCACAAACTCCGACAGGTTGCTTTAGCGTATAAGAGAAAACTTCACCATCTAAAAGAAGAATTACATCAGAATTAATCTTAGTGAAATAACTACCTAGTTATATGTGGATAATAAACATTTTAAACGGTATACCAACCTGTGGGAATGGTTTCCCCTTGAATTTTGTCAGCTAAACTTGCTAAGTATCGGACAGTATCGCCTGCTCCAGATAGAAAGGGCTTAGCGAATCCCATCAACATGCCGTTGTTTAAGCTCTCTAGTTGCATGAGATATTCGATGTCTCTGTCGACCAAGTCTGCAAATTTGTTTAGGAGCTTTCCTCGCTTGGAGGCGTCCATCAGCCTCCATTCTGAGTTGCGATGGAACGCGCGTCTGGCTGCCTCAACTGCTGCGTCAATGTCCGCCTGAAATTAAGTAGGTATATGATTTATTAAACTTAGTAAGTATTTTACAAAAAAAATTACTTCTTCCAAAATAATTGTCGTCCGATAGTTTGGACTAAGTTGTCATATACCTAATTGTGGCGTTTTTAATTTTTATACCTACAGAAATATATCGGTGTAGGTATACATATTTTGTATTTTTATTTCATTTTTTTTAGTTTCACATAGGTAAAACTAAAAATTATATTAGAAGAAAGCGTTTAGAAAAATAACACAGAACTATAGAGGTATACCTAAATTACTCCATTTATACCTCTATAGTTCTGTGTTATTTTTCAATAGTAGAAAATAGGTAGGTATATCTAATAATAATCTATATTTAGGCAATATCAATTATAGAATGACTTAGCTATATTTAATTTATTGGTTTTTTTTTAAATATTTATTGTCTCTATATGGCAAGTAAACAAATTCGTTTAAAAATAATGCATTATTTGCGAAGGTGTGTGCGAAGGATTATTGGGTATGTTTTCCTCAAATTAACGGACGTGAAACCGCACAGCCAGTCACCGACAAAGGTTCTTAGCTATGGCATTAATACCATAATGGCACAGACTATGTAATCACGTAAAGGTACCTACTAATTGAGACAATCTGTCGTGAGAAGTCGAAATTAGATTATTTATTTAGTTTATACATTGAGAAGCAAAGTGGTGTAGCAAAAGAAAATGTTGGAAAACAAATAGGTACCTACCTACATAATTAAGGAGCATTTTTTTACTCTGAATTAAATTAGAATAAGTTCGTTTACCTTTCCACCTTCAGCGACTCTTGCTATGACTGATCCATCGTGTGGATTATAAGTCTCGAAAGTCTTTCCACTCTTGGCGTCCACCCACTCGTTGTTAATCAACAGCTAAAAGCAAATAACAAACGTTAATAATATTTAATCTTACGGTATTTATATCGGGTAATTTTGAGCTCGTAGCACCACCCAGAGGATACGTGCAGTCGTACAGGGAACTGAAGGCCAATTCTCGTAAATAACATTGTTCAAATTACATTTCAATATCATTTCGATTGCATTTCAATCACAAAATATTACCCACAAAGTAGCTAAAAATATCCTCAAAGTTAGCTTTTTGTAAAAAAAAAATGACTTCAAGGGTATCTTTTGCAATCGAAATGCAATCGGAATCAGTTTTTTTTTACAAAAAGCTAACTTTAAGGGTTTTTTTAGCTACTTTGTGGGTAATATTTTGTGATTGAAATGCAATCGAAATGATATTGAAATGTAATTTGAACAACGTTAGTTACGAGAATTGGCCTTCTGGTTGCTCGCGTCCGCAAGAGTTTCCAAAAAAAAACATTAACTTGGTAGGTTAATAAGCTTAATATGTCATCATCATCAGCCATAGGACGTCTACTACTGAACATAGGCCTCTCCCAAAGACTTCCAAAGCGATCGGTCGCATGCTCTCAGCACTATTTAACTTTAAAAAAGTAATGTTTCTACTACCTACTCACTTTTTTGTATTTAATTTCGACAACCATTTTCACGTTCGTTGTGTACGATATCGCGAGCACCAATACTAAACGAATGAAGTCATTGCCTGTTTATAAATACTATACCTACCTACCTAAACTTACACTAGGTATCTAACTATTTATCTTATCAAACAAGCTGCATGTACCCCGCGGTTTTACCTGTGTATGTGCAAATGGAATATTAATTTCCTACAAACACAGAATACATAATAGTTACTAAGAATTACAAACTTTATCAGTACGTTTTACCCTTTAAGAGGTCGCGTTTTCAAAAAACCTTATTTAGAGATACGTCGCGTCGTTAATGGAACCCCCAAAGTTTCAGACTCGGAGGTCTTGTATGCTTAAATCTTTAAAACTAGGATTTTGATGCGGTTTTTTTTAATAGATAGAGTGATTCAAAAGGAAGGTTTATATGTAGGTATAATACATGCATAATATAGCCGTGCGATGCCGGAGCGGGTCGCTAGTTATACACTGAGAAAAAAATAAGCCGACAAAGTACAATAAAAACGTTGTCAGACATTTATAGTTACAGCAACTTAACACTTTTGCTACAATATCAGTACATGTTTAGTGCCCACAACATATTTTTTATTGTCAAATTATTTTTGTGCCTGTAACTATAGATACTTAATAAACACAACAACGTTACGTTACATCGCTGTGGTTACAAGGTGACTGTTGTTAGCGTCACAATTTATCTATATATAATTTTGACAAAATCACTTTACAAAATAAACGTTGCTGGTATATAAACATCAGGTTGTTAATTTATATATGTTTACATGTACCTAACAAAATCCTAATACATCATTCAGCAAAGTAAGTATAGCTTAGAGTTACAACGTTATTATTAAATTTTGTTAACAGTACAATTTGAAACAGGTCGTTCATAATAGTTACGTTTAGACCTTCGTACCGCGTGGACATAGTATTGATTTTGACCAGTGCATTATGTATAGTAGACAAGTGGAGTTCCATTGCTTTTTTTGAACAGGTTATGGGCCTCACCCTGCCTGTACGTAATAGTTTTCACGAAAATTACGTATAATAATATAGTTAAAACAGACTTAACCTCAAAAAGTGCAACGCGGTCGCCGGAGTTCCTTCTTTTTCAGCATTTTAGATAAATAGTTTATATCAACATATACAAAAATGACTACAAACAGCTCAATGATGTTGATCGAGAAGCTTTTAACAGGTCGTGATAGTTGGCCAACTTGGAGTTTTGCCGCCAAAGCATATCTTGAAAACGAAGACTTGTGGGAATCTATTGAAAATGGATCCACTGGCGAAGGCGAAGTCGAAACCGATACTCATGGTGGATCCAATGCTATTATTATCCTATCCTATCCAGCAAAGTCGACCAAATAACTCTCGATGTATATTAGAATTAGCTACTCGTAAGTATTTTCATTCAATCGAAGTAAACTAACATAATATACAGTATGCTAGTTTTTTTCTTTCAATTTTAACTTTTTTTTGCAGTCGGAATAGAACCTGGCGTCGCGCGTCGTTTGCAGCATTTCTAGCCGTTCTGTTACGGCAGATGCCAACCATTTCCGTAACAAAAAAAGAGTTTGAAAACTCTCTAGAGACGAGGTGAGGTTAAGTTTTATTAGTTTGACAGCAAAATTGAAGCCAGCCCATCCACCTAAGGTTTAATTATTTGATCTTATAGTTATAAGGATTTTGAATAAATATTATTTGTAATGATTTGTAATATTTTTATTAAATTGCATATCTAATCCTAATTTTCATCCTTTTATTTCAGCGTACACCGGTGATCGGGCGATAGGGCAGGGCATTATCAATTTGTCAATATAAATTCGTACGTATTTAATTGTAACAAAATTTATGTAGGTATATGTATTTCAAAGTTTAGACATCGACCACGGAGCATCAAAGGTTATCGGTGACTGAACTTTGAAATCCATGAAAATCTTGTTACCATTAAATACGTAGGAATTTATATTAGCAAATTTAAAATGCACCGCCCTGCCGTCCATCGGTATACGCTGTACTTGACAGAGTTAAATTGCTATAGAAACAAAGTAGGATAGGTATAGACACAAAGTTAAATTGCTCTAAAAGCAAAAGCAGTATAGGTAGTTTAACAAGGTTACTTTGCTGAGGAAAAAAAAAGAGGATAGGTAAAAGAACATAGTTAAATTGCTGTAAAAGCAAAAGCTGTATAGGGAGTTAGACAAGGTTTCATGGCTGAGGAAACAAAAGTGCATAGGTACAGGTACAAAATAGATTGTTAAGGAAACAAAATGAGAACAGGTATGCGAGCAAGCTGTTGTAAGTGTTTCAATCTATTTTTAACAACATATTATTGTTGAAGTATTTACGCACGTATCGCTGTAATACTGTTGTTGCAATGACAAAATTAGCCTTGACAATAAAAACTTTGATGTTGGAACTATGCACCCCTGTCGGCTCTCAGGGATTAAAGTTTTATTGTTACATCAACAGTATTTTTTTCTCAGTGTACATATAAACCTCCCTCTTGAATCACTCTATCTATTAAAAAAAACCGCATCAAAATCCGTTGCGTAGTTTTAAAGATTTAAGCATACATAGGGATATAGGGACATAGGGACAGAGCAAGCGACTTTGTTTTATACTATGTAGTGATGAAGTGATAGTGATAGTGAAGAACAACCTTCTGTCCTGCCTGACTATCGACATACATACAGCCAAAACTATACTTACTACTATGGTCAAACTTAAAAAAAAGGTGAAATAAGAAACTGTTCATTCATTTCATAATATAAACAAGCATCCGATAAGAAAGGAAGTAAGTATACTTGTATTTATACTAAGGACTATTAAGTATATAATATATTCTGTAATATTGGTAATCACAAATCATGTAGGTACCTACATATGGATTGCGGTTAATTTGCCAAACTTAAATGGAAAGTAAAACCACATGAGTAATGAAGGAAAACTGTCTGATTTCAGCTAATGACGTTGGTGCGGTAACATTATTTATTCCCTTCGATCAAATATTTTATCCCTAATTTTATTTATAGAGTGGGTTTTTAAAATTGTTAGTTTAATTTCTAGTACTTAATTATTTTCCCGGGTCTTAATCGCGTATTTTTTATTTTTATTTCTCTTACCTCGAGCGACGTTTCAACTATGTTACAATAGTCATGGTCGCGAGGAGACTGGAGCAGCGGCAAGCGTTGTCCTCTCATGCTGATAGTTGAGGGTAGTAACCGAGGGTAGGTCGAGTACCTACCGACACTCGATTTTATAAACAGTTTTGTCAACAGTCATAAGGGCCGCGGCACACCACACTCACTATATCCGAATATAATATATTATATCTGGAGATATCTCGCGACACTTGCACATTTTTATTACTGGATTCCATGAAGATGAGAGCTTGTATCCACTTATAATTACTATGAATACAAATCGTGTGAGTTTAAAAGTTTAGTTTAATTTCTGTTCATCACTACGAAGAACCTCACGAAGTTGTTATGGGACCACCTCTAAGGTTTAACCCACTTTCAATAAAAAAAGAATCATATTAATTGGTTAAGTCATCTTCGAATAATCGATGAACATAATATTAAGTAGGTACCTACCTACTTTAAAAATATATACATAATACTAAATAATAATACGCGTCGAGGTGAGAACCTACTCATTTTTAGGGTTCCGTAGGTACTGCCAGCCAAACTGCCATGCAGCTACACAGTGGCGTAGCTAGCATGGGTGGCACCCGGGGCGAATATTGTAAGTGTCACCCCAATACTTACACAAAATGTTAAAGTAAAAAAAAGAATTAATTTATGTTTAACTAGCGATCCGCCCCGGCTTCGCACTGCTATATTATGCATGTATTATACATATAAACCTTCCTCTTGAATAACTCTATCTATTAAAAAATTCTTTAAAACTACGCAACGCATCAAAATCCGTTGCGTAGTTTTAAAGATTTAAGCATACATAGGGATATAGGGACATAGAGACAGAGAAAGCGACTTTGTTTTATACTATGTAGTGATGTAGTGATTATGCTATTACAAATTATTTATATAATCCAAAAAAAATGAGAACCCCACTGTAGTTTTCAGCTATAACAATGAATCAGTAAAAAATTAAAACTTCTTTCTTCTAACTTTAACATTAGCAAACTCGGAAATTACTTCTTCAAAATTTATATTTTGGGCTGCTTCCATGCTAAGATTGCTTAATCTATTTTCCGTCATTGTAAAGCGTCCCGCAAGTAATTTTTGTGACGTGTGTGGATACGTTGGCACATCCACACGTACCGTCCACGTCCGGACAGGCTGGGGCAGCGGCCGCGCAGGCGGAGTGCCTTAAGTCCCGCAAATATGAGGACCTGGCGGGCAGTTACATGTTCGTTCCCGTGGGGGTAGAAACTCTGGGAGCTTGGGGCCCCAGTGCCCATTTATTTTTTAAGGACCTGGCGGGGCGTCTTAGTGCGGCGTCAGGTGACCAAAGGGCTGGCGGCTTCTTCACTCAAAGGGTGAGCCTGGCTATCCAGAGAGGGAATGCCGCCAGCCTCTTGGGGACGATGCCGCGTGGAGACGCTCTGGACGGTATTTTTTATTTGTGATGTTTATGTATGTTTGTATGATTTTATTTTATATATTTTATTTTATTTTTGTAATTGAAGTTTGTTTTATGTTAAATTTTAATCTAAGTATATGAATAAATTATTGGTAAATTTTTTATTTAAGTTAGTAATTTTTTATCAATTTCAATTTGCTAAATCTTCTCTCACATCAGGTAGCTGATATACATATTGTTATAAATAACTTAAGTGCGACCATTAGATTTGGAAGAGATTCAGTAAAATCCCATTCCACAATGAATTTAAGATAGTCTGTAGTCACACATTTGCAGCTTTTAAATGTCTACGGAGTATTGGTATCTCTGAGAGGAGTTCTGATTCTGCCACCTCATCGTAAAAGTCACAAAATTTTGTAGCAGCATATTTTAACTGCTCAGGTTTGCCAAAAGCAATGTATTTGGCTGTACAACCTCAAACAATTAAGATACGTCTTGAATAGCCTTTAATCTTGTTTTGAGCTCAACATTGAATCTGTCAAGACATTCTAACATGTCTTTTTACGTACAATGTACAAGTTTACCAATCTTTGAAGCTAGGTAGGTTTTCTTACTATTTTACAAGGAGATTTAGAAAAAATTTATGACTTCCGATGAAAAATTAACTCGACTAAGATCTAATCCTACTGTCGCGTCGATTCGCGATATTCCATAGACAACCAACCCAGCTATGACATGTGACAACACTATGATTTGACAGCCCGCCTTTTCTTGACTTGTCAGTGAGTATGACATTTCTTTTTTCCGCTCTTGCAAAATAGTTGAAGCTGATCGTGGACTTTATAAACTTTTATTAAATAGTGTTCTGATGTTTGTGAAGTGTTTTATAATAAACTAAATAACTAATAAAGAAGCAGTAAAGTCCAGCGAGTCACCTTTACCTAAAGCTAAGTATCTAAGTATCTAAGTATCTAAGTATAATCTAAATATCTTATTTCTGATTGATAAAGTATACGCATAAAGAATGGGTGATTGAAATATTAATTAAATAGTTGAAAGACCAAATATATGATTGAATCTAATCTCAGAATCAAATGTAAATGCTCTGTATGGCTACTCAAGTAATATAGTTCGGTATGTGACTTTTCTGGCTGTAAGAAGTGCAGGTCTTCTTACAGAATAATGTCTTCCTTGACAAATGTGTTGATAAAGTGTTAAGATGCTTTATCTAAAGAATTGAATAATGTCTTCCTTGACAAATGTGTTGATAAAGTGTTAAGATGCTTTATCTAAAGAATTGAATAATGTCTTCCTTGACAAATGTGTTGATAGAGTGTTAAGATGCTCTATCTAAAGAATTGAATAATGTCTTACTTGATAAACGGTGCCGGTGGTGTTAAGATGCCCCGTGTAAAGAATTGAGAAGAGTTTCCTGCTTATTAAGAATTACTAGAACCAGTGGCATGAAGGTGCCGGCCATATATCGAACTATCCCATGAATGTATTGTTTATAGACTTGTATAAAGAGAAAAGAAGTCACCCTGACTGCACTAGCAGTCAGCGGTGACCCTCCACTTAGTGGCGCTGCGTACAGCAGCGTCATTGGTATTTAAAACTTACAGATTGCGAAGCAGAACCCCGACTTATCCAGATATATGACAACTCGACTATTCAGGAGCAGAGCGGACTAGGGAAGATACCAGATAACGAACTCCGGTGAGTGCGATCACTCTGATTTGAAATTTTCATTACCCAGAACCCTTTTGTCGGGATAGTAGTCTGGGAAACATCACGAGAACAATAATATATACATACATACAAAAACATCCCGACAAAATTTGGTGGATATGCTCTGGGATCTGGTATCTTCAAAAGTCTGCTCAATTCCTGGTTTGTATAAAAATAAGAATGACTTTGTTGACTTACTATGACATCTATGAACAAAAAATGAAAACTACAGAAGTGTCTGTAAAAGAAATGAAAAAATGAGTGTTTTGAATAAGTTGCGCTTATACACACAGAGATGGTGTTGAGAAAAGGTTGAATGAAAAAATGAATGAAAAGAAACTTTGTATTTTAAAATTGGTTTTCTTTATCGAAAATAACATGGCATTCTCAGAATACTCGAAAGAATATTTTTTAAAGTCTTGTCTATTTTGAAACTTGTATAAATCAATTAATGTGTAAAAAATAATAAAAAAGGAAAAAGTATCAAAATGAATTGGGAGAAAAATAGGAAATGGCTCATAATGGCGACGGAGCGACGATCTCGTTTCCGGTCTAAGTGAATGTAACTTTTATTTATTTACGATTTGACGCAATGTATAAATAACACGTATTTATTGTGAAAATAATTGACAAAAGAAGAAAGTGAATTTTAAGTGGTCAAACATCGAAAAATTACGAAATTATCAATTCAAAGTTTTAATCAGGATTGTGATTGACGAGCGTAGTGTTACCAACCTGCAAAGGAAATTCGAAACATTGGGAAAAACTACATGTCGTATATTATGGTGATTAAAATGTCTTCAAAGTAAATAAATAAGTAAAAGGATAAATAAAAATGTAAATAGTACCTTTTGTGTAAAGCTCATTTAATTATTCACGTTTTTAATAAAAGGGTCAAAGAAAACTGAGTAATCGGAAGTAATCGCAAAAGTTCCCGTTCGTTCACCGTAAATAAAAGTTGTGAAAAATAAATCTTGACAATGGCAACACTTTTCGTTTGCCGCTCTTCGGGCTTTCATGCTTTGCAAGAAAAGTTATTTCAACTTTGAAAATTTGATGTAAAATTGATATCTAGTGTGATAAATTTGTATTTAGTGTGTCTAAACTACAAAAAACCTTTAAAATAGTGAGTGTAACAGAGAATTCGGTAAGTTACATTGATATTTTCCACAATTTTGTAATCTAAACTTACAAGTGTTGGGTAATGGCGATTTAGCGTCATAGAATTTTTGATATAAACTTTTTCATAACAAACTACAGTAAAATTAGGTATTAAAGATAAAAGATTATCATGTTTTATGTCAAGTAAAGTGAGTTCGATCTTGCTAATCCATTCCGAGATCACGAATGCGATCAATAATGGCATTTGTTGAATGTTTGTTGACCATAATTTTGACAAAAGATGTTAAGTATTTTCAACAAACTTCTTCTCAATTAAGTACTTGTCTAGTTTAAAACAACAGAATCTAGATTTGTCTCGCGATTAGAAAAAAAAAATGTCAAAGTTTATGAATATTTTGTTTCAAGTTGGACCTTTTGAAATATCAAAGTAGGTACTTGTCAGCTAGTAGGTACTAGTGATAAAGCAGTACTCAAACAACAAGTAGGTAGGTCGGCTTGTTGACTAGTTGTTTGAAATCCAGTAAGAATCTTATGCCTGGTTATTTTAATGAACGTACTAAACATAAAATTTAAAGTTTACTCGAGTAAATTTAAAAATAATAAGGCTGTATTCAGACTAAATAAGTAACTAATTATAGAAACCATATTATATAAAACAATTTCAGTTGATTGTAGTTGTGTCTATACACTATATTGAAATAAAGTTGCAGTTTGTTTGTCAAAGTGTACGTTAGATCAGCACGAATATATAAAACAATATTTGAATATAATAACAGTATAGTAAATGTTTGTAAATGTTAGTAAATGTTTTAATACTAACACAACTAATTAGACATAAATAAATAAATACAATACCTAAATAAATAAATAAAATGAACAAATTGAATGAGCTCGAACAAATATACTAAAAAGTTTAATTTTAACTTTATTTTGCAATAGTTTTGCAAATAGAGACCTACAACATATCACATTTCTTTATCAGCTGTACAAATGAAGACTATTACTGTAATTTCAGGAGTAAAAATGGAAACTGTGTTTTTATCTCGCCTCCAAGACATAATAACTCTCATGGAAAAATTGACTGCTCAATGTGTGGAATTTCTGACCAAGGATGTGATTGACCAAGAAAGAGGAAATGCAGAAGTTGCATGCAAGAAATTGGAAACCTTACACACTCGATTTTCTACTGAGCTAAATAACTATTTCCGTCTAGTTACCGAACCATCAGCTGATGATATTTCTAAATTCAGTACTATTCAACTACAATCTGAAGAAATCTTAACGGAATTGACCTTGAAAGTACAAAATACTGTGACCAGACCAGAAAGGGCCGGTGACACGGTGCGAATAAGCAAGCTACCCAAGTTGAGTTTACCGGAATTTAGTGGCGAAATACTACAATGGCAACAATTTTGGGACCACTTTCATTCAATATCGATAGTCGAGACTTACCGGACGTTGACAAACTTCTATATTTAAAATCTTCTCTCAAAGGTGACGCTCTCAGAACAATTGAAGGCTTAGAGACTACCAATAAAAACTACTCCATTGCTATAACAACTCTTAGAGAAAGGTATGGTAAGGAAAGCCAGATAATCGATGCTCATTATGCGGCATTGTATAAAATCAAAACAGCGGATAATACTCCTGCGGACTGCCGCAGAACCCTTAATGAAGTGGAGCGCCACGTAAGAGTTCTAAACTCCCTCGGAGAAAATACAAATCACAACCATCTTCGATTCATAATTACTGAAAAAATTCCAAGAGAAATAATTTATGAAATAAAAAGGGCTTTGAAGACCGACTCTACGGAAGAAATAAGAAAGCAATTAGAAATTATTGTGTCAGCCAAAGAAGATGCCAATCGGATTACTCTAGAAAATACCAAAGAGATACCTCGCTACACGGTGGAGGCATTACACGAATCGAGTAATGCTAAATTAAGGTATAGGCAGAGACCAAATGAGAATAAATACAGACCGAGCAATAATAGATTTCCAACTAAGAGAAAGAATGAAGGCCAAAATTATTTTAGATCTGGAGAGCCAGACCATAAGAAGAATAGAAGGATGTGTATTTTCTGTGAAAACTCTCATTTCAATGGAGAGTGTAAGATAGTTAAGACTATTGCGGAACGAAAGGCCAAACTGAATGATCGCTGTTTCGTTTGTTTCAATCGAGGACATCAATCAAAAACATGTAGGAATAAGAAGAAGTGCTTTCACTGTGGAGCACTTGGAATACACAACCAAGCTTTATGTCCTAAAAAATTTTCCTATGAATACAACGAACAATAAACCTATGAAGACTAATACTATGTTGACATCAGGAGCTTCCGTTACTGTATTACAAACAGCTGTTGTATATGTAAGAAAAGAAGATGACACATTGAAATATGTCAAATGTCGTTTACTCATGGACTCTGGTAGTCAACGGACCTATGTGACACAGAAGATTGCAACATTATTAAATTTACCTGTACATGAAAAACATCGTCTAGCTGTGTTTACATTTGGAGCTGAAAAGCCACAAGAATATGACAGTTCATTGGTAAAATTTCACATGAGAACTCGAATCAACAAGGATAGAGTGCTATATGCTAATGTAGTACCTACAATATCACAAGATGTACCTTACTCTAAAGAGACTATTAACCACTATAAAAATATTATATTAGCCGATGATGGCTCACTGGATGGCCAAGTTGATATATTAATAGGTAATGATTATTATTTTAGTTTCATGTCTACTGAGAAGAGACAAATAAAAGAAAATCTGTTTTTGGTAAATTCACAACTAGGATGGATATTAACTGGAAAAACTGATCATGAACCAACAGATGACTTATCGGTTGTTACTTTCTGTCAGTGTCATGGAACAGAATACCCATACTACACCGAACCTGATCTTCCATTGAGGAACTTTGATATGAAATTTCTCTGGACTTTAGAAGGAATTGGCATAACTGACTCACCAAAGGCCACGACAGAGGAAGAAGCTGTTGATCACTTTAACAAAACTGTAAAATATGAGAATGGTAGATACCGAGTCAAGTGGCCTTGGACAAAATACCCACCGGAACTACCTACGAATTATGGAATATCATTTGGTCGGTTGAAAGGACTTTTTAAAAGATTATCTAGAAAAACAATCGAAGAATATAACACAATATTAAATGAACAACTGGAGGCAGGTGTGATAGAAAAAGTTGAGAAACCGAAAGACCCATATGTACAAACGACACCACCGATGCACTACCTTCCTCATCACATAGTTGAACAAGAAGGAAAGAGGGGTAGGATAGTATATGATGCCTCAGCCAAAGTCAAGGACCAAAAAAGTCTCAATGAATGTCTTTACAAAGGACCGTCTTTGTTTGAAGATCTAACAGCATTAATATTGATGTTCAGAACTTATAAAATAGGCATTACTGCCGATGTAGAACGTGCATTTTTACAGGTAGGACTTCAAGAGGAAGACCGGGAGGTCACGAGATTCCTGTGGATTAAAGACAGTCATAAAGAAGTTACAGAAAATGGAAGAGCATTTCTAATAAGCAAATCGAGAGTAGCACCTATCAAGGACCAAGATAATTTAAAAATACCCAGATTAGAACTCTTAGGAGTATTGATAGGAAGTAGACTTCTAAAATATATTGAAAAATCATTACAGCTAAAAATAAAGCAACACTTCTTATGGACAGATAGCCAAATTGTTATAGATTGGTATAACTCAAACAAACTTCTACCACCATTTGTTGCAAGAAGGATTGAAGAGATCAAACAGAATAAACATCTTACCTTAAGATATGTGCCAACGGAATTAAACCCTGCAGACGTCGCGACTCGACATAACAAAACAAAAGCTAACTTAGAGTATTGGCTAAAAGGTCCAGACTTCATATCGCAAACACCGACGACGTGGCCTAGCCACCCTAGCAAAGATCATCTTTTGTTGGCGCGAGAGGGTCTGTCTGACACAGAAGAAATGGAAGTTGCAAATATCGAAGAGGTAAAAGAACTGCAAGACTATGAAATGACTGAAGAGATAGACAAAAGTAAATCAAAAGACATAGACGAAAATCTAAATATATTGTTAAAAATCAAACAACTACAATCTGAAAGTTACCCTGAAGAAGTCATAGGAAAGGTTACAAATCTTAGTAAGAATCTAAAACTATTTAAGGATGAAAATGGTATATTGAGATGCAAAGGTCGACTAGAAAACACAGAATGGTCATACGACGCAAAATATCCGATATTGCTACCAAAAAACTGTAAGTTCACAAACGATTTAATCATGAAGACACATGATTAAATCGTTTGTGAACTTACAGTTTTTTGGTAGCAATATCGGATATTTTGCGTCGTATGACCATTCTGTGTTTTCTAGTCGACCTTTGCATCTCAATATACCATTTTCATCCTTAAATAGTTTTAGATTCTTACTAAGATTTGTAACCTTTCCTATGACTTCTTCAGGGTAACTTTCAGATTGTAGTTGTTTGATTTTTAACAATATATTTAGATTTTCGTCTATGTCTTTTGATTTACTTTTGTCTATCTCTTCAGTCATTTCATAGTCTTGCAGTTCTTTTACCTCTTCGATATTTGCAACTTCCATTTCTTCTGTGTCAGACAGACCCTCTCGCGCCAACAAAAGATGATCTTTGCTAGGGTGGCTAGGCCACGTCGTCGGTGTTTATATACATACATACAAAAACATCCCGACACCTACAATAAAAAAATAAAAATGCACTATGGTTAGGTACTTTTACTTGTAATTAAAAAAAAAGTACTTCTTTTAAATGTATCCATTTTTACAATGTTACCATCATAGGATAGTAAACTTGTAACTTGTACTTTCGTAAAACGGTGACACCCGGTGCAGAGGGGGGGGGTGCCCCCGCCCCCCCTAGCTACGCCACTGCAGCTACAGATTATGTTGTTTTCCTTTATTTGAAGTCATTCTATTTTTTTTTAATTTTTGTTTCTTAAAAATAGAATCTATGTCATTTATATAACTTACAACGCTCTTGACTTACCTACTTTCTTATGTATCTACTATCTTTTAGAACTGTGCTTCACGTGGTAGTTTTTAAGATCGTGTACCTAGAGGTAACAAAAACTTACAGTCGAATTGAGAACCTCCGCATTAGGGTGGATTTTACAAGATCACTCGATCAAGTGTCACCAACTTGGTCTTAGCCTAGGTCTGGTTTGGTAATTGGCTTAGTCATATTCTAATTTGTTTGGCCATGTTCTAATTCAATGAGAAGTTTATAAATAGTTTATAAATAGTAAGTAAAATAGAAGTAGGTACTAGTACCTACCTACGCACGTACCTACCTACTGCTAGTTAGTCGCCAGACTATCACACGCTGCCAGTTTATGAATTAACACAGAATAAATAATAGTCCTATCCGTGTCCCATCTACATAATTATAATGCTTATTAATGATAATGCAGGTACGTACAATCCACGGTCAAAAGTCTATGCAGACCGTAACGTTTACAATCCTGTGCAGCACTATTTGAACATTACAACAACATAACCTGTGGATCGAACCCACGTCGGTTGGTGTAGCAGGTGATGGCTTATACCACTCGGCCAACTAAAGACATAGGTAACATGTTGAAAATAATAATCACACTGAGTAGGTACATACCTACCTACTTTTATTTTTCAAGTATTTAAGTTTGTGTGTAACGTCTATTAGAAGAAGGTCGTAACTCCAATACTTTTTGATAGTATTAATGTAGCAAACTGATCATTTACTTATGACCCATACTGTACCTATTTGAAACTCGAAAAAGTTAATTGATTTTTAGTAATTGATCTCTAAACCCTTGCGAGGGTTCCGTATAGATCGGTGCGCAAGTCAAGACAAAGAATGTTCATAGATTTTTAAATATTTTTACTGAATGATTAAAACAGCTAGTTACACCAAGTAGTAACCAAGTTACCTACTTGTTAGTTTAGCTTAAAGCTAATTTGAGGTTTTTACCTTGAATTGTGAAAATTGACGTTAAAGTCTATTGACAAGCTGCTGCTGTCAAATTCCGTTTTGACAGCTTTGTTTGATGTTCGTGGTAGAGTTTGAGTTTTTTGTTCTTTGTTCTTTTTCTAAGTTTTTAAGTGGTAATTTTAGTAAAAATAAATAAATTACTTACATACACTGAGTTACACTTAAATTAGTCTATTTAGAACATAAAAACTAAGTACTTATCTACATAGTTTTACCCCATCGGTGGACCAGTGCCTGTGGCTAATGTAAACAATGGAGGAAAATCACTTCAACAAGTTTGCTCTAACTTTTGAAAACAACTCTGTAAGTAGCTACTTGTGTCTTAAAACCACTACTCCTCTGTTCATGGTTTGTAACAACGTTCATGTTTTAAAACTAAGTGGTTTAGGCTGTGCGTTGTCCAATAAATAATAAGTAATTAGTGAATGGCTCGTTAATGTAGGTGAGTGAGTAAAATAAACTACATATTTAATCCTCATAGACAAAAAAATAGTAGACTAAACAACAAGTTAAACATATTTTTTTCACGAGTTCTGTCCTCTCATGTACGTGTGTAATAGGTATCAAAACGTCCATGTGTCCTCTACTTTTTACCATTAACTGCGAGAAAATAAATAGCAGTATGACTTAAAACGACCACGATAACAGATAGAAAAGAACCTTTAGGGTAGTTTTTTTTTTTAAATTTAATTTTATAGCTTTAAGCTCCAGTAGAAAGTACGTACCAGCCAGCCAGTATGTTCTTTTTGCAAATCTTATTTATTTTTTGTGCTTGTTCCAAATTCAAAATATTTTTATTCACTCAGTGACTATCAGAGCGTTATCGTTGAATTCAATGCCCTTTTTCGAGTTGCAATGTTTGGTAAAAATGCAGTTTAACAACTGCGACATTATGTAGGTATGTCAATGCATGTTTATAATGTTACATAATATGATCTATCTGACTCTCCGATATCTGACTTGAGTTAATACATGGTGGTGACGCACTTTTGACCCTGACTGTCCATTATTATATTATGTCCTCCTCACTGCTAGGTAATCTTATTATGTTCCGTAACAATAGGATATGTAACTGGCTGTTAAATACTTAGTTACCATTTTACTCTAATAGAAAACAGAAGTGTCTGCTAAAATGCATAAATAATTAAAATTGAAAAAAAAGGGAATTTATACAAAAAAGTGTTTAATCGATCTATACATACAAATTATAAATATAATACACAGTCTAGTCTAGAGAGTCACATTGTCTAGACACGGCGTCATCCCTAAAAGGCTGGGCATTTCCTCAGTGTATAGCCAGACTCACCCTTTAAGTGAAGAAGCCGGAGTAATATCTTTTTCTCAATTCAACTAAAACAAACTTAAAATGTACAACTTAATCGATTGAGCCGTCTTCAAGTACCTAATCAACATAAAAAAAAAATATTAATGAGAAAAATCTAGATTCTCCTAAGTCTGTTAAAAATAAATAAGTATGGCTATAAACATATATAAGCAACAAATGTTGAAGTGAAAATTTTTAATTTGGCTAAGATTTGTTCTAAGAATGTTTTCCGAACATGTCAACACAGTACTAAACATCGGCATAGTATTCTTTACATTTGTCGAGTCATATCTATTCCCCTTTACTATTCTCAAGTGGATGGTGATCACTAAATACGGTGGTCTTTATACAGTAATAAAGAAAGAAAGCAACCCGACTAAAACTATTTGTACTACGAGATATAGATATAAATTGCAATTGATGACCGAGAGCAAGAATATGAGATGTTCAAATGAATTTTCTCACGTTAGTGTAATTGTTGATGAAGATAATTTGCAAGTAAGTATGTGGCAGGATGACCTCTGACTAGAGGCATCAAATTTAATTAAGGTTGTAGGAAGCGATTTTATGCAAAGTCCATGTAATCAATCACTCTGGAAGTATTCAGGGGAGGCCTAAAAGTGTGTGACTGACATGATGATGATGATGATGTGGCTACTAGTGATTAGCTATATTTAATAGAAATTAACTTATTTCCGAAATATACCTATTAATTCACTTAAATAATCCAAAAAACAGTGTGTAACTGAAAATATAGATAAACGGTTTATTACAAAGTCAAAGTCAAGTTTCTTTATTCATTTCAATTAATTTACATGAGATCACATTGAAACGTCTAAAGAATTTAGTTACGATGGACTTCGGAACGCGCGCCCACCAATGAGTAGAAGGCACAAGAAACACATGGGGGTTCATGGACACAAAACAGAACATAATTGAAAGGCTCCGTCTGAACAAAGAAGTTCAATGCTTTTAGATTGAAAATCGGTCTTAGAGAGCCGTCTCCTTTGGGTATCAAAAACATTTTGGAGAGGTAACTTGGGCTTATTAGTGCTCGTTCTAATACACCCTGATCTTCGACATTTTGAGACACTAAAACAATGTATCTATACCGTTTTATTAGATAGGTACAGACTTCTACTCATAAACAACAAAGTCACATATATAAAAAGAATCATCTCAATCGGTTGAGCGGACTTCAGATGATCGCGTAACATATTATTATACACAAAAAAACATACAGACGAATTGAGAACCTCTTCCTTTTTTGAAGTCGGTAAAATACCTTTATTTCTAGGACACTATTAATACAGTTTATACCCCTTATATCTAGATGGCGCCACAGGAATTTTAAATGTGACAGTAGTAAATAAGGTTCAGCTCAACAAATAAATTTTCATTACTCATACTCGGAAAGTAGGTCTGAAGGTGCCTGAGAAGCGTATTGAAAATAAAATTTCCAGCCCTAGGGATTTTTGCTTTCACTGACAGCTGTCATGTCAAATTATGGCTTCGCACGGCTTGTGCAATCTGCATGTAGGTAGTATCAGTATCATTACGCATTAGGAACTTCAAAAACCTAACCTCCTTGCTTTTTTTTTACACCAAAGAATAATAATTATGGCTTGGCACGGCTCATGCATACTGCCAGAGTTTAGTACTTAGTAACTTTTTTCTCAGTAATCAAATTCAAGTAGGTATATTTAGTTCAAGATATCTTATATAATAAAATAAATGTAAAGACGAAAATGGTCAAAGCGACCTATGACCATGCCACCCCGCGCCCTGTCGATGTTGCTGATGTGGCTTTATGCGACCGTATGGTCAGTGTCGTAAATTGAGTAAAAAAAATACTGGTGGGAAATGCTAGCATTTCCAAATTATTTTAAACGTTTTAATTAGGACTATTTTTTGTTATTTTATTATGTTTTTGTGTTAAGTTTAATCTGGTTTTTCATTTATGATTGTGTATTTTGTGTAAATAACATTTTCTAGACAAACCGTGTTACAAAAACTGTAAGTTAAATCTACGGACTTCGCGCTATTTCCCAGTGTTGGATTAACTCATTAATAAAAAATTATTCGGTAAGTACCGCCGTATTTAAGTATTGAATACAAATAGCAGAAACCTAAAAAAAACACTACATAATGTATAACCTCTTTGGTCCCAACCATGTAAGAGGATCAGGTAGTATGGACACATGAGTACCTACAGTTACTTATCTGGTATGGAGTCTCATAGTCTCATTCACTGTCGTTGTTAGGAAGAATTTTATGTATTACTCGTAATGAAAAGCACAGTGTTTACCTCGGGTGAAAGACTCATTAAGTCCCTCGAACTAGTCTAGAAAACTCCGTCTCGGGACTTGTAATGAGTGACTTTCACACCTAGGATAACAATGTACTATTAATTCTCTAACTCTTTATTACAACGCCATCTGTAGGTATGGGTCATTCTTCGCTCTGGATAAGAACGACTATAGGTGCTGGACAAGCCCACTCCCGCTAGTACGTGAGTCGTGTCGTGACCCAGGCAGTACAGGCGCCTTAAATGGCATGGAGTAATTTTTAATTAAATAGATCAGATCTAAAAGCCAATTTTCCAAATGGACATATGGATGGAAATATGTATGGGGCGGACAATTAATCATGGCCCCCAGCGGAAATTGTTGGGTATGGATTGAGCATGTCCTATCGCGGGCAGAATAATTACAGTCAAAACATTCCTTTTAATTAGAAAATTAGGCAATGTATTGCACCGGAACTAAAATGAGATTGAATTTTAATGCATTAGGTTATCCAATTTTTCAATATAGACTTAGGCAAAGTTAGGTGTCGACTAAATATGTGCGGGAGCGGGACAGAGCGTGGCTAAAGACGAGTGTGCGGAATAGAGACCGATGATTGTGAGAAACTGACTCTGAGTTCTGCGCATACCCCTTCCATCCACTTTCTTCTGGAGGCTGAAGCTGATGATTCATTGTCCGACCTATACACAAAATACAATAATACAATTTATGTAAGGTAGATAATTCTAGGACAGTCTGCGAAAGTCATCATAAAAATACATAAGTCCCTATTACTGACTCCCACGCAATTAACACTAAACGCGTTCGTAACACAGCGTCCGATATCCGTACAAGTACCAATAAATACTTGCTATTATCGTAATAAAATGACCCTCAGTAAAAATAAATCCAATTCGAAAGATACACCCTCTCATAAACCTCATACATAAAAGATACTAAACTTTATGATCAGGCCTTAACTCATGGTAGGTATCCACTGGTAAATTACTTTTGCCAGTGAAGAGTATAAACCTTTATCTCACGTTTTTCCGAGTCTTATTATCCATAACCGTTATGTTAAGCTGTCTATTTGTATTAGGGTAACTGGAGAGGTTCATTGTCGTCTTCGCAATAACTGTCGCCATTGCGATGTTATAGGACTTTCCTTTTGTTATACGTTTCATGAATGTGACTCGAATCCTTATTACATGAAAGTTATCTTCTATAATATAAAAATGAATCGCAAAATGTGTTGGTAAGCGCATAACTCAACAACGCCTGGACCAATTTGGCCAATTCCCCTTTCTAAATGTTCGTTGAAGTTCAAAGATGGTTTTTACGGCGAGAAAAATTCGAATAATTGCCCGAAAAACCCTAAAAACAGCCCCTTTCTTTTTCCCATACAGACGTTTTCTATCTAAAACGAGCTTTATTGCTATTGTATAAAGTTCATATTGAATTACAAGCAGTCACTGTTGTTTAAACACTGTATAAAAATCAATGCCACTTTTCGTTGCAATTTTATAACCCAAGAACGGACTCACCTATCCCAACCAAATGCCTAAGCTTTGTTCGGACTATTTAGTAGATGGTTTATAAATGTGAAGTTTGCACAAAATCGGTCGAGCGATTCTTCATTTATCACATTTTTTCAACATGGCAAAACAACGTTTGCCGGGACAGCTAGTACCTAATAAAGAATTATTTGTCACACCAATAATTCTAATGTTTTTACCCCTACCTTCATACATAATGTGCTACTTAGAGCAACTTGCTTCACTATCACTATCACTTCATAGTATAAAACAAAGTCGCTTTCTCTGTCCCTATATCCCTTTGTATGCTTAAATCTTTATAACTACCTACGCAACGGATTTTGATGCGGTTTTTTTTAATAGATAGAGTGTTTCAAGAGGATGGTTTATATGAATAATACATGCATAATATAGCCGTGCGAAGCCGGGGCGGGTCGCTAGTAAACAATAAGTTTAACTAAATTCTAGCTAAATGCATTTTTTGTTTATGGTCTTGAACCAATTTTTTTTGTCGTATAAGTCAACCTTTGGTGCATTTTTAGACTTTAAATTATCTTCGTTTCCATCTATATACGATGTTATACCTAATTAAAGTCATATATTTAATGGGTATAGGTACAAAATAGGTCTACTCATCACGCTATATTAAATAGGTATTCTAGTACTTACTTAGTGGGACGGTTAATAGTGAACGTTGAACACTGTCTCGCTGACGCTAGTAGGGCCGTTGAAACTCTTTTTCCCATCTGCCTCGTTGACGGGGCAAAGCTATCGGGGCCGAAGGAATTAAGTCCCCTTTTATTGGAACACCTACCTATAAAACAGCCCGTACTTATAGCGTTAATTAACGTCAATAACTTACAGAGCATTTACGTTCCAGCTTACTTACTGTGGTCAAGACTGCAAAAGGATACCACCGGCTTTGCAGAAAATGTACGGGCCCAAAGTGAAGTACTTGGATTTAAGGTAAAGTGCCTTTTCATTCACTTTAAGAGGAAAGGGTACCGGCGCTCTCTCCATACAAACGTAGTCGACTGTCTCCTCCCTGGATCATAATCCAGGGAGGAAATTACACTAGAGTAAATATTTTTCTTGCATAAAACCATGACTATGCCCCTATGTCTTGATTTTTTTCTATTTCTAATTATCATAGAAAGTAAGATTTAAAAAACAAAAATTGCATCGTGCGAGCTTCGTACAGTCGTACCATATACATACACGTTAAGCGAACGCTCGGCCTAGCTACATGGTAGGCGGAGTGGGGGTTGTTAGGTTTTATTTTCGTTACGGAATTTATTGATTCGGTCGCCGCACTCAAAGCCCGCGATAAAAGCTATGCAATAGCTTAAAAAACTAAAACATAGGGGCATGGTCATGGCAGTTATAAGTATTATGCTGCAAAAATATTTGCTATATTGCTAGTGTCATTATCCAGGGAGGAAACAGTCGACTACGTTAAAGTTTGTATAGAGAGAGCACCGGCACCCTTTCACTTTAACTGATGTAATACCTACCTTGAGTAGGGGTTTATGTTATTTTTCCATTTTCCTGGTTTCCATTTGCCTCGACCCGAAACATCGAAATCCGACCTACACGTGCATTAGTCGGTAACTCCTACGCTTGTACATTTTATATTTGCAAAAAGAAAGCCGGAAAGAGAGAGTGTCTGAACATTATCCTTAGCAAAACCATTGATCTCGTCAATAAAATATTTTATTATAAAGGTATCATAGTATAAAACACAGTCGCTTCCGCTGTCTGTCCCTATGTATGCTTAGATCTTTAAAACTACGCAACGGATTTTAAGGCGGTTTTTTTTAAATAGAGTGTTTCAAGAAGAAGGTTTTTATGTATAATACATGCATAATATTGCCGTGCGAAGCCGGGGCGGGTCGCTAGTATCCTACTATATTATAAATCTGAAATATTGTGTGTTAGTGTGTATGTTTGTTACACCTTTACTCAAAAACTACAGGACCGATTGCGATGAAACTCGATATGTAAATAGCTGGAGTCCCGGATTAACACAGGCTTCTTATTATCCCGATTTTCCCACGGGATCGACACTTACGCGGGTGAAAACGCGGGGCGCAGCAGAATATAAAAACCCGACTTGCTCGAATATTTCAATCTAGGTTGAATAGAATTAAAACTCGAGTTTCGTTTAAATCTGTCAAGAACGTATAATAAGCCGACCGTCCACCGCCAAGTGAACTAAGTTAATTTAGCTCGCATAATATGTGAGCCAATTTTTCATACATCATGTGCGTTCACCGCAAACTATGCCAGCTAACGCTAAAAACTGAAAAACTGCGAGCTAACCTAAACTAACTTTGTTTAATTGGCGGTGAACGGTCGGATTTAGATTTAGTCTAGCTTTCTTTTAGGGTTCCGTTCCATCACTTTTTGTTCTTCGAGTGGCCCTTAATCCGGTATAGCCGCACCTCGAGTCACCCTATTTCAAAACGAGTTACATTATTGATGTTCAGATGTTCAATATTCCATTGTAATGTAAATAAATCCCATTGAATTCATGTCATATCATTGGATATTGTACGTCACGAATGATTTATCTGAGCAAGTGACTTGATTAATGTTTTCGGACCGTCGAAACAATACCAGACACTCAAATCTGATAGCAGACAACCACGGTAAACCGGGTTCGGTTTACGTGGTTGTCTGTTCGTTAACAAGGGTAGCTTACTTACCTATATTATTTAACTTATATTTGTTTAATATCACCTCTACACACACCGCGGCGGCGGATGGAACACAATATTTGCTGAGTAGTAGGAAAGGAACCTATATAGCTTGTTTGATCGCCCTTTTTATATAAAACGGTGCCGATAATGCTCTACTGATTTTAGGACCGTATGTAGAGGCTTTAACCTTGCAGAGAAACAATATTGCCAAATGCCTGAAATATTTAGATACTGGTTGCGGCCTGCGGCTTTACCGAATCTTGCTTAAAGCTAAAATAATATATTTAATCAGTTCCAGCTAAATACATAGTTACTGAATTTAAATTCTTTATGTTTGTTGCAAAGTCTCTTTCCCTCTTATTACAAAAAAACTGCAAAACCATAGTTTAAACCTGTACTAAAAGATCTAGGTTTTTGTGTTAGTTTTGGTTTAGAATTGATTCTTATTACAAAAAGTAAATAGACCAAGGACCAGAAGATCCCTGGTTTTAGTCGCAACCATAGACAATAGATAGCAAACTCGAAACAAACCATTCTTTTGTTCGTTCAGCGTTCGAAACACCGTTCCTTTTCACAAAATGGTGGCAAGTGAGTAAATATTAAAAACTTATTAAGAAATCGAATACTAAAGTGATAAAAATATAAATTGTGTGTTCAATTACCTATTGTGAAATAGTGTGACTTGTATTTGTTATTCTATGTTCGCGATTACGTTGTTGTATTTAAATACATCAATTTATGTAGCGTATATCGGAACGCGGCTCGAGTTAAGCCTTTAAGCCTTTTGCCTGCCCCTTTAGAAGTATAAAAAAAAACATTACCTAAAAAATAGTAAACATGAAAATAACCTAAATTTCTCAAAAACATAAGAAAATGTAGTGATTATATCCTCTTTGAACATAAGTACGTACTAAAAATATTTACTTATTTATGTTTTTAGTAGGTTTAGGTAATATGTTGTTAAAATCTGTGAAAATTTCAACTCTCTAGCTATCACGGTTCTTGAGATAGAGCTTGGTGACGGACAGAAGACGGACGGATAGCGAAGTCTTAGTAAGAGGGCCCCGTTTTTACCCTTTGGGTATGGTACCCTAAAAAGGAGCGAGAATTGGAGTAACGAGGAAAAGGTGAACGTCAGAATTTAATTTTTTGAGGTTAGAAACTTCGGTCTAAGTATAGTTAAACTAGGGTGCTCGGCAGTTTATCTTTGACAGGACAGACAAACCTGGTTTTAGCGGTAAACTTCTTTTTATAATAACGTTTATCTAAGTCCATGGTTTTAATCTCACTAAAACGTAGTTTAATTTTTAGATTTCGTTTTGGAATAAGGGGGTTTATGTTTGTTGCAAAACGCGTGATGCCAAACATGTAGCAGAAGTTAAAAATCTTGATAATAGGTACACCTACAAATGTACAAACATTTTGAACAGAAATCTTAAATCGATATTAAAATTCTAGATACAACGAGACTAGCTAAGCTCAAATCCCGTGGGAATATCGAGCTAAGTGTGTTAATCCAGGTCTTCAGCCATCTGAGTTTGAGACTGAGTTTCATCACAATTAGTCCAGTAGTTTTTGCGTAAAGTAGTAACAAACATCCAAACACACAAACTTTCACGTTTAGAAATATATGATTTTACAATTCCACTGAAAGCACATGACTAAAGAATCTGAAAGTAGCTCTAACAGACAAAGGGACAAGTTTTTGCATTGCAATTGAGGTTATCATAGGTTGCCTGGAAGAGATCGCTTTGATCGCCCTTTGTAACACTTAGTTTTTTACATTTTATGTAAGTAATTTAAAAATAAAGTTTGCAATAAATAATTTATCTATATTCTATCTATAAAATTAAAGTAGGATATGAAGTAGGTAGTATACAAGTACTTATAACATATTTTTACGACAGTCGTTCGTTCGTCCTAAATAAACACAGATCCTCAATAATACCGTGTGATTTTCGCAGCTACAATAACATCGAGACGCTGAAGGGCTTAGACGAGTTTTCAAGACTCGAAGAGCTTATATTGGATAACAATCAACTTGGCGATGCGATCGCGTTGCCTCATCTGCCCCGACTGAAGACACTCTCGCTTAATAACAATCAGGTAAGTGGGTCATGCATTGCGACAAAAATGACGACAATTATTATAGCTTTTGCCCGCGAATTCGTCCGCGTAGAAGTCGAAAATGGACCAAGGAATCACGTTGTCCTATGACAAACTTTGCCCCCCCTCTTTGACCCTGTTAGGGGTAGCATTTTGGAAAATCCTTCTTTATTTGGTGCCTTCGTCATATAAACCACACACCCTCCAAGTTTTAGGTCTCTACGATCAGCGGTTTAGGCTGTGCGTTGATCCGTCACAGTCAGTCAGGATAAATCATTTTATGTGTACAGATCTGTTCACTCACGAAGGTGCGCCCTTCCACACCTTATTAATGTTGTTGTAAACATAATCTGTATATAATTCTATCTCTGTTGTATGCTGTCTCTACTGATAGTCTTCACACACACATTAAGACATCTTGTTAGCACGTGCGACACTCATATTAATTAATGCACACCGAGAAAATTTACCCAGGAGGGGCGCGCCTTCGTGAGTGAACAGATCTGTATAGTATAAACTAATTATTACAGATAGACGGTTTCACTCGCGTCACTCCCGATCCCATTGGAATATCGGGATAAAAAGTAGCCTATGTCACATTCACATCAATGAATCATTATCCTCATACCAAATTTTATCAAAATCAGTCTAGTAGTTTCGGAGTATAGGTATTGAAAATCAGGCTGTATCTCATGAACCGTGATAGCTATAAAGTAAATTATAATGCTACGGAACCCTTCGTGCGTAAGTCCGACTCGCAGTTGGCCAGTTTTTCTGGGCGCTCGCATACTACTTTATGTTTCTTCTTCCATATCTTGTTTTTGTTTAGTGATACTTTTATGTGAATTGTACCCCAGACAATAAAATATCAATTTTATTTTTAATATATTAGTAATATTATAAAGCTGAAGAGTTTGTTTATTTGTTTGTATGAACGCGCTAATCTCAGGAACTACTGGTTCGAATTGAAAAAATGCTTTTTCTTTCTTTCTTTCAAAAATTATTTTTGTGTTGGATAGTCAATTTATCGAGAAAGGCTATAGGCTACTTTTTATCCCGATATTCCCACGGGATCGGGAGTTACGCGGGTGAAACCGCGGATTTCTGCTAGTTATTTTATATCCAAGGGTATAATAATATTGTCAATAATTATTTTATAAACAAGGAGAAAATTACCAGTTAGGTATTTGTCTGATGTGGGAAGTACTAAACAAACAAAAAAAAATATTATTATCATTTTATCTCGTTAGTAACCTTTGTGCGGCGGCGGCGCGGAATAATAAAAGAATGTTTAATTTGAAAATTAATGCTCCCGGAACTTTACCATTAAACGTATCATTGTGCCTAAAAAAACAACAGAATGGGGTATGGAAAATGTGAAAAACAAAATCGCATATACCCATCGCAAATTTATTCATTAGTTCAATTAACTTTATATCGAAAATATACATACAGTAATTTTATCGTATTTAGTTGATTCTGAAAGCATTTTGAAGTTTTAATATTAAAAAACCGGTCAAGTCCGAGTCGGACTCGTGCACGAAGTGTTCCGTACCATTATCATCACATAATATAAAAACATTGATGGCGCTAGTGGTAAAAATACATGAATGAAGGGTAAATGGCGGTTTCCGGTTTATGACGTTTAAAAAAAACTACGTACCAGATCTCGTTCAAACCAATTTTGGGTGGAAGTTTGCATGGTAATGTATATATCATATATTTTTTTTAGTTTCATCATTCTCTTATTTTAGAAGTTACACACTTTTTACCACTTTGGAAGTGTCTCTCACGTAAACTATTCAGTTTAGAAACAAATGAGATTAAAAACCTCAATATCATTTTTGAAGACCTGTCCATAGATACCACACGTATGGGTATGGTGAAAAAAAATTTTTGAGTTTCAGATCTAAGTATGGGGAACCCTAACATTTATTGTTTATGTTTTCTATTTTTGTGTGAAAATCTTTATGCGTTTCACAGAATACATCTACTTACCAAGTTTCAACAGTATAGTTCTTTTATAGTTTCGGAAAAAAGTGGCTGTGACATACGGCAGACAGACAGACATGACGAATCTATAAGGGTTCCGTTTTTTGCCATTTGGCTACGGAACCCTAAAAGTGAATCTATTTTTTGTTTTAACCATCGTTTAAATCAAATCTATTTAACCCCCGACGCAAAAACGACGGGGTGTTATTATAAGTTTATCTGATTTACTTCTTAATGAAAAGTAATAGAGTTGATTATTATATAACAATCTTTTGGAGACTTACGTGATTTTTTGGAACATCTAATAACAATTTTCCATGCAACCTTAACTTCACTACATAGTATAAAACAAACTGTCCCTAAGCTTAGATCTTTGAAACTACGCAACGGATTTTGATGCGGTTATTTTAATAGATAGAGTGATTCAAGAGGATGGTTTTAGTATATAACACAAAAATTTGTGTTTGTTTATGTATGCTTGTTACAAAAACTACTGGATCGATTGCGATGAAACTCGGTATGTATACAGGGTTATTGGTAATTATACTAGCAAGCCGTTAAGGGCTACTTCTGTGCACCTAAACAAACAACTTTTGTTCTACGACTTTTGGAAATTCGAATACAATTAGAAAATGAAAAAAACCAAGACATAGGGTCATAGTCATGGCAGTTAAAGGTGTTATGCAACAAAAATATTTACATTAGTGTCAACATCCAGGGAGGAAACAGTCGACTGCATTTGTATGGAGAGAGCCCGGTACCCTTTTCTCTTAACAAAATCTCGCACTCACATTGAATGTGTCGAATCACCTTCGGGTTCAGAAAACGTGATGTGAAAGTATTTCAATACTTACATTACACGAATTTTCCATTGAATGGAAAAATCTTTATATTATGCTAATAATTTTTGTTCCAGCTAACTGATTTGGAAGGGCTCATCACGAAACTGAGTGGCAGTTTGCCAGCGTTGACATATTTGAGTATATTGAGCAATAAGGCATGTCCGAATCAACTGTCCGATATTGATAAAGATGACTCTGATTATCAAAGATACAGGTAATTACCAACTAATTGGTTTTACTGCGATCGGTCGCAGATCGCTTTGGAAGTCTTTCGGGGAGGCCTAATGTTCAGCAGTGGACGTCCTATGGCTGATATGATGATTGGGTTTTACCAACAAATTAGCAACTATAATTGGTTTTACTGCGATCGGTCGCAGATTGCTCTGGAAGTCTTTCGGGGAGGCCTAATGTTCAGCAGTGGACGTCCTATGGCTGATATGATGATTGGTTTTTACCAACAAATTAGCAACTATAATTGGTTTTACTGCGATCGGTCGCAGATTGCTCTGGAAGTCTTTCGGGGAGGCCTAATGTTCAGCAGTGGACGTCCTATGGCTGATATGATGATTGGTTTTTACCAACAAATTAGCAACTATAATTGGTTTTACTGCGATCGGTCGCAGATTGCTCTGGAAGTCTTTCGGGGAGGCCTAATGTTCAGCAGTGGACGTCCTATGGCTGATATGATGATTGGTTTTTACCAACGAATTACCAACTAATTGGTTTTACTGCGAACGCAGATCACCCTGGAAGTCTTTGGTCCCCCAAAGGCCTAATGTTCAGCAGTGGACGTCCTATGGCTGATATGATCATGCTGATTGGTTTAATTTTAAAATTAGTAGCTTCCGTCGGTTTCACACGCGTATTACATTTTTTAGCCCAAGTTTTATCAGAATCGATTCAGTAGTTTCAGAGCTACTACTGGGCTGGTTTTAACACGTTATTGTTTGCTAATATAAAAAAATCTTAAACTTTTTAAACTCACACTATTTGTATTCATGTTACAATAGTCTCCTCGCGACCTTGACTATTGTAACATAGTTGAACGTCGAGGTAAGAGAAATAAAAACACGCGATTAAGACCCAGAAAAATAATTACTAAAAAAAATATTGATAAAAAAAACTTCGAAAAGAGCCTATTCATTAAAAACGGAAATCCAATCCCTCCGGCCTAAAACTTGACTTGACCTTAAAGACTGCAAAAACTGGGAATAGTGAGATAAATTTTAATCCCGATATTCTGACGGTGTATTGGAACTTTCACGGGTGAAACCATGAAACGCTACTTGTATAACATAAATAACATTGCCAAAAAGGATTGTTGTTGTTGAAGGAAATCTGTTATTACATTTGAGCCAAATATTGACTTGAGCCGAACGGATTGCGTGAGTTAATAATCCTATAATACTTAAGTTAAACTCTGAAAGTCTGAACTTACCTCTACCATATGAGCTAGTCTCCTACTACAAAAAAAATATTAAACTACCCTCGTAACGGAAACATTATTTAGAGCTGTGGGTCAAAATATTTGTTTTGACATACGAGTGTAGCTGTATTTCATTTAATTATTTTATTTATTTATCTATACTAATATTATAAAGCTGAAGTGTTTGTTTGTTTTAACGCGCTAATCTCAGAAAACTACTGGTTCGAATTGAAAAAATCTTTTTGTGTTGGATAGTCCATTTATCGAGGAAGGTTATATGCTACTTTTCATTTTGATATTCCCACGGATTTGGGACTTACGCGAGTGAAAACAAACTCTTCAGCTTTATAATATAAAAGTATAAATAAGTATAGATAATACATTCCTTACACAAAAATTGGAGCTAAATTATTATGTTTGCATTGTAAGACGTAATTTTATGAATGTTTGTCGATTATTATCACGGCTCGTGGTAGGGGTAACTGATCAACGATGTATCGGATGTTTTTGGTTTTATGAGCGAACGAAGTAGTTCGTGTTTTATAATCTTATCTTAATTAAAATTGGTTCACCTGTTTCAATTTCTTGATATTTCTTCAGAGTAATTCGGAAGTCTAAACTCTAAATATTTTTATTTTTTTTAAATGAGCCTTCAGCGTGATTATCCAAACTTAAATAGTAGTCTAAATTGTGAAAAAAATGCGAATGAAAGCACAACTATCGATTGATATAAAAATATACTTATTATTTTATGTAAATTTAACATTGTCGATTCTTGGATGACTAACAAAAAATCTTTAAGCATTTTTCGGTACCTATCTCTTATAGTTTAGGAACTAGCGAAAAATTCAACGCCGAAAATGGCACTAAACAGGCACGCTCCCAACTGCGCTACGCGGCAATTACGTCAAAAATGATATTAAGGGATCGTATTCTTGACTTTAATTCTTTAACTCTCTTATTAACTTATTGTCAACAGATATTTCGTAATATACAAACTACCGAACCTGCGATTCTTGGATTCGCGCCGGGTGTCGTCTGCTGAACGTAAAGAGGCGGCTACCCGCGGTGAGTTCATGCGGGTCCGACGTCCCGAGACTGATGACGTAACTGATGCTGGACGCGGACCGTCAGTCGGTCAGTCAGTCAGACCGTTGCCTGTTGATTTTAGCGCATTGGGCAAACACAAAGGTAAGATAGTAGTATTTTAGGGTTATTATGTTTTTGCACCTTAAGAAAAGATATTTTTAAGTATCTACATACTATCTATCGATATATATATAAATATCAATTGCTGTTCGTTTGTCTCGCTAAAATTAGAGAACGGCTGTTCAGATTTAGATGATTTCGGTTTTGAATGTTTGTGGTAGTCCAGGGAAGGTTTAAACGGTGAGAAAGATTGAACTTACGCGGGTGAAACCGCGGGGCGCGGCTAGTATATCATAAAATTCTCGTGTCGCGGTGTTACTTGCCAAAATCCACCTAAACGGCTGATACTGATTTGTATGATTTTTTTTGTATTATATGTATTTGTTAGGTCTGAGAATCGAACATCTTTCTTTTTTAAATTTTTATGAAATAGGAAAACAACGTTGGCCGGGACAGCTAGTAGACATATATGAATACATACAGAAACCTACGAATAGGTATCTAGACCTACCTACCGTTAGGTATATATTTTTTCTTATTATACCTACTTAATCTAAATCTGTTTTTTACATTACAGGAGCCTACGGCAAATGTGTGTACAGGTACACTGGCAAACATTCGGAGGGTAACCGGTTCATAGTCAATAGTGATCTATGATTGAAACGGACCTTATATTAGGACCTACCTATACTATATGTAGTAGCTATACCTATACCTGTCTAGTTAAGACTAGGTTTATTTCATCTCAGTATAGTAATGTCAAGCTGGGAACATATTATAGGACGCGTCCGACAGCCGCGACCAACAGTCGCGTCTGATTAAATAAATAAATAATAAATAAATAAATAAATATTTCAGGACATATTACACATCGCCATCCAGCCCCAAGCTAAGCAACTTAATGCTTGTGTTATGGGTGCCAGATAACGGATAAACTACTTATATACTTTTTTTTTTTTTTTTTAAATATATACATATTATACATATAGGAAACACCCAGAACCAGAAACAAGAATTTATGGTCAGCATAAATACTTGTTCCCGGCGGGAATCGAACCCGCAACCTTCTGCGTCGCAGTCGGGTGTTCGCCCGACGCGCCACAGAGGCCGTCGTTCATTAGTGTGCACGGTCTTTAGACGCACTTGTAAATCAGGCGGCGTGACCACTTTTAGTAGATTTCTACTTTTTTGGTATATTTGAGGCAAAGAGAACGATGATTCAGTAGTCATAACATAATTTAGCAGTACTTTCAGTTGAAAATCGGTACACAGTTTAGTAGATTCGTCAGAAAATCAGTATTTTAGACAATTCTGAAAAATGGTATTACAAAATGAATGTGGAATAGGACTTGGTAGATTCTGGTAGATTTTATTGCACGCACAGGCAAACTTCTATCCTTCTGATGCGCGGACGCATCCCGCACACCGTCCGCGGACGTTTTCGGCTGACAAAAACATCCAGCGAGCCAGATCACTCTATGACGTGAGAACGCTCGGCAGCCCAAGGTCACGTCCGCGATTTACGTCCGATAGTGTACACAGTTACATACATTTACTTTACACAGATGCGTATAAGCCGCGGCTGGCGGACGCGTCCGATAATATGTTCCCAGCTTAATAGTATTTTAACTAAGGGGCCGTCCATTAAATATTTTTTTAGCATTTTTAACCCCCCCCCCCTTCCCCTTGGTGATTCGTGGTGAGGTTTAAGACTCCCCCCCCCGTACTTACAAAGAATATTATTTTTTTCAATTAAACAAAATAGGCTTGCCTTTGACCTCTTCTCACCTGATGGGAAGCGAAGAAGAGGTCGAAGATGTAACATGCTCGCCTAGAAGGTACCTATTCACTCTAGACTTGAAATGAAATGAGATGAAAAATTTTTTTTTGTAAATTTTGGGTTTAGGCTTACCTAAAAATCTGCTGTTTGTTACACGGAGAAGTCATTAACCTCAAAATTTTCATATTTTTATTCGAATTCCCAAAAGTCGTAGAACAAAAGTTGTTTGTTAAGGTGCACAGAAGTAGCCCTAAACGGCTTGCTAGTATAATCACCAATAACCCTGTATTAGAAAACCTTTTCTCCATCTTCTTTTCAGAAGTAAAAATATATATGCCCTTTTTGCTTACATCGCTAATCTAATCTTTTTTATAATATGATTTTACACTACTTTAGGGTTATACCTATAGGGAAAAAACGGGACCCTATTACGAAGACTTCACTGTCCGTCCGTCCGTCTGGCTTGTATCTCATGAACCGTGATAGCTAGACAGTTGAAATATTAACAGATGATGTATTTCTGTTGCCGCTATAACAACAAATACTAAAAACAGAATATAATGATACGGAACCACTACGGATACGGCACTTAGCCGGTATTTTGTAAATTATTTTTCAACTTCAACTTTAGTGATGGCCTCTCTACTGGCTAATAGTAACGCCGTGGATTTGCCAATGTCGTGTGTGGGAGAATAACAGAAATTGTTTACAGAATAACATAATAGTTTGTCTGTAAAATTGCTGTAAAAGGCTGAAACAACGTTAATACCTATAATCAGTCCTCTAAAAAAATAGACTTTTAAAATTACATAAAACATTCCAAACTGCATACACGTTGCTATTCCCAAATACCTACATTAAAAACTAGGTACCTATGCAAAATACCTTATTAGAATTTTAAATGATTTTTAAACTGGTTTTATGGTATGTTAAGCATTCCATAATCAGCTATTTGCTAATGGTGACAAATGTTTGGTACTTACCGTCCAAATTGTGTTCTATTATTTATAAGAATTTAAATACTAATTGTTATTGTGTATTTTAAGTTTCATGTTATTGTTAAAAAATACTATATATTTTTTTACTTATAAATAGTGTAAATCTGCCATATTGTTATTATGACTTATAAATATATTTTTACTAAGTTTTTAATATATATTTTTTATTTTAATATCCTGTCCTCCATAATCGTCGGTCTGTAGTGAAAACCTTAACTCAAGCATGATTTCACATTCGATATCTATATCTGACAGTTTTTTGTAGGATACCCTCTACTGAGTTCTGATTACCTGGTACTTACAGACGAAATTACTATCAAATAATTTACACGGTAACGAAAAGAGAGCAGTTGAAGAAAGAGAGAGATAGCGTTATAAATGTGATTAAATATACCTTCTACTGACTTTGATTGCCTAGTACCTACTTACAGACTAATTACTATTAAACAATTTACACGATAAAGGAAAGAGAAAGTTGAAAAAAGAGACAGATAACGTTATAAATGTGATTTTATACCTTCTACTGACTTCTGATTGCCTAGTACTTTTCACAGACCAACGACTATTTTAAAGAGGAAATGGTTGACCAAGCTGGTATTTTAAGCACGGAGATGTTAACACTACTAGCAAGTAGTGTAGAAGGGAAAAAAAATTACTACGACACTAAAGTTTACAGTTGGTGAAAAAAATTGTCTATGGTGGAAAAAAGCAATAGGTGAAAAATTGTTTCTGTTATTGCATTTAGTTTACCTATGCAAAAAATAATCAACGCATTAATATGTCTTTCATAAATATCTTTATTTCATATACTTATTGAATATTATGACTGAACCTGTGGACTGAACCAATTAAAATTTTCAGGAATGCGATACAAAATAATGTAGGTAGTAGGTAGGTACTAGTGCTGTATACATACAAAAATAAATTAAGTACATACTAGATAATAAAAATAATATCCATTAACCTCATGATGGTGTACTTCGAAGCTCATTATGTACAATACCTATTTACTTACTATAATAAACATCCATTTTTTCTATTTACAAAGGTGAATAAAACAATAAATGCACATTGAACTAAATATTGTTGGAGTAAATTATGTTCACAAACAAAACTTTAATGGCCCCTCTCCATGATCACCCTGCACTGGACCAGCGAGATGGCCATTGGCCATGCAATGGACACGTTAGCCACGTTGAGCCATCGTTACCCACTTCCTTTGATGTGCGACGGAACAACCGACACCGTGGCCATCCCATGAACCATAAGTCATCAAACACCACTACATGATGGATGATGGCCTATCATGTAAAGGGGCCATAATATGTCAATCGTCCGCATAGAAGTCGAAAATGGCTTTAACAGGATTTTTAATTGGTTTTATCACTAATATATTTCTGTGGGTTTTAATATTACCAAAATTGGTAGGTTATTTTAAACATTATTTCTGTGGGTTTTAATATTACCAAAATCGGTAGGTTATTTTAAACATTATTTCTGTGGGTTTTAATATTACCAAAATCGGTAGGTTATTTTAAACATTCTTTTGTATTATCATGTATTTTCGTATGTCGTATTTTACATGTTTTCTCTATACGCATAATAAAGAAAGAAAGGACAAAAGTGTGTACTTGGAAGCAAATTAAAAAAATGGGTTGTGGGAAAAAGTAGTAGAACGAAAATATATAGTATTTAAATTTCATGTTACATATACAATTAAAAACGCCTAAATCAATTGAAATCTGGTTTTCAATATTAGATAGCTCTATTTTGAGGAAGGTCGTGGTATAGGCACATTTTAGGAACATCAAAATCCAATTAGTAGGTCCTGAGTAAACAACAAAAAACTGCAGCCGCTCGGCCGAACGCGTTCCAGCAAACACGAACGTCACAGAATACTTAATAGTGTAGCATACATTTTATCCCGATATTCCCACGGTAACGGGACTTACGCGGGTTTGTTTAGGGAATAATTCGTAAACATAACCAAAATGTTCTAGCACAGTTCTAGTCCTCACCATTTTAAATTTCGAATACTACGTTCCTATGAGGCCGTGTTCTAAAAGTGCAACCTCTTTTGAATAAAATCGGATTGTGTTTTCAAACATGTGTCAAAATACAATGTAGGTAAGTTTAAAGGAGTATTGATATCAACTTCGGAGGAAATCACCCCCAAAATAACTTCCTACCCCTTTTTAATCCCGTTAGAGGATGAATTTTAATAAAATACGAAACACGTGTTTCATCAACTCTGTTAAAGAATGTTTATGCAAAATTTGAAGTAGATTGGACCAAGGAATCACGTTGTCCCATACAAACTTCGTCCCCCTTTTTCACCCCCTTAGGGGTAGAATTTCGGAAAATCCTTTCTTATCGGCTGCCTACGTCATACAAAGAACACACCCTCCAAGTTTCAGATCTCTACGATCAGCGGTTTAGGCTGTGCGTTGATCCGTCAGTCAGTCATTCAGGACAAAGCATTTTATATGTATATGAGAAGAGATACTGCATAATAGCCGTGCAAAGCCGGGGCGGGTCGCTAGTACTTTGATAAAAGAGATCCAATCAAAGAGTATTTAAGTTTATAATAACCCAAGCACGCCGCTTCATACACATGTTCATACAAAATTGCTGGAGCGTTGTAATGTTCCAAATTCAAAAAACGCTCCTGCATTGGATTTAATTTTCTTTGACCGCGACACTGGCTATATGCACGATAGTGGTAATGCGAAGCCATAATAAAATTATAAATAAAAAAGAGATGGCGCTAGATGCTTCTTTCCGTATGTCAAAATGACAATTTTGACATCATCCCTACGTTCTGTACGTTTTCATGCAAAAATATTATGGTTTATTTTTTACGCCAAGAAATATCAAATTTTAATTAGTAACATAAATCTACTTGAAATACTTAAACCTCTTCTGATATTTTCTGAACACATTCGTGAAGATTATGTTAAAATCTGTTTCCTAGTTCCCGAAATTAGACTGCACAAACAAAGGTAAACAAACCAAATCAACATTTTCTGAGATGAATGGTAGTTTCGCGAAAGCGAAGAGATGGCGCTAGTTACTTGAAATTAAAAAAAATATCTTATTAAATTAATTACTTTATTTTTTAGTTAAAAAATGTGTATATTGCTATGTATTCTTAAATTACATAAGTGTACAAAATTTTTAAGCAGAACAAAAAGAATAATCAACTAATTTGTGATTTTCTAAATTTAAGAAAACCTGAATCGCGCATGCAAGATTTTTTTCTACCGGAGCTATATAAGGTTAGCGAATTCTATAGTGCTAAGATCATTATGGACGTAGAACGCTTACTTCCAAAACTTCGAATTTATTATATGTAGAGAAGAGATAGAGAAGAGAAGAGATTTATTAAGATAAAAAATAAAAAATAAATCAGGTAAGTATAAAATAACTTCATTATGAGTAGGCATAAATCGCAAACTACGAAATTACTATAGATACGTGAAGACTGTCACAGGAAGTGTGCTTTTTATTGGAAAAAATGTTTGAAACAACAAATTGCTCCTATTACCTATTGAACCTATTACCCCCGCTTAACCTAGCGATGCTCTAACCCAGTCATGTCAAACATACGGCCCGCGGGCCGCATGCGGCCCGCGAATCACAATGATGCGGCCCGTAGTCGGAATCTAGATCTCAATGATGTATCCGTATTTTTTTAAATTTTCGTTTCTCTCGCACTTGTGACCAATCTGCAAGGCACCTTTGACTTTGAGTAGGTATTCGAAAGCTAGCTATCCTTTTTCGTAGTTCGTATTTATGTGAACAAAATGTTTTCTATTATGAAAATGAATAAGCACAAATATCGCTCAAGACTAAGTGATGAACATCCAGTCTATTCTTAAAATAAATACCACGACTAAGACACCTAACATAATCTATACTATAATATTATAAAGCTGAAGAGTTTGTTTGTTTGTTTCTTTGAACGCGCTAATCTCAGGAACTACTGGTTCGAATTGAAAAATTCTTTTTGTGTTGAATAGTCCATTTATCGAGGAAGACTATAGACTTTTTATCCCGATATTCCCACGGGATCGGGAGTTACGCGGGTGAAATCGCGGGGCGCAGCTAGTATTATATATTCTGCAGTACCTACCTACAGTTGAATAGGTATAATACTAATTTTTTATATCCAACTCATTTATTTTTCTTAAATTTAAATTTTTATAAAAACAAACTGATTACAAAATATATACATCACTATAAAAACTTATAAAATAATTCTATCTAAGCTTGAAAACCTAACCTAAATAAAATTTAATTTACAAGTTTTAAAAATAATGTATAAATTTTGCATATAAAACAGTAAATCATTATAAAAACCTAAACCTAGAAGACCGTCGGCAGCGAGGCAGGGCCCAGGCTACCGATGCATGGTTAAAGCCGCAGAGAGAGGAATCTTCTGACAATACGTGCCGTATCCAAGATGACTGCCTTCTGGATCTGACCCTTGACCCAACCATCCAGCGAGAGCCTCTTGAGGTGTTGATCAAGGCTCTTCGCTATGAGTCCATATTATTACTATATTACTAATTATTGTTAACTACCTTTAAAAAGTACCAAATTAATGTACCTGCCTCACCAAATAAGCTTAATAATAAAGGAAAAATTCCGAAACATAAAAAAGTTGAAAATTAAGGTACATTTTGGTACTTACAAGTTTTCGTGAATATGTAAATTTGCCCATATCTTTTGATCGTGTTGACTCAGGACCTTAATTTTTATAGACCCAATAGGGACTACAGACTTCAGTATCTGGTATGAATTTCAACTTGCTAGGACCACCCGTTCCAAAGAAAATCGGTGGTGACACACGGACAGACAGACGGACAAGAAAGTGATCCTTTTTTTACCTTTTGAGGTACGGAACCCTAAAAATCTACGTGTTTAATTATTTGATGTCTGGCCCGCTTACACACCTGCAATATTCGATATGGCCCTTTGAAAAATCGAGTTTGACACCCCTGCCCCCTTAGACAAGATTGCTTTCTATTAGCGATATCGCCAATCGACAGTTAATTTTTGTATTTATTTTGTATGAAATTGACATAAGTCAACTAAAAGTTACGTAGTCTTGCGTTAATGATAAAAAAAATGATAGACAAGTTTCATCTTATGCCAATTTTATACAATGCTTTATGTCAATTTCATACAATTGAATCTATCGATTGGCGATATCGCTAATAGAAAGCAATCTTGTCTAAGGGGGCTGCTAACCAATTGAGCTATGCACTATACATTACCGAGTAAAATGAGAGAGAAATTTCTTTTATTTACTGAGGCTTGAAGACCGACCGGGAGCATGGGAATTTTTGAACATGTTTTATTTTTATTTTATTTCCCTAAGTGTTGGTAACACTTAAGAAAATAAAATCATTTAGTTCAAGTGACAACCATTTGCATTTGGAATTGTCTATTAAATAATTGCACTAATGAGCAGTTTGATTTAACGTACGGATTATGGGTAATTTAAAGCAGCTCTATATGCTTATTATTTCCATGAAATAAGTAATACTGTAGTAGGGTTGCCCCGCTGTGCAGAGCTTCCCCGTTGCCCAGGTAGGATCTTAACGTACGTACTAATAACCACACGACGCGTTACTTCATACAGCGTTTATTTGTAAATAGTATGCCCATACAACTTTTAGACAACTCGTAGGGGATAATGAGGAGGTCGTCTAAGTAAACGTCCCAAAGTTGGTTGGAAGCGTTTCCTCAAAGCGAACTATGTTTACTTGTAGATAGTTAAGTAAAGTCCAGTGGCACCGAAGCTATACCCAAGCTATCTAAAGCAAAAGGAATTGCATAATAAAAATTCTTAACAAACTAGGTACTTTAGGAAAACACAATGATAGCGCGATCTAATTTGTCTGGTGGCGCCATCTAGTTTCGCACCGAGTAAACTTGGGTTTTCTTGCTTTAACGTAACCATCAGGCGTGTAGGGTGTTACAATACGTAATTATTATTAAATATCAGAATAAGTTAATAATATAATTGGGGCCAACGACCAAACTACTAAAATCAGGTAGGTACAACGCGTAACACGATCCTAATTTCGATACATAGTGAACTCCTCATCACTGTAATAGTATAGTTTACCACACAAGGTATATTATGTAAGCGGGCTATTACAGAACAAGATCCAATATGGATCGAGTGCACCCGAGATATTTAGACGCACGAGCGAGCGTAGCGAGCGAGGGCGAATATAGTTCGAGGGTGTAATAGCTACTTACAACCGAGGTAAGTATACTACTTTACATCATTCATGTGAGGTAAATAAAACATTTTTGTACGACATCTTCGGCTTCAAAGATGACAGAAATCAGGCATGCCGACCACTTATTCATCAGACGAATAGGTACTTGACATGATGAACTAGTATAAACTTGTATGTTCTTTTTTTAAATTTCAATACAGTCGTCGCTAGTGAACAAACATTTAGTTCAAATGAAATGCCGCCATTTTCATTGTTTTACAATATATACTATAAATCATTTTATGAAAAAAAAAATGACCAAGGAGTTTTGCATAGCTTGAACTGAAATAAAATGCCGCCATTTTTATCGTTTTTTTTTTTTTTTCAGTAAAAAGTTTCGTCATTTTATAACAAAAGAGATTGGTTAACCAAGGAGTTTGACATAGCTTGAATGGTAAAGTGAACTTTACAGTTCAAGCATTCACCCTATGCTTGAATGGTAAAGTGATTTGAAAATGGAACGTTCCATCTAAACAATGCACTGTGTCGTACATGACAACTTACACAGCCTCTTACCATACTAGTAAATCCTACTTACCGAGCAGTATGATGTAAAATATCTTATAAAAATATGTATAATGACTACGACCCATTTCCTAAACACCTTATATAATGCCACTTTTATTGGTCCTCAAAATAAGGTTTTAAAAAAAATATTTTGGGATATTAGTTGGTAGTTATTTACTGACAAATATTTAAAATTGATACATTTAAATAATAACGAATTCAAACAATAATAAAGTAGGTAAATACCAGAGTGTCACGGTGCATGATCTCGTCCCGTGTCGTCGCCGTCGATTGTGTCGAATGCATATAAAATTATAGTTTTTTCGGGAGAGTAATTGTAACGGTCTTAACTTCCAAATACTCGTCGACGCAATGTAGTCCACTGAAACAAATAAAAATGATTAGAGAGATTATTGTAATATTGAGGCTCTATTTTAATTCTTTCTTTCTTTTTATCCCATGAGCGAAATATTTTACCTTTTCCATAGTACAGGGTGGCTCTAAAATACGTTGACAAACAGTTTTAACAATAATTTTATTGTTTATATTGATACAGTGCTGTGAGTTCTTAATGTGTTGTTGTGTTTTGTCCTGTAGATTATTAATAGTTTCATCCAAACCGGAGATTGTCCTTGGTTGCACTTTATAGTGTAGACAGGGATAACCGCCGGTTTAGAATCCACCCCATTGTTTGCTATTATACTTGTTATTGTAAAGGGCCTCTACGTGTTGGCTTCGGCTCCACGCACGCCTTCCAAAGGTCCAGGGCTCCATAGCCCCGTGATACTGGACGTATAATAAAAATATATGACGTATAACACACAAAAATATAGTATTATTTTATCTTGAATATTTATTAGTTTTCATAAAAACCGCCTTTGACTTTGACACACAGGGTTAAACGTTTTCTGAAAATTTATTTTGAACGGCTATATTGAAAAGTAATAAATATTCAAGATAAAAATAATACTATATTTTTATTATTTAGAACTTACCTACAGCACTGTATCAATAAAAACAACAAAATTATTCATAAAACTGTTTTTCAACGTATTTTAGAGCCACCCTGTACTTATTGCCCCAAACGCTCTCCTCATATTTCAACGCACATAATAATATATCTACGAATACTAAATATTTAACTCACTTCTCACGTCCTATACCAGATTGCTTGAATCCTCCAAATGGTAGTTGTGATGAGAACGTAAGGTAGTTGTTGACCCTGGAGGTGAAAGAAAAATGCATTATATTTATTACTAGCTGCGCCCCGCGGTTTTACCTGCGTAATAATTTTCTGCGCAACTTTCTAATTTGTTTCTTTCATAAGAACCTTCTCCTGACAAAAACAAACACAACAAAATTGCGAAATTGCTCCAGCGAAACGCGTGATGCCGTGACCAAGTTAAATTGGGAATTTTATATTAAGATATACACTTTCACGTAGTTTTGTATTGACTTCGCTGGATGCAGGTTTTCCATTGCCAATTTGTGATTGTAGTGAATCTCCATTTAACTCTCTGAACCGTTGGAAATTATTAAACTTATCTATACTAATACTATAAAGCTAAAGAGTTTGTTTGTTTGTTTGAAAGCGCTAATATCAGGGACTACTGGTTCGAATTGAATAAAATATTTGTGTTGGATAGTCCATTTATCGAGGAAGGTTTTAGGCTATAATAAATAATAATAATAAATAAATAAATATTTCAGGACATATTACACATCGCCATCCAGCCCCAAGCTAAGCAACTTAATGCTTGTGTTATGGGTGCCAGATAACGGATAAACTACTTATATACTTTTTTTTTGTAAATATATACATATTATACATATAGGAAACACCCAGAACCAGAAACAAGAATTTATGGTCAGCATAAATACTTGTTCCCGGCGGGAATCGAACCCGCAACCTTCTGCGTCGCAGTCGGGTGTTCGCCCGACGCGCCACAGAGGTCGTCAATACAACATCACATACTGTGACCAATAGGAGCGAAGAATCAGTGGGAAATGTAGAAAATACGGGGAAAATTATTCATCTTTATTTGGTTCCATTGTTTGTTTGAACGCTCTAATCTCAGGAACTGCTATTTCGAATTGAATATATAGGCTACCTTTTATCCCGATATTCCCACGGGATCGGGACCTACGCGGGTGAAACCGCGTTGCGCAGCTAGTTTTATAAATCGGTAAATAACAAATCAACGGGAATTTTTAGCTTTGTCGTATTTTTTTTATTTATATCATCTGTGTCGAAAGGCAAACGCATTTATGGCTATATAGCCACGAGAACGCATTTCGTACTAAGCAAAGGGACTTTGGTATACTTTGATAAAAGAGATCCAATAAAAGAGTATTTAAGTATTTAATAACCCCAGCACGCCGATCATACAACAGGTATTGCTGGAGCGTTGCAACGTTCTAAATTCAAAAAACACTCCTGCTATATCCTGCATTGGATTTAATTTTCTTTGACCGTAAATAAAATAGTAACTCGACACTGGCTATATGCTCGATAGTACGAAGCCATAATTTTAAATAAAAATAATATGGCGCTAGATGCTTCTTTCCGTATGTCAAAATGACAATTTTAACATCATCCCTACGTTCTGTACGTTTTCATGCAAAAACATTATGGTTTATTTTTCACGCCAACAAATGTCATATTTTTATTAGTAACATAAATCTACCTGAAATACCTAAACCTCTTCTGATATTTTCTGAACACATTCGTGATGATCGTGTTATAATCTGTTTCTTATATAGTTCCCGAAAATAGAGTGCACAAAAACGTAAATAAACCCAGTTCATTGTTCAAATCAACAGTTTATTGCAAAAATAGTAGTTCCGCGAAAACCGAAAGATGGCGCTAGTTACTTGAAATTGAAAAAAATATCTTATTAAATTACTTATACTTTATTTTTTAGTTAATAAATGTGTATATTGCTATGTATTCTTAAAATACATAAGTCTACAAAATTTTTGAGCAGAACAATAAGAATAATAAATTAATTTGTGACTATATAAATTTAAGAAAACTTGAATCGCGCATTCAAGATTTTTTTCTACCGGAGCTATATAAGGTTAGCGAATTCTATATAGTGTTAAGATCATAGAACGCTCACTTCCAAAACTTCGAATTTATTATATATGTAGAGAATAGATATAGAATATAGATAGATAGAGATTATATGTATAGATAGAAGATAGATAGATAGATTAATTTAAGTTCTAATAACCCTGCTTGTAAAGTGACGACTACTATTTATTTACCAGACGACTCCAGACTCGACGTGTTTGCTAAAGTGTAGTGCTGTCTTGATGTCGTTGGTGAAGATGCCGGCTGCGAGCCCATAGGTGGTGTCGTTGGCGCGGTCGATTACTTCGTCCAAGGTAGAGAACTTTAGGATACTCTGGACTGGACCGAAAATCTAAAACAAAACAAACAACACTCATCATAAAGATAGGCACAGCGAAATTGTCAGTGGATCATATCACGTTTTTGTGATACGCACCTCTTCCTTCGCAATGATCATATCATCAGTGACGTCAGCGAACACGGTAGGTTCAATGTAATATCCACCACCTTGTCCTACCCTCCTTCCTCCTGTCAACAATTTTGCGCCACCTTTGATACCTTTTTGGATATAGCCTAATACTTTTTCACCCATTTCTCCGTCGATCTGCAAAAATACTAAAATTAGAAGGTATTCAAAAACTAAAATGAGACTAAGCTGAGAACTGAACTGAACTAGCTGAACTAAGCTGAGACGCAAAGTCAAACCTTACCTGAGGGCCGTGCTGTGAGGTAGGATTATTTGGAGGGCCAATTTTAATAGTTTTTGCATATTCTACGGCACGCTTTACAAATTCGTCGTAAATTCCGGCTTGAACATACAATCGCGATGCAGCCACACAAATTTGTCCTTGACGAACGAAGACAGCATTAGCTGCATAAGGTACCGCCTCATCCACTAAGAACAAAGAATAGGTGTGTTGTATAGCCTTGTAATGAGTATGGTTTACTGAAGGAATGAATGAATCATATTTCTAAAGCGTTTGAGGTAACTTACAGTTCACTTCGTTCATGATAATCAACGGGCTCTTGCCTCCAAGTTCTAGAGTGACCCGCTTTAAGTTAGATTTTCCTGATGCCTGTTGAATCAACTTTCCGACCTAAGAACATAATAAAAATATATGTAACCCTCAGCATAGTCATATAGTATGGGATGGCAATCGGTCTTATTTCTCCCGTATGTATGTAGTGAATAAATAATCCTTACCTCGACCGATCCAGTGAATGAGATCTTATTGACTTTGGGATGGTGTGTGAGTGCGACGCCGGCGTCCTCTCCGAAGCCGTTGACAATGTTGACGACGCCGGGTGGTATGCCCGCCTCTACCACCAGCGCGCCCAAGTACAGCGCCGTCAGCGGCGTCTGCTCCGCCGGCTTCACCACCACGGTACAACCTTTAAACAACACAGCATGTTATGCCACCTACTCCCACTTTAAATGAATCACGGAAGATGAATCATAGCAACATTTACCTGCAGCTAGAGCGGTAGCCACTTTTTTAAGGAAATTTAAAATTGGTCCATTCCATGGCAGAATTAGTCCACAAACTCCTTGAGGTTGCTTTAGCGTATAAGAGAAAACTTCACCATCTAAAAGAAGAATTACATCAGAATTATCAGAATTTATCTTAGTGAAATAATTACCTAGCTGTCTGTGGATAATAAACATTTTAAACGGTATACTAACCTGTGGGAATGGTTTCCCCTTGAATTTTGTCAGCTAAACTTGCTAAATATCGGACAGTATCGCCTGCTCGAGGTAGAATGCGCTTAGCGAATCCCATCAACATTCCGTTGTTTAAGCTCTCTAGTTGCATGAGATATTCGATGTCTCTGTCTACCAAGTCTGCGAATTTGTTTAGGAGCTTCCCTCGCTTGGAGGCGTCCATCAGCCTCCATTCTGAGTTGCGATGGAACGCGCGTCTGGCTGCCTCAACTGCTGCGTCTATGTCCGCCTGAAATTGAGTAGGTACGAATGATTTATTAAACTTATTAGTTTGGACTAAGTTGTCATAATATACCTAACTAGCGACCCGTCCCGGCTTCGCACGGCTATATTATGCATGTATTATACATATAAACCTTCCTCTTGAATCACTCTATCTAATAAAAAAAACAGCATCAAAATCCGTTGCGTAGTTTTAAAGATTTAAGCATACAAAGGGAAATAGGGACAGAGAAACCGACTTTATTTTATACTATGTAGTGATTGTGGCGTTTTTAATTTTTATACCTACAGAAATATATAGACTATGTAACCACGTAAAGGTACCTACTAATTGAGACAATCTGTCGTGAGAAGTCGAAATTAGATTATTTATACCATGCCTACTCTAAAAAGCTTATTTTATTCACGGAAAACAGTGAATAATAGTACATTGTTATCCTAGGTGTGAAAGTCACTCATTACAAGTCCCTAGACGGAGTTTGGCGCCCGAGCGTAGCGAGGGCGCTAATAGTTTGAGGGACTTAATGAGTCTTTCACCCGAGGTAAACACTGTGCTTTTCATTACGAATAATAAATAAAAATCATCCTAACAACGAGAGTGAATGAGACTATGAGACTCCATACCACATGAGTAGAGATGACCAGAGGCTAAGGTTGTTCGGAGCTGTCAAAATGAATACGTAATTGTGACGTAATCATGTAGGGTTGGCACAGGTGGATTATATTAAATAAAAAAAACTTGAGAGGTGTCAAGGCACACCCGGATAGAACGAAGTTCCTTTCGATTAATTAGTTAAGGAGTTGTAATAAATTAAAGTTTTTCGTTTTTTATATTTTTTTATATCTACTTTTTTTTTGTAAATAATCGTCGCGACACCACACTGTTCAATGCGAAATAGAAAGACGAAACGAAAATAACTGGCTTGCTTTCTATGCAAAACGTGTCGTTACATCTTTTGGTCTTAACTTTTTCCGTCTCTTTTTTCGCAACGCAAGATAAGGAACTTCGCTCCAAAAAAAATGTGTAAACTAAGTATCAGTGTCTTTTATTATGGGCATTTATTTTAACGCGGTAACAATGTAATCTGAATTGATGATTAAACTAATATTATAAAGCTGAAGAGTTTGTTTGTTTGAACTAAGGAACTACTGGTTCGAATTGAAAAAATATTTTTGTGTTGGTCAGTCCATTTTTCTAGAAGGCTACTTTTTATTTTGATATTTCCACGGGATCGAGACTTACGCGAGTAAAACCGCGGGGTGCAGCTAGTAGATAAATAAATGAATGATGATCATAATACCTAAATCAGAAATTTTTATGGCTTACCGGGAAACTTTGATGTCACAGAATTGAACGTTAAATAGATAAACGTTGACATACTAGAATTCACAAGTAGTATGCTATACATACCTACATATAACTATGCTTTCCGTCGTGTTTAGTCACTTTATCACAAGCCTAGTTGCTTAGGCTGGAGCGCTCACTCACTAAATCGTTTCCATTCTTCCTCCCTCCCTCTCTATAAAAGAAAATCTTCTATCCGTGGTCTAGTCACGATAGCACAAGCCTAGCTGCTTAGGTTGGGGCACTCACACACTCAATTCCCACTCAGTAAAGGTACATATTTAATATTTATAACTATTATATCTGTCGCGTCTAGTCACTATAACACAAGCCTAGTTGCTTAGACTGGAGCACACGCTCACTCACTCACTCACTCAATCGTTCCCACCCTTCCTTCGAAAGAAAGAAAATTATTTAATGAGTTAATCCAACATTGGGAAATGACGCGAAGTCCGTAGATTTAACTTACAGTTTATGTACCACGGTTTGTCTAGAAAATGTTATTTACACAAAATACACAATCATAAATGAAAAAACAGATTAAGCTTAACACAAAAACATAATAAAAGAACAAAAAATAGTACTAATTAAAACGTTTAAAATAATTTGGAAATGCTAGCATTTCCAAATGCGCGGCATGGTCATAGGTCCCTTTGACCATTTTCGTCTTTACATTTATTTTAAAATAAGATAACTATATTATATACCTACTTGAATTTGATTACTGAGAAAAAGTTACTAAGTACTAAACTCTGGCAGTATGCATGAGCCGTGCCAAGCCATAATTATTATTCTTTGGAGTAAAAAAAAAGCAAGGAGGTTAGGTTTTTGAAGTTCCTAATGCGTAATGATACTGATACTGTCTACTTGCAGATTGCACAAGCCGTGCGAAGCCATAATTTGACATGACAGCTGTCAGTGAAAGCAAAAATCCCTAGGGCTGGAAATTTTATTTTCAACACGCTTCTCAGACCTACTTTCCGAGTATGAGTAATGAATAAAGGCTTTTTACTCACTGTTTTGGTGTTTCAATTAAGGGGGTGCTCCCCCTATACCCCCAATGTCCCCCCTTCTTTTCTTTTCTTTTCTTGTCAGTCCGTCCGCCCATCATTTTGATTTTTCTCCTTCTCGTAGTCATGGTATAAAGTATAGTATGCAACTCTTGAATAAAGTAGGTACGGATTCAATTGAGAGCCATAAATCACTCGCGTGGCTCACGATTCTAACACTCGAATCACTCGCTGCGCTCGTGATTCAATCATAATGAATCACTCCCTACGGTCGTGATTCATCTATGGCCCTCACTTTAAATCCGTCCTTTATTCACTAGTTGCATAATGTACTATTATTTAGTTTATATATTGAGAATCAAAGTGGTGTAGCAAAAGAAATTGTTGGAAAACAAATACCTAGCTAAATGGTTAAGGAGTTTTTTTTTTACTCTGAATTAAACTAGTAGTTCGCCCCGAACTGAGACCTCACGAGTTTTTTTCAGCGTTTATTATATTTCAGCGTAAAGTACTAAAATGTATAATATAACGACGAAAGACTCCAAATACGACAGGTCTATCTTATTTGAATGATAGGTGCCTAGGATCGCTATTATCTGACATTGGATGATTTAGAGAATCCAAACACGATAGGCATAACTTGTTGTTGTTGTTAAGTTCTAAAAGCATAGGCCAGCTCAATCATCACACCCTGGACATCCGTTGACTCTTTATTTTTACTCAAGACATTTTGAATGTGTCTAACATAATATCCAGAAGATAGTAATTCCTTTCCTTCCTTCCTTATGTATCTACTTATCATAATGTTACGTAAGAGGAAACGAGAAGACAAGCTCGAGAACGAGAATATATTAGAGAAGTTTGAGGCCAATATGTCCTGTAATAAGTCCCTAAACTAAAATATAACAAGTCAATAAAAATTATAAAAAAATTAGTCACAAATTTTATAATTATCAGAGTCTCTAGATCGGCTAGAACCGAACATTCCTACTATTTAATACTATCCACCACTATTATTGTAAAACAGCCCATGATTATGAAATAAATAATTATAGGAAATGAAGCAAAGAGAGTTCAGACGATTTGGGGCAAAGTAATAAATTTCTATAAATTTTAAATTTAAATAAATTTGGATTAAGAATATTGTAAATAGTAAGCGTGTTACATTGTGAATTTGTGATGCTACACCTTCGTTATTTTTCTTTTGCAATCACAATGTAACACGCTTACTATTTAAGTACAATATTCTTAATCCAAATTTATTAGATTTTATATTCTATTTTTTAGTTGGACTTTTTTTATTAAAGCGTGTTTTTTTTAGTTTAGTTTCATTGCGAAGTTCCTATGACCACCTTCCAGTTCCATCATCAGACCCTGGTCACCATTGAAAGACAAACTACTCGTCAAGACGATTCTAACGAGCCCAAACTTTATGGGGTTGTGTCGTTTCATTGCGAAGTTCCTATGACAACCTTCCAGTTCCATCATCAGACCCTAGTCACCATTGAAAGACAAACTACTCTTCAAGACGATTCCAACGAGCCCAAACTCGATGAGGTTGTGTCGTTTCATTGCGAAGTTCCTATGACCACCTTCCAGTTCCATCATCAGACCCTGGTTACCATTGAAAGACAAACTACCCGTCAAGGCGATTCTAACGAGCCCAAACTCGATGGGGTTGTGTCGTTTCATTGCGAAGTTCCTATGACCACCTTCCAGTTCCATCATCAGACCCTGGTCACCATTGAAAGACAAACTACTCGTCAAGACGATTCTAACGAGCCCAAACTCGATGAGGTTGTGTCGTTTCATTGCGAAGTTCCTATGACAACCTTCCAGTTCCATCATCAGACCCTGGTCACCATTGAAAGACAAACTACTTGTCAAGACGATTCTAACGAGCCCAAACTCGATGGGGTTGTGTCGTTTCATTGCGAAGTTCCTATGACCACCTTCCAGTTCCATCATCAGACCCTGGTTACCATTGAAAGACAAACTACTCGTCAAGGCGATTCTTGACGAGTAGTTTGAATGAATGAACTATGAAGTATGGATAATGAGATAATTCCTGCAGATTCCCTCCAGCTCTATCATCAGATCAGTTCCATGGTACCATATTATTGTCACCGAAGTTACGCCCTTTCATTTGATACCCCACTCGGGTATATTTGCAGTATAGTTTGTGTGCCATATAGGTAGATCCCCTTTTGGACCCCTATCTCCGTAACCCCCTGACCGATCCTGCTCATGTTCGAACTTAAAAATTCTATGGACCTCAACTACTTGTATACCAAAAATCATGAAGATCAGAGCAACGGTACTCAAGTTATCGTCGAACAAACATACAAACATACAAACATACAAACATACAAACATACAAACATACAAACATACGAGCGACCGACCCTTCTCAACACTAGACCTCTCTCGCTTCGCTCGTTCGGTCAATTAGAATAAGTTCGTTTACCTTTCCACCTTCAGCGACTCTTGCTATGTCTGATCCATCGTGTGGATTATAAGTCTCGAAAGTCTTTCCACTCTTGGCGTCCACCCACTCGTTGTTAATCAACAGCTAAAAGCGAATATAACAAACGTTATTATTAAATCTTATGATATTTATATCGGATAATTTTGAGCTCGTAGCACCACCCAGAGGATACGTGCAGTCATGCAGGGAAGTGGTAGCTCGCGTCCGCAGGAGTTACCAACAAAAAACATTAACTTGGTAGGTTAATAAGCTTAAGGTGAAAGGGTACCTGCGCTCTCTCCATACAAACGTAGTCGACTGTTTCCTCCCTGGATAATGACACTAGCACAAATATTTTTGTGCCATAAAACCTAAAACTGCCATGACTATGCCCCTGTGTTTTGGTTTTTTCATGTTCTAATAAACTTAGAAATTAAAATTAAAGTAATTAAAAAATAAAAAAAGCAAAAAATAGGGGCATGGTCAATATGGTCATGGCAGTTATAAGTTTTATGCACAAAAAAAATTTGCTCTAGTGTCATTATCCAGGGAGGAAACAGTCGACTACGTTTGTAATGGTTTGTATGGAAAAAGCCCCCGGTACCCTTTCCTCTTAAGGCTACTTATGCTGCCAAACGCAACGCGCCAGAAATACCTGTCGCTTACAACTAATATTGTTGATTGTAACAAATGTGTTTTTTTTTTTTCAAAAGTCTCAAAAGTGCTGAGATGGAATTGTAGGTGAAATTTTTACCGATATTTTGTGGTAATTTCGAGGCGAAAATTCTTTGTCATTTCAAGGCTAGACTGGTTTTAATTCTTAATTTTAGGATAGCTTCAAAACTATAAGTTTCTGGCTCAAAATCACACCAAAATGTCGGTAAAAATCTCACCTACAATTCCATCTCAACACTTTTGAGAAAAACAAAACACATTCGTAACCATCAACAATTTTTACCAACGAAGGCGACCGGTGCCAGTACTAACTATTTAGTAGGGTGTGTACCGAGGTCGATGGCGTATGGTATGGCCCTTAATATGTCATCATCATCATCAGCCATAGGACGTCCACTACTGAACATAGGCCTCTCCCAAAGACTTCCAAAGCGATCGGTCGCAAGTAATGTACTACCTACTCACTTTTTTGTATTTAATTTCGACAACCATTTTCACGTTCGTTGTGTACGATATCGCGAGCACCAATACTAAACGAATGAAGTCATTGCCTGTTTATAAATACTATACCTACCTACCTAAACTTACAGTAGGTATTATAACTAACTATTTATCAAACAGAAAGAAAGAAAAGAAAGAAAAAGATTTTATTTAACAAGTTTAACCTTAAACTTAAACCTAGAATACATTAGTTTTATAAAGTTACAATTAACAATATAAACATAACTACATTAATAAAATAATGACTAAAATCTAAAATAGATAAAAAACATTAAGGCTTTACAGTTATTACGAGTAAATAAGGACGCAACTCAGCTGAATGCTGCTTTTACTATGATAAAAATGAACAAAATTAAAACAAAGTAAATTAATAATAGTTTAGTAGTCGCATTAGCCAAAACAGGTAAGTTATTAATAAACGTGTAAACAAATATAATAATATATGAACATACATAAATAATAATGTAGTAGGTATACATACATACATACTTACATAAAAAACAGCACACTCCGGGAGTGCAGACAGAAGTGAAAACTGTATATCTGTGTAAAATCTCATCTGTCGCGAGAACGGCTGAAAATGCTCACCCACAAAAGTGCCCAACGCGCCATAAGAAGTTTTCACTTCAATATAATACACATTACATAACATAGCATGGGAGGAGAAGACGAAAGGTTGTGCCATTTATTGCGTAAATAGTGATGGTTAATGTGAAACTAAAGTGAAAATGTGAACGTGTTCGTCATTAAACAATACCGCTACCTAGCTAGTATGTAGTAGTTGTCTAGTTAATAAAATTTGTTTAAACTTAAGTTTGAAAGGAGCTTTAGACAGCTGCATGCGCCCCAAGGTTTTACCTGTGTATCTGGTGGCAAATGGAATATTAATTTCCTACAAACACAGAATACATAATAGTTACTAAGAATTACAAACTTTATCAGCCCCTTTAAGAGGTCGCGTTTTCAAAAATCCTTATTTATAGCTACGTCTCGTCGCGTCGTTAAGGTGAAAGGGTACCTGCGCTCTCTCCATACAAACGTATGGTTGCATAAAATTTATAACTGCCATGGCCATATTTGACCATCCCTGTTTTTTTTTGTTTTTTTAATTTTAATTTCTATGATAATTTCGAAAATGAAAAAAACCAAGACATAGGGGCATAGTCATGGCAGTTATAGGTTTTATGCAACAAAAATATTTGCATTAGTGTCAACATCCAGGGAGGAAACAGTCTAGTCGACTGTGTTTGTATGGAGAGAGCGCCGGTACCCTTTCCTCTTAACGAAATCTCGCTCTCACATTGGATTTGTCGAATCATCTTCGGGTTCAGAAAACGTGATGTGAAAGTATTTCATTACACGAATTTTCCATTGAATGGAAAAATCTTTATATTATGCTAATAACTTTTGTTCCAGCTAACTGATTTAGAAAAATTTATCACGAAAGTGAGTGGCAGTTTGCCAGCGTTGACATTATTTGAGTACCTACTATATTGAGCAATAAGGCATGTCCGAATCAACTGTCCGATATTGATAAAGATGACTCGGATTATCAAAGATACAGGTACCTAATTACTAACTAATTGGTTTTACTGCGATCGGTCGCAGATCGCTCTAAAAGTCTTTTGGGGAGGCCTAATGTTCATCAGTGGACGTCCTATGGCTGATATGATGATTGGTTTTTACCAACTAATTACCAACTATAATTGGTTTTACTGCGATCGATGGCAGATCGCTTTGGATTGGGGGAATCCTAATGTTCAGCAGGGAACGTCCTATGGCTGATATGATGGTTGGTTTTTACCAACAAATTACTAAATATAATTGGTTTTACTGCGATCGGTCGCAGATTGCTCAGGAAGTCTTTGGGGGAGGCCTAATGTTCAGCAGTGGACGTCCTATGGCTGATATGATGATGATTGGTTTTTACCAACGAATTAACAATTACTAATTGGTTTTATTGCGATCGGTCGGAGATCGCTCTGGAAGTCTTTGGTCCCCCAAAGGCCTAATGTTCAGCAGTGGACGTCCTATGGCTGATATGATGATTGGTTTTTACCAACTATTTACCAACTATAATTGGTTTTACTGCGATCGATCGCAGATCGCTTTGGATTGGGAGAAGCCTAATGTTCAGCAGTGGACGTCCTATGGCTGATATGATGATTGGTTTTTACCAACTAATTACCAACTATAATTGGTTTTACTGCGATCGATCGCAGATCGCTTTGGATTGGGGGAATCCTAATGTTCAGCAGGGAACGTCCTATGGCTGATATGATGGTTGGTTTTTACCAACAAATTACTAAATATAATTGGTTTTACTGCGATCGGTCGCAGATTGCTCAGGAAGTCTTTGGGGGAGGCCTAATGTTCAGCAGTGGACGTCCTATGGCTGATATGATGATGATTGGTTTTTACCAACGAATTAACAATTACTAATTGGTTTTATTGCGATCGGTCGGAGATCGCTCTGGAAGTCTTTGGTCCCCCAAAGGCCTAATGTTCAGCAGTGGACGTCCTATGGCTGAAATGATGATGCTGATTGGTTTAATTTTAAAATTAGCAGCTTCCGTCGGTTTCACACGCGTATAAAATTTTATAGCCCAAGTTTATCAGAATCGATTCAGTAGTTTCAGAGCTACTACTGGGCTGGTTTTAGTATGTTATTGCTTGTTAATATAAAATCTTAATCTTTTTAAACTCACACTATTTGTATTCATGTTACAATAGTCATAGTCTCCTCGCGACCATGACTATTGTAACATAGTCGAAACGTCGAGGTAAGAGAAATAAAAATACGCGATTATGACCCAGAAAAATAATTACAATTTTTTTTTTATAATTTCTTATTATACCTACTTAATCTAAATCTGTTTTTTACATTACAAGAGCCTACGGCAAATGTGTGTACAGGTACACTGGCAAACATTCGGAGGGTAACCGGTTCATAGTCAATAGTGATCTATGATTGAAACGGAACCTACTATAATGTAGTAGCTATATACCTGTCTAGTTAAGACTAGGTTTATTTCATCTCAGTATAGTAATGTCAAGCTGGGAACATATTATAGGACGCGTCCGACAGCCGCGACAAACAGCCGCGTCTGATTAGTGTGCACGGTCATTCGGACGCACTTGCAAATCAGGCGGTGTGACCACTTTTAGTAGATTTCTACTTTTTTGGTAAGTATATTTGAGGCAAAGAGAACGATGATTTAGTAGTCATAATTTAGCAGTACTTTTAGTAGAAAATCGGTACACAGTTTAGTAGATTCGTCAGAAAATCAGTATTTTAGACAATTCTGACTTTTAAACATAATTAATTTGGAACAGGGCTTGGTAGTTTCTGGTAGATTTTATTGCACGCACAGGCAAACTTCTGTCCTTCTGATTCGCGGACGCATCCCGCACACCGTCCGCGGACGTTTTCGGCTGACAAAAACATTCAGCGGGCCAGATCACTCTAGGACATCCGAAAGCTCAAGGTCCAAGGTTACGGCCGATAGTGTGCATAGTTACATACATTTGCATTACATACCTACACCGATGCCTATAAGTCGCGGCTGTCGGACGCTTCCGATAATAATATGTTCCCAGCTTATCTAGTATTTTAACTTATTAAAGGGCCGTCCATTTTTTTTTAGCATTTTTAAACCCCCCTCCCCTTGGTGATACATTTTGAGTTTTAAGACTACCCCCCCCCCTTCCCCCTATATTACGTGTAGGTATTTTTTAGTAGGTACAGTCACATTACCAATTAGCTGAACCCCACGTGACCCAGAGCTCATTCGCATATCTGGTAAAAATATAGTATTTACCTATTGTGTTATGTTTTTTATTTTGTAGGTATATTGTGTTGTATAGTACATTGTTTAAAAATAATAGAATCAGGTAACATTATATTACAACCTTACAGATTTGCGAGTCAGCTCTAGATCACGTGGGTTCAGCTAATTAGTATTGTGATTGTACCTACCTACTTACAAATAATATATTTTTTTTTCAATATTTTTAATTACCGGTATAAGTATCGTCTAATTTTTTTTTAAACAAAATAGGCTTGCCTTTGACCTCATCTCACCTGATGGGAAGCGAAGATGAGGTCGAAGATGTAAAATGCTCGCCTAGAAGGTGCCTATTCACTCTAGACTTGAAGACTCTACGGTTGTAGTTTAGTGGGAACAGCGACGCCGGTAGGTAGAGAGTTCCATTTCTTAGCAGTGCGTACGAGAAAGGTGGAAGCTTTGTGCGCGAAACTTTGTGCGCGAAATTTGGAATTATTAACACGCTTTTATTAGGTCGACGTGTATGTATGTATGTAACTAACCTGTAATCAAATCTTGCAAGTTAAATTTGATCAACTTCCCGTTTACCGATTGAGCTGAAATATTGCATACATGTGTAAATCGCGTGACAATGCAATATTATTTTATTATAGAAAAAATTTCACCGCTTTTCGGTTGAGTATCGCGCGTTTGCCGAAAAAATAAATACACGTGATATACTACTACACCCCCCGAATTAGTTTAGCCTTTTCTCGATCTTCTTTTCAGAAGTAAAAATTTAAATGCCCTTTTTGTTTACATCGCTAATCTAATTTTTTATAAATTATTTTAAAGTACTATGGTTGTTAGAGTTCCATACCCAGAGGGTAAGAACGGGAACCTATTACGAAGACTTCACTGTCCGTCTGTCTGTCTGTCTGTCACCAGGCTGTATCTCATGAACCGTGATAGCTAGACGTTGAAATATTCACAGATGATGTACACACGGATTACAAATTAACTTAACCCCGCACACAATGACAAAACTCACACAATGACCTAATAAGCTGTATCACACACCAGCTGTATTTACACACAAACATCTGCATACACACACATCTGTATGATGAAAATGGCCACTACTTAGTTACTTACATATCTCATAGATGGCGCTATCACCGATTGTAAAAGAAAAAAAAATCTAAGTTTCTATAATTTGATCGACGATTGTTGTGAAATATTATTTACCTACCTATCATCACTTCTTCTCACATCTCAGTTTTTTTCATATCTCTAAAGCATTTTGGAGTTTATCAAGGCACTTTATAAATATAAAAAATGGAACTATTAAAATAAACTTGTCGAATTTTTAAAATCATAATCAAGATTCGAACCACCATACAGTTATTTGCGAACCGATGTCTGTAGCCATTCGACTAACTGAACGTTAACAAATCGTTTGAAATATTGAATGCATAGTCGCATGTCGCACGCTTGATACTGACGTCATTTTACTTTGGTAGAATTTACTGAGTGAACTAAACTAAGAAAATGAGGGTAGATATCGAAAAATAAACTGACATTTTATTACATTCAACAGTTCAACATTTACGTTCGAATCTTTCGTATTAAACTTGTGTTTTTTTCTGGATTTTACGTTTGAGATTAGTTTACCTACTACGTGAACACCTTTTCTGAAAGCAAAAAATATTGTGTTGTTTGAAGACAACAAATCTAATAACGAGATTACTCGTTTAACTTAGCGGTAAGTTAATCTATTATTTAAACGAAACTATACCATTTATACCTACTAATTAACACAATGAAATTATAATAGGTATAATAAATATTTGTGCTATACTATAGGGGGGTAAATAACTTTGTGTATTAAACATTGATTTATCTTGTTACAGAAAAATATATAAGGTTACGAAGAAACCAAAAACATTTGCATGCAGCTAAATTAGGCTGTTCTCGACTTGCAAGAAAAATCGCCTTATCTACACATCTTTCTACGGAAAAAAAGAGTTCGATTTGCTAAAGAGTATTTAAATGACTGGCAGAATAAAATGGTTACTTTTACGGACAAAAAGACTTTACAGATTTAGACAAATGGACGCAAAATAATGGTGGACTATGGTGTAAACGTCGAAAAAGCTATTATAGTGAAATGTGCGTGTTACATAACCGAGTAATAAGTTATAGACTTTGAGGAAGACCATTAAAGCATAATAAAAGTGTTTTTCTTATAATTAATAGTTACAACAAGCTTAAAATAAAAAAAAGGGGGTTAGGCTCGATAATATACTAATGAAGGCTCTAAGTGATGTTATTGTTGTATTTTAGGTCTAAACGGTGGAAACGTTTCCCTAAATAATTACATGTTATTCACTTAGCGTCAAGACACCTAGTGGTAATTTGTTTGGACTGGATTATCATTTTATATCAATTGAATATGTGAATTAACTAAATAAGTATCTATTTTACTTGGCTAGTTAGTTAGTTATTTTACTTACCTACCTATTTTTTATTTTACTTTGCTTGAGGTCAGATGGCGCTTTGTTAAATATTTTGCAATATTTATTTATTTTACTTGTGACAGATAGTTATGATTCGACACTTAGCTATATCTACTTTAAATAAATATTTTGTTTACCATGTTTATTTTTTTTTCATCATCCTAAATATATATTTTTGTAGAGATTATTATGTAGAATTCAAAACTAAAAAAACTGGAAACATAAAAAATCATAAGTTCAGGCAAGGTTCGAACCGAGGGCATTTCAAATCAAAGCCAACCCACTAGGCCACTACACCACTAGGCGCCTGACATTAACGTCTAAAATAACCAACCGTTTTATTAAATAATTTGCGTTGTACAAGTGTGGGTTAGTAGGGTAGTGGGGTGTGAATCTGTGTGTAGGTCGTAGTGTAGTGACACAGTTATGACACAGTGCACCTTACAGATGTGTGTGTGAGCTCTGGTCACATGGGGGTTCAGTTAATTGATATTCCGTGTGTACCTATTTCTGTTGCTGCTATAACAAAAAATACTAAAAACAGAATATTATAATGATACGGAACCCTTCGTGGGCGAGTCCGACTCACACTTAGCCGGTATTTTGTAAATTATTTTTCAACTTCAACTTGTGTGATGGCCTCTCTACTGGCCCGTGGATTTGCCAATGTCGTGTGTGGGAGAATAACATCAGAAATAATTTACAGAATAACTTAATAGTTTGTCTGTAAAATTGCTGTAAAAAAGCCAATCAGTCCTCTAAGAAAATGAACTTTTAAAATTACATAAAACATTCCATCCAAACTGCATACACATTGCTAGTTCCAAATACCTACATAAAAAACTAGGTACCTACCTATGCAAAATAAGGTCAACCAGGCTAATTGCGTCTATGGGGCAAATGCATCTTTTCGAATTAATTTAAAAACTGTTCAATCTATGTAAACTGCTGACATCTAGTTCTATTGTCTAAAACTAAATATTTTACACGTGGTTACAACAGATGGCGTAGTAGTTCATTTATTTTAAAAAATAGCCATTTTCCCCCTTATTCCAAAACGAGGTTTAAGGATAGTCCGAGATGTGGATATAAACCTCAGTTTTAGATACAGATTTACTCGTAAACTATAGTCTAAACACTATCCCTATATAATCTAATAGAAACTATAGTCTAAGCACTATCCCTGTAGATTATATAGGGATAGTGTTTAGACTATAGTTTACGAGTAAATCTGTATCTAAAACTGAGGTTTAAATCCACATCTCGGACTATCCTTAAACCTCGTTTTGGAATAAGGGGGTTTGTGTTTTGCATGGTTTTGAACAAGTCGACACTGAGAGAGGGAAGTCAGTAAATCTGTGTTAATCATATGTTTTCTTCAGTTGATTGTTTTTTATCAATTATGACTGTAATGAATAGTCAATGGGTTGCTTACACATGCAGTTATTTTTAATAAAAACACATTATTTGTAGAAATAATAACATTTTCATTTTTGAGGTTGGGATTAATGTCTTGGGGCAAATGCGTCAGCCTTTACGGGGCAATAGCGTCTCTGCTAACGCATTTGCCCCAAAACAGAAATCGTCAACCTTTTTTACACCTGTAAATTTTAAAAAGATAATATTAAAGCCAGCCATAGTAATATTAAAATATATGGACATTACAAAATAAACAGGAAATACATAACTAAATATGAAATTCAAAACTTTATACAACAAAGACTTGTATGGCCATGGCAATATACTCATTTTATTTTGTCATCTAATTGTTTTGGATGTGATGAGCCAACAAACACACCCAAATCCCTTATCATTTTATAATGGACGATATAAAAATTATAAATTTACAAGTTATATTGGAAAGCTTATTTTTCTGGTGTCCATCTTTATCATATATGAACACTATCCTTAAGACGAATGCGAGTGTTGCCACCTTACCTGCTACCTGCTATTTAATTTCATCGCGTAATCAGATAATATTTAAAAAATAGATTTTGATATTTTATTTAAAATTGTTCATTCATTCGCATGTCCATTCGTCATTCATGTTCATGACAAAATCCTTTGGGCATAGACAGTGGCACCACCATTTTTTACATAGGTAGCTTACAATATATAAATAGGTAGTAAGGGCGAGGCACTCACTTAAAAAGTTGACAACATCTGCATTTAGTATTTGCATAGGTATGGGGCTAATGCGTCTATCAAAATAGGCGCATTTCCCCCATTTTTCCTAAATTGTTTCTGGATGCGTCAATTATTATTTTTGACTAGTTTTACTTTCACTCTATTGCACAAAAATTTGGCCCGAAAAAGACTACCTTATTTTCCTTACGAAATGCTTACACTTTATGTACTTATTTAGGAAAGACGCATTTGCCCCAACCAAAAAAAAATTACTAAAAATTCAATATAAATAAAACAATCAATTTTACTTATTTTTAAAACTCCAGCGAAGAACTCACCCTTAGTACTTTGTACAAAAATATCTATAATATTGAACTAGAGTTTCAAAAAGAGGATAATATAAGGGAATCGCTCATAATATGGCGATATCTTAGGTGATGGAGAAATATGACGCAATTACCCCGGTTGACCTTACCTACTTATTAGAATTTTAAATGATTTTAAAACTGGTTTTATGGTATGTTAAGTATTCCCTAATCCGCTATTTGCTAATGGTGACAAATGTTTGGTAGGTAGGTAGGTACTTACCGTCCAAATTGTGTTCTATTATTTATAAAAATTTAAATACTTATTGTTATTGTGTATTTTAAGTTTCATGTTATTGTTAAAAAATACTAAGTAAGTATATTTTTTACTAATAAATAGGTGAAAAAAAAATATATATTTTTATAAAGTTTTTAATATATATTTTTTATTTTTATTTACTATGCTCCATAATCGTCGGTCTGTAGTGAAAACCTTAACTCGAGCATGATTTCACATTCGATATCTACTTATATCTGACAGTTTTTTGTAGGATACCCTCTGCTGAGTTCTGATATCCTGGCACTTACAGATCAAATTACTATCAAACAATTTACACGGTAACGGAAAGAGAGCAGTTGAAGAGAGAGATAGCGATATAATTGTGTTTTTATACCTTCTACTGACTTCTAATTGCCTAGTACTTACAGGAGTACCTAGACCAATTACTATTCAACAATTACCACGATAAAGGAAAGAGAAAAATTGAAGAAAGAGAGACATAACGTTATAAATGTGATTTTATACCTTCTACTGACTTCTGATTGCCTAGTATTTTTTACAGACCAACGACTATTTTAAAGAGCAAATGGTTGACTAAGCTGGTAATTATATGCACGGAGATGTTAACACTACTGGCGAGTAGGTAGTGTAAAAAGGAAAAAAAAACCCTACGACACTACCGGTAGCGTCGACTGGTAGTGCGGTGGGTAATGAATGACTAAAGTTTACAGGAGGTGAAAAACTGTCTGGTGGAAAAAACGATAGGTAAAAAATTGATTCTGTTATTTCATTTAGTTTTATTGCAATATTTAGTGAAAAATGCTGAAAGGAGTTACTAGCGTGCCAGATTTTTACTAGATTTTTGCTTTCTGTGGTTTTTTTATTTTACTGCAAACCGACGTATAATCCAAAAACTTCAAAAGTTGAAGTTACTTTATTACTTTTAAGCCTTTTTTTAAGTATAAACTTTAATCGATTCAACGGCTATACTATGGAAAAAATAATCAACGCAATATATCTTTCATAAATGTCTTTATTTCATAATTATATTAAATATTATGACTGAACCAATTAAAAATTTCAGGAATGCGATACAAAATAATGTAGGTAGTAGGTACTAGTACTGTATACATACAAAAATAAATTAAGTACTAGATAATAAAAATAATATCCATTAAAATTACATTGTTATGCACCGGTTTATTATATAAACCTCATGATGGTGTACTTCGAAGCTCATTATGTACAATACCTATTTACTTACTATAATAGACATCCATTTATCTATTTACAAAGGGTGAATAAAACAATAAATGCATATTGAATGAAATATTGTTGGGAGTAAATTATGTTCACAAACAAAACTTAAATGGCCCCTCTACATGATCACCCAGCACTGGACCAGCGAGATGGCCATGCAATGGACACGTTAGCCACGTTGAGCCATCGTTGCCCACTTCCTTTGATGTGCGAAGGAAAAACCGACACCGTAGCCATCCCACGAACCATAAGCCATCAAACACCACTACATGATGGGCATGATGGATGATGGCCTATCATGTAAAGGGGCCTTAATATGTTTACGAAAATATTTTTAAAAGATTTATTCAGATAAATCAGGTAAGTATAAAATAACTTCATTATGAGTAGGCATAAATCGCAAACTACGAAATTACTATAGATACGTGAAGACTGTCACAGGAAGTGTGCTTTTTAATGGAAGAAATGTTTGAAACAACAAATTGCTCCCGGTGGACTACGAACCTATTACCCCTGCTTAACCATAGCTCTCACCAACTGAGCTATGCACTATACATTACCGGGTAATATTAGAGAGAACTTTCTTTTATACTGACGGAGCATGGGAATTTTTGAGCATGTTTTATTTATTTTATTTCCCTAAGTGAGGGTTTAACACTTTAGAAAATTAAATCATTTAGTTCAAGTGACAACCATTTGCATTTGGAATTGTCTAATAAATAATTGCACTAATGAGCAGAATATGGGTCATTTAAAGCAGCTCTATGCTTATTATTTCCATAAAATAAGTAATACGTAATGAATGATTTATTATTAAATATCAGAATAAGTTAATAATATAATTGGGGCCAACGACCAAACTACTAAAATCAGGTACAACACGTAACCCGATCCTAATTTCAAATGCGATTACAAAATGGACTATGTAAATATTATTTATTATTATATTATTATGAAGCGTGTTTAGGTTTTTGTAATATTATGGCAACAAACATTTTTTAAATAATTGGACTAAAGGAGCATGCCCTTTTTTTCAAAAATAATCACTTGAAAAACAATGTTTTTTTCTGATGATTTGAACGCATAATACCAACAAAAATCAATGGAGACTTAGGAAGAACAACTAAGAATTAATTAAACCCTAACTAGGGAGATTAAAAAAAAAAATATAGTGAATAGATACAAAAAATATGCGATTTTTTTTAAAACAAAATACAGTTTAGACATGACGCCATAAGGTGGCTTTTTGGCATGCTCCTTTAGAACAAACTCAGTTCATAAAAGCGCGTAAAAAGATGTTCAAAATTATCTACTGTATACATCAGCTAAATTCGATTCTTATTAAATATAAAAAAAAAACATTAAACTTTAAAAATACTAATCTAGACATTTTTTAACCAGCAAAAACGTCATAATAACTTTATATTCGCCAGTTATTTAATAATTTATTCGTCAAAATAAGTCAATTTATATCTCACAATCATATGTAATCGAATTTAGCAGTGGTATAGTAGAATATTTCTCACTACAATTAACAATTTATATCAAACTATGACTTTGTACTATTGCCAAGGAACTCATATAAAGCTAAGCAATTTGAGTGCTTGAAATAAAAAGTGCTGTTAACATTTCTAGACAAAATCTAGAATTCACAGTTAAACATATCGCATTTTCGACTCATCAAAGGTCCTACCTCAGGAGAACCAATGCGAAGTCGCTTGCTTCGTATATATCGCTACTTCTGGCTACCCTAGGTCGCCAAATAGAGTAGCCACTGGCTACTGTCTGTCACAAAAAACGAGAGCGTCCTCTTTTTGGCGACCCGTTCGACACTAAGTAAGTGAGGCGCAGGTTACACGTATACATTTTACTGATGTCGCCAGGACGCCAATCTCCACAAAATATGCGCCGGCTCTAGAGACCAAACGCTTCCAGCCTGGCAACGTCGTCAGGTGAGTTCATTTCCATATATTTTTCAACGAATTAGTAGGATACGTAGCCGGCGACATCGCTTTGGCGTCTCAGTGAGGTAGGGCCCAAAAAAACTATAATAAATTCTTCTTTCATAACTATTTGTGCATGATATAAAGCGGATGTCACATGAGTTAGGCATGATTTATCTATAACTATAGTTACTACACCACTATTTGTATAACAGGACTATTTTATTGACAAAATTAGGCAATCTCAGAACGGAGTTAACACAACCTATTTATTATAAAAAAACTTATTTAAAACCAATATAATTTATATACACTGCGGCAAAGACCTTAACGAACGTGAGTGAATCAAACTGTCCAATCAATAGACAAATACTAATTTTCTCTAATGGATGGTATAATCTAGAAAACATTTCGAGAAAAAAAGCATTCCATTAAATACGTCTTTAATTATTAAAAATGTAACGTAAAAAAAATGTACGTCTTTAATTATTAAAAATGAAAGGTTTTGTGTATTTTTTAATAACAAAGTTATCTAAAAATCTCAAAGGTAAAGCTACATTATTGATATTAATTCAAAATATTAACATGCATTTCACGTTTTTTAAGTTTCATTAGTTACCTACGAAATCATTTAGAGAACGGCTTCTAAAAATATCGAAATTATTAAAAAAGTTATTAGCTACGTTTATTAGGATCCTTCTCGCCCTGTATAATCTTACATTTCGGTTTTTATTTCCGTATTTGAGACGAACAATAAATAAATATTTTTACGTCATAAGTACAAAAAGATATGTATAATACAAGGTACGCGGGTATTCAAAAAATTCAGTTTATTTATGTACACATATAAAAATATATTAATTATATTTGAAAAATATTATGTTAGTTCCCCCTATCACTACTGTTAGGTAGTTTCCCCTCGAAACTTTGGTTAAAGCGGAATATAAAAAGCAATATTTTAAATATTTATAATATAATAATTACATTACAAAACAATCATGAATGGAATGTACGAATCACAATCGTTAGGAGATAATAATTTCACATCTATTTATTATATTACCTACATATAAAGATAATTAATATTACTGCCGAATAGAGAAAACATCTGAACCTTTTCAAACATTTTTTTACATATGATAGGTCAGCGTTTGACCACTATCACACCTGCCTGATGGTAGGTGACGATGTGGCCTAAGATGTAACACGCCGTCCTAGAAGATACCTATTCACTCGCGACTTGAGACCCCCAAATTGTACACGTCAATTTCATCCAACAACTCACTAAATCAACGCGCTCATGGGTTTTCGAGGCTTTTTCTCATTGGAGGGCGCGTTCCGAAGCCAGGATGTGTGACTTCGGAACTTAGGTAATTTTTTTATTAGATAATGCGACTTATATACAATTATTTTGAAATTTGAATAAACGCGCTAATCTCAGGAACTGCTAGAGCGAATTAAAAAATATAGCCTACTTAGTATCCCGATATCCCCACGGGATCGGGAATTATGCGGGTGAAACCGCGGGGCGCAACTAGTTTTATTTATTTATGTCATAGTTTATCTAAGAAAAAGTTTATATGCTCCCTCTATCCGACTGTAACTTAAATATCTTTACCTTCATCAGTTGTGCGCGTATAATTTTTGCATTAATTATTACTTAATAATACGTTTTCAATAATAGTTCTTGTTTTAATGCAAAAAGTATTACTGTACAAATATTAGAGGGCATGAAAAGTTCGCGGCATCATATTTATATATTATTGGAATTTAGTAGATTAACTATGAGTCACGATTTAAAATTTTATTTGTTTGTGACCGTAGAAAGTAATCTTTCAATATGAGTCCGCAATCTTTTCAATCTACCCTCGTAATTATTATTTATACTAAGTGCAATTACAGTTTTAATGGCACAAAATTTTGTAATAATTCACAAGGCAATGAATTTTATTTACATTGAATAAACGGAATGCACCTAACGGTATTTATTATTAAATACATTAATTTAAAAACAAATGCTGAAATATCTATCACATCTAAGTAACGGTAGGTACTTTATATAAAAAAAAACAGAACGTTACGTTTGACTTAACTATATATTAAGAAATCGAGTCTAATTCGACTAATCCTTACTTAATTTTAATGAACATTTTTTATGCTTTGCGACTAAGTACATACAACACCGAAAACGGAATATTTTTTTTATCTAATCGTCATGTCGGCTAAAGAACAAAATAATACAGCTATTCGATTGCTAAGCACTAATTAGATACCACGTTTCAACGACGATAAAAATATACTGTAAAAAAGCACTATAAATTTTTAAACGTATATCGAAAAGGATACAAAAATTTGTAAGTATATTAAAAAAGATACCTACTTTAGTTACAAAAGGGTTATTTCTGAGGCCGAGTTTAGCTAGAAACATTTGATCCACGAACACGTCTAAGACGCCGATAACGTAAGAAAAGTTGCACGGCGTTGGCTAATGTCAAAGTACCATATTATAAAATGTTGAAGATATACGGACATGACATACATGAATCAAATGTAGTTTTTAGTTAAAATGTACTGCACTTGGAGACGTAACACTAAGCACTGAAGTTCACAGTTTATTGAAATACACATAGCTAGAGTATTCCTTGCGGGCACGGACTGGCGTGTGCACGACGCGTCCGTGCAGCACGTGCTCGTGCTACACCTGCGTGACGCAATGCGCTAGCTTCTCCACCTCGGTCTGCAGCGCCTGCCGCTTCTCACACTCTTGCTTCAATTTAGCAGTTAGATCATCGATTGCCGTTTTGAACATAGTGTTTTGTACTTCTAACAGTTTCTCCAAGTTTGATATCTGTTGAAACAAAAAACGGGTCTTAAGAAGAGTTTGGATACCTACATAATAGTAGATGATAGACATTCATTAGAAAAACCATACCAGCAAGGCAAGCAAGGGCCGAGGATAAAAATTGTGTCTACCCGTTATGTCCTCTGTTGACATAACACGTGGACATCTATTGCCCGCCTATAGCATGGGGACATAGAAAGACAATAGATAAAAATTAAGTTAGATTAAGTCAAACAAATGACATTGACAAGAATGATAAGCATGGATTTATAAAAAAACTAATTAATTAGGTTGATTTGCAACGACATTCTATGTACTCTGTGGTTTTCTTATAATAGCAATAATTACGGTGATAAGCGTTTCCCCCATTTTGTCTACCGTGGATAGTATAACCACCCTTGCGCCCATGCTCGGGGGGTGGACAAAGCTGACAGACGGAAAGACTATTATGTCCTTTCCCTTTGGATAAAATGTCTCCGGCCGCGATAGCCCTGCAGCAATGATTCTGTTTTAAAAAATGAATAAGTTTGGTTCCTAGTTCTGATTTATTCCAAAACCTTATGACTTTGAGATATCGAAAAATGTCGATATCTCTAGAAGATAGTTTAGGATTTTCACCTGAATAAAATTCTCCTAATATATTGCGCTTTTATTTCAAAACTAAAGTATTGAAAGACAACTCACCCTATTATTGAGCTGCACGATCAACGCGTCCGTCCCCTCCACCTTATCCGGCTTCTCCGCCTTCTCCGTCTTGAATGACTGCACCAACCTCTCCATTGTACTCTTCCCACTCCTCTCATTTACATCACGTTTATCTTCCTTGTGTATCCTTTCCAAAGTGCTCGTCCTTTCGAACACTGTATTTGGCTTCGTGACGTCATTCCTTTCGAGCACCGTGCTTGGTTTCGTGACGTCATTCCTTTCGAACACTGAGCTTGGTTTCGTGACCTCACTCCTTTCGAACACTGAGCTCGGTCTTATAACGTCATTCTTTTCGAGCACTGTGCTTGGTTTTATGACGTCATTTCTTTCGAATATTATGCTTGGTTTCGTGATGTCATTCCTTTCGAACACCGTGCTCGGTTTCGTGACGTCAGCGTCAGTTTTATCTGTTCTATTGTTAGGCGATTTATCGTTGGTTTGTTCTGTTGTCGTGCGAACTGATGCGAGCGGTGGGGAGGGCGCGACTGGCTTCTTTATTTCTTCCAACATCGATGTAAGTGTTCGACCTGGAATCACGTGTTTAATTATTATATTTCTGTAACGCGATTGGTAAACACTAAACACCCAGCGACGCAGAAGGTTGTGAGTTAGAGAATCCGTCTTAAAACTAATATTTGTATGATCTACAGATACCTATTAGTTTATGGTCTGGGTATTTTTGTATGTATTAATAATATAAAAGTATAATAAAAGAATTATATCCGTTATCTGTCCACTCGCACGCCTAATTGCTGAGCTCGGGGCTAGAGAGCGCGGTGTGCATGTCGTTTTTGCATTCACACCGCGCGCTTCAGTCTCTTGTCAGAGGAACCAGTCCAGCTGTTCTATAAGTTCTGGCTCAAGGTGTGGTTTTAAGAAAACGTCATTAATCGTGTCAAGTTTGATTTCTGTTAAACTTGGCTTGTGCCCTCCAGGAATAACACATCCAAACGTTAGTTCAGCCTCCACGGAAGCTCTACACAATGGGATGTTTATTATGCTCTTTAAATTCATATTATAAGCATCATGACCAAACCAGTACGAGTATAATTGACCAATCGCCACCCAAAGCTTGTTGCGATTGGTTACAGCCCTGTGATTTTCTCGAAACTGTACCAATATTCAATACAAAGATCTTAGAAACTCCTTAAGGAAATGACCGTTTATATCTACAGAAACGGGAAGCAAACTTTCAAATATTTTGGAGCAATAAATTGCAAATTAGTTGTGATTGATATTGGTTCAATTTGGGAATGGGACGCCTCCTTATTGTTTGAATACCTAAGGTTTTAAGTTAAACTTCTATTTGGTAGTGTTTTACCCGACTGCGTGACGCAAAGGAGTGGTAATGTGTTCATCAGTCTATGTATGTATGTTTAAACCTATAAACCTTTATAAAACCCTATAAACCTTTAACCTATAAACCTTTAAACCTTTGACGACCCAGTTAGCACAATGGTTACCATGCCGGACTGCCAAACACAGGGTTGCGGGTTCGATTCCCGCCACAGACAAGTATTTATGCTTAGATATTTGTCTGTGGTCTGGTTGTTTCAATGTATTATAAGTATATATTTACAAAAGAAAAGTATATAAGTAGTATATCCGTTGTCTAGCACCCATAACACAAGTCTAGTTACTTAGCTTGGGGCTAGATGGCGATGTGTGGAATGTCCTGAAAAATTTATTTATTTATTTATGGCTCTCTAGAGCCCAAACACGCGGGCCGATTTTGGTGATTCTTAAGTTAATTTATAACCATCTATTGTCTAACTTATGAGGTTATTTTATACAAACCAGCTGCGGTAGGTGAACTGAGCATAGGTTTGATGACTTCCGGTGCAGTTTGTTCCTTCTTCGAATCCAACGAATGACGCACTTTAGTCTGTTAGAATAAATGTAGCTGTTAACAGCGTTGATTAAGTATAGCTTACAGTACGCGCTAAATGTGGCCGGTCTGAAGTTAAAGCTACAATGCCAGGCAACAAAGTGCTTATCCACTATTATCCACGTCTAAAGCTTCTGCTTGTTTGAATAATAGCAATTTTAGCGTACATCTGAACTTTTGTTGCCGTATTCATGGAGAAAATTCTTTGGTGACATCGATTTTCGCTGCAACTGCCGGCCGACCAAGTTAAAACGCAGTTTCTGTATTAATTTAAAGTATTCGAAGTTGTTATACCAAGCTAAGCTGCTTAAAGCAAGAGAATACACGACAAGCTCTTAGATTTCATTTCATTTACGACTTACTGTTCAAAATAGCAACACAAGGTATAGATATTTCCGTACCTAAGCGCAATATAAGGTCGGGCTGAAGTTGCAGCTAATGTTTCTACGCAGGTACTTTTGCTACTGCGACGACTTCCACTGCAACTTCCGACCGACCAAGTTAAATTGCGCGTATTATTTGACTGCTAAATTGATTGTGAATATGATTCGTCACAGTAAGTGTCCTTGATCTAATCAGAACAAATTTTTAAAAGTATTTAATTTAATTTGTGTTTGTCTATGACGCGGCCAGACCTTGCAGTTACAATAAAAAGCAATATGGCGAATATTTTAAATTATCGCATAAATATTGATCTAAGAACTTGCCACGTTATTCTTATTAAAGTATCTGATACATTAGATGTTTATTTACCTCTTCGAAACTTTCCAAGACAGACATTCTGTTTGTTATCGATGATGTACTCTTTGACATTTCCATTGAATGCGTCGACGTTCTTTTCTCTTCGAGACCGCAATCTAATATTCTGTAAATAATGGGATGGGTTAGTGTTACCAGAGTATTCTTTATTTCTAATAAATTATGTTACTTGAGAAAAAAAAAGTTTCAAGTCGGTTAAAGTATTATAATAAATGCCGGGGTATCTACAAGTATGTAGATAGCAAGTGTGCTAGAATAACACATAATATGCTACTTTTAATCCCACCCACCCAGTTGGCACAATGATTTATGCCGAACACAGGGTTGCGGGTTCGATTCCCGCCTCAAACAAGTATTTATGCTTAGATATTTGTCTGGAGTCTGGTTGCTTCTATGTATTATAAGTATAAAATATATTTACAAAAGAAAAGTATATAAGTAGTGTATCCGTTGTCTAGCACCCATGACACAGTCTAGTAACTTAGCTTGGGGCTAGATGACGATGTGTGGAATGTCCTGCAATATTTATTTATTTAATCTCGATATTCCTACGGGATTTGTATTTACGGGTGTAGCTAGTAACTCCATAGAAAACTTTAAAACACAACTTGATGAAAGATTTGATGGTTTTTTGTTTGCATTGAATAGGCTTCGAAACTACTGGCCCGAATTTGATGAAACTTGGTATCAGGATGACATTACAGGCATTTTATCCCGATACTCCCGCGGGATCGGGAGTTACGTGGGCGAAACCGCGGGCGCAGCTAGTATTTAATATTGCTAGTTACCTGTCAGTGCTACCGCCCCCGGCTTTACTCGCGACCCCACTCTCCGAGCTGGATGATACGGACCGAGACTTGTTCTCCACGTAGCTCGTCTTCTTCGCCTGGTTCAGCTTAAGCTCCGCCATCCACGGCGCTCTGTGTTTCTCCCATTCGCGTGTTCGAGGTTTTATCTCTTCCGTCGCTTTCTCTGCTGCGGTTTTCTCTCTTTCTTTCTCTTTCTCGAGTGTGTTTGTCGTTGTTGGTACTGAAATATTAAATATTTATCTTTATTATTGAGGTTGACGCAAAATATCGGAGTCAAAAGTAGCCTAGGTGGTTAGACCTACTTTTGACTCCGATATTTCCACGGGATCGATACTTTCGCGGGTGAAACCGTGTGGAGTAGATAGTACTGAACACATAATAATAACCTTCATGTCCATTGCTGAGTCCAATTTGTTGCGGAGTGTCGTCACGGAACGCTTGACTAGGCGGTCGTCGTCGCGGCGCTTTTACTCTGGAAAATTATAACAACACTTCAGAATAGTATATCAAAACTTTCAACATATTTTCCGGTGTAAAATATTAGGCCACTACTTGTTTGGCTTGCCTACTTAACTTTTGTATTTGAAAATCCGTGGTCTTATAAAAACAAGCGTATTTTAGCCTAGACCTGTTTTAAGATTTTCGTACAATTTCGTAGGTATATAATTTAATTGGAACTAAAACCATAAAAAAATAACGTGTCGTGGATGAAGTCTTATATGTATAGATTTATTACCTGCCGGCCCTAGGGTCACTCAAGAGAGTGTTCCTCTCGATGTGATCAAAGGAGTTAGTGTTAATATTGTTGGGTTGTTGTTGCGTCCTGCTGAGAGCGCCGCCGTCTGTCTTGTCCCACTCGACGCTGTTGTTACTGCTAGTGCTACTGCTTGATACTGTTGACGATGACTTCTCTCTGGAATGATTACAACAATCAATGAAATCGAATCGAAGAATCGATGAATCAATCAATCAATTATTTGGAATGTATTAGTATATGTAATTTAATATTTAAAAACCATAATTATGTAAATATTTTATATCATCATATTATAAGTTAAGTTATTCACAACCTACCATTAAAGCTGAATCAGTTCTTTTCCATCCAAAGGTTGCCTGGAAGAAATCGCTTTCAGCGATAAGGCCGCCCATTTGTGCAACTTATACTTTCTAGCTATTACTTTACTTTGTGTTTATCGTGTTCTGTTTCTTTCTGTGTTGTACAAATAAAGTTATCTATCTATCTATCAATGATTAAGCTGTTACCACATTGCAGAGCAAAATGTCCAAACTACCTAGGTGACTTTGGTCATTCTGCAATGTAGTAAACAGTGGTTGCATATCTGCAGTGTATCGCATGCTTTATGCTTTGTCTTGTTTAATTGTCAGTGTTTTTTTTAAATAGATCGGTTACGCGAGGTCGTAGGGGCGACCGGAGTAGTTGCAATCCCTAAAGTCCTCCAATAAGGTAATGTCGAAGTAACGGCCCGCGAAATTAAATCTTTATTTTCGTTTTTAGCAAAAACAACCAAGTTATTAAATCGAAGTACACGTTATTTTGTAATAGAACATAATTCTTCAATTACTTAAATCTTTATAAGGCTTTAAACCAACACAAACTACTTTCATCTTTATTATTGCGGAATTTACCTTCCAAGCTTAATAAATAATAATAAATAAATAATAAATATTTCAGGACATATTACACATCGCCATCCAGCCCCAAGCTAAGCAACTTAATGCTTGTGATATGGGTGCCAGATAACGGATAAACTACTTATATACTTTTTTTTTTTTTGTAAATATATACATATACATATTATACATATAGGAAACACCCAGAACCAGAAACAAGAATTTATGGTCAGCATAAATACTTGTTCCCGGCGGGAATCGAACCCGCTACCTTCTGCGTCGCAGTCGGGTGTTCGCCCGACGCGCCACAGAGGTCGTTTAAAACTATTCTAATATTTTTCAAGTGTATTGTTTACAGTGACACAACGCATAGTGAGCTGTTGAATGATAAATGAGCTTTTGCAGTCTTAGTAATGGTGAATTTTAGTTTACTAGTAGCAAACTTAGTAACTTCCTAATACTAAGTGGTCACAAATATAGTGGAAAATAACTTGGTAGATGTACTTAATCATCATTAAATCTACTTACTTATCTGTGGAGGACATCATTTTACTCTTGAGTCCGCTGAAGAGGCCTCCCACACCCGATGAAGGCGTCGGACTCTTCTTTAATGGCACAGGAGGTTTCTTCACCTGAAACATTTTAACAGGACAGTTAGCTACTAATAAATTCTAATGTATCAACTTATCTATACTAATATTATAAAGCTGAAGAGTTTGTTTGTTTGAACGCGCTAATCTCAGGAACTACTGGTTCGAATTGAAAAAATCTTTTTGTGTTGGATAGTCCAATTATCGAGGAAGGCTATAGGCTACTTTTTATTCCGATATTCCCACGGGATCCGGAGTAATATATTATAAAGCTGAAGAGTTTGTTTGAACGCGCTATTCTCAGGAACTACTGGTTCGAATTGAAATATTTCTTTTTGTGTTGGATAGTCCGTTTGTCGAGGAAGGCTATGGGCTATTTTATATTTCGATATTCCCACGGGATCGGGAGTTATGCGGGTGAAACCGTGGAGCGCAGCTAGTTTTATCATATACCTAAGATGATTAATAAATATGTTATTGTCAAGCAAAAGAACTAAGTAAAATGTGAGGAGCCTCCGTTTTGTAGCACAGTTTTTAACTAAAGCAAAAGGGTTGTATTTTTTACATTTATGATGATTTAAAATTTAACTAATTTAATTTTAATTTTTTATATTTATAATTTTAGGGAAAACGCCTTATTTATCACATCCTTTAGATAGGATGTGTTGTACTGTTTGGATTTACAATAAAATTTCTAGGGAACTAACCGATATGATTAATATAGACTCAACTTAAAGATAACTACAGTTGATTAATTTAACAAATTCATGTTAAACCAACTACCACCTAACATAGCTATAAGATAAGGTTTATCACAGCAGGGAAAACGTTTTAGAATTTTCAGGCATAGGTAGTGGACATTAGTAGTGTTCGCCGTCTGTGCTGAGTCAAAGAGGTAGCTGACATTGCTATAGATTTTTAAGTGAACCTTATTAGATGTATTATTTGACAAAAATAAGATGTGGATTTTTAAATGAACCTTATTAGATGTATTATTTGTCAAAAATTAGATGTGGATTTTTAAATGAACCTTATTAGATGTATTATTTAACAAAAATGAGATGTGGATTTTTAAATGAACCTTATTAGATGTATTATTTGACAAAAATGAGACGTGAATTTTTAAATGAACCTTAATAAGAATTAAAACAATGTATCACAGAATTGCGGAAAATTTTCCGCGTTGTTTTCTTCCGCAGTACAAGTTAGCCCTTAGTGTTTTGACCGACTACAAAAAAGGAGGAGGTTCTTTTTGGGGTGTTATAAGTTTATCGTGTCTGTGTGTGTGTGTCTGTCTGTGGCATCGTAGCGCTCGAACGGCTGAACGTTTTTATTTTGTTTTTTTTTGTTTGAAAGGTGAATTATGCGGGAGTGTTCTAAGCTTAGTTTGATCGAAATCGGTTCAGCAGTCTGAAAGATATGGGGGATAAAAATCGTGTTTTTTTTAAATTCTAATTATGTAAGACTTACTTGTCCATCTAGAGATCCGTCCGTGACAGTTTCGCTGCGTATTAACTTCTCAGATTCGTTCTTGTTACTGTTCGTTATTGTTGATTGGGAGCTCGTATCTTTGCTTAGCGTGTTCTCTTTGTGCGTACTGAAATATTACAATAAAATACATTTAAGAATACAAGAAATCGAGTGTTAACAAAAGGTTTAAAACGTAGCTATAATACATTTATATTATTTCATAAAATTTACAAAATAAATTAAAATAATTTAAAAAAAAATTAACAAATTTTATCAAGTAGTCCTTTCCTTCCTTAATAAATTAGATCCCCAAATAGTAACCAAAAATAAAAGCCTTTTTGACAATAACTTATTAATAATATTGTTGTCTAGGGTTTTTGTGTGTACCAACAAATTTTCATGCAATAACTTATGATCTTAGTTATTGGCGACAGGCATTATGCGTTTGGCCCCTATATGCACCGTTAAAAAATAACTTAGGAATGTTTCCGAGCGCGGCAGTTCTAACTTAATTTTCACTTAAAAATTCAATTACAAAAGATAAGTTCCGCATCTATTCTATACCAAACCACCGCAATGTAGATCAACCACGAGTTTGTCACAGAAAGTAATTTCATTTGTAAACTTTCACTACCTTTTCTAAATGAATTGCGTTGGCCTTTTGGTACTTTACAATTTGTCCACGGTAAGTACCGTGACAGACAGACAACGAACAGTCGAAATTACCTTGATATAGAAACATGAAATTGCCGCGATAGAAGCCGACCGTGTACCAATGGATTTAACTTATGAAAAATTTATTATGGTGAAGGAAAACATCGTGATGAAACCCGCAGTTTAGTTGGCTTCAGATGTATGAGTTTTTTCCTTTGGACACGTTATTTTTTACATTTTATTGAAATTTCATTTTTAGGACATCATGTAATAAACAATTTTTTATTTGGTTTATTATGCGACAACAAGACATTTTTAGGACATCGTGTAATAATGTCGATAAGCCAAACAAAAAATGGTCTATCATTTTTTGTTTGGCTTATCATGCGACAAGACATTAAAAAAACAGACAGACAGACGGTCAAGAAAGTGATTTTATAGGGGTTCCTTTTTTACCTTTTGAGGTACCTCCCTAAAACGTATTATACCAACGTCATAACATATTTACGATATCCTTTATATGTGGGGATAAATGCGGGTGAAACCGTGAGACACAACTAATAACTACATATTACGTAAGTTATAAAAAAAAACCATCTATGGTTCTAGGATGGACTACTTTTCAACCTGTTATGATTTCATACTGGGTTTTTATGCAATAACCATCCATTTGTGTCTATAATAATATGGAATGAAAACTTTCGCTTTTCAAATACAAAAGATTTTACTGCCAGTTCCTTTTATGGTAACTAAAATTACTGACGCGCTCAGAAAAGATACTAAATGAAACATGAGTTTTAAACTAAAGTTTCGTTTAGGAATATTTCTGAGCACGTTCGAAATTATTGATTCTTAAATTATTTACCGACTGTAACTCTGAATGTCGAAGTAGGAAACTGAAATGGTATTCATAAAGTACTAAAGTTCGATTTATATGAGTTGGAATGTATGCTGTGACGAACTATAGAATTAAATTGAATAATTGAATTTAATAAAATTGAATTTCATTGAATTATATTTAATTAATATTAGAATTGCAATGTACGAAACTCCAATCTATTATATCTATATCTCCAAAATGTTATAAAGCTGAAGAGTTTGTTTGTTTGTTTATTTGTTTGAACGCGCTAATCTCAGGAACTACTGATTTGAATTGATTTTTTTTTGTTGGATAGTCCATTTATCGAGGAAGGCTATAGGCTACTTTTTATCTCGAAATTCTCACGGGATTACGCGGGTAAAACCGCGGAGAGCTGCTAGTAATATAATAACACAAATTACTGAATATCGAACGTTTGCCGTTATCGCGATTAGAGCAAATAACTTAGTTTAAACTTGTTAAAGAGTACTTTACAAGGCAGTACCCAGACGTCTGGTGCAGACATGGCTGTTACTACCAATTTTTTACATATTATCTAAAAATCTGTAAACACATAGTTGATCAATAAATATTTCTGATTACAGGCTTGAATTTAATGCTGCAGCTGTCAAAATTCTTCAAAAATGCAATTAATATTACAAATTAAACAACTATTTCTATTTAAGGAAAGTGAATTTGTATATTTACCTCTATATTAATACGCAAAATTATTAAGTTACTCTTTCCTGCCTATTAATTAAAGCATTAGTTGGTTGTTAAATATATCATACATTAGCAGAGCTCCGCGGATTCACCCGCGTAACTCCCGATCCCGTGGGAATATCGAGATAAAAAGTAGCGTATGTTATTCCCAATGAATCAATGTATCCTCATACCAAGTTTTATCAAAATTAGTCCAGTAGTTTCGGAGTCTATTCGTTACATACAAAAAAATAAAAAAATCTTTCCCCTTTATTATATTACTGTAGGTGACTCTTTTTTGTTTTTACAAACTATTTGCTTGTAGGTTCACGCACGTAAAAGAGAATTTAAAAAAATCCCTTAGTTTATATGGTACCAATTTGCTTGCACAATAATTGACCAATTAATGCGATAGAAGCTCATCTTTTATCTAAGAACAAGTCTTAGTTACGAAGGTCAACGTATAATCGGTAGTAGATAAGAAATCTAGCACATTAATATAGCCATTTTTAAGCATTGCAATGTTGATAACAATACTGGGACATTGCTTAGTTAGAGGTCAGAAATATTATGTTGCATACTAGCAGCGCTTCGCTTTTTCGCCCACGTAACTCCCGATCCCTTGGCAATATAAAAATATAAAATAGCTTATAGCCTTCCTCGACAAATGGACTATCCAACACAAAAATATTTTTTCAATTCGAACCAGTACTTGCTGAGATTAGCGCGTTCAAACAAACAAACTCTTCAGCTTTATAATTATTTAGTATAGATTAATATTTAAAAGGATAGAAAAAGAAATATAGCATGGCAATACTTGAATATTTTTTTTTACAGGACATTCCACACATCGCCATCTAGCCCCAAGCTAAGTAACTAGACTTGTGTTATGGGTGCTAGACAACGGATATACTACTTATATACTTTTCTTTTGTAAATATATACCTACTTATAATACACAGAAACAACCAGACCACAGACAAATATCTAAGCATAAACACTTGTCTGAGGCGGGAATCGAAGCCGCAACCCTGTGTTTGGCAGTCCGGCATGGTGACCATGTGCCAACTGGGTCATCATATACAATACACAAATACAAAAAAATATTATAAATTTCTTTGTTTTTCTAGATTACAATGAAATTAATAGCATTTCGTGAACTAAATGTAGAAAAAAGATATATGCATTTAAAGTCACGTGTTTTTCATTTTTTTCATCAACATCTGACGCCATTACACATAAAGGAACTTCAAGAACTTAACACTTTGCAAACAAGTAATTAATTAATCTTTGCGTTTTACCTAGACGATTTTGTGTTAGGGTAATGAAATTCTAGTGGTAATATTATTTTATATGATGTCTTATGTATTAATATTATTGTAGTTCTGATGCATCTTTGACTTAATTGTAAAAAATAATTAAATACATACATATACAAAAAAGTTGTTTAATAATCTAATATATAAAAATCTTGTCACAGTTTTAGTGTTTACTAGCGACCCGCCCCGGCTTCGCACGGCTGTATTATGCATCACTACATAGTATAAAATAAAGTCGCTTTCTCAGTCCCTATTTCCCTATGTATGCTTAAATCTTTTAAACTACGCAACGGATTTTGATGCGTTTTTTTTATAGATAGAATGATTCAAGAGGAAGGTGTATATGTATAATACATGCATAATATAGCCGTGCGAAGCCGGGACGGGTCGCTAGTAATATAAAACTCTTTTGTCACAGTTTTAGTGTTTATACTCCTCCGAAACGGTTTGACCGATTTTGATCAAATTTTTTAATCACGTGGTGTTCACCTAATTATTCATGTGACAGTAATATTTATTTTAAAGATGGTAAAATGCATTACTGAATCTATTATAAAGCTAGAATAATTAAAAGATGTTGATGTACCTTTATTATAGAGTGACATTAAAATAAAATACTGTTTTTTCCTTTTCATTTTCCTACTCAAAAAAGTCCTCATTGCTAAATATAGAAAAATATGTTGTTACTACTAGCTGTGCCCTACGGATTCACCCGCGAAAAGATTTTCTACGTGACTTTTTGATTTTTTCTTTCATAAGAACCTTCTCCTGACAATAACAAACACAACAAAAAAAGAATTAGCGAAATCGCGTATTTACGACAGCTTGTAAATAGATAAATGTTTCTTACCTGATTTTTGTAGTGGTGAGTTCCTTAACAGATGCAGTTTTCTCGGAATATTTGTTGAGTACAGGGTATATTGTGGGGGCGGTCGTCTTCGAAGGGGGTCGATCTGGCCTCTTTTCTTCCACACTCGTTGTAACTGGAAGTTAATGTTCTCTTATCACTTATCAGTGACCATCACCAGCGTAAGTCTCGATCCCGTGGGAATATCGGGATAAAAAGTAACTTATACTTCTAAGGGTTTACCGTATTCTCATGCAAAGTTTCATGAAAAGCGTTCCAGGTGTTCCAGAGACAACAATGTAAAAAATACACATATTTTTTTTATATTAGTCACTGATAGATAATAAATTGTCCAAGAAATTGATGACACGATCAAGATATATTACTTTCCGATATATAAAACCACCGAAGACATCATTGTGAAAAAATTAACGTATTGGATAACATCACACACATCTCAAAATAAATGATATTGCATTAATAATCATAGCATTCCGTCACATCATATTTTTAAATAGCTAATATGTAGGTAGAGCACTATAAGATAAACGGAAACAAGTTAAATCACACGATATAACAAAAAAAACTCAAAAAAGTATTTATAACTCACTTTCAACACCCATTTTTAAGTTTAAAACTTAATTAAATTTAAGAAAACGTGTAAGGACATTAGATTGTGATAGAATCGCGATCAACTATGAAGTAAGATATGAAAAGACGCGGCCGAGCGGTGCGAGCGACGTTACGCAAAATCACGACTACGTTCAACCTTCATGAGAAATGTCAATAGCAACAGATAGGTACCGTGTCGTGGGCGGACTGTTTACAAACTAACCAGTTGGTACCTTTAGTGGGTACAGTGTGCGTCATAAGTGCACTATCAATGATACTATCAACTGTCGCAAGTCCAATACTGGTTGTATTGGACTTGCGACAGTTGCAACCTTCTTCTAATAGACGTTACACAAAAACATAAATACTTTGAAAAGTTCTCAGTGTGATTAGTGTGATGTCGCACAACCAAGTATAGAAAGACTGTATTTGGTCTGGGAACCAGAATTTACAATAAACTACCATACCATATAAAAGATGCACGCAATTTAAATATGTTTAAAAATCTATTATTGATATTTTTGTATGAGAAGGCATATTATAATTTAAAAGATTTTCTGGATGAAACCGACATATAAGTAGTGATGCCTCATAAATTTTATAATAAATCGACATTTAAATATTACCTGACATGTGAATTGAAAAATAAATTGACATTGTAATTTAATTGACTTCTGTAATCGAATTTTAAGTAATTTAAAGCCACTTATATTTTGCATGCTTTCTAAGTAAAAATACAAGGACATTATTTACTATTTTTTTAAGATCTGCTGTATGCTGTACTGTATTTTGGCAAATAAATAAATCAATCAATCAAAAAATTTGAAAAAATTTGATTATTATTGACGACCCAGTTGGCACAATGGTCACCATGCCGGACTGCCAAACACAGGGTTGCGGGTTCGATTCCCGCCTCAGACAAGTATTTAATTTATGCATTAGTATTAAGTATTATATTTGTCTGTGGTCTGGTTTTTTATTTGTATTATAAGTATATATTTACAAAAGAAAATTATATAAGTAGTATATTTGTAGTTTAGCACCCATAACACAAGTCTAGTTACTTAGCCTCGGGCTTTATAGCGATGTGTGGAATGTCCGGCAATATTGATATTTATTTATTTATTGTTTTCAACATGTTAGCTATGTCTTTAGTTGTGCGAGTGGTATAAGCCGCCACCCGCTACACCAACCAACGTGGGTTTGATCCACAGGTTGCGTAGTTACACTGCATGGAGTGTTTAAAATAGTGCTGCACAGTATTTTTAACGTTACGCTACTAGTGGACTTTTGAACGCCGATTGTACATACTTGTAAATCGCATAATCTTTGGTTTACACTGTGTTACCATAAACTCATGATTAGTTAGGCACGTGTGTAAGTTTGTTTTTGTTAAAATTGTGTTGATCAAACATTTTTGAGGGTCAAGTCAGTGTTTCCTAATTTTTACTTGTATTGTGTAGGTTTTAAATCCAAATGACCGATGTGACGTCATAAATACGTTTTAATTTTTAACAGATGTTACTAATTCAAACTCTTTGGTTTATTAAGTTAAAAACTCTTTGGTATTCAACTATTCACGTCTCTACTGTAGCGTCCCTGATGCAGCCTACACGATTTTTTCAAAGGCAGAACTGGCATAAATTACTTTTAAACTTCATGCACTCTGTGCCATATGTTTTTTTTAAACTTTCTCCACCATTAATAAAGAGTTTAATTTACTATGAAAATTTAATTACATCATTTATATTATTTTGAATTGTTTTAATTATGATATTATTCTTATAAATTTTGACAGGAACACGAACACGGTTGCATATTCAATTGGGACTAACAGTTTGTGCTGAATAGTCACAGACACAAAAACGAAGAATACCTTATCAGTTGTTAAGAGAAATAGGTTGTGTGGGTAGATCTTTATGTGCGTACGTGAAAGCTCTATTGTTTCGGAAAGGAATGCCTATCGCCTACCCAAGTCTTGAATGAATCAACAAGATACGAATTGTGGACGAAAATAGACATTTATAAATATGTAATTGTAAGTGTGTTTTTTGTATGTTCTCCATATACAAAATTTATCACTTTTAACTATAAATAAAAATATATTGCAACACATTCTACACATCGCTATCTAGCCCCAAACTAAGTAACTAGACTTGTGTTATGGATGCTAGACAACGGATATACTACTTATATACTTTTCTTTTGTAAATATATACTTATAATACATAGAAACAACCAGACCACAGACAAATATCTATATGCATAAATACTTGTCTGAGGCGGGAATCTAAACCGCAACCCTGTGTTTGGCAGTCAAGCATGGTGACCATTGTGCCAACTGGGTCGTCAAATCCACTTATACTTAGGCTATTTTTTTTGTAATATAGGTCACAGCTGGACCCAGGTGGCACTAGACAGGGAACAGTGGAAAGGGGGAGGCCCTTGCCCTGCAGTGGGACGTAAATAGGCTAAAAATAAACAAGTAAATAATAATAGATCAGCGTTCGACCTCCTCCACTCCTCACCCAATGGTTAGTGAAGATGCGGTCTAAGATTTAGGTGTAGCACACTTACCTAGAAGAAACTAATATACTTGTGACTGGAAGACTCAAAAATGAGCGGAGGCTTTAATGGGACGCGGGAAAGGTAGCAAGACGGCAGTTGAACGAGAATTTAGAGCTATGAACATTATACAAAATTTAAATAATGGTCACCATTTACAATTATTTCATACACTATACAGTTTCATTTTAGGCTAGTTTCAAAGATAAAACTTGAGAGGATCACATACCAATGATATTTTTGATGGTATTTTAGTTCTGGGACATACATCCTTTAAATTGCAACAATTTGATGACAATCGCTTGTATAGTTTGTATTCTAGATTTACATGTTTTATAATTTAAAAAAATGCTACCTTATAACTTTGAACTCGAAAGAGTTTTTGTTGCACCTTAAATTTGTACTAGATTAAGTTTTTTTATATTGGAATCACTACATAGTATAAAACAAAGTCGCTTTCTCTGTCCCTATTTCCCGTTGTATGCTTAAATCTTTAAAACTACGCAACGGATTTTGATGCGGTTTTTTTAATAGATAGAGTGATTCAAGAGGAAGGTTTATATGTAAAGTACATGCATAATATAGCCGTGCGAAGCCGGGGCGGGTCGCTAGTAAATAAATAAAATAAAGTGATTTAAATAAATTAAAAAAGTAGAAATACAAGCTTAGTGTTTAATAAAATTATTACACAATAAAATGAATCCGAAATCAGACAATATTAAGGAGAGAAAATAACTTTTTGTTGGATACGTATACGCGGTTACATACCGCGTCCTTTTAAGACGCATAAAGTATGTTTTAGAAGTACAAAATAACGGTACATTTTGATTCCTAGCTTATTGAATCTCTCGCCACACCTATTCCCTATAGCCTTAAAGCGAACAATAATAATAGAAATCTTAGGATACTTAAATAGCAATAAACTGCGAATGGACTTTTGTGTTGTAAACGTGAAGTAATAGGTATTGTTTTCCAAAGGAAATGTGATGAATTAACTTTGTTACCTATACAAAGTTTGAGCAACGTTTTCCGTAATTCCGTTGATTGAATAGCTGGGTTTATGACAAGGGAGCTTTTATATTAAGAGCTTTAGTGTGTACTAAATAGAGAAATGGTCTAGTAAAGTTTAGTTTTTAATCGTGGTTTGTTTTACTTACTTATATCTATCAATGTATACTTAATCAAATAAACTTATTGACCGAGCCAGCGAAGCGTTCTGCTTCAAGTCTGGCAAAATTTTGCTAACAAAAACAGCTAATTAATAAACTCTGTCAGTATGTATGTTTGTATATAGCTTATTACTCCTCTACAGATCGTATTTTACAACCGATCTGGACGAAACTTGGGAAACAGGTTTTACGATTTTATAGACTTTTTAATCTTTAGCGATTTTCGATTGGACTTCTCCCAAAAAGTAGTAAAAAGAGGGCTACTGGATATCTTCGTCTAATTAGATCCGACATTGATAATTGTTTGTTATTCGAAAGGTAGTAACTTCAAGTTGGTCTCATAAAAAAATGGTATAAGTACTATTAACCTGACTACTAGAACTACTAATATTTATTAATGTATAATAAAATTAAAATAATATTATATCAAACAAAGCACTGCAACCTTCACCTCATCATATTTAATGTAATAGGTACTTACAATAACTGCAACGCATACTAATTCATAAACAATTACTAATCGTATGTATACCTAAGTACTTTTTACACCTACTGCGTTTTACAAATGGAAAACTAGTGATATTTTTAAACATATAACTCATAAAACTCAATAGATTGTTTTATTTTTACTAGCAGCGCTCCGTGGTTTCAACTGTAAATAACGATCCCGTGGGAATTATATTGACGTCACTATGGCGCGGTATGTAACACTCTTAAGATATTAAAAACTATTTTTAATAACTATCTACCAATTATGTCACCAATAATTAGGAAGTGAAAGTTATTAAAAAAAATGGGTGCGTGTACTTATGTACGCGCGTGAGAAGTTATACTTCTTTGGCATTATTAAAAAAAAAAAAAAAACTCGTCCGGCAAAAAACTCGTCCGACAAAAAACTCGTCCGACGAAAAGTTCGTCCGACAAAATACTCGTCCGACAAAATACTCGTCCGACAAAAAACTCGTCCGACAAAAAACTCGTCCGACAAAAAACTCGTCCGACAAAAAACTCGTCCGACAAAAAACTCGTCCGACAAAAAACTCGTCCGACAAAATACTCGTCCGACAAAAAACTCGTCCGACAAAAAACTCTGGACTGGAAAAGGATTGTCAACACAATCAATAAAGTTCAATTTAGATTTAAACAACTTCTCCCGTGAGAATTTTGTGTGACGTGAGAATTTTGTGTGACGTGAGAATTTTGTGTGACGCTTTTGTAAAATTTCACTCTCATCATTTTTTCATAACGCGCCTAAAGAAGTATAACTTCAATAATTTATTTGATTAAAAAAACCTGAACTAAGCTACATAGGTACCTAAACATTTTATTTGAAACAAATCACACCTCATTTATTTCGATTTAATATGACTATCGATGAATTATCATATTTAATTATCTAATCAGAATGACTCTACTTTTTAAATGGTGATAAATGTTATATTTATTTTATGTCTCGATTAGTTTTATTGTTTCACGTCATTTTATTATGAACTAGCGACCCGCTCCGGCTTCGCACGGCTATATTATGCATGTATTATACATATAAACCTTTCTCTTGAATCACTCTATCTATTAAAAAAACCGCATCAAAATCCGTTGTGAAGTTTTAAAGATCTAAGCATACAAAGGGAAATAGGGACGGCGAAAAGTGACTTTATTTTATACTATGTAGTGATGCATTAAGCGCATATTTTTACAAAGAAAATAATTTTATTTATCGCACGTCTTGATTTTACCCGAAGTCCCGATCTCTTGGGAATATTCTCCCAAGAATTTAATGTGTAGTCAATACCAAGTTGTTATCTCAATCGGTCCAATAGTCTTGATCACGGAGTTGAGTTGTGTGTTGTGGTTTCATTCACCTGACTGATTCGTCATTTTTATTATAGTGATGCCAAAGTTACGGCCCGGAAAATTCAAATACATTTCAGTTTATCGTAAAAATGACCAAGTTAGAAATCGAATTATTTTGTAACCCGCGCATCTAGAAAATAATTTTATCACTACTAATAAATTCTTAACGAAAGTGTAGTTTTTGAATTAACCGCAACAAATTCAAATTAATGGTCAATTATTTTTGATAGCACTGTTGGCGATTATGCCAGTTTAAAAGCTATTTTGATTATATCTAAAACTAGCGACCCGCTCCGGCTTCGCACGGCTATATTATGCATGTATTATACATATAAACCTTCTTCTTGAATCACTCTATCTATTAAAAAAAACCGCATCAAAATCCGTTGCGTAGTTTTAAAGATCTAAGCATACAAAGGTAAATAGGGACATAGGGACGGCGAAAAGTGACTTTATTTTATACTATGTAGTGATAGTGATGCACTATTAATAACCACAGAGTTTACTTGTGTATATCAATATGCACTCGGGATGTAAAAATATCTTGATAGACAGACAGAATAATATTCAAATTTCAGTACAAACTATCTGTCCAGGTAAACTTTCTTTTACCATTTAAAAAAAACCGGGCTAATTTGAATCTAATCTATCCATTTAAAAATAATCATTCAAATTGGTCTAGCCGTTTAGAAGGAGATCAGTGACATACACACGTACAGTAGAATTATATATATACCTACAAAGATAACAGAGAAATAAACAGACAGACTTGAATTTTTGCCTCCATATTGATTTTTTGTCCTCTCGAATAAGTATGTAAAGTTAAACGATATAAATAGATACAGATAAAATAAAAAATTAAAAGCGTCTTCAACTTTACTACACTCTACTAGTATGTTAATTTATGTGTGTCAGACGTTTTATATCAGAATATTCATACTGTTATGTAATTAACGAGTTTTCTAGGTTAAACCATAGTTTTTAGGTTATTGTGTAGGGATCGCAATACTAATAAATAAGACACACCTTCATTTCGATTACGTAAAAAAATACAAGGTTATTGGAAATTAATTGGCACTGTCTTAGGGCGTAAATATAGTTAATCTATGGTTAGGGGGCTATTCTACAGCGCGAACAATTTTTCTTTTTCTTTCCGTACCTTACCGTAAAAAGGAAGGTGTCTTTTATACCTTTTGAGGTTCCCCATATAAGATCAATTTTTGTCAGTCTGATTTACAAATAGACTTTTTGTCCTACCACGATTTGTTTAAGCACTCGATTGAACATACCATATTGAGTATTCACCATGAAACTTAAGGTGAAGTAGGATCTGAAAACCCCTATCCGTTTCCCACGCGCACTACGCGTTGACTATATTATCTCTTTCCCCCGCGCGCCCCGAAATGGCCGATTTAATATGTAATAAGACTCACATCTATTTTTAGTGAAAAACCATCTGTACTACCTTATGGGATTTGATGTAAAGTTTATGAAAATATACATTTGGTACTTGTTTTTTCTTTACAATCGCCGTATAATTGAAAAAGCTTAGGATTTTCACGATTTTTTTCTACCGAGGCAAATCACTGTAATCGTGTTTCGAAGTGTATGACAATACAAAGCATTTCTTCACCTTTACGGCAGTAGTAATATCATTCTATGGATCTTAGTGGTTGATACCCAAAAACTGTTTCTAAGACACCTCTATCGCGCTCCTGGTCATACCACTTCGGCTTAAAGACTACAATCTTTCCTCGTGGGGTTATTGTGCAGCGAGGCCCTCTTTTCTTTTTCGATTTTAGTTATTTCTTTAATTGAGTTATTGTCCTTGTTTTTATTATCATGAAACTTTTAAGACTAGAATTAGCTACTGGATAATTCTTGTCTTAAAAGTTTAATAGGACTCGTCTCCCAGGACTATTTATTTTGGTGATGGCGATCGCGAGATACTACTTCGGAAATGGCGTTTACTTAAGAAAATGTACCAAAATGTCAACCACACAGATGCAACCATACTATCAATTAATAAAAAAAATAAAATATTGCAGGACATTTTACACATCGCTATCTAGCCCCAAGCTAAGTAACTAGACTTGTGTTATGGGTGCTAGACAACGCATATACTACTTATATACTTTTACTTTTGTATCTATGGGCCTTCGTAGCCTGAAATAAATGATTTATTTTTTATTTATTTATTTATATACTTAACCTGTTGTCTGTCGGGCAGACTTCTAGAGTCCGATTTTTTCGCGCGTACTTAAATCGGATGTTACATAGAAACAACGAGACCACAGACAAATATCTAAGCATAAATACTTGTCTGAGGCGGGAATCGAACCCGCAACCCTGTGTTTGGCAGTCCGGCATGGTGACCATTGTGCCAAATGGGTCGTCAAGTCAATTAATTTAAACGTTTATCATTTTCAGGATTGTTACATTTTTCCTTCACTCTAAACCTTACAGTTGTTTAATTTAGACTCACCAGGCGGCAGTAACTGTACAAAGTTGTCCGGGAACAGTCCAGTCCGTCCGAGCAGTTCGCCGCGCCACCAGCCGCGGTCCGGGGCATCCTTAGACACTATGGTCACTATATCACCTTCTGATAGTGTCAACTCATCTTCGTTCACAGCAGTGTAAGGGAATAGAACGCGGCATAGTTCTTTTACTGTAAACAAATTATATTAAATAAGTAATGCGGAAAATTTAACAACCTTTGGGAGCGTTTAGATCTGCAATGGCATACGTAACAGTCAATTAACCGATTTAGAACTCAGATAGATAGATACAGAATACATAATAGTTACTGTCAACCATTTTTAACCCTTTAGAAATCGAATTTCCAAAAATCATTTTTTAGTGATTATGACCTAAAAGAAACCTTTAATTTTCTGACTCGTAGCTCTTTTAATTTAGGTTCAGAGCTATCTTCATGAGTCTTTTTATCATATACAGGATGGTCGATGAAGTTACGTCCAAAAGTAAAAATTAGGTACTTACCTCACACCTGGGGGTGTCCGAAAATACCCCATGTATGTTCCGCGATTTTTATTGTTTTCGAGTTATGATTTTTTTGTGATTTTTATTTATATGGATCTACTTTAATATTTTTGCACAGAAGGCATTTTTTAGGGGTTTTTTTTGTTCCTCAACCCAGGTGTGAGGTACCTAATTTCTACTTTTGGACGTCACTTCTTCGACCACGCTGAACCTATTATCTGTTTAATCATATTCCTTCTTGACCATATGGATTCAGAAACCTCAGAAGGCTAAGAGCTACTTTGAGGGTATTTTTTGTAATAGAAATGCAATCGGAATGATATTACCATGAAATTTGAACAATTTTATTTACGAGAATCGGCCTTCAGATTAACCAAAATACCACATCAAATACAAACTGACAACCTAATAAAGGATATTGTAATAATCAGAATGAATGGGCACACAAATGTCTGAGTCGAGAGTTGATTGGATTACCACAGTCGAGCGGTTGTGGTTTACAAAACAATGATTAAAGCGGTCGGGCGAGAGCAGCCACCACTTGACTCAATTTATATGTCACATACTTATTAAACCCGTGATCTTTCAATCAATTTGTATAGCAACTACATTTTGTACAGCATAACGAGCTTAAAACACTAGACAGGTATTTTTAAGGTTTCATACACAAAGGCTAAAAACGGGACCCTATTACTAATACTTCACTGTCCGTCTGTCTGTCTGTCACCAGGACCATAATTATTTAAGTCCATTAGCCGTATCTTACGTATGCTACGGTAAAATATTTTGCTGAACCTTTCATAAATTACTAAAAAAATTACACAAACTATCAAAGTCCGTTAGTGGCGTTTGTTTCTTTATGTATTTATTTTGTGTGGTTTATATTAATATTATCACTACAATAAAACAAAGTCGCTTTCTCTGTCCCTATATCCCTATGTATGCTTAAATCTTTAAAACTACGCAACGGATTTTGATGCGGTTTTTTTTTAATAGATAGAGTGATTCAAGAGGAAGGTTTATATGTATAATACATGCATAATATAGCCATGCGAAGCCGGAGCGGGTCGCTGGTCTTAAATAAATGCTATTTCTGAAGTCGTATTTCGCGATCGACATCATCAAATAGTCATACGCAATCCTAGCCCTGGCTGGTATCAGTATCTCATGAACCCTGATAGCTAGACAGTTGAAATTTACACAGACTATGTATTTCTGGTGCAGCTATAACAACAAATATTAAAAACAGAAAAATTATAAGTGGGTTCCCATACAACATGATACGGAACCTTTCGTGCGCGAGTCCAACTCGTTTTTTAAATACAAATATATTCCTCTATTACCTTCCTTTCCAAGAAAGAGAATGAAATGCGTAATATATCAATACATAAACGAAAAGGACAAATCAGGTCCGTCTGTTATAAGTTGATTGAAATAGGTTGTAAACGATAAATCAATTAATTGAACACAAACATTTGGTCTCGCTCTTGGAGATTAGTCAGAATTATTTACATACTAGCTGCGGTCCGTGGTTTCAGCCGCGTAAGTTCCAATCCCCAAAATAAAGTAGCCTATAGCCTTCCCCGATAAATGGATTATCCAACACAAAAAGATCTTTTCAATTCGAACCAGTAGTTTCTGAGATTAACGCGTTCAAACAAACAAACAAGCCAACTCTTCAGCTTTTTAATATTACTATCTATTAAAAAAAACCGCATCAAAATCCGTTGCGTAGTTTTAAAGATTTAAGCATACATAGGGATATAGGGACAGGGAAAGCGACTTTGTTTTATACTATGTAGTTAAATATAGTAGATGTGATCATTTATTCGACGATGGTGACCGAACCCGTTAGCTCGTGCGTGACATACTTTTCTACTTTTAATATTGACTCGCGTGTTAATTTAATTTAATGTTCATTTAATTTATTCTATTAAGGTGAAAGAAACAATGAGTTCATTGCGGATTCTAACAATAGTTAACCTCTATTATTACAAATCGGGAAATCCTTATAGCTTATTTCCTTAAAACAACTATGATAGGCAAATTCTAATTACATCTATGTTTATTACATAATCGCCTGTGTAAACGAGAAAAGCGAGTTGTAGAGTTTGACCGCAAAAAAATATTTTTTCGGAGATTTGCGGGTGAATCCAGAACGCCGTGGATTCACACGCGTAAGTCCCGTAGAAATTCTATAATTACCAAATGGCATCAAAACGGTCAAATAGTTATAAAGCCATTACAATATAAAAAAATATATTTTCTGTTTACAGTGTAAACTAATGTTTACATTCCAAAGTGGTAACCAACTAATTAATCGTTATCTTATTTTTACAATCAAATCGAATTAATTAACTTTTATTTCAAGATTTCCCTTAATATAACTATTTTTTCACACCTGCAGCACTTTAATCACGGAATAAAGCCCTATTAACCTCAACTTAAAGCAAGACTTTATTCCCAAGGGAGATAATGTAGTATGAAACTCCTAAGGGAATAAAGTGATTTGAATTAGGAACGTTGAAATTCGTGTGAAAACTCAGGTTTTATTTATAATAAGTCATTTGATTGGTCTACAAAAATCTAGCAGGCCACGATTAATGTTTTTTGTTTTGATTGTTACGTTAGGTCTAAGCAAATAGGTTTTGCCTATAATACCTACCAAATATTTACCATCATGCTACCATGTCATTGCAATTGCCCCATTTTTTTTAAAGTGGCATTTTTTAAGTAGGAAACTGGCCACCACAAGAACTAAAAAAATAATCGACTGACGTTATAAAAAGTAGAGTATGCACCTCGGGATAAAGCATGTCTTCGTCTTGGGCGGCTTGAACCCCTCACTTCACTCAGGATTCTAATTAAGTCCCTCGCTTCGCTCAGGAGTTAACTTTATACTCCCTCGCTGCGCTCGGGCGTTGACCCGAGCGTCCCTTGTTACACTCGGGGTTCAATATGCCACCCATAACATAAGACATTACTTTATGCCCTTGATGCATAATCTACTATTATCTAACCATATCTACCTCCTGGGCCACCTCCGGCCAAGCTGATTCGAGGCGATCGTCTCGCCAACTCTATCGTGGGCGACTTCAACGTCGCCGAGCACCCGGAGGTGTCCAGCTTGTTACTGTTTTAGGCTATGAAAAATTACAACTGATATTGATGTGGTTACCTGGTTTAGGAGGCAGCGCTGGCGCAGGTTCGTAGGGCGAGACTGTCGGCTGTGGCGCCGGCGGGTCTAGCATCACGACGAAGTTCGAAGGGAACACCCCCACGCGGCCCTGTCGTCTACCTTGCCACCAACCTTCTTCTACCTAAACGACAAGGTTTTTTTAAAAACAGATAGACAGACGAACAAGTGATTAAATTAGATAAATTTAGATAAAAATTAGCTGTGTCTCGCGATTTTTAGCGTACGTCTCGATCCCGCGGGAACATAAGGATAAAAGTAGCCAATGTGTTAATCCAGGTCTACAGCTATTTATATACCGATTTTCATCACAAACGGTTAAGTAGTTTGTGCCTCAAAGATTAACAAACATACATAGTAACCTTAAATAAAACAAAAAGCATAATTTGTTACTTTGACGATTTCAAAACCCTTGTGGTAAAAGCTCATTACATAGCCAAGAAAATTGATAGCAAGATTCCCTTTCAGATGAACAAACTTTGACGACCCAGTTGGCACAATGGTCACCATGCCGGACTGCCAAACAGAGTTGCGGTTTCGATTGCCGCCTCAGACAAGTATTTATGCTTAGGTATTTCAAATCAAATCAATCATTTATTCACATTAAATAGAGTAATAAGATGTCAAAATTATAATAAAGTACTTGGCTATTTAACCTCATTTGAGGTATGTGAATTAGTCTAAATTAATAGTATTTGTCTGGGGTCTGGTTGTTTCTATGTATTATAAGTATATATTTATAAAAAAAATGGTTGTCTGTAAAGTCTGTTTCCGGACGATAATTTTACGTGATAACGTCATAAGAAAACATTGATGGTAACCATGGCAACGATAAAACGTTGCTATAGTTACCTTGTCAATAACATGAGGCGTTCCAGTAACGACGCGTGACGTCATACTTTTTTGAGATTGCAGGTTTTCACCAATTTATAAAACGTTATCACGTCAAAAAGTATATAAACGTAGTATATCCGTTGTCTAGCTGGGGCTAGATGGCGAGGTCCTGTAATATTTATTTATTATAACTGTATTGAAATCAGTTAACTAATACTCTGCCGCGTATATAATGAGCTACTATCATAATAGCCTTTAAATAATTCAACAAGTGGTCCAAAATTGTAAGTGTGTAGAGTTTTGATTCATCACAAGCAAGCATAGTAAAACATGTTATGCAAATTTACAGTTATACCGCGGTGTTCACTAGTATTACGTCATTCTTAGGTCAGAATTAAGTCACCACAATATTGGATAATCAATACTTTTAACTTGATTCTTTGTTTTTATAAAGGCAAGGCCTTCTCCCGGAGGGACGGGAATCGAGGAGATATAGCTTGGGATATGACCCATGGTTTGGACCATGGTAAGTTCTGTGGCATATCTTTTTGCTTACGATATTTTCCTTCATAGTTTTAAAGCGCACATATTATACGTAATCCTTATAATTTCGCGTAAGTCTTAATCCTGTGTTAATACCGAGATAAAAGCCTATGTTACTACAAATGGTTTAATGTATCCTTATAACAAAGTTATTTAAAATCAGTCTTGTAGTTTCTGAGATTATTTGTTACAAACAAATAAAAAGCTAAAAATATTTCCTCTTCATTACATAGTATAAAACAAAGTCACTTTCCGCTGTCTGTCCCTATGTATGCTTAGATCTTTAAAACTACGCAACGGATTTTGATGCGGTTTTTTTTAATAGATAGAGTGATTCAAGCATAATATAGCCGTGCGCGCTAGTATCGAGTTAAAAAGTAGTCAATGTTACTCCAAAGACTGTAATGTATGTTTACACTAAAGTTTATCAAAATCAGTTATTAATATGTTGTTTCGGAGAATATTTGTTACGAACAAATAAAAAGTTAAAAATGTTTCCTATTTATAAATAAATATAAAAAATATGTAAAGTATAAATTAAGCTCAATGGAGTACCATCACGAATACAAAAGAGGCCATAAACAATATGTTCCATGTCGGTAAACATCGTTATGCTTTACGTAAAGATTAATTAAAAATTAATTAAGCAGAAGAGATACCGTAAAAAGTGTAAGTATGGTGATTTTTATTTATAAAAGTGAGGATAGTTTCGTAAATTACTGAATTTCTAGGTAAGTTCTATCCAGTTTTTTGGACTTAGTAAAAATAGAAGTTAGCGCAGTAACAAGTAGTTGGCTTTAGACACAGGTCTTTTTTCTTTCTGAGATAGAAGTGGTGTTTCTTCAGAGTTAAATATTATAAATAAAGTTGTGTTAAATGACTTACTTCTCCCAAAACTTCAAGTACGTCGCCGACACAGAGCGGCAACTCATCAGGGTTCGCCGGCTGATAGCTGAACACTGCTCTACACCTGCCTTGAACTCCACCAGACCTGCTGATATAATCAACAAATAAGATTTGGCGCCGACGAGGTATAAGGCAGATTATTAATGACAAACTTTGTGAGTATGTTTGATATCTCTTTACAAAAAAACTACTGAAGTGATTGCAAAGTAAATTGGTATGCAGATGAATGAAACCCTAAACAAAAACCTAGGTTATTTTTTATCCAGATATTGCCACGAGATCGGGACTTACGTGGAAAAAAACTGCGGAACGCAGCTAATGAATCATACTATACCACTGACCAATGGGAGCGGCTGCTTTTGGCAGACGGGAGACAAAAAAGTACACAGTTTCCGCCGGCACTAAGGATCTTTGCCACGACACGAGTGTTTTGGACAAGCTACGTCAACACAGTAACACTTTGTTTAGGTCAACTTGGACCTTCACACATGTGAAGAAATATAAACAACAAATAGCACTTATTCACTTCTGTATTTCGCTTTAAGAGTTAAGTAACTACCTATAGTAAGAACAGAAATCAAATTATACGTATAATTGCTAACTTTATCAAAAAATCACCCAGTATAAAATATTGATTGCATTCGCAGAAATGTCAACACGGTAAGCGAAGCCAACACCTAAATAAGTTGTACAATAATCATATTTCATGACAAATATTAATGATACACTTAATTTGAAGATATGTTAATGGATATCCTAATTAACTGCCATATTAATCACCAATCAGAACACACTAACCTTCTATGATTAATATTTGAAATATAGCGGTAAGACATTAAATTCGAAGTATTCCAAGGGCTACACAACAAACACTAGCCTGAGCGGTATTTCATATCTGCTTATCACTGCAGATTAGATATACTGTACAATCATCATTTGTGCTAATCGAAAAAATATTAAATTACATAACAAAACGTTTCAAAGTAACATTTATTTACCTATGTTAAACCAGTTACGGCTAGTTGAACGACTTTCGCTGTTATCCCAAGATCTCACATGTATGTATACTAGCTGCGCTTCGAGGTTTTACTTTAGTTAAGTATTTGCTTTTCGTTTTTCTTCTTTTCTCTTTTTCGTTTTTGTTCTTTTCAATTATTTTTAGAAGAACCAACAGCATCCTATCTATCTAACTAAAAAGTTTCATCATAAACAGTGCAGCAGAATTTGCGTAAAGAAAGGACAAATATTTATACGTGCGTGTAACGCTATAGGCTGAGTCGTATTCCTTTTTGTAACCACACTATGTATTTTTATTTCTTTAATTTTCTTATGTTAAAGTAGTTCGCTTTGGTTACAAACAAACTTGTTTCTTTCTATACACACTTACAAACTTTCGCATTTATATTATTATGTCGGATGTGTATGTCTCTATCGGATGTCAAGTCAACTTGTACGGTAAAAATGTAAATGAGATCACTTGTTCGATTTCAGTAACTTGTAGGTACAAACTACCAACAAATAATCTTTTTGAAGCTTATTTTTAGGGATTTCGTATCCAGAGTAAAAAAAAAGTTTTATTAAGACTACACTTCTTCAAACAGTTCTTTAATATATATTTACTGATTCTGATTCACTGTCTGTCACCAGGCTGTATCTCATGAGTCGCAATAGCTAGATAGTTGAAATTTTCACAGATTATGTATTGCTGTTCCCGCAATAACAACAAATACTAAAACATAAGTAATTGAATAGTACGGAACCCATCGTGCGCGAGTCCGACTCGCACTTGCCCGTTTTTTTACGTATAACTAGTTATAGTATGTATTATTACAAGACATACACTGTCATACACAATAAAATAACGTAAAAGACATAAAAGTACCAGAAAACAATGTACCAATTATATTAACAACTAGCTTTAGCCCGCGACATCGTCCGCGTAACAGTCGAAAATGGTTCTAATAGGATTGGTCCCATACAAACTTTGCCCCCCTCTTTCACCCCCTTAGAGGTAGAATTTCGGAAAATCCTTTCTTATCGAATGCCTACGTCATACGAAGAACACACTCTCCAAGTTTCAGGTCTCTACGTTCAGCGGTTTAGGCAGTCAGTCAGTCAGTCGTTCAGGATAAAGCATTTTATATGTATAGATAAATAACTGAGAAGAGATAAATAGCATCACTACATAGTATAAAATAATAAAATATAAAACAGTAATTTTACTGTTTTCATTCTGTGGTTTATTGTTTAAAAACTATGAAGGGTAGTGTTATGTTTAAAAAAAAAATTAGATAAGAATAAGTGGGTATAGTTGTTGCATCTCAAGTCTCAACAAGCTACACATCATTTCATTTATTTGCATTCATAAATTATGGCACGTATAATAGATTTTACATCAGGCATAAAATTACACAAATGACCCCCTGCCGGGCATTGCAATTGACTAGTAACAGATCGAGGCTTTTTTTTACTATAGCGTTGGAACGAAGTGTACATTGGATGCGACTGTGGGTAAAGGCGAGTTCCATCCTCTGTGGATGCAGTTATAGCATTTTCCTGATGTTAAAAAAATACAGCCTGGTCAGACAGACAGACAGCCGGACAGTCCAATTTGCTAGATTCCATGACAAACATCGGGACAGGTGAAGCTAAATAAAAGCTTGTAAAAAAAGATTGTTCAAAACAACAATTTACGCGCATCGCACACATTCCCAACGTGTCGTCGATTGTCACCGTAAAACGTAAGACAAACAGGGACTTCGCATCTAGTTGAGATGCAAGAACTATAACCAGTGTATTGTATTGTACTAGATGCGAAAACGAGGTCAAGCTTGCTGTTACACTGACTTTATTTCTACGCACTAACGGTAAACTCTAGCAATGAACTTTGACACGAACAGTGTCGCATTTATTATGAGGCAGGTAACTTGGAAGAAAATGTCAATAACCCGTATCAAACGGTCAATTAACTAAGCATGGTTCAGATATAGATTTGTTCATTAGTTATTTAGTAGGTAGCTGCTGTAAGGTAATATGTGAGTGAGTGTGATTTATTGGAGGGCGCGTCCCAACTTAATTTTTAAACAGATTGAAAGTAACATGTATAAAATGCTAGGTCGTTCGTACCCAATTTGTACTTGTATACGGGCTGTTTTCTGCAAATAAACCTCATTGGTTGGGTTCTTTTTGCGTGAGGATGGAGTAGGCTTGCCCAGCCCCCGTGTCTTGAGGTAAGAACTCAATACGTTATACATTGTGCGCGACAGGGATTTGAAACCCACGACCTTCGCAATGAAAGTCAAGGTTTCTGCCACTAGGCCAACACTGCTCTCGATTCGTACCCAATAAATAAATCTTCCCTCTCGTTCACACCGTAATTATATCGTAAGGTTTGAGCGAGAGGGGAGATTAGAAAGATTGTAATTTATGTGGCTTAATACTTTTTACCTTTTACTGACTTCTGATAGCCTGGTACTTACATATGTACTTATGACGCATACTATACATACAAATTAATTAATTTATCAAACATATTTATACAGCAAAGGACATTGGGGTGTGCTAAGCACTTTCTCTCAAACAAGTCAGGATACCACCTACTAATTCTTATAGCCTGGTACAATTGAAAATGTAAAAGTGTTATGTTTGGAAATTTAACAAAAGGGCTATTTCAAGTCCACTATGTCTGAGTACAATAAAATGTGGCGAAGCGACCGACGACGGCAATTTAACTTCCGAAAATACTAATAACTATAAGGCACTTTTACTTATTATCTTTATTATGCATAGGACAGCTGGACGTGTAGTTCACCAAAGCACCCACAGCTCAACTTGCTACCAGGCCCTACTAGCCAATCAACATTACAAAGAAGATCACCAGGTGTTAAAGTCATGTCATTTCATCATTGAAACTTATCAAAAGAAGGTTGCCCAGAAGTGCCCAATTCTAAGACGACTTATTGTACAGTCGGCAGCATATAAGCAGACCCAACGTAGAGTTCTAAAATTACTAATGTTTTCATTCTATTCATTTTTGTTTCATAAATAAATGAGATATAAGACTAAACTTCAACTAAAGCAGGTACCTTGAATCTTGCTTGTGTTGAAAACATTCTTATGACAGCCATTTTGGAGTTCTATGGTGGAATTGTGGATATAGTTCTATGGTGGAATTGTGGATGGAATACTGGAATTCTATCTGCAATTTGCAGCCGACCGTATCTTACTTTAATTTAAAGTTTCGTTGTATTCTGTGTGTTAGATGTCTAATGTTTTGGTACAATAAAGATTTCTTCTATCTTACCTGGTGGTACTGGCATCATTAACAACTGACACGAAGTTATCGGGGAACATGCCGCGCCTACCGCGCAGTTCTCCTCTCCACCAACCTCCTGGCAGCCTCTCAACATCCCGCAGAAGATCTCCAGGTCTTATAGTTAGTTCGTCTGCTTCCGAAGCATCGTAGGCATAGTTAGCCACGCAGGACACTAAGAGAAACATTGAATAAGTCTTTTTCAGACAAAATTCCTGGTTGATAGGGAAAATTGCACATAATTGAGGTAATTCACAAATGAATATCTCAAAGTACTTGCATTTATATCACAGGTTAATAAAAGCATTTAAACCTGTTACATGTGTTTTGGAGCTACAATGCAACTCAATAATCTGGAATCTGTGGGCTATTTAGTGAAATCAGGGTGACATAGCCCACAAATTCTGGTCATTGTAGGTAAAGGTACATGGTTGGTTTCCAATGTATGCAGGTCACTGAAAAACTTAAAACATCCCTCTTTTTTTCATTCAGGCATTATTATGTTATTTCATCAACTGCACCGCTAGATGGCGCCATATTAAAAATGTATGAAGAAACCGCCAGGCGATCAGCTCTGCCAGTTGAGAGCTCTGCCAGTTGGAACAAGCACAGTTTTGTTATTATTCATACATTATAAAATGAACATGTTGGCCAATTCTATATCTGTACTTTGAGCTTTCAATCTAGTCAATTACTATACACAATCATTTAATTTTGAGGGTTTATTATTATGTTTAGGTTCATTTATTACCATTAATGCATTATCATTGATAGTAGGTACATAAACTTTGGTAATATTACAATGTAGATACACTATGAACCAAAGATTTTCATTCCTAAGCTGAGTTATGAAACGGACTTTATTGTTACTTTTACAAACAGACTAAGATATAACAATGATGAATCAAGCAGTTTGTTTATTAACATTTAGTATTTTGTAATGACATCACAACACAAACATGACTCATCTTCAAGGAAGCTTTACATATTATCTACATACAATAGCCATTTCCTTTCAAGATTTTAAGACAAGCGTGGAGTGGTAAATTCAGAACCTAAAATACCAAGACTTTACCTACTATTTTAAACACAGTTTCATACATTTCAGTGGTCACATTTGATTGCGATAAGATCGCAAATGGCCAGATAACAACTTTTCATTTTTGTAGTGATTATGAGCCGAAATGGTAATGCGTAATTTTATGAACGTATTCTTTCGGGTTTATTTGCAAAAATCCGAATCCGGAATAACGTATGTCAATGAAAGCCGTGTCGCAAGGCATGCACAGTTATAATCACAAACAAGAATAGGCCTTTACAACGGGTACACCACTCACCCTTCTGATTTGCATTTGTCTCCATTTCCGACATTGCACATAAATCACATCATCACAATTTCACCACAAAATGGAAGAACTAAACAAGCATTTCGGAATATTATTACAATGAGGAGATAGAAAATCAAAAACCTATCGATAGAAAAGGAAAATGCGAGCGAGTGGAGATTTCTCTGTTTTTAGATTGATGTCGACGGTCACAGACTAAAATAGAATTATAGAAAATATATGAATGACATTTGTTATTTTATCTGTGGTTAATAAGGTAGGTCCAGACGAGTCGCACGTTTTGGCATGAGCGATTTTTTGTAGTTGTTTGAACTTGTTTGCCACTAATTAGAAAAATGGCTGCCGCGGCGAGAGTCTCGCCGTGAGACACGCGATGTTTTTATTGGTTGGATGTGCGAGTACAATAAACAAATAATGCGTACGTATTGGTTATACAATGGTCGAAGGTTAAGCTGGGGACACACCGACAGCCGCGACTTATTGGCATCTGTGTAATGTAAATGTATGTAACTGTGCACACTATCGGACGTTAGTCGCGGACATGACCTTGGGCCGCCCTTGAGCGTTCGTATGTCCGCGGACGTCCTAGAGCAGTCATGTCAAACATACGGCCCGCGGGCCGCATGCGGCCCGCAGTCGGAATCTAGATCTCATAAATGAAAGCGTATTTTAAAATTTTTGTTTTTCTCGCACTTGCAATGACCAATCTACAAGGCACCTTGACTTTGAGTAGGTACTCGAAAGCTATCCTTTTTCGTAGTTGATATTTTGTGGACAAATGTTTTCTATTATGAAATTAATAAGAACAAATATCGCTCAAGACTAGTGATAAACATCCAGTCACCACGAATATGACACCCGACATATATTGTGAAAAACAAAAGAAGTCAAGTTTCCGGATCCTACAGATAAAACTTCCCCATTTTAAAACTAATTATTGTTTGTGTACTTACCTATTGAAAAAGTACCAAATAAATGTACCCACTTCACCAATAAACTTAATAATAAAGGGAAAATTCAGAAATATAAAAGAAGTTGAAAATTACTGTACATTTTGGTACTTACATGTTTTCGTGAATATGTAATTTGCCCATATCTTGTTATTGTCTTGACTCAGGATCTTGATTTTTAATACGCCTCATAGGGACTATAGACCTTAGTATCTGGTATGAATTTCAACTTGCTAGGTCCACCCATTCCTGAGAAAATCGGTGGTGACACACGGACAGACAGACAGACTGACAAGAAAATGATCCTTTTTTTACCTTTTGAGGTATATAACCCTAAAAAAGTACGTTTTTAAATATTTCATGTCTGGCCCGCCTACACATCTGCAATTTTCGAAATGGCCCGTCCTAGAGTTTGACACCCCTGTCCTAGAGCGATCTGGGCCGCTGGATGCCAAACGACTGTGCACACTTATTAGTCGCGGCTAGGCTGTCGGACGCGTCCGATAATATGTCCCCAGCTTTAGCAGGACGCACTGTGTAAAAAGAGCTATAAAGTGTTTTTTTTAATTATCTACCTATGTACATTAAGAAGCCAATACTTGAAAAAAAAAAACAGTTTTAGTTTAGTGACAGTGACGGTAATATAATGTGACTTTGACAATAAACTAACCATTAATCAAAGGGCCTCACGGTCTTAGAAGAAAAATATTCCATTTTTCAAAGTCCCATTTTTTAAAAATCAGCCTTGTACCTATTGAATTAGACCAAAAGAATAATGTTGTCCAGAACCCTTGTGGCCAGGGCTGTTCTGGGCAGGTGCCTCAAAAACGCTGCTGATAATGTAAAACAGGCAAAAAGAAACGCAGGCCATGGGTAAGAAACAGAGGTGTTATGTCACATCGAAAATCGAAAACAATTGTCTTTTCTGTGAAACGGTGAATTCTATATCATATAACAAGCGAAATGCAGTGTACTAATCTTTAAATGTAACAACCTGGGAACCAAAAGGAACCTCACTTAATAAACTTTTCTTTCAGCGTTTGGACGTACCGAGTTCCGCCTCCAAAACCACCGCCAAAGTCTGTCTACCTAGCTGAAGGTATCGGAGGTCTCGCCTGGTTTTGGATCTTTTATCACTTGGCTACAGAACCTGAACATGTTTATGTACGTACCTACCTAATTTATATGTTATTAGCTGCACTCTGCGGTTTCAGCCGCGTAAGTCCCGATCCCTCGAATATCGGAATAAAAAGTAGCCAATGTGTTAATCCTGGTCCCAGCTATCTACATACCGAGTTTCATTGCAATCGGTCCAGTAGTTTTTGTAAGAAAGGAGTAACAAACATACACATAAACTTTCACAATTATAACATTTTACCCGCATAAGTCTCGATCTCTCGGGAATATCACGATAAAAGTAGCCTATGTGTTATCCAGGTCTCCTGCTATCTACATACCGAGTTTCATTGCAATCGGTCCAGTAGTTTTTGCATGAAGGAGTAACAAACATACACATAAACTTTCACAATTATAACATTTTACCCGCGTAAGTTTCGATCTCTCGGGAATATCATGATAAAAGTAGCCTACTGGAGTTCAGTGTTGAAGAGAAAGTGTAACTGTTGCATTTCAGGGTGAATGGCCATATGTTGATCCCAGCACTTGGACTGATGAGGAACTTGGAATACCACCAGACTCTTTTGGTCCTCTCAAGAAGCATTAATTAAATATTGCTATAGTCTATTGTAGATATCAATCGTTAATAAATTTATTGTTTCTTTTTAATTTATTTTTCAATGGTAAATAACCTCGCTGTTTTCTCATGGTCCTGGGATTTTGTCCCATTAATAGGACCACAGGGAGAACTGTTTTTCGTATTCCCATTCTTTTGTACCTACATCAGGATGTAGGTATAAAATAAAGAGGCACCAGGGTGCCTCTTTATTTTATAGAAAATAAGCATGAACAGTAAATCAATTAGGATATCTCTGTATTTGTTCTAATATTTTTATTCTAAATTCTAATAATAAATTATTTCTAACAATAAATTATTAACTTATAACAATACTATTTGTTTTGCACTTGATCTTGACAGCACTTAGCTCCTTTTACACCTTCATTGACTATACCTTTTTCATTATAGGGCATATTTACTAATCTTACTGTGTCTTCTGTAACTTTAGCCTCTGAAAGGAAAATTATAAACATATTATTATAAGCTGAAGCATATTCTTTACCTACTTAAAAAAAGGAATAGGTTATCAATTTGTGTGATGTCTAATTACAACTTATTCTTCCAACAGCTCGGGTAAGTTTTGTATTATAGGACCTCTGTTTTGTATCTGGCATAAAAAAGTACATGTCAGCTCTGATGTGGAACTGCAGTTAACTTTTAATGTACAAATATCTAGGCAAGAAGTTCTGTAGCTCAACCAATTTCTGAGGTAAGATTAGCTAAATATTCTTTCATTATGCTTTTTATCAACATTGTATTTTAATATCTATCAAATTTTTACACCAAGGGCTCTATGATGAAATCTATTGTTGGAGCAAACCCCAATGAAAAATATCAATGCAGCAATTGCCATAATAAAATAATACAATAAATATTGTATTGTATATTTACAATACTTATTATCTTAAAAAAGCACCCTAAGCTAATATTATTGAAAATATATATGATTAAACATACCAAATACTCCAGGTTTGATTTCTACCGCTTGAATGACTTGTGTTCTTAATTCTTTTTCTACATCTTCACTGAATTTTATCATCTGAAAGCATAGAATTATAAATTAGTCCTGTCATCAACCTCAAATATTTAAATTAAAACTATTTTTTAAAAACATACTGGGTATGCCAAGACATACTTCTGCATTTACAGTGTTGGTAGGATTTTAACTTACAGCCTTAATTGCTTCTTGATCAGTGACTAGTTTACTCTTTTTGTATTCCTCGTTAATCTTCTGTCGGCCAGCAGACAGCGCTTTCACATCACCAGCAAATACTTTTAACCTTGTACGATGTAGTTTTTTGAATGATTGTAGGACCTGGAAACAATTATTATTGTTTTATGTGAGTATAAAATGACATCTACTCAGATCTGATTATGTAATCTTTTACTAAATTTAATATGGTTTTTGTTATTATAAATTTGACAAAGCGATTTTAAGGTAATTACTCATTAAGTTAGAGGTTCTTTAATCAATATTTGGTTGGTATCTTACCTACATTTTACTTACCCACTATAAATTCGTCGTTGCCTACCACCAAGTTTTAGTCTTTAATAACTTTGCAAGAAGATTAAACTTACCAATTTTCGAGTAGTATCCATGCTTGTATTATGTTTTTATTGCTCTAAGTTAGTCTTTTTGTAAAGGTGTTCTAGGGAAACCACTATTTTCCCATTATTGCGACTTAATTTCATGAAACTTTTAATGTGAAGTATCGGGAACTTTTCGACTTATTTATGTCACGTAAGAAATCGTAAACACTTCTTCAGACCGCAGTGAATCCATTAATTAGTTTTTACATTTAAGTTATGAGTTGTATTAGATTCTTTCCTCGAGTCTGAATTTTTCAGAATTCAGAAAGTACCTACAAAAAAAATCATAGACATAGACCGACTGTCAATGTCATGTCACAGAACGATATGACGTCAATGTCAGATTGACAAGACAGTGACAAATATTCGCCACAATGTTGGCCAACGAGGTGGCCCAACCAGTGTCGGTGACGTGTCACTGTCAGGTTATTGTCAGTCAATCAATCAATCAATGTCACGGTCATGTTTTTATAAATTCAAAATTTGTTTTAATTTTTTGAAAATTTGCTTGCGTAAAAAATTAAAACAGTAATAAAAAATATGGCTAAATATAAAATTGTTTACCTGTTGTAGACACAACTTGTATATAAAATCGAGAATAAAATTAAGGAACATAACCCTCAAAAGCTTCATTTAATGGTAAACAAAAGCTCTAAGCTGACTACAAACTAAACATGATTTCTGCTATTTATTTACTGCAAACTGTTGCTTTCTTGGTAAGTGTACAATAAAGTAATAAAATTTTTAACACATCTAAAATGGAGGTCATGTTAAACAAACCACTAAGTAAACACCACGTCAGGAATATTCGTCGTTCTGTCAAGAGCCTTATATTCGACGACCCAGTTGGCACAACGGTCACCATACCGGACTGCCAAACACGGGTTCGATTCCCGCCTCAGACAAGTATTTATGCTTAGCTAAAAGTTTAAATTTACAAAAGAAAAGTATGTAGAATATCCATTGCCTAGCACCCATAACCAACTGTGGCAAAAGCTGGAGTGTGAAACTAGCGTGCCTAAAGATGTGATAACTATTTTCAAGTACTGGTACGGTCATCAGCCGAACACTGTAAGATTGGCAGGTACCTATTCCGATGGGTATGTATTGAAATGTGGTGTGAGACAGGGGGGGCTGAGTTCTCCGCAGCTTTTCAATATATACCTCAATGGTCTGATTGGCGAGCTCAGTGGTACCAAGTTGGGTTGTCATATTGACGGGGTATGTGTTAATAACATAAGTTACGCGGACGACATGGTGCTACTGAGCCCGTCAATTAGCGCTATGAGACGGCTGCTTGCTTTATGTGAAGCCTATGCTCGGTCCTACGGGCTCAGGTATAACGTCGCAATGCGTGAGCTGATGGTTTTCAAAGCCGGCTCGAAAACTTACAAAACTGTGCCGCTGGTTCCTCTTTGTGGTGTGCCGCTGCAACAAGTTGAGCGGTTTAAGTATCTGGGCCATTGGATAACCGAGGACCTCCATGATAACGAGGATATAGAAAGGGAGCGCAGGGCGCTTGCAGTACGTTGTAATATGTTGACTCGCAGATTTGCTCGTTGTAGTAACCTAGTAAAAATCACCCTGTTTAAGGCGTACTGTCAAACTTTCTACACGTGCAGTCTGCGGGTCAACTATACGAAGCGGGCATACAAAGACCTGCAAGTACAATACAACAATGCTTTCAGGGTGTTGCTTGGACTACCGAGGTATTGCAGCGCCTCGCGTATGTTTGCGGAGGCTCGAGTAGACGATTCAATTTATTTATTACTAGCGACCAGCCCTGGCTTCGCACAGCTGTATTATGCATGTTATATGTAAAAACCTTCCTCTTTAATCACTATCTATTAAAAAAACCGCATCAAAATCTGTTGCATAGTTTTAAAGATCTAAGCATACATATGGACATAGGGACGGCGAAAAGTGACTTTATTTTATACTATGTAATGATACCCTAGCTAAGGTAATAATATGTTTTGTTCTGTATAGGACCTCCTTGCAGTTGGTCTAATAGTACCATTAGTACCATCTCATGTACGATCCCTGGGAGGCAACCACATACATGTCGGTTTACTCGGTTCTGTTTATGCTGGCTTTCAATTAGGATCCGGACCACTTATTGTAAGTTTATTTTATGCTGCGCCCCCCGTAAGTCCCGATCCCGTGAGAATAACAGGAAAGAAAGTGGTCTATCTGTTAATCTGAGTCTCCAACTATCTACATACTGAGTTTCATCGCAAATGGTTCAGTACTTTTTGCATGAAGGAGTAACTAACATACACACAAACTTTTTTTTCTTTTCAAAAAATTATATTAGTTGGATTCTCACAAATAATGACAATTTCTTGAACATCTCTTATTAATTAGTGTGACTAACTCCTCATTATTAATTAGACAACCATTGCGGTGCAGTTGACCAACAACCACTTGCGGCCCAAAAAGTAGCAGGTTCGACTCCCACTATTGAACAAGTATTTGTGTGCAGATTATTGTTTTTGTAAACAGATATTTTGTTGTGATCTGGGTGTTTCTGTCCGGCTATATTGTATTGTGTGGAATATTCTGCAATATTTATTTAATGTGACTTATTTTCTCAGTATGATTAAACTTCATGTAAATATTTTATTTATTTTTTATCCAGTTGGTCCAATGGTTACCATGCCGGTCTGGGTTCGATTCCCGCCTCAGACAAGTATTTATGCTTAAATATTTGTGTGTAAATATTATATTGTTAAATATTATATTTACAAAAGAAGAGTATTTTAGTAGTATATCCATAATCTAGCACCCATAACACAAGTCTAGTTACTTATCTTGGGGCTAAATGGCGATGTGTGAAATGTCCTGCAATATTTATTTAGCTTTCAGCAATAAGACTAACCACATGTAACTATACTTTTAAAGCTTTTTGTTTACTTTGTGCATATTGTCTTGTGTGTTTTGTATATATATTTATCATCTTATAGATTAACTAGCAGCGCTCCGCGGTTTCAGCCGCGTAACTTCCGATCCCGAGGGAATATCGGGATAAAATGTAGCCTAAAGCAGTCCCAATAAATCAATGTATCAGCATACCGAGTCTAATCAAAATATGTCCAGTAGTTTTAGACCCTATTCAATTCAAACAAACAATCCCACCCGACCCAGTTGGCACAATGGTCACCAGGCCGGACTGCCAAACACAGGGTTGCGGGTTCGATTCCCGCCTCAGACATGTATTTATGCTTAGATATTTGTCTGTGGTCTGGTTGTTTCTATGTTTTATATGTATATATTTACAAAAGAAAAGTATATTGTCTAGCACCCATAACACAAGTCTAGTTACTTAGCATGGGGCTAGATGGCGATGTGTAGAATGTCCTGCAATATATTTATTTAATCAAATCTTTCTTCTTTATAATATTAATAGGTTAATGGCTTTACTTAGTTTTATAATAGTAGAGAGAGACGTACCTAATAACCTACTAACACAGTAATTTCCTAATATTATGTTCTAATATCCAGGGTAGCTTGAGTGATATTAAAGGCAGAAAATCAATACTAATAATGACGTTGCTGATATGCAGTCTAGCATACACTTCAATGGGATTAACAACATCTGTTGTAGTTATACTAATTATAAGAGCTGTTTTAGGTAAGTATCTAATAATTATATGGTTAATGAAATAAAGAACAGAAGGGGACATTCAGGGACCAATAAAAAGTGTAGGTCCAGCCTGCCTAGCATGAAGACCAAAACACGATACGATAAAGCGATATCAAGAAAGAAGAAAAGAAAGAAAGAAAGAAAACATTTATTTGGACAAGCACACGACATAAGACAATCAGAAAAGTAGATACGAGACGATAAAGCGATATAACTACATCAACTCTCAAAATATGATACATAAAGCCGCCATGTTGAATTTTTATTATAAATTGCGATAAAAATTATGATAAAAATTCAACATGGCGGGTTTAACTATCATATTTTGAGAGTTGATGTAGTTATATCGCTTTATCGTATCGTGTTTTGGCCTTCATGCTAGGCTAGCAGAGCTCTTTTATTATACCATATGCTCATCTAAAATCGGTGTTTTCCAGGTATCTTTAAACAGACACAAGTGTTGACAAGAGCAATGGTGCCTGATTATGAACTAAACTCGAAAAAGCATGGTGACATCTATGGTAAAATGGCTGCTATATCCGGAGCTGGGATAACTCTTGGGCCTGTGATCGGAGGACATATTGTGGAGGACGTTTCTGAAGGGTTTTATTTTATCACTGGACTTGTTGGCTTGTGTTTTGCACTTAACGCAGGTATTTACTGCTTAATTTGAAAGGCTAATTACATCCATAATTTACATAAGTTGATTAGGGAGTTCGAATGGCTTGACATTGAGCTGTGGAAACTTCTATCTTATATATAAACAAATGAATTGCTGTTCTTTAATCTCGCGGAAACTTACACGGGTGACACTGCAGGGCACGGCTAGTACCTACTTATAATAATTTTATTATTCTATAACACTAGCTGCAGCGCTCCGCGGTTTTACCAGCGTAATTCCCGATCCCGTAGGAATAACGGGATAAAAACTAGCCTATGTTATTGCCAATGAATCAATGCATCGTCATACCAAGTTTCATCAAAATTGGTTGAGTGGTTTCGGAGCCTGTTTGTTACAAACATAAAAAAAATCTTTCCTCTTTATAATATTAGTATAGATTCTCCTTGTTCGAGATATCATGGGAACATACTAAAAATCTATCTATTCAGCAATAAAATCAAGTGCAAAATAATGGTTTTAAACTGTTTATTTCTCTGTTCCAGGTCTTGTTTTCTTCCTACCTAAACTACCAAACAGAAGCAGAAAAAGAAAACCAAATACAGTTAATTCAACACAAAACGTACTTCAACTGGCAACAAATAGTCTCAAACAATCTTTTACAGAATTGTATAATATTGAATGGTCAAAATACTGGGACATATTCCTATTCAAAATATTAGTTGGCTTTGCAATGGGTGTATACTATTCAAACTATTCTTTATATTTAAAAACTCAATATGAAATGTCTCCTAAATATATAGGTTACATAATATCATTCCAAGGTACTGTAGGTTCATTTTCAAGCTTTTTCATTGGTTACATAAATAATTTTTATAAACATGATGATGATTATAGTCAGAGAAATTTCCACATATTTGTAATGTTGGCTGTGTCTTTACTAGGTATGATTTTAGCAGGTAATGTTTATGTGTATACTTTATGGTTAATTCCGCTTGCTATTGGTAATGCAATGGGTAGGTTAATAACTCTAGAAATGGTGCTCAAACGGTGCCATGGAGACCATCGAGGTACTCTTATTGGGGCTTCAAATAGTGTCAGGTCTCTAGCTGGTGTTGTTGCTCCAATAGTAGCTGGATGTATAGGACAATTCGTTGGTGTACCTTATGTTATTTACGCGTCATTATTTTCAACGTGTTTAGGTGTAATTTTAAGTTACCAACACAAACAACAAAGACTAAAAGTAGACTAACTTTTTTATTGAAATAAAATTGTTAAATTCTTAAATATCTTTAATTTAAACTAGAGTATAATATGAAACCTTTTTAACTAAATTATGTATCACTAACTTTACAGTTGAAGCAGGTTAGCTTTGTTTATTCGCCTTCTAAAGCCTTTATCTGTTTTTTCCTCATGTCTTTGATAAGTTGTTGGATATCTTCACGGTCTTGCATGTTCTCCGGAGGGAAAATCTGTCGTTTAGTATTGGTTACCCATTCCTCGAAGTATTTTGGCTGATTGAATACGAAAAACAAGGCGACCGGGAATGAGGTGTACATTGCCATTCTACCGACTTCTAATTTCCAGTTACCCATTTTTAATGTTTGATCTGTAAAGAGTTGTATATTCTAAAATTATTAAATATTATGCATCAATTTTAATCTTAAAATAGTGGTAGGCTAAGGCAAAAATTACCTTTTTTCCACTTTTATCAAAACAAAACTCACTGCGAGAGACCGACCGACTGATAGGGATTTTGACATACATGACATTACTTTGACAGTGACATGACATGATTTTGACACTGGCATTAACATCTTTTTTTTTCATTATTGGCTTCAGACGGTTTGTTTATGTAACCGTTAACTCAGCCTACCTAGCATGACGACCAAAACACGATACGATAAAGCTATATCACGCGATATAACTACATCAACTCTCAAAATATGATACATAAAGCCGCCATGTTGAATTTTTATTTTAAATTGCGACAAAAATTATGATAAAAATTCAACATGGCGGCTTTATCTATCATATATTGAGAGTTGATGTAGTTATATCGCATGATATAGCTTTATCGTATCGTGTTTTGGTCGTCATGCTAGGCTAGCAGAGCTTTTAATTGTATGGTCAATCTTTGGTCAAATTAGAATAAATTCAAATCGGTTCAGCCGTGGAGTTTGGCAACTCACACCGCGACACGAGAATTTTATATACCTAGGTTACTAGAGATTTTATTTTACTTGTTATTGCAATCATAGCGGTGACGACGACGCGCCCGCGCGCGCCCCGCAGCGAAGGAAATCCCCAAGACCGATGCTGATGACGAAACCAACCCGGCGCGGCTAAGTGTGCACTCACCATCAAAATCTTCATGCAATAAAAAACAAAATAGGTAAATGGTTGTCTGTAAAGTCGGTTTACGGCATAGAATTTGACGTGAGTTCTTGGTTTACGGACTATAATTTTACGTGATAACGTCTTAAGAAAACGATAAAACTTAAGATATTTTTTGTTAACCTTTTTATTTTTTCCTTCTTTTTTTCCTTTAATTTTTTTTTCTTTTAAATAAGTACCTAAGTCTTCCTAAGTAACCAAGACGCGTCTGGTCATAATATTACCATGACCATATGACGTCACACAATATTACCGTGACACTTTTTTGTGAATACCTACAGGTGTTCCATCAATTTATTAATAGATGTTATCACGTCAAAAACTCGATAGGTGGTGCTGCTCAGAGAGAAGACGTAAATCTTAATAACCTCTTATTGTATTAATTAAGTCCATGCCTCTTATATTATATTATGTCGATCTGCCAGTTGACAGGAAAATTAACTATGATAAGATAATATTATTAGACCGTTCAAATTGAGAACGCCTCCTAATAATATGTCCAAGGTAGGATTTGACACCACGACCATTACGACGAGTAAAGAGTCCGTCTCTTCATTACCTACTCCATGTGCCACGATGTCCACGATCTCTATTCCTTCCTTCTGGTAACTAACACTTTAGTAATTCCATCCAATGAAACTTGACTACTTCTGACAAAGTCATGAAATATTATGTGAATTGCGTTGCGTTGCGTAGTTTTAAAGATCTAAGCATACATAGGGACATAGGGACGGCGAAAAGTGACTTTATTTTATACTATGTAGTGATAGTGATAGTGATGATTTAGTGATAGTGGTGATTGATTATGTAAGTAGGTAACTTCGGTACCTATCTACCTACCTACCTAATTATTGCACAATATTATTACTTATCATTATCAGTCACTTATCGGATTATTTAATACAAATTAATCCTTATTTTAGGGATTTAAAATATAAAAGTAGATTTCCTAGTATGATGATCATTCAGCTTAGGACCATGGCGGCGTTTTTTGTGTTGGGACTTGCTCTTTTAACGGGTATGTTGGTTGAACTAATTGACTGCGTAAGGGGATACTTATGTGACCACATGGGAAAAACAAAGTTATCCCACTACAGACCGTGGGTCTTTTTCCATAGGGATAAGGTAGTAAGACGCCACGAGTGCATACTGTAGAATGGTGAATGTCGGCATTCTTCGTACCATGGTTAGCTGGCATGTCTGTTTCTTCACGAAAAAGTTAATGCCCTAAAGTTACTCCAACTACAATAATTTTGTTTTTAGCGGCGTGCACTGCGGCCCCTTCAAAAATCATCGGAGGTTCCCCTACAACCATAGAGGAATATCCCTCGATCGTGGCTGTGGATCTATTCAGGAACAACAACTGGGGTCAGGGATGCGCAGCAAACACTATAAACAATTTATACATACTTTCAGCCGCACATTGCTTTGATGGAGAGTAAGTTTCTTAAGTCTGCAAATGACAAACTTTTTGTCTATTAAACATGGAACTACAAATAATTAAGTGCAGCTTAGCTGAGCAGGTATTATCTCGACTCTTCCCTTGTTACCCGACTACGTTGAAATCAAAAGAGACGTTACAAGAGGGTTATATTTTGGTAAAGCTACTATTTTTTTTTAATCTAACCCCTAGTATCCCACTGCTGAGCAAAGGTCTCCCCCATCTCCCTCCATCGGTCGCGGTCCTGGGTCACCTCCGGCCAAGCTGGCCCGAGGCGGTCGAAGTCGTCTCGCCAACGCTTTCGTGGCCGACCTCGACGTCGTCGCCGAGCACCCGGAGGTTTCCAACTTGTTGCTGTTTTAGCCCACTTATCCCCGTCCATTCTTGATACATGGCCCGCCCAATCCCATTTCAACCTCGCTGATTTGAAACCCACATCTGTGATTTTTGTGAAAGGTACTATGATAATGCTTTATTTATTTTTTGGTTTTGACTGACAAAGTTGAACAAACAGTCTGTCGTATCGGTGCCTCGGTGCCTTGCAATTATTTATTCCGTTTATAATAAGTCAAATGTCATCAGTTTATACCGTCCCGATTGGCGTCGCATCAGAGCTGGCTCCACGTTAAAGAATTCAGGAGGAGTACTCATCTACATTGACGCAGCGTACAATCACCCTAACTATGGAACGCCAGACAGGGGCAACGATGGTGATATTAGCGTCGTACGGCTTCAAACTGCTTTGACATTTAGCTCGGTCATACAGGCTGTATCTATCATTGCACCAAACTTTGATGTGCCTGATGGTGCGGAGGTGATTCACGCTGGATGGGGAAACACTATTGTGAGTGTAAATTATTTCGTAATTAACTGCACCCCGTGGTTTCATGGTTTTATCGGAATCATTTGGAATGCGCAATATAAATTACTTACATATTTCCAAGTTGAGATTGTTTAGACATAGGTACCTATCTTCTTATTCCTAACGCTGTTGCGTAGATAATCCGAAAAACTAGATCTAGAAAGGTACCCCAAAGTACTTTATCACGAATCCCGAATCAAAAGTTAAATATCAAGGTGCGTACGGATAGCGCGTACACTGGTACGCGTCGTCAGTTTACGCGTGTCCGGAACGTCATGTCCATACTTGCAGCTACGCGCACACTCTTGGGGAACGCGTACCGCGCGAGCTAGCTCGCAACGCGAGCCGCTGTCAGTCGGTTTTTGGTCGCGCGTCAAAGAGGACGCACACGACCGGGTACGCTATATTTGGACGGCAAAATGGATAGACACGCGTGTTCTTGGAGTTTCAATAATGAAAATATCGAATGCCTGGGGCTCGCGGAGCGCTCTGGATCGATTGACCTCGCGTACAGGTTCGCGGCGGTCCGTACAGGAGCTGTACGCGTATCCAATGTACGCGTGGACAGTGTTTCCCAGCTACGCGTAACACAGGAACGCGCTATCCGTACGCACCTTTACGGACCAATAACATCTCGAATAGAGTTCAGCCTTACGCGTCGTCTGCGTAGCAAACAAAATAATCGTCGTTGCAGTCTTTTACATAATTTTTGTAATTTTTTCCTTTTACAGTCTGGAAATCCTATGTCCGCTCCCAACGATCTTCGCCACGTAGCCATAAACACTGTAAACAACGATGATTGCGCTGAACGCTATGTCACTTCCACATGGTTTAGACCCCAAGTCGTGACAGAGAATATGATATGCGCTGGTTTATTGGATGTAGGTGGTAGAGACGCCTGTCAAGGGGATTCTGGAGGACCGATGTACTACAATGGGATCTTGGTTGGGGTGATTTCTTGGGGCAACGGTTGCGCTAACGCTCGGTACCCAGGCGTCAGTACCAGGGTTGCTTCTTACACTGATTGGATCGTGGCTACAGCTACGTAATAATGATGATCTTTTTTTTGTCAATAAGTAAAATAAAAGATTGAGAAAACAACTGTAGGTTTTTTCATATTTTTTAATTTTAGTATTAAGTACCTACTTACCTACTTCTCGGAACCTAGGTATCATAATGGGTAGTAGCATAGTCCGCATTAAATTGAATCCCAAACATTGTTATTTAAAAGTAACTAAGTCTAGTCCTGGCGTGTCTTCATCTCGATTTCCAGTTGTGTGCACGAACAACATGGAAAATTACCTCGCTATTACTTGAATTTGCGCCGCGTAATAGCCACCATTATCCTTGCTCATCTTATTACAACTTGCAAGGAATCCAATCTAAAACAATAATCCCAACTAAAGTTAATTCTGAATGGAAATTGTTTTACTTGTTGTAAACCTTTCTGTAAGGCAGTTTTTGCGGTTGAATAATAATGATGTAAACTTTATAGTGAAAAAGGTATTAATAATCGTGCAATATAACTAAATATTAATAACTAGCGACCCGCCCCGGCTTCGCAGGGCTATATTATGCATGTATTATACATATAAACCTTCCTCTTGAATCACTCTATCTATTAAAAAAAACCGCATCAAAATCCGTTGCGTAGTTTTAAAGATATAGGGACATAGGGACAGAGAAAGCGACTTTGTTTTATAGTATGTAGTGATAGTGAAGAATTCAAATAAAAAATCTTAAACTTACTTACTAGGTAGGTACCTATATAATTTAAAACTTAGATATAGGTAGGTGTTGATGCGATAATGTGCCACGGAAGTAGATACTTACCCAGTAGGTAGGTACTCTATGTGGGTCGGTAAAGTTTTATAATACCTAGGTCAACGTCTTTGAACCCGTTAATCCTTTACCTCGTTGACTGATGACTTGTGGAGCCCCGATACCTTACACCGTTAAAACTCCGTACCTACGCGGCGGACGCATAAAGATGTCCTTTCTTGAAGTGAATTAATTGATCACACCGGTTATATCCACCGGCTTAGATACGAGAAACGCTAGTAAATTGTCATATTAACTGGCGTTTAATTTATGTACCAATCGGATTACAATATTGGCATCACATTAGATGCGGCCGATTGCGGGACTGCAATTGAGCTGTTCTATCTAATGTGTGTTCGTTTCGCTTTTCCTTAGCATTATCTGAGATGTAATAGTTACGTACGGTATCTATCTATACCTACCTGCGTAAACATACAGGTAGTGGATAACGTTGCCGTGCCCACTCGCTATCATTTGTCAGATTGTAAAGTTTTAAAAGGAAATGTCTTGGAGAGTAGCTATATAAATAAATCTGTAAGGAGCGAGACTAGGTATATTGCTTTCTCTGAAATATTGGCCTGGTGTTACCTTTGCTGCAGACAGTCCTATACAGCAAGGGTTCTTTGACCCAGGTTTAGCAAAGACAGGGTATTTAATTATGTGTGAGTATTTACTAAAACCAGAGCTATAATAAGATTGATAAGATTTCGAGGAGCCGGAGACGAGCGACAAGAATCTGGTTTGGTTTAGCAGTCGTACTGGCTTCGAGCTACCTTCCTATGCCAAATCAGTATAAGCACGTAACAGCACTATGTTCTTGCTTTACTTAGCTAGGTATTAGTACCTACCTTCTCGGTAAGTCAGTATTTACTATGGTCAGATATCGTAATGCTGGCAAAGTCGCGATCATTTCATTCGATATGTCTGCACTGTGGAACACCAAGGCAGTTGTAATAACATGAAATAGGTAAGGTACGTACCGTAGAGTAGAGGACTTTAGAGTATTAGCTATCAGATGCCGTGTGGCTGGAACGCGCGCGCTAATGTGGATTCAGCACGATTCCGATTGTCTATCTTCATTCGAACATAGACGTTGCACTAGCAACTTTTAATACTAACAAATTCTGCATGGGATTAGTTACAGGTATAAAGGTAGTGAAAGTAAGTAGGTAAATAGCCTGTTTTTGTATGATTCCGGGCCGTGCAAAACCTTAGTTACCCTCCCAAAATCAGGAGCCCGCCGGCGGGCGCGCTACTTTTAAGGACCTACCTACTAAAATAGACTAGCAACCTGATTTTTGTTAACCTATTATTATCAATGATGCTGACAGTGAGATTGCATTAAACTTAAAAAGAATTTATGACAGCATCATTATTTAAATAACAAGGCCATATTAAATTAGTTATAAAAATCATGAGGGAGGTGTGTATACGATTTAGATTAAAAAGGTTCTGTTGTTCGACACTCGAACACTCAGCAGGGGTCGGTGTTGAATTAAAACGATTTCAGTTTGTTCCGTTGCACAATTCGGGAAACCTTTAAACATATTCAAATCGTATTGCATTATGAATGGGAATGATGGGAGATAAGAACTTCCCAAAACATTGCGTCAGATGACCTTGCTTGGTGTTGCAGTTTGTGATCGTAGACTTTCAGTTTTTTTTCTATTATAGATTTATAGGTACCGAAACTAGTAACCCACCATGAGTTTCTTGTGTTTTTAACCGACTTAAAAAAAGGAGGAGGGTCTCAATTTGTCGCGAATATTTATCTTTTTATTATGTACATTATGTTCGCCGATTACTCGAAAACGCCTGGACCGATTTGTTAAATTCTTTTTTTTAATGTGCTTCGTCAATTTGAACACATCAAATGGACTAGAATGACAATCAGTAGGTATGTTTTTATTAGTAAATGAAATTCTTTCGTCATACAACCAGGCAGACTGTGTGACGTTGTGAGGCACCGATTCATGGTGGACATACCATGTCCGCAATATACGTTTTGCTTCGTCCTTATTCGTACCTACTGCAAGGGAATGGAATCGGTTGCGTGCGTCTGTCGTTCCTGGCGTGTACGTACAATTTAGGGGTCTTCAAGTCGCGACTGAATAGGTATCTTAGGAAAGCGTGCTACATCGTCACCGACCATCAGGCAGGTGAGTTAGTGGTTAAACGCTGACCTATCATATTATGTAGAAAAAAATTACATAAATAATAAGAGTTAATATTTTATAGTAAATAAATTTACTTAGGTACTTACCTACCTACTTTGAAAATATGGATTATGCCGTGTAACAGTGTTGCGCTAAATCTCCAGGAAATGATCACAATATTGTTTCCTTTCACTAAATGCCTCGGGCTATGTTTGATATTAACACCTGCTTTATCTTTTTCGTAAATTTCACATTAAGTAAGTCTACTCAGATAGGTACCTAGCTAGGTAAGTTAGAATATTGGTAGATACTTTAGCTACGTAACAACTTCTAATAAAGAACAAGGGCGAATTATTGTCTCAAAAGTTTTGGCGTCTTAAAATTTGAGTACAACCATGGTGTTTAATTAATTATATAATGTTTTTTGGCGCTAATTATTTATTCTATATAACCACCGTTTATAAAATCATATTGATTAGTATAAACACGATTACTTGGTACTTCCGTTCTACTCAATTTGCATTTCGGTAATACCAGTACTAGAGCATTACTTCTATTTTAGAAGTTATAAATATTAAATGACACATTTTTATCTCTATGGATATGTATTTATATTTTTAATTATTGTGCATTATGTAGGTACTTATAATAATAATTATAATGAATCAAAGATAATGAACATACAAAATAAACAACAAAATAATGAACTAAGATATTTTAGCAGTAGAAAATAAATTGAAATTATGGCAACACTAAACTCAAGTGACGGACGAATGACATGCGACTCCGGCGCCGCGCCGCCGAGCGTGTTGTTTGCTGAGGTTGTTTTGCGATTTTGTTTTTTTTATTATCTTTTTAACGGCGGTTCCTATGGAGAATTTTGGTTGTTATATGTATTCTAGGACTTGTGTAGATTGTTTTAGTATTTTTTTTACATCAAGACGCCAAAGTTTTATATAAAAGAAAACCATGTATGGAAAACTGCCCATGTTCTTTGACCTCTTACCACTTCATTTTTGAATAAACTGGCAACCCAGTCCAGCAGGTCTAGTCTATAAGGTTTCTCTAGAATCTAGATACTAAGCGCTAAAGGTATGACTGCCTTAAAAAAACAATAACACATCCTGAAAGGTACCTAAGAGGTACTGAGAGACCCTGCCTCCTAAGATTCAAAGCTTTGATAGTACACAAATCAGTGTTGGGATCGGCCCAAGCGCGCGCCGTCATATCGTTCGATAATAAGCCGTGAAATGACAAAGTGGTCTATTTCATCACCGCCCACTTTAAGGTCAGCTTAATGAAGCTAGGTAGGGAACTTAGCATCGCATCCATATCCGGACTTACGATTTATAGACCACTGTGAGACCTCATTGTAATGAGGTGTTATTTACCTATCTAAACGTTTTTACCTATAGAAAACTTTAAATTATCCCTCGTCATCTAAAATAAAAAAAATTGACGAAAATTGGTAGGTACTTAACTGTTCGGCTAGGTACACACCATGATGGATGTACCTAAGTATATCAACAAACGACCATTGTAGGTACCGTACGAACTAAGTATTAGTTGGGGCACCCACAGTTCTATGGGTCTGCTACAGTCTGCTACCTTTTTGCTTTTCTATAAAATACAACTTTATTTCCGGTTTCAGCCAGCTGCTATTTAAAAATGCTGCACACACGTTTACTTTATTTTCAGTATTTTGCCAAAATGAAAAAAAAACTATTTGACATTGACAATACTAATACTTTTACTCTAAAATATAAGTATCATGTTTTGGCGGGAATCAAGTAATTAATGGTTGAAGATCAAGGAGGTTGGTTAAATTGACGATGGATTGACGCGGTTCCACAGTTCCACACCACTTCCAGTATTTGGTTAACGTAGTGTGCAGGATACCTACGCCATGGATACGCCAAGGATACGCGGAAATGACAGGCAAGTCCTCGGGGTAAGGGGGTTTACGAAGTTTTATTGTTGCATTGTTAGACTTGTGATAATTAATTCAAGGATAATTCCATGATAATTCTGTTAATCTAATATCCTCCAAGCAGGAAACTCACAAAAATGACAGAGGACGCAGAGGCTGTACGGATTAAAACTTTTTGCCTGCGTCTGCCTCTCCTCGGGCAATAAACAAAGAAGAAAACAGATTATAAAATTATTTGTTTTTGTTTTGTACCTAGGTATATATTTATTTCGTATATTCATATCATTTCCAAAATACATTGAATTATAACTAGGTACCTACCACTATCAATGTTAAACTATGTAAATTCTATCTAAAGTGATCAGTGGTTCAACCAAGAAATATTTATAATCTAAAATGTCTCATAACCTCATTTCAACATACATTGATGAAGTGTCTCAAATCTGCTTCACAACTTTTAACAAGAAAGTGCCGAAATCTGGAAAGCCAGCAGCTAACGAATGGACAGTTTTATCTTGCATCCTAAGTTATGACAAATCTCTTGAGAAAATCGAGGTTATCTCATTAGGTACAGGCACAAAATGTATTGGGGCATCTAAAATGTCTTCAAAAGGCGATGTTTTGAACGATAGCCACGCCGAAGCAATGGCAAGACGTGGTTTCTTAGTGTATTTGTATGAAAACATTGAGAAAGCTGTAGAAAACTCCGAGTCTATATTTTATTTTGATGACAAACAGTTGAAGTTGAAAAGTAACATTGAGTTTGTGTTTTATTCATCACATTCACCTTGTGGAGATGCTGCCATCGTTCCGAATGAGGTCGAATCCACAGAAGACACACAAGAACACCACAAAGACGACACTGACAACATATCCTCCAATAATAGCTGTTCCACTGAATATTTCACGGAACATCATTTGCATTTCCATGACAACATAACTACAAATGAAGTAAAGTTACAAACAGACCCAGCCATCTTTCCAAATGAAACAAATTTAACTGAAGACATGGGTCAAACAGACAATCCAGAGTCTACTAACAACATAAATAATGACAGCAATTCTACTAAAAATCTGCTCACAAAACGCAAATTAGATGGTAGTAACAACATTCCAACAAAAAAACTGAAATTACAATCAGATATTCATAGAACTGGTGCAAAATGTTTACCCAACGGTGAACAAGATCCTCTCCAACCGGGCACAAGCTACCACATCACCGGCCAAGTAAGAACAAAGCCAGGACGAGGACCTAAAACACTGTCAGTCTCTTGTACTGACAAAATAGCTAGATGGATCCATCTCGGCATCCAAGGGAGTTTGCTAACACTATTTATTGAACCAATTTTTATAAAATACTTCATATTCGGAGGTGGAGTTCCATATAGCGAAGAGTGTATAAAAAGAGCGTTTTTCAATAGAAATGGCACAAAGCTGGAGCCAGACATTGAGCCAATTTTTTATCAGTCTACGATGGTTTTTGAACATTTAAAGAATGAAGTGAAAGATAGACCCAGTCCAGCCAGTATTGTCTGGATTAATTTGAAGACTCCGTGAGTAATTGTAGTATTATCTAACTAATGTAAAGATATTGGATTTTTAGGATTCCCTACCCAAAGGGTAAAAAAAGGGTTTGCTGGTACCCTTTTTTAGCAGCAACCTTTTTTGCAGGTTTTATAAGACTTTGCTGTCCGTCCGTCTGTTGGTCCGTCGGTCTGTCTGTCACCAGGCTGTATCTTATGAACCATCATGGCTAGAGAGTTGAAATTTTCATTTATTAATATTTAAATTGTAATTTTCTAACTATTTATGTTTTGTGCTTGTTACAGACTATCTGAAGTTGCAGTTCAAGGCAAGAAACTAGGATCAACAAAATTAACAGTCAATCACATAAAAACTGCTCTTTCTATCAGCAAATACCACATTTACCTACGTTTTACCCAAGTATTATCAAAATATACCAATTTAAAGACAAAATTATTAGAAAACAGAGATTTGAACACAGTACCTTACAATGAGATGAAAAGGAAAGCTATCAATTACAATGAAAATTGGGACAAATTGAAAGAAAAGTTTTTCAAATCATGGACAGTAAAACCTGACATGTGGAACTTTTGTATTGAAAATAAATGAGAATATCATTTAAGGTTGAATCTTTTTTTTATAATGGGGATTTTTCTATAAAGACAAAATCTTGACTTCCAAAGTTATTTTAGATTGCATCTCTAAAATAGGTACAGGCGGAGGCGAATTGCAGACCCACAGTAGAGTTCTTAAATTACTATTATTGGAATGTTTTTATTCTAATAATATTTATCTAAAAAGTCTGAAAGACTAAACTTGAGCTCGAGCAAGATCTTAGAATCTAGCTTGAGTTGAAAACAATAGCAGTTTTGGAGCTCTACGGTGGGTCTGCAAACCTAACTCCGAACGTACATACTGCAACTGTTTGATGGATAATGAAGGTAGGTATTTTGTTTTTTGACGTGATAACGTCTCTTATTAATCGATGAACACTGTACTGCACTCACAAAAAAGTGTCATGCTGCGGGAACGTGAGCGTTATTGACAAGGTGACCATAGCAACGTATAATCGTTGCTATGGTTACCATCAATGTTTTCTTATGTTGTTATCACGTAAAATTATCGTCCGTCAACGGACTTTACAGACAACCATTGTTGGTTAGGTTTTTTTTTAATTGAAATGACGTTGGAAGAATGTATTACCTAACTAGTATGAAAATATGTAAGTAAGTATTTCTTTTTATATTAAGAAGAAGGTTGTAGATAAATACGCACTTCACTAAAGAAGAGCCGTTATATTGCGTTAAAGTGTGAAACCCTAGACAGCGCTGTATTAAATTGTACCAAACTTTCGCTCTTGCTACCTTCCGGCTTTGTCTAACAATATTGCACCAACGCATAGCGATACACTAATTAAGTCGCCTTGTCGATTACGTTGACGTGACGAAATCAAAGCCTGATTAACGTCTCCTGCTTGTCCTGACCTGGCCACTAAAGAGATTATTTATTTAGTAATCACTAAAGACAGTTTTGCTTATCACGATCTTGATAGGCTGGTTTAAATGTAACTACTTAATAATACTCTGGCTCGAAACTATAGTTGAAATCGCAGGGACTGTAAACTATATTCGCGTATAAGACACGTTAAACTACGAACGATTTTATTGTGAAAACCATGCTGCGAAGACCTGTTTATACTGTTTAATCGACTTGTTACTGCGTGCGACAGGGTAAGGATTCTCTTTTTTAACCGACTTCAAAAAAAGGAGGAGGTTCTCAATTCGGTTGTATGTATTTTTTTAATGAGTGAGTTTGAGTATTTGAGTAAGTAGGTAGGTAGGTACGTACCTTCCTAAGTCCCTCCTGACTTAGAAGACTTTGAAAAATCTCAGGGGATGTATGAGGGTGAATCTGCGAATTGTACAATTTGTAAATCGTCGTTACATTGTAAAATAATCCTAAAACAATCTGCTACTGGCAGCACGGGCGTCGAGCGGGTACGATAACATTGTAGCTAGGGTTGTTAGTTCGGAAAATAGATATAATATCTGTGTAAAGATTTTTATAAAACTAGCGACCCGCCCCGGCTTCGCACGGCTATATTATGCATGTATTATACATATAAACCTTCCTCTTGAATCACTCTATCTATAAAAAAAACCGCATCAAAATCTGTTGCGTAGTTTTAAAGATCTAAGCATACAAAGGGATATAGGGACGGCGAAAAGTGACTTTATTTTATACTATGTAGTGATGCCAGTATTTTTAGGGATACTTACAGAGAAATAAAAAATACTGAGTCAAAATTTTCAATGGAGTCTCTTGAATCAAAATATAATAAGATTGGAAAGGTCGATGAGCAGATTGACAATTTTATTGAGGAAATAAACCTTCAAAAATAAGTAAGTAACTATGTATTTACGAGTAGGTAAAGCGTAATATCGAAATTAACACTTCTACAATAATTAAGAGGAAAGGGTACCGGGGACTATTTCCATACAAACTATTACAAACGTAGTCGACTGTTTTCTCCCTGGATAATGACACTAGAGCAAATATTTTTCGTGCATAAAACTTATAACTGTCATGACCATGCCCCTATCTTTTGATTTTTAATTTTTTTTTTTTTTTAATTTTTTTTTCTATGATAATTAGAAAATTAAAAAAATCAAAACATAGGGGCATAGTCATGGCAGTTATAGGTTTTATGGCACAACAATATTTGTGCTAGTGTCATTATCCAGGGAGGAAACAGTCGACTACGTTTGTATGGAGAGCGCGCAGGTACCCTTTCACCTTAAGTATAAGTAGGTAAACAAATATTATGGTGTGTGTAACAAAGTTGGGTGAATGCAGGCGAACTATCTGGTAACCCTACCTTATGTAACGTAGAACACAACAATGGACTTGAACTTATTTACTGGGTAATAACAAAGTTATCGACCCTTTATTCCCACAGCCAGAACAGCAGACACTTTTTTCTTAGGACACCTCATGATTCCAAACGCGAGTTCAATTTTTAAACCGATTCTAAGTAACCGAAACAATCCATTCTTTGGTCGTAAGTAAAATATGACAAGATAAAGGTATGGTTTGTGTTTTTTTTTTTCATAAATCCTACACCCACGTGCTTAGTGTACCAAAGTCCCGGAAAGGACCACCGGTAAACAATGATCGACTGTTTGAATACTGCGTATCGTATCGTCCAGATAAGAGCATTAAAGTAAGTAAAACAAATGGCTACTTTGAAGCACGCCTACCGACCCGTATGAGAGATTAGTTACCTATTGGTTGCACATTATCGGCCTTTAAAACTGTGTGATAATAACAAGAAGGAAGAGTTCGATGCTATAATAATATGATAATTTTAACTAGGTAGGTACTTACTCAAGTTGATAGGTAAGTATTGATTTCTGAATCATAACTCTTAACTATGGGTAGGTAAGTAGGTACTCAGATCAGACAAAGGGGTAGGTAGGTAAAATCTAGGGCCTCATTCGTACCAAATCAAAGCTATATTAAAGGTTAATATGCAAGTTAGTTTGTGTGATTTCAGATCCTAATTTGATAGGATAATATAATTTTTGGTCTCTCTTTTCACAGATTGCATGTCCTGGATCGTGGTGTACCTAATCGGTTATTTGTCTTGTGTCAGAGAGCTCCAAATACCATCTTTGACTGAAATCGCTGGAGGATACCAAAGTTGGAGGATTTAGAGCCTGTTCCCCACAGTTTAAATGTCTTACATAGGTCAATATTCTCCGGTGATTCTGAATTCTGCATGAAGGAAATCTCCGCGACATCTAGCCATGACCTGAAATAAGTATTTGATACAATTGGGTGATTAAAATGTTCGTTGATGCTCGTTACATGTCTATAATGTCTAATGTCTCAAACAAGACCGATCGCAAGACAAAGGAAGGTTTAAAAAAAGGTTAAAATGCATCATTATAGTTAAGTAGGTACTTATTCAAATTGTGTCTACAAAATCACAACACAGTTAGAAGGTACCTACCTAACTAAATATTCAGTTAAGTCAACAAACACCAATGCATTACGTTGCATTAAAGACTTGTGAATTGTTCCAGAATCAATGTTTCTTAACTCTATTCTGTTTACATACGCTTACCTACTTTAAGTGTTAATTAATTCCGACCCGTTAACCCAGTGTTAAGATAAACCTGCTATGGTGAATGGTGAAAAGTATTTAAAATGCAATCTCTTGAAGTGTTGATAAGAATGACTGCACGATACAAAGTTACAGAGGGCTCGTAGAAAGCGCGTCGTCGTGTTAATCTGACTGCTGATGTCAGCTCAAATTTTGAGGACATAATACCTACGTGTGGAATGAACAAGGATGTGATTATTTTAAAACGCGAAGACAGTAATGAAAAGGGACAAATTTTTTGGGTAAGTAGTTTATTTTGAGGAAATTCTTAAAATATATCTACCTACGCTATATATAGGTAGGTACTAACGAGATGTTTGAAAAAGTTGCAATTTCTAAACATCCTACAAAAAACAATTCGTTTTCAAGATATTATAATAGGCATCTTGTGTTAGACATGGATGAATGGTGTATTAATAATACTTCTAAGAACCAAGTGGTGCACGCGATTTAACGTTTCGCTTCGGGCTCTAAGCAAATTCGACATTTGCAGTTTCATCATTATTTCGACGATATTCGGACATATTCGCCCGGCCCGTTCTGTGTTCAGGTTCACCTACTTTCTACCGGAAGGCAATTAAAAGTAATTTGCATTTCTCTTTGTGAGCCTGTCAATATTCCGCGCGAATTGTGAGTCGTGGCGAAATGAGAGCGCAAGATGCTTCCAACGATTCCTGCCAATTAGTCTTGACTCTCTGAACAACTTTACTGTGTAACAGTAACCTGTCGTAAGGCACGGAAACGTTAAGCTAATTACCAAGTAGGTTACTATAATGAATCTACAATATACCCACAACATACTTAGTATTTATTGGCAAAAGCTACCTAAGTTTGCACCAAGAAGAGACTTGATTGTTTTACCCAGAGCTTAACTCTACCTTATTTTGTCTAATAAACTCTATTTTAAAACCGGTTCTTGCAAATTATTTTTATGAAGTTGCAAGTTTACTAATCGACTCTTAAACGATAATTTGGATTGAGAACAAAATTACGTTTTCTATTTGAATGTTTATTTTTCTAAATTACTCATGATTGCGATCTGCTGATGATTCTAAAGTGGCTATTAATAAAATACCGTTACATTTTTAAGACAGATTTTGATAAGTTAAGTACTTACCTTTTTGCAGATTCAATGCCAACGTAATCATGCCGAGACGATAGGTCGTGATTTAATTTCGAATTGCAAAAACGCTAATCCATTAAGCACACTGCAAACTTGAAGTAAGACATAAGTATTCAAAAGTGACGGATTGGCACCGTAAGAAATTGAATTTAAATTGGAATAGGTAACAGTAGCGATGACCTCTATTTGCAAGCTATTTTGTAAGACTTTTTCTCCATCCATTACATAGTATAAAACAAAGTCACTTTCCGCTGTCTGTACCCTATGTATGCTTAGATCTTTAAAACTACACAACGGATGTTGATGCGGTTTTTTTAATGGATAGAGTGATTCAAGAGGAAAGTTTTTATTATGTATAATACATGCATAATATTATAGCCGTGCGAAGCCGTAGCGGGTCGCTAGTTTAGATATAAAAAAGCTAGGTAAGTAAAATCATTATTTCGTCTGTGTGTAATTTCGTACCGGTATAGTTGGAAATTTATAATAACTACTCGCGAATGTTTACGGCTTATTCTATCGACGACGAGACGGTACAATAGGTCGGATAGTGTAAATAAATCAACACAGGTGAGCATGCGCAGATAGTCCGTGTTTCGCAGGTGTTTGTCTACGTGTTTACAAGTTATTGTAGGCTGCATTTGTGTTTTCGGTAAGTTATTGTGTCTTGAGATAGCGGACATGTTTTAATAGTTATCGGTGAGATAACGCCGGTTTTTGATTGTTCTGTTGACTGAAGGTGTTAAAATCACTACATAAAATAAAACAAAGTAGTTTTCCTCTACGCCTGTTCCTATGTATGCTTAGATCTTTGACTCTACGCAACGGATTGATGCATTTTTAAATAGAAAGAGTGACTCTATAGGAAGGTTTTAATATATAAAACAAAACTACCACGCGTAAGAAGTCGTGGGCAACAGCTTGTAAGTAATAAAGTAATGATTCTGTTAATGCTGCTGTGTTAGAGACACAAGCAAACATTAAAACGCATAATGGTAGTACCTACACAATACAGTAAAGCCATTACGCGATATCCACTTGACTGTCCCGCTTTACAAACTACGGTTCGCGACGGATTTCCGTATATCGGTTCTTTCCATGTTGAAATATGAACAATAACTAAAAGTAGAATAAAGATCACAGTTATGTTGTAAATAGGACGATCTCCGTGGATCCCGCTATAGGGAGGTGGAGGGTGTGTACCTTCACGACTCAATGTTTATCCACAACATAACAAATTGCCACAGACAAATCCACATAAACAGAACTTAAATCAAGCATTTTGCTTCGGAATCTAAAGCTCCATTTGTAACCAATCCGTGTCTACAACTTTGTACCTAACTGTCTACGAATTTTCTCTCGTCTATACATTTTCAAAGTCTAGTCGGTACCTTCCTCTGGGCCGAGGGTCAATAAAATTTATTTATCTAATTTAATGCTAACTGTAATTTCTCTTAAAATTATGTTGACGTATATTTGAAAATACATTTGTAATTTCCATTGTAAAATATTTACAGTTATCTGTCTGTGTGGTCTACAGGGGTTTTAAGAGTCTTTCACCAGATCGTTTACTTGAAATTGGTCAATATAGCGGCTTAGCTACGAGTACCTATGACCATCAGTTTGCAGCCAGCTCCGTGCTCGGCCTGACGGTTTCAGGTCAAATGTATTTATTTACCTAACAGATATATCGAATGATAGCCTTTTTCGTAACATTACCACCCGCAAATAATCGACTACTTTAACACTATAAGTGCTGATTCTCAAATTATACGATGCATGGCGTATTTATTAAGCCGTAAATATTTTTTATTATTAAAAGTCTCGTATTTTTAACATTATTAAAAACAACGTTAACAGTTAGTCGCCTTTCAATATTTTATCTTTATGAATTGCTGTCAACGGTATGTAGAGAAAACTTGCATTTAAGTGGGATTTAGTTACTTTCATTATTTTTGTCCCAAAAACAGTGTGACTCGTTTTTTTTTAAATAATTGCGTTGCTAATGTTTGACCCGATTTCGGAGCGTGTAGGTTAAATTATTTTTGTTTTGTTGTAGTAACAATATCAGATGAATTTAACAAAAACACATTTACATTAAATAGACGTGTAGGTTAAAATGTTAATTGAAAATCCGAACAACATTCAAGTTTTATTTTATGCCGACCGCTGTTAGTTTAGTAGTAATTTAGCTGAGATTAAACTGCAATCATTTTGATGATAGGCGATCGGTGCCTGCAGTTTTTATGATACGCTAATCTGACCAGACTCGTCGGAGTCCAACTTGTCAGATCGCCTGAGATATTTTCTCTTCATTACTTTTTTGCTCAGTTTGTGATTCACACACGGCTGTCGTTTTAAATTTGATAAAATAATAAATTAATGTCGGCGATTTTGTGATGATGCTTAGTTACTTTTTGTCATTGTCCAAAGGTTTTGAAATATTTGTAAAATATGTTCTAAGTACGTTCATGTCTTTGTGTAATTATTGTCTTTACGATTGCAGTTAACTTTTGTACCTATCCATCTACTCTATTAAACTATTTGTAAGTAAATTCAACTTTATTTAAATTGCGTTAAGCTGAAAATTTTGCGGTTATTAGTTCAGTGGATCTCTTGCTCGCCGACTTAGGAAGAGATTCAGGTATCGGTCTGCAACTATATTATATTGGTAATGTCTCACCTGGCACGTGCTTTGTACTTGTTCCATGATATTTATTCAGATCAGCTCTTTATTGCGCTCATTTATTACTTACCTTTCTCTGTTGTCTGTCTCTGGATTTCACGAAGACTCGTTTTGCAGACGGCTTGGGCGTAAACGGCACATTTTCATTGTAGTAGGTAACTAAATCGATTGTCTATTGGGATTAAGTTACCTACTACAATGTGATGGGCACAGGCGCTGAGAACCTGAGACTTTCTTGAACTATATGTTTATTAAAGTAGTTTTCACTACTAACTACCGACTGACTGTTTACAGAAATTAGTGTTGTGATAGCACATAAATATAAGTACCTACCTACGTACTTACACATTTTTTTTTCATTCGCCAAGAATTTAATCTTTGTGTACAAAATACCAGAACACTGACTAAGTGATGTTGATTCTAAACGATGCTATTCCATTAGGTGCTCGTGCGAAATCATCGGAATTTTATCTTAGATGCGTGACAGCGGTTATTAATGACACACTTTTTTGCTTTGTCTGCGATGTTGTGTGGAGCAATCGATGTTATTTTAAAATTTATTATTGTATTGACAATAGTTATGTAATGTTTCGTAGTGTGGACAGCGAAAACCTTGTAGGTAGAGGAGAGCGAGCATGTTCGCGCCCGCGTCGCGCGTTGTTTCTTCGACGAGAATTTCTTGATAAAGGAATATGCCATGTTGCGATGTAGGTACTCAACTTTTAAATGTCTTTATCATGTATTTATCGAAAAACAAACGAACATAACAATAAAACCTTCCAGTGTGATTACACACGTTAACGCTTTATGTAACTTGAATGTCTTGAATTCAGTCGGTCAGTTCTGCTGTATTCTGATAATGATGAAGAGCTTATCTTAAAAGCAATACGAAATTTTGAAATCAATACTTTCATTTGGTTAAGTAATACAACTATTTTGAAGTAGGTAGTTACCTAGTTTGACCAGAAACTTTGATCAGTAGGAAGGCTTACGTTGCGGGCGGGATGCACGAGAAATTAATTTTCTTTAAATTTTCGTAAGAATGACGCGGTTAGAAATCAAAATGAAATATAACGTTAACTTTTGCAACTATAAAGCCATAAAATTCGTATATGGGTACCTACCTCAGAATTATAGAAATTTAGGATAGTTTCTAAGTCTAATTATGGTTTTGGTAACCATAATTAGACTTAGAAATTTGTTTGAAACTTGGTGTTGGTATGTAGTTGGTTCCTAGATGTTGTACCAAACTACGCAGTGTAACTTTACTTCTCTATTTCTAACTTAGCAATTTTTACGTCTCAATATAAAATCCATTTCCGCACATACCTTTGATAAACCGTCCATAAGACGACCTCAATTAAATTTTATGAAATGTGTAAGGTATATTAATAAATTGAATGGTTTATCCCATCCTTTTGAAATGAAGTCTTCGTTAGTATGGAAGTTTATGCGTAGCTTTTGTATCTTGCACACCTATTAATTAATTTAAGTGGACGTAGGTGCTTTATGTGCTTGTACTGAACGTTTTACCGTTAAATGATGCTGAATGGATAAAGTATTCGCCAACAGTAATTCGAATACTGTCTGAGGCGGTGATACATCATAATAAACATCAAACACACATGTAATTAGCAAAAATTTATAAAGACTGATCAAGGTTTGTTCAAAATAAACTGAGTACCTAAATTCCCCTTTTGTTTGTAGTAATACCGTAATGAGTCATGAATTGCCACATATTAATCATTCAATAACTGTTGAGCTTTTATTGAAGCTATTTATTTTAGATTACATGGTTTAATAAAGCCGGTGCTGGATGAATGTAAAGCCAAGTTCACAGTAGTTGTAAGAATAATGTTCCTTTATTGGAGACAACACTACATCGTAACCCGTACTTTACCAGTGTAAACTAGACTTTAATGGTACATAAAAACAAATGGCAGTCAATTATTGACAAGGCGAAACAACGCAATGTCGTAATTAAAATCGCAATTTTGTCATTTTGCGGAGTCGAGTGTTGGTATAATTAGTGCTTGGCTCCGAGGCTGAAATAACCAATGGTTGGACGCAAATCGAATGACCCGATCTCTGGCTGTACCTTGTTATTGGGTTTTATTCAACGAAGACGTAGTTTGGACGTTCTTTCGTGACCGCCTGAACTTTGTATCGCCTGTCCATCGTCCTAACCCGCGCGCGAGTCAACTCTACGTTACATCGCTAGGAAAACAAATTTTATGCGATTTACCTGTACTAATATTAGAAAGATAAAACGTTCGTAATGGATAGTTAATCTCCGGAACTACTAAACCTCTTTTGATTAAACTTGATATAAGTAAGTAATCAATAATCATACTTACCTACATTGAATCCTATTGTTAACGCTGCGGGCACCATGGTTAAAAATATAGTATACCCTAAAAAGTTGAAAATGGGTCAAATCAACTTGCATTGTTGCAAGTCAGCAATGGAGGAGTGCTTCCAGCAAGCCTATTCACAGAAGGTTTCATTGCTGCTTTTGCAGGAGCCATATATCGGAAATAAGGCACATGTTTGTAGTTCGTATAAGTTAATACAGCATGATACTAGCGATCGGGGAAGGCCAGTGCGTGCGGCGGTTGTCGTCATTGATCCCAACATAAATATTATTGAAAATACGGACTTTATTAGTGAAGATATTGTGGCCTTCGTTCTTAGGTTAGGTGATTTTAAAATAGGTATAATAAATATGTATCTTGACAAACAAAAGAATATTGAATCTGACATTTGCAAACTGCAGGAAATTATTGATAGGTTACCTACAAATAATTTAATAATTGGGGGAGATTGCAATGCATCGAGTCCCTGGTGGGGGTGTACAAGCGAAAATTACAGAGGAAGGAAATTCGTTGAGTTCTTGGCCCAGAATGATCTTGCTGTCCTTAACGAGGGCAGCACTCCCACTTTTCATACGTATAGGGGGGGGATTCTGTACTCTAGCATTGTAGATATTACAGCCTGTTCTAATAATATACTAGATAGGGTTAAAAACTGGAGAGTTGATAAGGACTTTGTAACTCTCTCGGATCATCGGTTTCTACACTTTGAATGGACTGGTCGGTTGGACACTTCCCAGGCACGATCAGGCACTAGGGTTTATAATACTAAGAGAGCAAATTGGGAAGGGTTACGTGAAAGTTTCAGGCAACGGCTGGAAAGAAATGGTATTACATTAGAGTCGATACAAAATTTAAAGACTAGCGCCGAACTTGAGGTTGTGGTCAATGATTATATGGCTTTGATGACTGATGTGTGTGATGAAGCTATTCCTAGAATACCGGCAGGGAAAAAAACCAGGACTATCAGATGGTGGAGCGAGGATTTGGATAGAAAGAGAAAGGATGTTATTAGGGAAAAGAGGAAAATAAAGATAGCTAATCCCGTAAGAAAACAAATATTAATTGAAGGATATATAAAGCTTAGGGATGAATACAAAGACCTTATTGTTCAAGCAATGATTACCGGCTGGAGAGATTTCTGCACTGCGGAAAAAAAGGAAACTGTGTGGCAGAGGTCTTATAGGGTTATGAAGCTAGTGGAGGGCCCAAAGAGTGAAAAATTGCTTCGGAAGACGGTGGATTCCAATACCTTGGACCCTAAGCAATCTGCGGAATTACTAGCGGAGGTGTTTTTCCCTAGAGACGATGAGGCAACGGATAACGGAAATCAATCTCGAGTTAGAAGGGAAACAGCTGAACTTGTGGAGACATTGCGACGGGACTCGACTGGTAGCACAATCGAGTTTACAGAACAAGAATTACTTGCTGTTTATAAGGTTATGAATCCCAAAAAATCCCCGGGCGAAGATGGGTTTACGTCTGATATCTGTAATGCCTGTTACCTGGCTGCCCCTGATGTCCAACTGGGTATTTTCAATCGTTGCCTTCTCTTGGGATATTTCCCTAGGACTTGGAAAAAGGCAAAGATTAAGGTAATACCAAAACCGGGGAAAGATGACTACACAAGCCCAAAGGCTTACCGTCCCATCGGTCTTCTCTCTGTCTTGGGGAAGGTTCTAGAAAAAATGCTGGTGACCCGGTTGGGCTGGGGTCTGTGTTCGGAAAGCAAGTTAAGCACCAGACAATACGGGTTTACTGCTCGGAGAGGAACGGAAGACGCCCTATTTGACGCTATGAAGCTGGTTAGGGAAGGGATCAACAGAAAGCAGCTAGTGGCGGTGGTCTCACTTGATATTGAGGGCGCCTTTGATAATTGTTGGTGGCCGGGCATCATTAATCAGTTGCATGCAAGGGAAGTTGACACTGGCACACTGAGGTTAATCGCCAGCTACCTCTCGGACAGAACTGTTAGTCTGGAGTATATGCAAGAAGGTGTTATAAGAGAAACGAATAAGGGGTGCGTGCAGGGCTCGATCTGTGGCCCATTGTTTTGGAATATACAACTTGACCCCCTCTTGCAATCAGCGAGCGGGTTGGAAGCGCATATACAGGCATTTGCGGATGACATTTTGGTTGTTGCCTCAGCTAGTACGGTGAGCAGACTTGAGAGTATAGTTAATGAGGCACTCGATAGAATCGCACAATGGGGAGAAGGCTGTAAGATGCGGTTTGCTGCCCACAAGACACAAGCCGTTATCGTTACAAGAAGGTATAAGTACGATACCCCGGTCTTCCGGTTGAATGGGCATGTCTTGGAGTTGGGCGATAGGGTCAAGGTGCTAGGTCTGACTTTGGATAAGTCAATGACATTCAAGAGCCACCTGGAAGATATCTATAGAAAGACCACTAACACCTATCAGATGTTGTCTAGGGTGGTTATGACTCAGTGGGGACTGCATCCGGAAATCACGAGACTTCTTTATCTGATGTGCATTGAGCCAGTGGTCTTGTATGCGGCAAGTGTATGGGTATCGGCATGTGACAGAGCGTACATTCGAAAAAGACTCGACCACATAACCAGGATGTTTGCTCTGAAAATCGCAAGAGCTCATCGCACCACCTCTCTCGTCTCTAGCACATTGATTGCTAGGATTCTGCCGCTAGAACTGAGGGTTCGGGAGCACGCTATGCTATATGAGATGAAGAGAGGTAAACCAATCGTGGGACTTCCTGGTGTGCTGATGGAGAGGCTAGTGAGCCCCGTTGAGATGGCGCATCCATCAAGGAGGGTAGGAATAGAGTTCGGGTATATTAACAACCAGGAGGAATGTGGCAACATTGAAAACGACTGGCCTAGACTCTTCACTGATGGAAGTAAACTCGAGGGTAAAGTGGGAGCAGCTGTATCGTGCTGGATGCGTGGAAGTGAATACGATACAATTGAAGCAAAGCTGGCGGATTATTGTTCGGTTTACCAGGCCGAGTTGTTTGCAATACTGAGAGCTGTCAATCATCTTCGCACTCTGAGCCCGCCTTGTGGTAACATTTTAAGCGATTCGAGATCGGCGTTGGAGGCGTTGGCAGATCCGAATCCTCAGCATCCGCTTGTACTGGAGGTGCAGCGTGGTATTGTAGAACTTATTGGGTTGGGGGGTATGGTGATGTTCTTTTGGGTCAAGGCTCATGTAGGCATCGAAGGGAATGAGCGGGCAGACTCTTTGGCAAAGGCTGCGGCACTTGGGCTTGGAGTGGTACCTTCGTATGACGCTGTTCCTCTATCCCACGTTATGAGAATTTTGCGACAGGACACAGTCAGGAGGTGGCAGGAACGCTATAGTGGCGCTACTGCTGGAGCGGTTACTAGGGTGTTTTTCCCAGTGGTAACGGAGGCCTATAAAGTTCTAAGTAAAATTGGGATTACTGCGTTAAGGACTCAACTTTTCAGTGGCCACTGCGGTATCAAGGCCTACCTCCATAGGTTTGGGCTGATAGGTGATCCGTTCTGCACTTGTGATGAATCCACTGAGGAGACAGTCGAACATATTTTGATTGAGTGTCCCAAGTATGGCCTCCAAAGGTTAGAGTGCGAGTACAGGTTAGGGCAGGCGTTGGGGGTAGGTAGTTTGGCGGCTGTTATGGGTGACGACAACCGCCGGTCCGTTTTTCTTGCCTTTGCCGAGTATGCGCTAAGGAGAGCCGCGAGGGCAAATGGATCTACTGTTCGCTGATGTAGTGCTTTAAAGTAATGTTTAGTTTTGTAAATAATAGATAAATATTAAGTTCATGCTGTGGTGTTATTGTTTTGTCTTTTGTGGATGTAATAGCTTTAGTGTTTTTGTGTATATTGTTTTTGTTGTCTATCTAAATAAGTGTGTAAAAAAGTATAGAATGTAAATATTACAGTATTATTAGAGAGTACAAAAAAAAAAGGGGAAAATTAAGGAAAAAAAAAAAAATAGTAAGATAAATATAGTAATAATAATAATAAAAAAAAAAAATAAAAAAATAAAAAAAAGAATACAAAATAAGGTTAAGGTAAAAAAAAAAAGAATACAAAATAAGGTTAAGGAAAAAAAAATTAAAACAAGTTCTTTGTGTTGTTGTCTGTTTATGTGTGTGTATGTACCTATGACGTTTTTATTCTGTCATTAGATTTTAGTTAGTTAATATAGTTATAATGTTATTTTATAGTAGACTTAAGCGCTACATCAGCGACAGTAGCGGTAATTTTAAGTTACATGAAAAAAAAAAAAAAAAATAAAAAAAAAACATTGAATCCTAGGAATTCAGTAACGCGTCTTTTTATCTCGCGCGACATTTTTATTGACTTACGCGGGGCTACCTAGAACTATAGAGCATAAAAAGCTAGCATTCAAGCAAATATTTGTTTGTTTTGTATTGATGATTATTTAATTATAATTTTTGAATTACGAATTGTGTAATTCGCTACCAATTTGCACAATAGCAGCGGGTGGTTGCGGGATTGTTGCAAAATTGCAAATCGTCTGACAAAGTTAGTAATATCTGGTAAAGCTTTGTTCTTCGACATCGAGCGGCGCGGGCGCAGCAGTTAGGTACTCTATGATTCTATAGGGATACCTACATCACTGCGAAAAACTTTTCATCGAATTTTGTTTCTTCGAATAGTTTTCATCGATATCTATATACTGCGACGCCTTATTAAATCGATGTATTGTTACCGCAATGTAACGTTACATCGAAAAACTATTTTGCGAAGGATTTTTCTGCGAAAATACCATACTGCGAAGACTTGTTTAATCGACATCTTGTTACTGCGACCTTTACAAAAATTAATTAAATTAAAAATATGCCATTAAAAATACATGGTGGTCGGAGAAGTGACGTAAAAATTAGGTACCTTATACCGTGGGGTATGTCATAAAGTAAAGTTCATTAGTTTCAGAAGTTTTGCAACTCAAATTTTTCATTCTGTCTTTGAATAAGCAAGCTATTAATGACTATTGTGTTTGCCGTTTAGAGTTGGTACACAACCCAGCCAGTGAGACTAAATGATGAAGAGATATGAATCGTTTAATAGGCAAGTGTGAACAGTGTTGCTATTGTTGAGCCCATTAACAAACAAGTTTTGACACGCGAGTGTGGGGTACGTTACTTGCGAAACGTTCAGCTCACGACTAAATAAATAAATGCTTATTTACATCGTTACCCAAGACCAAGAGCTGATAAGTAATTTAATTAGAACGGCTTTAATTGAATATCGGACACAATACCGATACCTACTCGTAGGTACCGGTACAACGATAATGTTGCAACAAATTAATCAAAGTTATGATCCGCGCATGCGTTTGGCTCTTTGTTGCACTGAACTCACTTATTTGTTGTTGCAAAATTTATTTAGGTATGTGAACAAAGACTTGAACAAAGAATTCTGTAAATGTGGTAATACAGTAAATGGTTTGCGTTTGAAGTGATCTTGATACAGGGTAGAGGCATAGGTACTTTATCTTCGTTTGCTTCTGCTTACTTTTCAAATGTGTGTCTGTGTGTGTATCATGCCTTAATAGTCAAACGACTCAAATGTTTAGGGGTCCCCTAAATATTTAAGACGCTCCTACCCTATTGAAATTGACACTTAAAATGTAATTTAATCGCCACTTAAGATCAGTAGCCTTTCAGTATACCAACGTTAGTACTTAAAACAAATGAATACTCAATAATTTTAACTAACACTAGATTTTAGTCAATGCCGTTATAAAATGCAAAAGGTACACATCTTATTCTTTTAGCGACAGTCCAAAACGGACTGAGTTTTGGATTCAGCTGATAGAGTGCAGTAGGTAGGTAAATACAGATGTGTGCATCAGGCAATAGTGATACCAACACTACCAAAAGAAGAGATTTGCCTTGTCCATTGAACATTGTAATCGCTCGCTCGCAAACAACAAAACAAGTAGAAATAAATAAAATGTATAGTTGTCTTAGAGCGAAGTAAAAATGAGTTATGAGAAATCGTCTAAGAATACGCGAGTAAATAGGTACCTATTCTATAAAAAGCTCACGATGTGACAGTGTAATTGCATAAATACATTGTAAAATACCATGTGCAGGGAAGTTGTCAGGTAACGATCAATTTACGTTGAGAGAGACAGCGTTTTTCTAAACGCAACCTTCCTTAATTAGCGGAGAAACGCTCACCGATCGAACTTCTATGCAAATGCATTTTCTTCTATTTTCGAAAGTACCATTTTTGTGAGATCGATTATAGCACTTAAGTTTTTATCAATGATTCATTACGCGTCAAGCGCGAAGGTCATTCTCTAATAAGTTTACCAGAAATTGGTGAAGATGTTTCAAAACAGTATCCGTGCGTGTTAATGTGTTGATGACGATTTTGTAACGACAATTAAATATGTTTTCTAAGATGTTTCTAAGAAGATCCTTGAGACACCGTTGATTTTAAACGCGCTTTGAGGTGACGAAAGGGATTAAGAAAGTAGCTACTTCATTCATATTTTGAAATTAATAATGGTACCAGAAATTAGGATTAAGTAGGTATTCCTATATTGAATGGAATTGTTTTCGTTTTTCTTAATCTAAATTTGCAAACAAAAAACAAAAAGATAAACATGCTTTACAAAGCTGCTGATAGCGAGAACCGTAATCTTTAATTATACTAAATATTTCCGCTAAACTGTTATCAATTTAAGAAAAAATAACAAACATTCGAAGTGATTGATTAAAACCATTTCAGCTTTCAGAAATAAAATTTGTAAGTAATACTTATGTGTATTGCTTTCAGTCGATGGCTAGTCAAAGATATTTCCTTATGTTAGTTTAACGACTAGTCATGCATAGAAATTAAGATTTTTGCATTGGAATGTATTCTTGTTTTCACCAATCAATCGATCCATCGAGTAGGTGGTAGCAATTTGCATCCCAATAACGCATATGTATGTAAATAATTTGAGGAAAATATCTCAGAATTTAATTAAATAAACAGCTTAGTATTTGTGATGTAAATGACTTTGCCTTGATTTTCAATTAGTCTGATCAATAGAAGTCCTAAAGTAATTCCTCGTTCATGTTCCATAAAGTGGAAAATACGATTTAAATGGTCTGAATCAAATTCATTTATGAACCCATTAAACCTTCAATTATTTCTTACAAACGTTAAATAACATAGGTACCCGCCTACTAGCCGCAGTCCGTGGTTTCACCTGCGTTAATCCGGGATTAGTTCCCAAGAAAAATCCCTAAGGCTCCATCTATTATTACCAAAATCCATCAAAATTGATTCAGCAGTTAGACGAGAAAGTGAAACAGACTGAAAGAGTTACTTTTGCATTTATAATATTATTAGTAGGGTTAAATTATTTAAAAAATATAATTATAAGCATAGCATTCATCCATAGCTGAACCAGTTAGGTATCTACATCGTTTAACTGCTACTGTAATTACTCGAACAGGTAGGTAGTAGATATTATTGAAAAATGTTATAATTATTTTGATTATCGGAGAGGTGCAATTTTCAACTGGTAGAGAGGCTGTAGGATAGATCAGTAGTGTAGGCGGAGCGGGTCCAATTATGTCTCAGCTAGAACGAATTTATAGCGACATACGACATCGTGTCGCTCTCACCTTGACATGTCGCAGACGTACCTAATCCGTACCAGTTCCCGGACCTCTAATTAGTTTTAGTTATCACACAAGAAAATAGACCAACTCCTTTTGCTAACTGTCTTTAGTTAGTTTAGTTTCAGTGCAAGTTCAGTACTATTCTGATACCCACAAATTAAATAATATCACTCTAATTAATTAACGAAGTAGGTATGCGTGGATAACGAAGCAATGACGAGTCAGTAGTCTTTGTAAATTTCCAGTAGGACGTAGACAGTTGATGATCAAAACATTCGAATGATAAACATACCTACCATTCTACACGTCAAAGGTTGAGAGTACGGAGGCTGCGCACGCGCACCGTACCTACTGCAGCTCTCAGATGCCGGCAGTCGCGCGGGAAACGTCGCGGCGTACGGTCCACTCAACCGCCTCGTCGATTTTTTTTGCGTATATTGTATTTATCGATCATATTTACGATAAATAAATATTATTTCAGCGATAACGACCTCGTAATGTAAGAATAGTCAGAACTAAATCGTGTTTTTCATAGGACAGTCATTATAATGTCCAGTTAAATTGTATTTTATTGGTAAAACTGTGAAAAACCAACTCTGTCCAAATGAAGATGACTGTGAATCGTATAAGGGTGGTGGTACTCGGGAGTCCGCGGAGTGGAAAGTCAGGTTAGTATAATTGCATTTCCTTGTATAGTTTCCAGTGATTTCTTTCGATTATTTGTCCTTTTAAAGTTACGACGTTTGCTGTAGGTAGTGTTATGGTATTGAGATCTGGTTTAATTGGCATGACACGAGAATGGTTTCCTGTTGTTCTTTTCTCGTCATTGTTTTTGTTACGTTTTCCAATGTTGTTACTTTTATGACTTTAAACTTTAAACCACATGGATTTTGTTTTTATAGTCATCAAAATTCCCGTTAATAATTTGGAAAACCAATTTAATGCTGTATAATAGAATGCCGTAAAAATAGGGAAAACTAACTTAAAAACAGGTGTTTAGATAAATATTTGCTTTATTGACAAAAAAAATATTATTTGTTTATTTTCTTATTATTTTGTCACTAATATCAAGGTTTTGTACCTTATTTGTTTTACAAATATTGACTTAAAATATATATCCTATCGCGTATCCTCCATTTTGTAATAAAACTTAAAACAAATTGCGTTCATCAGAGCCAGCGTTGCCAATATTTGTCATAACTACGAGTAATAAAATAAAAAAGGTATTATTATCGCCTGTCCAGTCTCCGATGAGTTAACGCGTAACCTGTAATTTTGGTACTTAAATTACTTTACGTCGCATGGCCATCATCACAACGTAACGGGACATGCAATGTATAATATATTTTACACAAAATACGTGCTATAAAATTTCAGACTTATGTGAACTTGAAAAATATTACTTTGCTTTCAAGTAATTTTTTTACTACAACAATAAAAAATATGCGTTGTGTTTTAATATAAGTGTTCACTATCACTACATAGTATAAAATAAAGTCACTTTTCGCCGTCCCTATGTCCCTATTTCCCTTTGTATGCTTAGATCTTTAAAACTACGCAACGGATTTTGATGCGGTTTTTTTTAATAGATAGAGTGATTCAAGAGGAAGGTTTATATGTATAATACATGCAAAATATAGCCGTGCGAAGCCGGAGCTGGTCGCTAGTATAAAATAAAGTCACTTTTCGCCGCCCCTATGTCCCTATTTCCATCGTTAAAACTACGCAACGGATTTTGATGCGGTTTTTTTTAATAGATAGAGTGATTAACGAGGAAAGTTTTTAGACACAAACAGACAAACAAACAAACAGACAAACAAACAGTTTTTTTTTTAGTCTGTTTTTAACAGAGTTTTTATACATGTATAATACAGCCGTGCGAAGCCGGGGCGGGTCGCTAGTTAATAATAGATTTTACATTGACAGAATCAATAACTTCTTGTGAGCTCAATGAAGTTCATTGGCATTGAAACTAAAATTATTTCCCTTCGATTGGAAATATTTTATTGTAGGTGTAGTAAGTAATTCAATTTCCTGCTTCTTCAAATTCTGTTATTTTTTTATGGGTTTCTTTAGTTGTTGTATTAATTTTATTACTTGCCTATAAATTTTCTCTCAACGACGATGTTTTTCTTTAGAATAATAGTTTACCAAAAAAAGGTCATTATAAATTCATCAGGATTATATTAATTACTTACATATGAAAATCCTTCAACAATTTAATACGTACCTACTCTTACCTTTACGGGCTTTCATATATTATTGTCAGTGCATTCAGAATGTGCAGAATTAACATTCCATATAAATCCCCCGATAACGTTGTTATCTGCACATCACAAGTGCATTGTTCTAAGAATTCCGAAGTAATTTATCTATTAGCAAATATTTCCAAGATATTTGTGTAGGTACCTTACCTTACCTATGTCACATTAATTTATGCAGGGATAAATTAAATATACGTTTAAGCAATATTCTACAATTCCTATTCTGTATATAGTGTGTAATAAAAACCGTCTAACCCCTCTACCAAAACGACACTACCAAAAATATTTAAAAAAAAAAGGTGGTGACAGTGGTGACAGACAGATGGACAAAAGTGTGATACGTCAAAAGGTAAAAAAGGAACCCTTGTAAGATATGGGGTTCATTGTTTTACCTTTTGAGATACGGACGGTACCCTAAAAATATTTATGCATGAAAATAAAATAAATATTTGAATTTAAAGATCAGGTAATTTGCTGAAAAAATAAAGGAATTCAAGATGGTGCTACACCATTATTGGCACCGACAAAAATAGTTTGTCACATTTTGAAAATTATTTAAACTGGATAGGTATGGGGTAATTTTTCCCAAACTAAAAAAAAACCTTATTTTTACAATGTTGAGTAAGGTCCAGGTACTTACATGTCCCTCAGAGGTATTTATTTGATTTATGTAGGGTATTACACACTGTTTTTACAAGTAAATTTTGTTTGTTCTTTTTGCGTCATTTGTAGCAAAAACCATGAGTAGATTGGACTTATTTTCAGACGCATAGCTTACTCAATTCTTACTTCTTAGACCTATATAATAATTTGTCTTTATCTCTGTTACAAATTCTAGAGTTTGAATGTTAAAAGCCTTTAATAACACTGATTACCCTCCCCTATTGCGATTAATATATGCACTTAAATGTAACGTGACCTGAACAAACGTAAAATTAAAGAGAAACACAATAATTACTTCTGCAGCAACTTCGGAGCCGGTTGATGTCGTAGCTGTTTTAGCATAACTGGAGTGTGGAATGCGTGTTCAGATATTTCGCTTTTTCAATAAGTTGCGTGTAGAACAACGACCTCGACGGGTACGGCGTTAATGGTCGTGGTTACACAACCGGCGCGGCGTGGTTGGCGCCAGGCGTCGTCGTCGTCGCGCGGTCAGTCGGGAAATCGCGCCGTTGACCCACCGGCCGAGTCGGCTGGCGCAGACCAGGCGCAAGAGACTCGTTGTAATTGCACCGCCCTAATTATCCGCCGCCGGTTGACGGCTGACGAACTGGCCGCGCGCGACTCATGCGTTTACAATTCATTACGCTCTAGCGCGGAGGCGGCCGCGGCGGGCGCCCATGCGGGCACCAACGGCGCGGACGAAGGGCCGACATGCAAATTGTTTTCAAAGTAGATCCTGTCTACGAGACGCCCCGTAGGAGGGGCTCTCGTCCGTCACGGTTCCATGGCATACTAACATCGTTAAATGCCTTTAGGAGCTGCAATATTCACTCATTAAACCTTCAGTGGGAATTCAATTCTCTTTGAATTAAAAATAACTTTATGTTTTTTAATCTGTTGCTTGAATGCTCATTAAGTATTCACAACCCTACATTTATCTCATTGGTTCATATCTGGGTCATATTACGGCCCAGCTCTCAAAATAATATGATATACGGTATGTGTCTTTGCACCCTGTGGTTATCCGAAGAAATATTTTAATTCAGGACAGTTTAATTATCTTTGCTTTTAAAAGAAATCAATAATACTGCTTTTAGCGGCGCGTGGCTTGCAATAGGTTTGTTTTCATCAGAAAAGGATTGCGCGAGAGCAGTGAACTTTGTTTCAAAAGAACTTTTTAAACTCAAAATGCATCCATTGTCAGATGAATATCGATGATGTGTCAAAACAAAAGAGACGTTAATAATCGTGGATGAATCGAGAGGTTAACGTTGGTCGTGTGCGAAGTTTTCGCGGGCTCAGGCGCCGCGTGCATGTACTTACTACTGGGGTGCCGACCTTCTCGTGATGAATAGTCACTGACGAAATATTGATGGATTACTGACATCTTACACTCGCCGCTTGCCAAAACTGACATATTTGCCTTAATAAAGCTTGAAGAGGCTTACCTACATTACCCTAACGATGAGCAAGAAGAATATTGATTAATTTTAAGTTATTGTTTAATATTATTGTTCTTGAGAAATCGATTTTCTCTACCTGCATTAGATTCAATGGCATTTATTTTATTATCTCACATGTTAGATCTCTTTGCTTATCGAACCAAAATTTTTCATGGTTACTTCATCTTGAATGTCAATGTCCATCAAACCAGTATGGTGTACATCAGCGATCGCATCTCGCAGTTCGGCAACTGATTGATGATCGCGGTAATCTATTAATTACCCATAGATCTCTGTCGATGGATCATGTATTGTTTCTTACTATATAGTTTCATCTATCAACCCACGTGATGCCATGTCGTTAGATCGCTGTAATTTGTCTTTATGCTTCATTGATTGAAAAAGATTGTTGTTGTATTTTTTACGGTGATAATAATATATTTGGTCGTTTTTCGGTGGACAGTTTATCTATTATTTTTCTAGTTTTGTTAATTAGTTAACCATCAGCAACATAGCTTGCACAATATACTTTTGTGTCTTATTCAACTTAAAGATTTTTAATTCCGTAACTTTTAATACAAAGTAGACCAATGAAACTTTATCATATGATTACGCACGTAATCGGATCGGAGAAAGTAATGCACTTTATACAAATATCGCAGACGGATTAAAAAAAAACGAAAGGAAAACGAGAGTGTGGAATTTTGAACGTATTTCATAAAGCACGTTACCAGTTGTATGTGGTAATAAGGCGTTGAGGCCTTTAATAACTATATTGCGGGTTATATTAAGTGTTTTTTATTGAAGTGACAATTATCTGTGGAATTATCAAAATATCGTCAATTGTCGATGATGGATCATACGTATTTCGAATCAACTCTTCCTTCTTTAAAGCGTTCTTTATTTTATTTATATATTGAGCTTGTTATAGAGCATAGCATATACGACAGTACGTACCTCTAGGGCTTATCCTGTCCGATTTAGTTGTATAGCTTGCAGTAGCGCAGAACAAGGATCAAGCTTAAGGGCCTGTTGCGTTTCAAACCCTGTTGAAATGTGACCAACTTCCTATTTCAAATTATCTAACGTTTGTATAACTCTACTTCCTTTGCGTCATTGTTGTAATACGTGCTTCGTGGGTAAATGTAATCGGTTTTCCATCTCTGAGTTACACTGTTGCAACTAGAATGCGTTTGGAATGCATAGCAAGTCCATTGTCATTTGGGTGCGTGGTGCAGTTGCATAAAGCTATTGTGGACAGTTGTGTAACGCTTTAGGTCAAGATACTGCCCATATCGGTACTGATGATAGCTCTTTTGGGACACAACTAATAACCTCTATTCTTTTGTGTAAATTATGGTTTGAATTTGAGGGAAAAATACCATTGGCATATTATGATTTATTGAAAACTAGCGACCCGCCCCGGCTTCGCACGACTATATTATGCATGTATTATAAACCTTCCTGGTTGAATCACTCTATCTATTAAAAAAACCGCATCAAAATTCGTTGCGTAGTTTTAAAGATTTAAGCATACATAGGGATATAGGGACATAGGGACAGAGAAAGCGACTTTGTTTTATACTATGTAGTGATAGTGAAGTGATGATTTCTCGATGTCAAGTAACAAAAGTAAATCAAACCCAGATCTAGTTACTTTGGTGTTTTGAATCTTAACGAATATACTCCTGAAAGTAATATAAAATAAGTATTACATAATGATCGACGTAGGTTGCATTGCGATGCAGACCTCCTAGAGTAAACACTTGAGTATCAATTTCTTATTTTCTAAACATTACTATAAAACATTTAAGTTATGAGATAGTAGATACATAATTTAAAAGCTCATTCATCACATCAAACGATTTTACACTGAATAATACAAAATTACATGTTATGTTCGAATAAAAACTACAATTACTGACACGAAGTAGGTAGGTATGTTGGTACCCTCAGTCGATTGTTGGTACCTATACATTTGAATTGATGCTTTCTGGCGAAGCAATCATGATGTTGAATAGGCACTAGTCCCTTTGATGAAGTGCCAGGATTCTCCACAGTTCATTTTGTCGGTAGCTTCTCCATGGGTATTCAACGTGGTTGGCAAGTCATCATTGTTGATAACTGTTTGTATTGTGCTGCCTACGAACCGGGAACCAGGAGTGAAAACTTGAAAAGACTAATCAATGTTCGAAAAGATTGCTTCTAGAAAGTTGGGAGTGATGACCTCTTAATTGTTCACATTGTTGTTAAGATGTTCCTTGCGTGTCGAATGTGATGCAACAATTTGTTTAAATGTTTTTCTCATTTGTTACAGCTGTGGTTGTCCGTTATTTAACGAAGCGCTACATCGGAGAGTACAGCTCGACAGGAGGTGAGTGCATTAAATATGAATTATTCGCAATATTAATAAATAAAATAAAAGCAACAGTATCGCAATGACATTCAAATTGTACTCTTATAAAAACTTATTAAAGTTTAAAAGGTTTCCTTCCGTTTTATTTGTTGAAAAAAAGTGCGTCATAATTACGAAAGTTTTGCTTATAAATTGATGTTGAAATGTTAAAGTAAATTACTTTCATAAAAGTTAATGAAAACGTCTACATCGACGGGGATGGAGTTGAGCTGGAAAATAATACCGTAATATCGTTGTTACAGATTTCCTTTATCAACACAGAGTGGCTTTCGACGGCGCCGTTTCAGAAGTTGAAATACTAGATACATCTAATTGTGCGGTAAGAACTGGTCGCCGACACTATTGTAGATTAACACTGTCTTCGGACGCAACAATGTTCCTTCGATTCCAATAGTAACATAGGGAAATGAAGCGATAGACAGCTCTAAACTTAATTTAGTAGTAAACAATGGAGATGTTTATCTGTGTGTAGCGGGTTGGACCCGAGTAGCGGAGGCTGATGCCCGCTGTACAATTTAATTAGACAAAGTTTATGTGGCTTGTATAAGCTTATCAGATGCAATCGTGGCGGTCGGTGCTGCGTTCGGCCTCGGGGCTAAATCCTACGTACAAACCTACGCGAACTGGAGCTACCATCGCAACACATAGCTAGTACCTACCTCCCTACCAGTGAATCTCGTTACGTAATTATAATTCCATTAAATACATTTTTAAATGTCTTGTTTTACGTCTCGATCTTCGTTCGTATCTAAACAATCGAGCGATGGTTTATTTAATAATAGATAACGGAACTAAATATCGAAAAGAATCGATGTATCTCGTTGCGTAATCGGCAATATTATTCGGTGCAACGAATGGCCTCGATACTGAATGCCGTCGAGTACCTACCTCCATTCGTTGCATCTTGTGACTTCATTATTATGAAGTTCACTGACTTTTTATTCCGATGTCAGTTATTTTGAGATGTCGATTTAAAAATAAACTTATATATGACCGATTATAAAATTAGGTGTTACTGATCCTCAATGGAATGCTGATGAGTGGGACACTTTGTTATCTGTTAATTTCTCACTATATCGACTTTGAATAACTTCTGTTTATTTTGAGATACATTTAACACCATAATAAATCATCAGCGTAACATGCTGTCATTAGAAAAAAAGGCTTAACTTTTATTCGAAAAACATTGGCTGTTATAGCTTGAATCTTTGGCAGCATAAAATATAAGCTAGAGTTGCAAGAGACTTAAGTATAAGAAGTATTTTGTTTTGTATTAGATCCGCGGTTGCCTAGCCGAGCACGTCCGTTGGGGCGATGCGTTCGCTGTCGTCTACTCCGTCTGCGAGAGACGTTCGTTCCTCGCTGCTGCGGAGCTACTCTCGTTGCTGGAACGGACCCGACTGCCGGGCTGTGCGGCGGTCACACTCCTGGGGAACAAACGGGACCTCGAACACGCTAGGTACGCTATACATTTAGTTATACTAGTAGTGAAATAAATCTGGTTAAAAAAGCTGAATTGAACGTGGTTTTAGATAAGTATGTAGATAGTAGGGAATGCAAACGGTACCAATTTTATTTAGCACTGAGAATTAGCACTGAAAACATTTCTGATAAGTATTGTGGTAGATTTTTTTACCTAGGTTTTTTGTTGAAATCCCGTTTGGCCATATTTATTTCTCTAGGGATTACAAATTTATTAGCCTAAAAACAAACAAAGTAGGTATTTTTCAAATCTGGGTTATTTTACTGTCATAGAACCCAAACAAAACTTAATTTACTGTATACTAATTAAGAATAAAAATTGAACAGGGAGGTCCACGCAGAGGAGGGTCAGGAGTTGTCGCTACGTTTCGGATGCCAGTTCTATGAGGTGTCTGCTGCGGAGTCGTGCGCTGGCGCAGCGTTGGCGTTCCACGCGTTACTGAGGGAGGCGCGAGCGCTCGCCTTATTACTGCCTGCGCCTAGGAGGAAACTTGCAGCTTATTCCGTCTCAAAGGTACACTACTATACTACTTTACTACTACACATACTACTTTAATGATTCACATACTACTTTACTACTACATGCACTCTATTATACGTGTTATCCTCTAGGTATCCCAGCTCCGAAACGAAATAATAGTTTTTATTTCAAAGTAATATTTCATAACAATCGGTTGAGCCGTTTAAAAGTAATTTAACTCTTACTCGTGATCCGATCCGAAGGACCATTACAAATATCCTTTGCGTTATGGTTCTTCGAGCCGGATCAAAAAATCATTTTTCGTTACTTATCTCTTAAAGTTAATACTTAGATTAAGATTTTTAATCCTAGATCTAAATGTTGTAATTTTATGAAATGTTTTTTTTTATTCTCCAGGTAATCGGCACAATATTTGGTAAAAACAACAAGAGTGTACGAAAAAAACGTCCTTCGCTCAGCATCTAAATTAATTCTAAGTTTTTATATAAGCTTATCAAATCCCACAGACTGTTTATAATAAAATAAAAATCTAGTTATTAAGGTTATTTTAAATATTTTTCATAAATTCAGTTTTCATATCTGTAGATATTTTGTTTTAGCATGCATTTATAATTTAGTTTGAACTCTGAAACTATGTTAGAAGACTCCAGTATTTAAATGTAAATATATCACAAATATATTTAATTAACAAAACACCTCGCACTAGTTTTGTATAGTTTTAAACTTTGAGGCAGTTGTAAATATTTTCCGTAAGTATCTAATAATTAAATCATTATACTTACCTTATTTCTAATATTATAGCTTTTAAGTTGATCTAGTTTTAATAACGTTAAGAATAATAAAATAAACATTTTTTTACAACGTTAAATATTTTTCATTACTCATACTCCGAAAGTAGGTCTAAATATGCCTGAAGAGCGTGTAGAAAATAAAACTTCCAATCCAGGCTTTTCGCTTTCACTGACAGCTGTCATGTCAAATTATGGCTTCGCACGACTTGTGAAATATGCATATAGCCAGTATCAGTATCAATATACATTAGGAACTTCAAAACCTAACCTCCTTGCTTTAGGTAGCACCAAAGAATAACACTACATGTATATAACCTCTTTGGTCCCAACCTTGTAAGATGATCAGGTAGTATGGAGTCTCTCATCCAATCTCGTTGTTAGGAAGAATTTTATGTATTATTCGTAATGAAAAGCACAGTGTTTACCTCGGGTGAAAGACTCATTAAGTCCCTCGAACTATTAGCGCCTTCGCTACGCTCGGGCGCCAAACTCATTCGGTTTTGAAATGTTTGTCGTAGTCCAGGGAAGGTTTAAACGGTGAGAAAGATCGGACTTACGCGAGTGAAACCGCGGGGCGCAGCTAGTATCTTATAAGGGTTCATTTTTTTACCTTTAGAGGTACGGAACCCTAACAAAGATTCTACTGTTATTATACATTATATTCTCACTCATTGTACACAGAACTTAGACCAAATTGAATCTATACTCTGTATGCTGTTTCTTATAAATTTTTAAGTACTTAATAAAAAAAAAAAATTAAAACTAAACCTAATCGAACAAACCCCTTCCCAGCGTTCCCGGTGCAAATCTGGACAATATGCAAGCAGCGTTACCTCGCTGAACTGCTATCGACAGCCTTTGCACCAGGAACGACCCGGACCGCGGATCAAACCCCCTGTCCCGGAGGCAACGGCCAATCTCTCTCCCCCCAACTGGCCCCCCAACTCACAGACGTCTTATAAATTACCTCATACAAGCCAGAATTCATTAGATAGATATGGTTGCGAATAGATTTATTATTGTTTAAAATTAATATTTTTCCTGTTAGTCGGTGATTGGAAATCATAAGAATGTTCAACAGTTTTCCTTTTACGGTGTTATGTAGTTACTTACACCCGTGAGTTACACGGACACATCTATCTACAGCTATTTCACGCTATACTTGGCTAAAGAAATCTACCTAACGACATACCTACCATAAAATACAGAATACATAGCTCAGTAATAAATACCTTAGCTAAGCCTCTGGGTACGTTTCTATACTTACCTGTAGGTAGCTAGTGTTATTTAATATAATATGTATATAACGAAAAATCTTTTTTCAGATTTCTATCTTTGCTTTATGTATAGGTACTAAGCAATATCCTTAGAGTCCGTAGAATATATAATATTGGCCTTTCCCATCACTACATAGTATAAAATAAAGTCGCTTTCTCTGTCCCTATGTCCCTTTGTATGCTTAAAAATCTAAACGACTTATGCAAGCAACGTCAAAAACTTTAGTCCATGCTGTAGTCCCTAGGACATGTATTAAATGCAGTAGGCTTGCTCAGAACCTATACAACCCTCTGAGTTTAGTCGAAGATGTCTAGAAGAAACAACTCGTCAATACCTCTGGAGTAAGCGCAATGTTAACTAGCGCACATAAATTTTTCGTAAGAAAATCCATCAATCCTAGTAGCGCGGCCGGCCAGGATTCGTATCCACGACCTTTGAAATGAGAATGAGGTATCTACCACTAAACCAACACCGCTCTCGAATATAATATAAACCGTTGAATATAGGAAAATACTTATCTATGTAATTATGACATTATTGATACAATAAAACTATTTTATGAGCATATACTTAGATGTGACCAAGGCGCGTTATAAACCCTACTAGACAGCTCAGATAGCGCACCCTCAATCGCTATCACTATCGATACGAGTACGTCCTACACTTTCATAGATGGAGGCGATACTGTCGAACATATCGATTCGCATTGCACCTTATACACGTCTCGCAGAGGTCTAATGAGAGTCCGTTTTCACCGGGCGAAGTGTCCGGGTGTCACGCTGGACTTGTCCAACTAATATCGATTGGACAAGGAGCACCGGAGAGAGTTTGCACTCGGCCTTGCTTGTCCGATCCTACCCACGTCCGATCACGACGATAACGTCTAACAGGAATCGACTGTGACGTTACAACGCTCAATAACATGTGAAAGCAACAAGTGCAATTGCCCACGGAAACACTTTTCGATGTTTCCAATATCGAAAACAGATGTAAAATCGATTTATGTGCGTGTACTTTACAGCGACACACAGTTCCCATCCCATAAATCAATGTTTCAACGTCGTCGATGGAGCTGTTACAAACGAATACAATTAGAATCGTCTGCATCACAAAGTCATTGCGAGCTTAATTACAATAACTAAAGCAAATTGCCAGTTTACGATTGCACTAAAGATGGATAGGAACTTGATATTTCCGTAACCGATAAACCGATCAAGTTCAAGAGTGCATTCAATTGTAGTTCTAAATAATAAACGAACGAAACACGTGCAATAAGTACTCGTAGTATTGTAGTTATGCAACGCGACGGTCGATTAGTTCCGCGGTATAAATATCCAAGGGTTGCGCACAAGCACAGGTGCAACAGTGCTGATGTGTAAAGATATGAGCAATAAATCCGATCTGCTGATCGCATTAGTGGCGCCAACGTTCCGTTCGCTCCAGAGGAGGCGGGTACCTGGTTCAGATTGCTATCTCGCTGTAGTCAAAGCTCGCTCTACATCCATCGCACTGTTCCATAATGGCTATTTGTTGCTAGGATAGCGCATTAATGTCATCATAAAACTATCCAGTTTTATAGATATCTGCGAATGGATTATCCATATTTAGTTATGACGTTGCACCGACTACGAAGGTCAATGAAAGGTGTTTTGAGCGAATTTATTGTTTGTAAGATATTCTACCACCTACTTGGTAGAGTTAAAAGTAATGCAATGAATAGGTACCAAAATTTAAGAAAGGTAGGTGTGAAATATTGCAATCATATAATTCAAGCATCATTAGACAGCTTTAATAGAAAGTGATGATGAAACTGAATTAATCTTTAACTTCAACGTGGGTATCCATTCATTTAAATATGCGTACTTATCTAATAATAAGTGCTTGTAAAAGTTTTTCGTACTTATAACTTGTATATCGTAATTTCAAGTTTTAAGTACTTACCAAAACTATTCGCGAATATAAAGCCATTGTCGCTAATTCAATCGTTAAGAAGGTCAAGTGCAGGTGACCTCTCGCAATCGCAGCGATATTTAGCGTCAATTAAAGAATTTAATGAATCACTGGTGAAAGTAAGATAAAATCTGAGACGTGATGTACGAAATCTTTATCGAAGAACGATCAAAAAATTCGAACCGAAGCTATTCGTTTTAGACCTAGCTACAAACTTTGTCGTGGTTGTAATCTGATTATTTGAAGCGTATTTAATCGTGGCGTAATGAATGATGAAACCAAATAAAATGTTATTCTGAAATGCGATGCAACATCTCAGTGACAAGAATATGACATCTGGAAATAAGTCGCGATACGTACGTGTGTTGGACACTGCTCAGCTGTAAGGAATAGACGTATGGACAAACGCAGTATTCACTAAAAGGGGCATTATGAAGGGCAGTTAAGAGAATCATGAGTTTTCAAAAATGACCCGTATCGTGTGATAGTGAGAGTTTAAGTTCGGACGTAATTGCCTTCATTTTGCTTTCAAATAATGTTGCGGGCCGTAACGTTTTTACCCCCTTTATCCTTCACAAAATGAAATAAATTTGGTCTCATTTAATTCACTGCATCTTATTCTAGGTTAATAAATACGTTTTTCTATTTTGGTAATTCAGTTTAGTCTATTAAAAAACAATTGAAACACTCGATGAAGTTTTTAAGTAAAAAATATAGATATTCAGATACTAATAACTTGTATCTTAGGCAATGTTTCTTTATAATAAAAACGGTTAAACCTAGTTTTCCATTAGATCTAGAACATTTTCAAAAATTATCAAAATCGGACTTCGTTTATGGGGGGGAAAACGTTACCGCTTTTTGTATGGAAATTTACAGCCTCACACTGGTCTTAAACTTAAACGAAGAAAAGGCTGATTTAAGTAATACACCTTATTGTTGCTATAAGTAGCTAATTGTGCCTTCATTGTGTAAAGATGCAACCGAAAGTAAAAAATTAGCATAATCAAGTTAGAAATGATCGGAATCTTGTTTTCCAACATATCTGTGATAAATTGTAGTAGCTATTGGATTAAAATGTAGATCAGACGAAGGTAAGTAATAGAATTTTAATTGAAATCGGTGACTGCATTCCTAATAGCTACCAATTAACTCTTGTAGGTACAATGTAATTTCTCGTATAAAGTCCCAACTGGTAACTTTGTAATTTACGTTTTTATTAACCACTAGCGACCCGCTCCGGCTTCGCACGGCTATATTATGCATGTATTATACATAATATAAACCTTCCTCTTGAATTACTCTATCTATTAAAAAAACAGCATCAAAATCCGTTGCGTAGTTTTAAAGATTTAAGCATACAAAGGGAATAGGGACATAGGGACGGCGAAAAGTGACTTTATTTTATACTAGCGACCCGCCCCGGCTTTTCACGGCTATATTATGCATGTATGAACCTTCCTCTTGAATCACTCTATCTATTAAAAAAACAGCATCAAAATCCGTTGCGTAGTTTTAAAGATTTAAGCATACAAAGGGAAATAGGGACAGAGAAACCGACTTTGTTTTATACTATGTAGTGATGATAGTGACTATGTAGTGATTTAAAATTAACTATCCGTTCATTTTGTAAATTGCTTAAATTAAAGTTCAAAGCGTAGAATTCTATGACCTCATCAAATCGTTAATATTCAAATGTGCCCCAGCTTAGCACCCACTTTACTCATCCTTAGTCCATCCCCTTCAAAGTTATCATAGACTTTCATCTAAACGTTTAGATTAAAAGATTACCAGTTTAGTCTAATTGCTCATGTTTGTCAGAATCGGTCATTGAGACTGGACTGATGCATGGCTGAAGTCAAACCCGTTCCACTAATGATGAACTAACTTATATAGAAAATGTTTCTTTTTCAATTATACTTAGATGTTTCTTTTTGTGATGATGTGAAGTTAAATAACTTCACAAATAAAAAAACGTGTGGCACTCGGGGACTGCCGCGGTAAAGCTATTGCATAGCGAACGCTTGGCCGAGCTACATATGGTAGGCGGAGTGGGGGGTGTTAGGTTTTATTTTCGTTACGGAATTTCTTGATTCGGTCGCCGCGCTCAATGCCCGCGATAAAAGCTATGCAATAGCTTAATAACTTGACTGACAACGAAACGCATAAATATTTGAAAAAAGTAAAAGAGTGATTCCTGTTTTCGTCGCATATACCTAAGGCCCAAATGCAAAGTGAAAAATGAAATATTTTCCAACCTATATTCGGCCTATTTTTTTTTAGGTACGATATCGCCGTACGTACCTATAAAGGCATTGTTAACCGGTTTTTTTTAATTACAATAGTTTTAAATCAATCTGTCACTTGACTGTAATAAATACCTATTGAACATTACTTAATTTTATCCTATCAATAGATAGAGAAGAGGTTGTGGTGTAGGTAAGTATAGCCTTTGCCACAAACCGCAGAGAAGCCTTGTGCGCACCTTGTCCATAACTTCAAGTAATGTTGTTACATTGTATTGAATAATATTTTTTTTTCATGACACTTTGAGCACGAGCACGTAGCACTCATGTTATTAAACATTGACAAACGACTATTACATGCTATTGCTTTGCGGTAAGAATGTAAAACGTAAGTTCAATTCAAAGTTTGATTTTGAAGACGTTGATTGTTCATTATCATCACTACATAGTATAAAACAAAGTCGCTTTCTCTGTCCCTATATCCCTATGTATGCTTAAATCTTTAAAACTACGCAAAGGATTTTGATGCGGTTTTTTTTAATAGATAGAGTGATTCAAGTGGAAGGTTTATATGTATAAAACAAGCTTAATATAGCCGTGCGAAGCCGGGGCGGGTCGCTAGTTTTCTTATAAACACGAAAAAAATGTTTCGTTTACTAGAAAATAAATAAAAAATAATATAAATCAATTAGAAATTGGACACCAATTAAATCGATTCGGCAAATTACGTTTGTATAAACAGTCGATTTCAAGTCATAAACTTCTAACAAGATACAAATTGAATCATCAAGACATACTCGTATAAATCTATTAACTGTTTCGCAATTTTGTAACAGAGATAAAAAGAATTGTATAATAGGACCGGTCGGCGTGCGGGCGCTGACTCCTACGCGAAATTGTATCGAATTAAATGTTTTAATGGTGTCTAATGCCGATTATCTGGTGGTCACCTGTCGGAGGATGACGAATGAGCGGCTACTCAGAGTGTCAGTATCATCAGTGAAAGTGATACAGCATACAAGAGGTAGAATTACTAGAAACGTCTTATGTATAATCGGCTGCATAGTTGCAGCCCCCGGTAGAGTTAAAAATTACTATTAATGGCATGTTTTCATTCAAAAAATTTTATTTGATAAATTCATGAGTTAGAAGACTTTATATAAACTTCAACTAAAGCTGGTGCCCAGAATCTTGCTTTTGTTGAAATTCAAACATTCTTATAACAGCCGTTTTGGAGCTCTACCGTGGGTCTGCAATTATGCAGCCCACCGTACAATCGGCGCTCAAAAGTCCACTAGTAGCGTAACGTTTATATTCCTGTGCAGCACTATTCCATGCAGTGTAACTACGTAACCTGTGGATCGAACCCACGTTGGTTGGCGCTGGTGTATTTAAATGTGTGTGTAACGTAGACAGAGAATAAATATGGACTCGCTGCTAAAATAATAATAATTACTAGAGTGAGAAGGATGAGTAAGTGGGAGCAAGACGAAGTATAATTGTTTTGTCTCTATTTGCGTATAGGTTTTTTTTGTTTGCCACCAATGTCGTCGGTGGCAAACAAACGTTTAAAGTTTCGTTTTCTTATCCTGTAGACTATAATTTGTGTTACTTGTGACTTATAAGATATTAAAAAGGAGTACCTACTCATTGGTGTGCACTTTTGCAGTGATGGTTAATTACTGTTTAATAGCAATTTGACAACTAATACAGGTTATGTTATAGGTACTTAAGTTGAATATTCGCTGTCTCACACTATACGCTGGTAGCTTGTCTATATTAATTCTCTGTCTACGGTGTGTAACGTGTATTAGAAGAAGGTCGTAAGTTCAATACTGGTTCATAGTATCAGTGTAGCGCGCTGATAGTGTACTCATGACGCATACTGTACCTAAAACACACTGATTTAGTTTAAAAACTTTATTAGAGCTTTTTTTAAGACATAAAGCAAGAATTAATGCAAGTATGACATAACTAATTTAGAAATTACCTTGTCTATTTATTAATACTGTTTTACAAAAATTACAATGATATCTTGATACACGATTTAGTTGAAAAATTAAGCATGAACTCCTTTTTAAAACTGAATGTGCGAATAATTTAACCCTAAAAAGTCTAGAGACAAAACCTTTTCCTTTTTTTGGGCATGTGGGCGATTAATGTGTCTGCTGCGTGATTTGTTTTAAAACCAAGAGGTAAAGTTTTGATTGCTCCGATTTTAATGAAACTTATGGTATGTTAATTCAATGTAGGTTGCTATTCTGCCTTACATTATAGGTATTCTCCTATTACTTGATTATGATTTACGCGAGTGAAACCTCAGGGTTCTGCTAGTTAATATAATAAACAGTGCAGTGGTAAATAAATATAAATAAATATTAAATATTGCGGGACATTCCACACATCGTCATCTAGGCCCAAGCTAAGTAACTAGACTTGTGTTATGGGTGATAGATAACTATTACTAATAAAATTTTGTTTTGTAAATATATACTTATAATACATATAAATAACCAGACCACAGACAAATTTCTAAGCATAAATACTTGTCTGAGGCCGGAATCGAACCCTGTGTTTGGTAGCCTGGCATGGTGACCATTATGCCAACTGGGTCGTCACCTAAGTAAACACAGAGTCTGCCCTCACATATTGTTGAAAGACCTTTTTCAATGCAATGGTACTTCCAGTATAACTTTAAATCCAAAATAGTATGACGGTCAAGCAAGCTTGCAGATAACGCTAAATGGCTAATTTGTGTGTGTCCATTGCGTAAAATGTAGTTATGTATGTTTCACTAATGAGGCAGTCGATGCTACTGTAATACTTGATTGACAGGGGTCCGATTCCAGCTGACAATTAGCTATGAATTTTAGTACTTTTCGTTAGGTACATATTTGATTTAGAGCATTTAATTATTAAAGATTTAAGTAGGTACTAACCTATAGAAAATTAAATAACTACTGTATCTATCTATATTGATTAAAGAGAAAAACACTGACTCCCTCACTCACTGATCACGAATTCTCAGAAACTAGAAGTGCTGCGAGTCTTAACGTAGGTGCTTGATAAGACTGAATTTTGCGAAATTCGACCTCAAGGAGGGTAAAAATAACTGCTATAGTTTGTTACTATAACACTACTATAATAACCATTACGTATTCTGTTTTATGGGAAATTAAAATGACTTTTAAAGAAACACTAACGCGGGTAAAACCGCGGTGCGCCGCCATATATCTTTAAACCTATTATCCAGTATCTAGCCCGTTTTAAAGATGATTTATATCTGTCTGTCACTTTCATATCGCTTATGATGTTGTTAAGTATTTAATCTATCTTCTTCTATATATATAAAAATCAATTGCTGTTATTTGTCTCGCTAAAATTCGAGAACGGCTGGTACGATTTAGATTATTTAGGTTTTGAAATGTTTGACGTAGTCCAGGGTAGGTTTAAACGGTGAGAAAGATCGGACTTACGCGGGTGAAACCGCGGGGCATAGCTAGATAAAAATAATCTAATCTTAACAACGTATTTTAGTTTTTTGATTGCCCATTTCGACACGATTAATTAGCAGAATCCGGCTCCTCTTATTGTGACAGAGTGACATGAAAGTGAGATTCGGGTGTTGTGATAATATGCGACTGGACAGTGGCTCTAGTGAAATAACTCATAGCCAAATGTCGACCCGATCTCTAGCATTTGATTGATTTTAACAGTTTGACATTTGTCTATCATAAAATTAACAATGTTCTTTGAGTCTTTGTTGAGAGTGCCAATAGGTAAATGAAAAGGCCTCTAGACATATTAACTTAAAATGCCGTGCTGTATTTTCTAGTCTGAGGGTTTTTGTATGTATACCTACTTACCTATACAATAAACTCCCAAAAGAAAAGTATACAGTGTATAGAAACCTACCTACGAATTCTATTCGTTGTCTGGCTACCATAACACAAGCCTAGTTGCTTATCTTGGGGCTAGAAGGCCCTGATTTTAAACAAAAGTGCAGAAACACTGTAGAGTTCTGAAATAGTTATTATTGTAATACTTTTAAATTAAGAAGGACTTTAGATCATGCTTTAGTTGAAGTTTAAAGTCCTTATTCAGGACTTTAAAGTCCTGCTGGATTTGAAAGCATTTTAATAATAGCAATTATAATTCTACGGTGGGTCTGCAATCATGTTGCCGACTGTACCCTAATTACTGCCTACTTAAAGTTAATCTTCTCTTTACTTTCTTCATCCATTTAATTTATTCTTATTTTTTATACATTTTGTAATACAAAATGTATAAAAAATAAGAATAAGTGCTATTTTAGGTAGGGAGCTCTACAATTTTTAACCATAATGGTTAAAAAGATAGTATCGTGTATCCAGGAAGTATTCATACAGGTAGGTGACCAATTTGATAGGAGCTGGTAGATATAAGTATCTTTTAATAATAATATCTCAAATTACGATTTAATCGAAGGCGGAAAACTATTATTTTTATTTTAGTATCAGTAACAGAATACTCGTGAACTTTATATTAAGATAAAAAAGTGAGTAGAGAGAAGTATTTACACTCATTTTTATTTTATTCAACAACTAGTAGCGCTCCGCGGATTCACTCGCGTAACTCCCGATCCCGTGGGAATATCGGGATAAAAAGGAGCTTATAACTCTCCCAATGGATCAATGTATCCTCGTACCAAGTTTCATTAAAATCGGTTCAGTAGTTTCGGAGCCTATTCGTTACAAACAAACAAAAAAAATGGTGGTGACACACGGACAGACAGGCAGACGGGCAAGAAAGTAATCTTTTAAGGGTTCCTTTTTTACCTTTTGAGGTACAGAACCGAAAAACAAAAAAAATGTGTAGATAAAGTTATCACTAGTAGTCCGCCCCGAACTGAGACCTTACGAGTTATTTTTACCGATTTTTACTTTTCAGCGTAAAGTATGATATAACGGCGAAATACTTCAAATACTTCGGTCTATCTTGTTTAAATAATAGGTGCCTAGTATCACTCACTATTATCAGACCCTGGACTGGACATCGCTGACTCTATTATACTTTTAACGAATCCAAACGCGTTAGGCATAGGTATCTTGTCTAGAAAATGAGTTCCATAGCCTAATTTTCTTGGTCTCAATCACGTATTTATTTATTTCGCGTTTTATTGATACTCGAGAGAATAAGTACCTACAATGAAAGTAAATCGTGTGTGAATAAAAACTCCTATAGCCTTCTTCCTTCTATATCACCATATCGTCAGTACCTAGAGTACCTACTGATCAAGTGAACACGATAGACCTAACTTATCTAGGGCTGAGTTCATATAGCTTTCTTCCGGCTATATTACCAAACCCCAGATATCAGTTGCTTGTTTAACACCTAGAGTACATTCATGTGCCTAGAGTGCCTACTTATCAAGACAACTTTAACGAACATTAACGGTAGACTTATCTTGTCTAGAAGATGAGTTCATATTTCTTTGAAGTTGAATGGCTTCTTCCACCTTTATCACCAGATCCCAGATGTCAGCTGATTCTTTAGAAGCTATAGAATACCTACTCATCAAGGTGCTTTGAACGAGTACAAACATGGATATGACTATCTTAGACTTCTCAAGATCGTTAACTTCTTATTGTCACCTTTCTCATCGGGTCTTTATCATCAGACCTAACACTCAAATTTTTAGTACCTATATAGTATGTACTCATCATAATCTAACGAAAGAGGTAAAGAGAAGAGAGGCTCCTCCCTCGATCCAAATATATTAGAGAAGTTGGGACCTATATTATTGGTGGACCTATATGTCCTTTAATGAGTCCCTAACGTATTATTAAATAAAAATAATAAAAAGATTAGTCACCAGTTTTTTAATTAGAATCGCTAGCTCAGCTAGCAATACTATTTAATATTATCCACCACAATTGTTAACCAAACCTATCCTTGATTATGAAATAAATGAATAATTATGAATATGAAGCAAAGAGAGGTCTGACGATTTATGGGAAAGTAGATTAAGTAGACGCTTTTAATCTACAGTCTTCACCCAAGGTAGGTAAGTAGGTACATCCTGAGTGGCCCAGACGACGTCAACCATAGAAGGAATGTCCAATTTTCGCTTCGGCTTCCGTTTAGCTGATCAATAGCTGGTTCAAGCAACTCCTTCGAAGACCATCGGCAACGAACACAAGAGGGCATGACTTTGCACTCTAAACTTTTACGAATTATTTGAATTTTATTTAGGATGACCGTATTATTATTTAAATAGGTACCTTTTTTATCAATTTTAATCATAGTAGGTATCAAAGCTAAGTTCAATTCAATTCAATTCAATTCAAAAAACATGTAATGGTTTTGAAATTATCTGGAAATCATATTTTTTACGACAATGACAGAAAGAAAACATGTCATTTTGATTCTTGACATTGTCATTTTTTAATCATGAAGGTCTAAGCGTTTTTTTCCTTTTTAATACAAATGTGTTTGATATAAAAATGACCGCTGAGACGATAAATTCCTGTGGATTCCTTCCAGCTCCATCATCAGATCATTTCCATGGTACCATATTATTGTCACCAAAGTTACGCCCTTTCATTTGATACCCCACTCGGGTATATTTGCCCTATAGTTCGCCTGTCATATAGGTAGATCCTCTATTGCACCCCCTATCATCGAAGCCCCCTAACCGATCCCTCTCATGTTCGAACTTAAAAATTCTATGGACCTCAACTACCCGTATACCAAAAGTCGCTAAGATCAGAGCAACGGTACTCAAGTTATCGTCGAACAAATGTATGTTTGTTATAGATACATAGATATATAGATACATAGATACATAGGTACAACCGACCGACCGTCTCGCCACTAATTATAAGGTAACAATTCTTTAAATAAACAAATTATACCCATATTGAAAAATATAGGTTTGTATTATAGGCCTACCTTCTAAGTAGGTATAATAATTAAGGTACCCACCCCAAAAAAAAGGTTTCTTGAAGCAAGAAATAATCCCCTATGACACTAGAGAATTAATTTATTGGTTTTAGTTAATAATCCTTAAATGATAAACAGTACGCATTAAATTTACTTAATTTAAAATCAATATTCTTTATAAAGAATTCTGCTTATTATTTTTAAGAACTTATTCTTGCGCGTTTTTTCTGTGTGTACTTACAAATAAGAAGTCTTTCATACAGGAAGTGTTGTCACAATAATTTAGCAAAGGAAAATATTTAAAACTAACAAACAAATTCAGGTCACGGCTAAGTAACGTTGACAAATTATAAATATTGATATTGTGTAAACAAAGGATGCAATTTCGTCTTTCGTGCTGTTTGAAAATAAGTAGGTATATTAATTTATTTTTGCGGATATTATGAAATAACATTTAATGTATATATTTTATGGATAAACATACATATTATCTACTACATATTATATACAAGCGACGAATTGAGAACTTCCTTTTCTGTAGTCAGTTAAAAATTGCAAAGTAATATTAAATTCTGTAAAAAATAAACCTTAATCTACGTACTCATTATGTACTTATATACTTTGAAATACCTATTATTTCTTGTTGTCTGCAGTGTGTACAATTATTGTGTTATTTTAAGAATATAAACTTTCATAGACTTTTAACAAACTATGGGATAGGAAAAGGATAAGACATAGTTTTACGTTTTTCTTATTTGCAGGTTCAAGAAGACCGTATTTGTTGTAAATACATATACTTACATAACAAACCTGTATACTTAATAAACAAAAGCTCTCGTCTGTGTTACAGATTAAATACCTTGGAACAAGGAACAACACTTACCTTGAAGGAAAGGACACGCAAATTCTATTATTCATAAAATATTGTTGACTTTGAATTCACTGGAAAATATTTGCTTAACTTGTCTTGGGAAGTATTCGTAAACAATGAGTTGTGGATGGTTATGGTATATGTATATTTAACAAATAGGATAACAGTCAACAGCTGGAAAATGAAAATAAGTTAACGAAAATATACATACATATATCTATCTTTATTCACCTGTCACACAAAAATAATCGGTTCATCTGTTCGGGATGCCACAGACAGACAGACACACACACACACACACACACACACGTTAAACTTATAACACCCCTCTTTTTGCGTCGGAGGGTTTCAAAAACAAGTTGCATCAAATTCGGTCCAGTAGTTTTGAAACCTATTCAATGCAAACAAACAATAAAATCTTTCTTCTTTAAAAAGAAGAAAGATTTTATTTATTTATTTATTTATTTTGATTTTTTTTTTATTTTTTTTATTTAGTCTTAAAAGACTTACGATAGACAGGAATGAGTGATTCATCCTACAGAAATGCTTTTACTTACGTTAAGGTATATTAATAACATTCATTTTATATTAGAACACAATATTCAGTGAAATATGAAATGAGTGTTGTTTTAACGCCTAAAGCCGCGATTTTATCCACGGTCCAAACCGCCAGCGCGAGCGCACGGCGCCATGTTCTAACTATATCTACCCCTATTTACTGCAAGAGCCTACTTCGAAGAAGACGTAAATATATCTTCTATTACTCTAATATATAGACCACATTCATCGTTCCTTACAACTTTGTTCCGTCCACTAAGGATCATAGCAAAACTATAAATTCAAAATCTAAAAACGTACCTTCACACAGAAAGGTAGAGTCTATTTTAGTTTCAAACGTTAAAATTATTAAATATGCCCACAATTTTGCTATCGATCCTCGACATCCGCTCATTACAAGGTGGTGGAATGTTGTTCAACACATTTTACAATAAGAATAGTTAGTTGGAAATATGGACGAGTGAAAATAACTGCAATTTCATAGTGTTTTACTCTATAAGTAGATGGATTTATCGTCGATGATCATAGGTGGGTGTTGTGCACGGATTCAATCAACCATGAACGGATTGATCATTTTCTTATCATATTTATCTATCGATATACTTAGTATGTCCTACACTACGTCAAGAAGACAAAATAAAAATTGACTTATTAAAAATAAACCAAAGTATTTTCACTAAATTAATTTTGAATAAGTTTTGAATAAATTAGCTCAATATATTAGCTTTAGATTGAACTTTTATCAGAATCTTTAATCAAATAAAACATTATGACTAAATAAATATCTACTATAGATAGATAATTATATCTAAGAACGTAGGTATTGCGAATATTTTAATTAAGTAAATATAGATCCCATAAATCTTTGACAAATTATAATAATAGCCTGCCTCGCCTACTTACGATCAACCATTTCTAAATTCTTTATAGGTAACTGTTTAGGACCGTAGACGGGTATTTCTGACAATTCAAATATTATAAGAAAATACGGTTTACGATGAACTGTCCCCCTAACGATCCCCCTACGGAAAACGGTCCCCCTGTCAAGAACTTTTTCATGATTAACGGTTCCCCTGGACTAGGGGTAAGCACCTAGCCCAGGGGGCCGATAAGCATTGATTTCAATTAAATTTTGAAGGTCTGACGGACCTATGCTCCCCCAGGAGCCGTTAAGCGGTGAACTGTTTTAGATATTTTCACGCTCATCCGTCCCCTAAGTCAAAGACGTTCGAAAAACTAAACAAAAGACGATCGAAACTGTTACAAAAGACGATCGACAACAGCGACATAATTTAGTAATTATTTGTTTGTTAGAAAAAAGTAAAAACAGAGCAGCTTGTGTGCAGCAAGATTTCTCTAGCTACTCCAGAGGGTTTATTCAGGAATTAAATAGGAGAATACACATTGTGTATTAATGTGTATGGAGAGATAAAAATATACGCGTACCATCTTAAATTAATTTACTAACATCACTTATATTTTGTAATAAGTGTTTGTATAAGCTGTCATTAAATACATAGTAACATGCCTGCCTACTGTATAATCAAAGTGATTAGTTTATGGTAATCGCTAATCACTATTTTTTGATTCGAAATCAATTGGTATAAAAACGTTAATTGATTGGTTAAGTGCAGGTTTTAGAAATATAGACGTACCTGGCCTTAATTTAGTCCATGTGACTTCTTTCTTATTATTACACGTACTTATTTTTAATATATAGAGGTATACATAATCATATTAATTAATCTATGATAAGTACCAAAACTTGTAACATTTCAATGTATATAAAGAAATCAAAATAATATTGCAGGACATTCTACACATCGCTATCTAGCCCCAAGCTAAGTAACTAGACTTATGTTATGGGTTCTAGGCAAGACAACGGATATAATACTTAATGCTTTTCTTTACAACTTACTAGCGACCCGCCCCGGCTTCGCACGGCTGTATTATGCATGTATTATATCTAAAAACCTTCTTCTTTAATCACTCTCTATCTATTAAAAAAAACCGCATCAAAATCCGTTGCGTAGTTTTATACATAGGGACATAAGGGACATAGGGACGGCGAAAAGTAACTTTAATTTAAACTATGTAGTGAAGAAGCAAAATGACTACAGGTCATATCTAAAAAACTAAATTCCTATGAAGCAAACTACCTAAGTTCTACCTAGACCAGAAATAAATATCCGTAGATACTTGTCTAAGGGCTGTTTTCCGCTGTTTTCATTTTTGTGTGAGGATGGAGTAGGCTTGCCCAGCACCTACTACCCTCTCAGCTTAGTCAACGATGTTCAGAGGAAAGAACTTGTCAATACTTCTACAATAGAGCCAACTAAGCCGCGCGGGTTTAATTACGATGTTTTCCTTCATCGGAGCAATGTCAATTAGCGCACATAAATTTTTCTTATGAAAAATACATTGGTGCACGGCTGGCCTGGATTCGAACCCACGACCTTCAGAATGAAAGTCGAGGGATCTACCCTAAGCCAACACCGCTCTTACATAAATTCATAAGAAAACTAGCTGCGCCCCGCGGTTTCACTCGCGTAAGTCCAATCTTTCTCACCGTTTAAACCTTCCCTGGACTACGACAAACATTTCAAAACCGAAATCATCTAAATCGGTTCGTTCGTTCTGGAGTTATAGCGTCAGGAAGGAAAACCCGACTTATTTTTATATAATAGACTAGCTGTCCCGGCAAACGTTGTTTTGCTATTTACAAAAAAAAAAACCAAAAAAAAAAATAGATGTTGGCCGATTCTCAGACCTACTGAATATGCTCACAAAATTTCATGAGAATCGGTCGAGCCGTTTCGGAGGAGTTCAAGTTCGAACCCCGTGACACGAGAATTTTATATATATAGAGATAACTTCAAAATCATTGGTGCACGGCCGAGATCCGTAGGTATACAAATATTTATTTGAAGCAGGAATTGAACCTGATATTCTCACTATCTAAGCATACTAGAAACATATTGACAATCTATTATCTCAATAAACAGCATCCTTTGGCAGTGATATAGTCAGAATACAATCCGCTGCGATCTTCGATCTACTGATAGTGGTAGCCGCAGGGTACTCATAAATACACGGGACTGGTACATTCATTCCTAGGGTTTATAAATAGGTAGGTGTATGTTGTCTCTTCTTAGGGAATATCGCAGTTTTTTAAACGAAAATAGACAGGAAATTTAACATTTTTTTAGGGTTCCGTACCAAAAGGGTAAAAACGGGACCCTATTACTAGGATTTCGCTGTCCTGCTAGGCACTGTATCATGTAAAAACCATAACACCATATTGTACCCAGTTCTTCAATAAATATTTTCTGATTCTGATTCTGATTCTGATTCATCCGTCTGTCCGTTTGTCCGTCTGTCTGTCACCAGGCTGTATCTCATGAATCATGATAGCCAGAGAGTTGAATTTTTTTACGGATGATGCCGCTATAACAACAAATACTAAATACAGAAAAAAAAAACTTTTTAAGTAGGTATGTTTTTAGGAAGTTTAGCTATTTCATGTTTGTTGTTTACTTTTTAGGCAATATTAATTTTATATTCCCAAAAGGGTAGGCAAAAAGCTGTTAACTTTTTAACCTATACAGCCTCGTCTGACATACATTTTTTTTTGCATTTGTTTTTGCGTCGGGGGTTAAAAACAGAATCTAATGGTACGGAACCTGCGCAAGTCCGACTCGAACTTGGCCGGTTTTTAAAGTTAATTTTGAGGTCAAAAATAACTAACCGACTATACGACGAAGTCAAAAGGGAGTCTGTTCCCCCATATTTACTAAACTCCTTGTCATTATCTCATTTCAAACTATGATGAAATTTTGTTACTAAGTATGTACTATCGTTATTTTAGTTACCATCAATCAGTACCTGTACCTGAAAAAAAAATCCCATGAATTTCTTGGGCCGTCTTTTTATTGGTGGGCGCATTCCGAAGGTACACATCCTAACTTAGTTTTTAAGACGTTTTTATGTGATCTTTATACAAACTGTACCTATGCATTCAAAATTGTTTTTTAAAATTGACTTTGTACTTTATCAGTACTGTCCACTTGGTCGGCGAGGGGCTTCCTCTTTTCCCCTTTACGAAAAAAAAAACAATTCCAATGTATTCTTCGAACCAATAGTTTCTCACAACAATAACACTTGCTGGATTAAAGCCAATTCGCCGCCTATCATAAAAACTTCTACACAAAGCCTCGCCGGAATTGTCCATATTTCCGACAGATATTCCTTACCCAAGCTCCGAGTATTTTAAATTGAGTATCATCCCGCCCGATAAAGATCGCAAATACTAAAGTTAGAAGGTAGCCGGTAGTCTCATATACATCAACTTGTATCCTACGACAGCTATTTGACATTTAAATTAGTTATAAATAAATCAATATTGTAGAATTTTGCACACAGCGTCAGCTAGCCAGCCCAGAGGTTTGTGTTATGGTGGATATCAAGTATTATATCCAGATAACGGATATAATACAAGTAGCGGCACGTAAGTTTAGCGCTGAGCGAAATGTAGAGGGGATAGCTGCGCATGGGTACAGTCACGAACATTAAGTATAACTTTAATTAGTACCTATAACCAAAAAAAATTACGAACATATTTAAATAAATATAGTAGGTACTTAAGTCTATCACTAACCGAAACGTGGAAGATATATTAGGTACTGTCGCGCGCGCAAACATTAATGAATAGTTAATGTTAAAGTTTTGTATAGCTTGTAACAGTTTGTTTTACTATTCAAGATTAACCTCTTTTTTATTTTAATCAGGAAATGAAATAAACGACTTCCATACAAAGTTGATCATGTGACAAAGTGGATAAGTCTATAGGGGGTAGGAAATAATAATACATTCGAAATAATATTGTAATCGAATTTGTCAATTTTTGTTTAATACATGAACGGCAATAACAATACACTTTAGAACGCGACTGTACAGTCAGAAGTCCGCGGAGCGTCGTATCGGTGCGGGGGACGGAATACGACAGGCTACCAACCGGCGCAACGCACGCGCACCCTTCGTCCCTCTAGCACCCCTGTGATGCCTATTTTTTTACTTCTGCGCAATAACGGTCAGCGCTAAACTTACGTGCCGCTACTTATACTTTATATACTTTTCTTTTGTAAATATATAATAGAAACCCTGTCCAAATGGGCCCCGTCTCCCAATATGATCAAATGTTTTATTAGTTATTGTTTTGTTTACAATTTGTACCGTTAACATAATAAAAATAACAGTGAAGTCAATTTATCTCTTTTGGTGCTAATTTTGCCACTTTTTACACTGGTTTATCACATTATTTCTCGTTTAGCACCTAGACCTTTTTAGTACATTTTTGAGGTGCTGATCGTCCGGAAAAGGATCTATTACTTTCCAGTACCAAAAACCAATACCAGTGGTATTGTTTATTATCGTAATAAATATTTTATTCCGAACGAGTACCAAGTAAAAACGAATACCAAAACAAGTAGAATGATATGAGGTACCTACTGTCAGTGAAAATAGTTTTAAATTATTTAAGTTATTTCATCAACTGCAATTCAGGTTGCAGTTGATGAAATAACTTAAATGGTCGCGTATGAATAGGTATTTGCTAGGAAGGAGTGTTATATCTTAGGCCGCATTGTCACCTACCATCAGGCAGGTGTGATAGTGGTCAAACGCTGACCTATCATATAAAAAACAGACAAACAAATAAATTAAAATATAAATAAAACAAATATTAAAAAAAAACAGAAACATTTAAATAATGATATAGTCAAGTCGGTCACACTAATATCTAGAAACTATAGAAACTAAATCCTATTAGAAGCTATTTATTTTGATTTGCCATACTATGTTTGTTTCCAAGAATTCATCTCTATCGGCAACACTATCAATTGGTATAATAATATTATTGCATTGACTTGGCGTTTATGCCAACAAAACAATACAACTTTTTAAGGATTTTGTTTGCACGGCTCTTTACTCTGATTAGCTACGTACGATTTGAAAACAATAGAGCAAACTCCACCTTTTTAGCAGGTAAAAAATTTGGATTAAGATTTGTTTAGGTATGATCATAATATTAAATTATTAGTAAACTTAATTCTTTTTTTTCCTGACTGTACCAAAAGTTATGTTTTGGTATTCGTTGGGAATAAATTTAGTACATCATTCAAATATTTAAAATTTGGTATTCGTTAGTAATAGAAAAATCACAACGATGATAAACAAATACCATTGGTATTACTTTTTGGTATTAGAAAGGAATAGATCCGGAAAAGGTACGTTATATAATTAAACTTAAAAAGAACAGCCAGACCAGACAAATAAAGTTCTTTTTAAATTTTACGTTTAAGTTAGTTGTAAATAGGTCTGTATGCATGAGTTCTACCTACATAATTATTATACTTAACTATGAGGTATAGAAGTAGAAGAATTGAAGAATTGAAAGTCTTGTTGATTGATTGATTGATTAATAAGCAAAATAGTTATTATTACTACAGGTTAGAACTACCTATTACCTAAAATCTTGCATACATTAAATATTAACACAATATTAATTTGATCGTTTGTTAAAATGTACTTATACAAAAATAAATTTGGTAACCGACAATCAAGGTCGACATTGCTCTACGTAAATGTTAATGAGAGAAAACTATATGCAAGTTACAAGTTATTGCAAAAAAAATATCAATAAATCAAGGTGACTGTCACAATATAATAAACCAACATACTTAGGTATGTAAGGTATTGTATAATATCAACCCGTAATATTATATATAGCAAATTTTTTAAACGAAAAATCTCGTTAACTTTACTTATACTAGTAAATTGATGATTTAAAAATGAAAAAAAAAAACAATACAAATACAAAATAGATATACAAAAATAAATACAACCTCTAAACTTTGGTTTTCATAAACTAAAGTTCCCCACCTCACCTACGGATGTGAAACATGGTCCCTCACCAAAGCGCAAAGACAAAGACTACAGCGGTGCCAATTTGCGATGGAGAGAAGCAATAAAGAGACAAGATAAAATGAATAATTACTTATTATGAGACAAAACAAAACTTACTGATATTTTACTCAAAATAGACCAACAGAAGTGGAGATGGACGGGACACATGTTACGCAATAATAATGAAAAATGGAGCAAAACAGTGACAAATTGGTATCCTATAGATGGGAAAAGGAGAAGGGGAAGACCTAATGTGAGATGGGAGGATGAGCTGGTACTCACAGCAGGTCCATTATGGAGGAGAGTTGCCTGGGACAGGCAGCAATGGAGGGAGCTGGAGTTAAAACCTGTACTTACTTTTAGTATTTTGGAAATTTTAATAGGCAAAAAGTTAAAATTGAGCCACTGCTGCAGAGCTTCGTTGTAAACTAGTAGATTTTATGGTCATGCCAATTTTAATTATAAAAAAGCGGTATGAAATACCTTATAATCTGATACTTTCATCTGAAAGTTTAGCTACGCAATCTAAATGGCGAATAAAATATCAGTGTTGATCATTGCAGAATGTTTCGAGCGTGTTATTGTGTGATGACAAGCGTAATTTGTCTATTGAATTAATACTTTTATCTGTTTTCAACATTTTACATATTATTAACCTTGAGCTTTAGGTTTATTATGGTTATTGTCTTGTTGATATCAATAGACGCCACAGCTATAGAGACACTGAATGTAATTTCATAAAACAAAATAATTGTATTATCTAGCCTCCCAGAAAAATAATATTATTTTTATCACAGTTGCTCATAAAGTGGATCTATAAACCGCTTTTAGGCTTTTTACCCAACATATTACGCACACGTGCGTTTTACTTTACCGTAACGCACAAGTGCTGTAAAGTTATCCCGATAAATTAAATTCGTGTCTTACTGCTAATTACATGGTATGTAGATGAAACATTCTTTAACTGGGTTATAATGTTTTTGTTTTGATGTATAATATTAAAGAAAAATTGATTGCAACCTTAAACACAAATATTTTGTTAACATAAACCGCCTCTATGCAATGATCAATTTACCACACTTGTTTCGTAATGTACTATTATTTATTATTTAATTTATGTGTCTTTCCTCAAAAATACAAAATGAAAGTATCGTAGGCAAAAAAATCTAATTAAAATATAAACCAAAAAATTGTAAATATCTGGATCGAAGCGGCAATTGTTGCCATAAAATATAAACCATAGTTGCGTTTCGGATGCGGGTTCGATTTCCACCTAGTATTTGTGTACAAATATTTGTTCCTAATCTTGGTAAATACAAAAGAAAAGTATAGGCCATAACACAAGGCTAGTTGCTGAGATTAAGGCTAGATGGCCGTGTGTGCAATTTCTTGCAATATTGTTGTTTTTTGTTTGTTTATATTTTGTCCTTCTTGACGAACGACATTTGGTCATAAATGTACGAAATATTTAAATCATAAATGTTTATCTCTTCCATTTTACATTTATGTTTCTATGAATAGACGATTTATTGCGCAATTTTCTCATTACATTATTGATTTCACTAAGTTTCGTTTGATGCCCCCCCGTTGTGAGAGTCTCGACTTGTTGACTGCTCCTAGGACGCACAACAATTTGGTATAACAATAGTCAAAAATTAATAAAGATCACTTGATTTGGCATTGATTTTTTACTCTAACTACTTTCTATCCGTTTGACAAGAATTTTGTAAGAGTAAAAAGAAATTCAACTTATAAGATGGACAAGGAAGTAGAGTTTGTAGAGTGGGTGATAATATGATGTGATAGAGTTGACTTTAATAGTTTAAGATGAAGTGAGTTCTAAATCGAACGATTTTGGACTACTTGACCTTAGCTTTATTTTTATGGTTAGATCAGTAAAAAATGTACCTATAGTAAAAGTTTACAAGACACTCTAATCTTTCTTGGAAACCGAAACACGTATTAGAAAAAATTAACACGGTTAACTTATTGAGAAATAATCAATTAGTTTTGTTTAGAGATATAGTCACAATTACAAACTGTAATGTAATGCCAATGATATTTTCTATTCTTCGGTAGAACTTTTTTGTGTTAAATACTAAAAATAAACGGTGCTCACTTCGTTTATTTTTAGTACTTTTAGTATCACAATCCGACAGAAGTCTCTATCGGATTGAATAGCACCTTAAAATAGTTGATTGCTTAGTCATCATTTTGTAGAGACAAGCTTAACTTTATGGTTCAATGAATCTTCTATCGCCAATAACTATTTTTATACTACCCGTGCTAAATAATGTCTCGTAAAGTCAATATATCACTGAAACAAGAACATTGTCCTAAAAATGCGACAATGTGTAGGTTGGGACACATTCCCATAACTCTACGGCATACATGGCACGTTTGTACACTTTAGTAGGTACCTAATATGTTTTTATTTCTTTTTATTTACGATAAGTGAAGTCTAAAGGCCTATCCGCACAGTTCAGTGACGACGCAGTGCCGGCACAGTGCCGTACCGTGATTTTCCATCAGTGTCAGTGAATAATGATATTGTTTCATACTTTTTGTACTAGACTATCCGTACTGGTCAGTGACAGTGATGTTCAGTGTTCTGTCAGTGCTGCTCCGACGTTGCTCCGACGCTCGCCGTGATCCGGCGTGAATTTGTAGAGGACAATATTTTGCCTGACACGGTCGCAGTGTTTCAAGATGGCCGACGAAAAGTAAATTGAATTGGTTCGTGTATTGTCAGTATTTAACTCATTTTTTTAGACGATCGACCCCTAGATACATTCATTTTCCTTATAACCACAGTCAAAATATCGGAAATTTTGCGGTCGTTATCTTTGCTCGCTCTCGTTTTTTTACATAATATAATTTCAAAAACCGCCCAAGCGCGAGTTGGACTCGCGCACGAAAGTTATGGTAACCCTTGCGATATAGTACCTACTAAAAATCACTGCGCCGTGTGTGGTTGTCGGTACTGTCACTGACATGTACGAATAGCACATCACAGCACGGTACGGTACGGAACTGTCGTCACTGTGTCGTCACTGAGTTGTGCGGATAGGCCTTATGAACAGCGAGAAAAACAGTCATTGACCTGTGGGTATTATGTATATTATGTTGCAGTCAGAACTCTTAATCGGTTCAAAGTACTCCAAACTACTTTTGACTGAGCAAAACAGTCAAAACTAGTTTCGACCGAAGAGGTTGGTCAAAAGTAGTTTTGACTGTTTCTCAGTCAAAAGTTTTGACCGGTAATGATTTTTGACTGTAACATAATATAGGCTACATTACACTGAACTGCACTGAAATAAAACGACCCTTGTAAGTTATTCAATGTCCATTTAAACTACATTTTCACACTGCTCTAGCACACTCTACGACAGAATTATATGCTTTTAATCATACAGTGCTTAAGTAGGTCAGATAAAATTAAGATAGATAAATACTTTATACTTTATTAAATACAACAAGCACAATTAAATTAATTTGAACCTCTTTTATATGAAAGTTTTTGCATAGCTAATTCTAACACAGAAAAGTATCGCGTTGAAGTCTTTAGTATGGCGTTTTCTCTTCATCTCGATGCAGAAATCAAATTTCATTGTCAATTTCATATTCATTCTTTACTTAATTCTTACCGATTAATTCTTCACGTGTCTTTTTGTAAAAGAAAGACACATTTATTTAAATTTATTAATATTTATACAAATATACACCTACAAGTTTTCACCACATTCGTAAAGGTATGAGAAGCGCGCATACGCACAAATAGACTATACCTACTACCTTCATTAATTTAATTAACTACTACTTTTTAAATCTAGTTGGTTTGTTTTTTAATCTGGCGTAGGTATTACAGTCACACTCCTGCACAGCATCTTAGAGATCGTTCTCAACAAATGTAAATGCGGTCAAGGTTGATTTGTAAAGCACAAAGCTCCCAATATTTATTTTTCAACCTAATCTATTTACTTTAATATCAATCTCTGTAATTTCAACACTAACAGAGCTAACACCAGATCGACACTAAGAAAACAAAAAGTATCTTGAACTCTTGACCCCGTTGATTTATTTGAAAACATTAAAAACATGCAATTTATTTTGTGATAACCTTTGAATGGCGAAACTGTGAAAGAAAGAAAAAACTAGTACACGAGCAATATTTCAAGAATTAATCTTGATAAGTAATCACAAAAGTGGTGTCACAATATGGATTCGGTTTTGTGTGTTGCAAGTGCTTTATGTTCTTTATCAAAATACGGTTACGGAGTACCAACACATAACTGTTTTGGAAACATAAAATAATATTGTCTGATACAGACATAACCGTGTTGAATAAAAAAATACTTAACAGACATCTGTAAAAAAAAACATAAATAACTACTTACACAATTCAGATTTATAGCCCAAATTAGTAATATATCTATCAGCTACCGGCAGTTACCAATAACCCTGTATAATAGAAATAGCAAGCCGTTGAGGGCTACTTCTGTGCACCATTACAAACCACTTTAGTTCTACGACTTTAGGAAATTCGAACATTAAAAATAAACAGATTAGGTTAGGTTTACCTGAAAATCAGTTGATACTTACACGGAGAGGTCATTAACCATAAAATGTTACTTATTTTTTAAGTTTTATCTACTGTTCTAGTCTAAATGAACTTTGTTTAAAAAAATCAGCTGTTTTTTAAATTTACATAACCTTACAATTTTAAGACACAAAAGTTGATCATTAAGGTGCACAGAAGTAGCCCTCAACGGCTTGCTATTATAATTACTTACCAATATCCCTGCATAATAACATTTTTAGATATCTAAAAAAACACCTGGGAAGCTGAAAGAGGTCTTTAATTTCGATCATCAATGGTTCCTGAATGGGTGAATTAGACAACAACAAAATATACAAAGATCTTTGTATATTTTGTTGTTGTCTGATTCAAAATCTTGACAAAAAATGAAGTATAAACCTTAATTATATTTATTTACTTAATTAACTCTGATCCCCAGGCTATGCAAATGGATACGAAAGAATGTCTGAATCATCACATCACATCAAAGTCAGGTGTGTTAATTCGATTCGACAGACTTCGCAAAACTTAAGGAAGACGTTATGCGCTGGCTATCGGCGCCGATTTGTGCTGGTAGCACGCCGTTACACGCCGGTAAGTCGACTCCAATATGAATGCATATGAATGCACCGAATTCAAGAACTACAAACTGAACGTTTTGTCAGTTTGACGTTTCGGTAGGTAATTAAAGATCAAGTTTACCAAATCGTGTTTTTACAAGTTAAAGCCCTATGACAGTCTCCAGACTTTTTACATCTATAGACATCAGTATATCTGGTATGAATATTAACTTGCTAAGTCCACCCGTTCCTGAGAAAATCGGTGGTGACACTCGGACAGACGGACAAGAAAGTAATTTAGTGATAAGGGTTAAAAAGTGAGCATTCTTAGTAAACAACGAAGTTACTCACGGTTTATTTATTTATTTTATTATCTTAGGAACACCCACAGCTAAAACTACAAACTAGAAACAAAAATATAAATCAGATAGCCAATAACGGGTATCCACAACTAGAACTAAATTGAGGTAAAAAAGCAGTTATTAAACGATATCTGAACCAGAATAAAGATTTACATATTAGGTACAGAGAATCACATGTGTTAAAAACCTAACAAGCAACACTTAATTAAACTCGGCCGTAGACAAGTCTGTTGTTTGCAAAGTGATTGACAACTAAAATTCCATCGGATGTAGGTTATTTCTCAGGGCCTAGATCCAAAGCAATATGCTGTAATATAGCCTAAAGCGCTTCACGGACGGATAAAAACAGAAACCATCGTGCTACCGTTTTCTAGAAAATTGCATTTCCTTAGTGAAAGTTAGTACCTAAGTTAATGATGGGGCGCAGGATTCATTCGTGCCAATCTAAGGGCGGTATTGCACAACATAAACTTACTGTACGACTACTTACTTTCTAATGGTTATTTATTGTTTAGCAAAATTATGTGATGAAAGAAAATTAAAATAAGCATCATTATTTCTTACTTAAACACCCTTTCACATAGCTAGTTCCGACACTTTCTGTATAATTATAACTATTTATATCACAACATATTTATCATACAATTTGAGATACATTACTCGTTCTCGACTAAAAAGTCTCCTTTCTTAATTAAATTATCCTTTCCCTAAGTAATTATTTCGTAGTTAAAACCGGACAAGAAAAGTCTAGAAAGTGTTAATTATTGTTTGTAAAGTTTCAAGTAAAACATTTAATTAGTCGTCTGATAATAACGCAAGGCGGCCGCAGCGCTGGTACAAAGTAATATAATTTGTCAAAGAGATTGTTCGAACCCGTACCACATTTGTAATAGATAATGAAAACATAGAACGTCTAGGGATCCGTGTTTAATTTAACTATATAATTTTTTTTAACTTAAATCCATCATTGACCTGTTTTACTTATATTAAGTTGATTCAAGCGAGTCCGATCTTGAGGTACGACAATTTCGTAGGTACAGTCACATTACCAATTAGCTGAACCCCACGTGATCTAGAGCTCACTCGCAAATCTGTAAAATTGTAAAATAATGTTACATAATTCTGTTTTTTTTTTAAACAATATGCTTTAAAATACAATCACTACATAGTATAAAATAAAGTCACTTTTCGCCTATGCTTAGATCTTTAAAACTTCGCAACGGATTTTGATGCGGTTTTTTTAATAGATAGAGTGATTCAAGAGGAAGGTTTATATGTATAATACATGCCTAATATAGCCGTGCGAAGTCGGAGCGGGTCGCTAGTATACAATATAAAAAAAAAATAACAAAATAGGTAAATACTATATTTTTTACAGATACAGGTCACGTTGGGTTCAGCTAATTGGTAATGTGCCTGTACGTGGGTGGTAAGTAAGGGCGATGCGGGAGCGATAAACCTACCACAAATGTCACAAGTAAACTGCGTGCTCGGAGATGTTAGGGGCAGAACAGCACATTGGTGAATTGCGAGCTAGCTGCTCAATTTAGATGGTATCGCGAGCAACCACTTCACCCCAAAAAGTCACCATCTAAAGGTCCTGGTCTTCCGACTCTTTGTCCAAGTCTGTGGGTTAATTTAGCGAACGTAATAAAGGGTGCTCGACCTACGTACTAACGTCCTAGTAGGTATTCACTAAAAAATAATGTTTTAAAAAGCACATTTGTATACCTAGTCTTCTTATTTTCTGAAAGCTTTAGCGTTTAGTTTCTTAATAACACTAGTAAGCACTAATAATATAGTACCGACCATTGTCTCAAAAGGCAATGCAGGAGTCGTAAAAAGTAATTCTCTCTGAGACGTTGCAATACGCAGTACATGAAAAACTGGTCACGGAACCTTCTACGAATTAATTAGGGATCCTTTTTGCTTTAAGCTGCTCGTAATTAATGGTTTTGTAGATAAGCTTTATATTGATGATTACATGGACATCTTAGTTAATAATCAAGTGGTTTATTTTGGATTGGATTTGGTCAATGACTTGAAAGGCTTCATAAGGTGTCAAGTTTTGGTTACGTCTCTGATAAGTAGGTAATTACGTAGTTCTTAAATTGAATGACTAACAATTATGTTAATTTAATAATTTTATTAACTCTAGTAGAGTTGTTCATATAACGTAACGCAACATAAAGAGATTAATAAAGATTTAAGACTACTTAATAAAACATCAATAAAAATTGAATTAGCCAAATCTAAACGGTTTGTTTACATTATAAACGGAAGCTTTCTCAAAAAATATTTACCATCCAAAGAGTCGCAAATGAAATTACGTAACTAGCGAATCCGGCAGTCGGGGTACCACAAGCTTCCTAATACCAACAATTATAAATTATTTAATCAACTTGTGAAATGCCCAGATTTATGGTTAGTTCGTGAATCGTGACGATTCCCTTACGATGATAAGGCAGCTATTGTTTAATGAATTATGGCTGATATTTTACTAGAGTAAGGAGCTTTTGTTAACTAAACGTTTAGGAAGTGACTGGATGATAAACGAGGTCGGAAAACATTGCACGAAGTAGCGAAATAATGCAGTTATTTTTCTTTAACATACAAACGGTTATAAAACGGGTAAAAGCTTTTACATGTTTTTATCCGCAGCACGGAAGAAAACCAATTATTTAAAATCGTATTAATAACATTCATACGACTTTTATTACAATTTAAGAACAACATAAGCTCTAAACAAAAGATGATTAATAAGTATGGCTTTCTCCTGACGGGTGATGTGCCGCATTCATTTTTGTGGCATCCAATCATTTATAACGCTGGTCGTTTTATAATCGCTTGAAGGAAAGAACATTTAAAACGCATACGGTACGCATAAGCGTGGGTTAATGTTAAACGAGTTTGTCCCTTATTTTTTAGAAACATTAAGTCCAAACAAAAGTAATAAATAGACGTTCATTATTCGTAATTTGTAACTGGACATTTACGGTGTTTTTAAGATTGATCGATATATATTTGTAAGTCGTTTAACATGATGACTACGGCTGTCCAATGTACGTGGATTACTTGATGGCGCCTAGCGACTGTTCGTCGAGCTAGTTTTACCGGATCAGTTTCCTAGTTTAACTATCTTTAAAAACCTTGATGGAAATAGTTTACAGTTAGGTGCATTAGTAGTAAAATATTCGATTTATCTCTTACCTCACCTCAGGTAGTCAATTCCGAGGTAAATGACTAGTGATTTGTAGAAATCTAGGTGTAGCTGTTAAATTGAAATTCGATCTAAGTACTTGCTACTGTTGGAAACCAAATTTATTTTAGACTAGATTTGACTCGCAATTGCGTCTGTATGGGGTTTGAATTTTTCAAAATCCTTTTTTAGCGGAAGCCACTATATAATAACTATCTGTAGGATGTACTAAATTTTAGCACGATTCATTGATTGGAGTTGTACAGTATGGATCTTAAGTAAGTTATCAGTTTGCTACAATAATACTATCAACAAGTATTGGACTTACAACCTTCTTCTAATAGACGTTATACACAAACATAAATATTTGAAATAAAAGTACTCAGTGTGATTCTTATTTTCAACATCTATGTCTTTAGTTGGCCGAGTGGTATAAGCCGCCACCCGCTACACCAATCGACGTCGTGGGTTTGACCAACAGGTTACGTTGTTATAATGTTCAAATAGTGCTGCACAGGATTGTAAACGTTACGGTGGGTAGAGACTTTTGACCGTTGATTGTACGTTGATATATCAATGAGTCAGCCTGCCTAGCATGAAGACCAAAACACGATACGATAAAGCGATATAACTACATCAACTCTCAAATTAAGATAGATAAAGCCGTCATGTTGAATTTTTATCATAATTTTTATCGCAATTTATAATAAAAATTCAACATGGCGGCTTTATCTATCATATTTTGAGAGTTGATGTAGTTATATCGCTTTATCGTATCGTGTTTTGGTCTTCATGCTAGGCAGGCAGGACTCTGAATTTCTATATTTATAAATGAAAATAGGACTTTCTATATTTACCTATAGATGAAAACAGCTACAATAGATCGATGACTTAAATATAGTAAACCACTTCTAAATATTAGTCAGTTTTCATGCTGTGGTTACCTATGAAATATCTACTCTACCTTTCATCATACGTGTGTCTTCTTCTAGATTACAAAGGCTCTGATGACAATTGTCATCTGAACGAACCCACTGACTAAATAAACAACAATAGCAAACGAAAGTTATTCATACAAACATTCACCAATTAAATTACAAGGCGATATCGAATTACATAGTTTATCTCACAATTAAATCTACATCTTGATTATTACGATAATAGAAATAACAGTTTAATAGAAATGTCATTGTGGAAGATAATTATATGGCATAACAGTTAAGAAGTCAGCTTTCTAGAAAGGTAGCCGCAGAAGGGTGAGCTAGTCGTCTAATTGGGATCAGAAATCGCACAAGGGGCAGTGTCGAACTTGAAATAATTTCGACAAATAAATATAAACATTATACTATACTATCGACCCGTCTCGGCTTCGCACGGCTATATTATGCATGTATTATACACACAAACCTTCCTCTTGAATCACTCTATCCATTAAAAAAAACCGCATCAAAATCCGTTGCGTATTTTTAAAGATTTAAGCATACATAGAGATATAGGGACATAGGGACGGGGAAAGCGACTTTGTTTTATACTATGTAGTGATAGTGATTTTGAGCGTTAGGTCTATACCTACTCGTACTATTTCACAACTGGACATAAAGGTATATAAATAGATATTAGATTTATTTAGATTTCGGAGTCATACTCATCTATAAGTAGGGGTAGTAAGTAGTAGGCGACCCAGTTGACACAATGGTCACCATGCCGGACTGCCAAACACAGGGTTGCGGGTTCGATTTCCGCCACAGACATGTATTTATGCTTAGATATTTGTCTGTGGTCACGTTGTTTCTATGAATTATAGGTATATATTTACAAAAGAAAAGTATATTATTATAAGTAGTATATCCGTTGTCTAGCACTCATAACACAACTCTAGTTACTTAGCTTGGGGCTTGATGGCGATGTGTGGAATGTCCTGCAATATTAATTTATTTATTCACCATCGATTTTATATATGGGAAATCACACCAAAAACTTTTAACTTTAGGTAGGAAGAATGGACAAAAATTTCTTGAGACATTTGCTTTTGCAAAGAAAATATTATTTTTATTGAATCATATTGTTATTTTAGGTAGAGAAATAACTGTGATAGCACTTTGGCTCACATTCAAAAATAGTGAAAATGTGTGATGTTCACACACTGAAACACTTTTATTAAGGTAATTTTTTTTTTTGCCTTATTCCGTCCCTAACTCCGACCCTGTCTCTCTGAAACAGTTCTAGTTTGATTTAGTGCGACCGTTCACTCGTGCCTTATTACGACCACCTAAACAATACTGTTCACTTAATGTAATGGCTTATTTACTCTGTCGATGCCTTGCGGTTATTAAAATCTAGGTTCTAATATTAGGTTTCAAGTGATAGTGACACTGAGATTAGTGGTTGTTTGTTATATTATGATAATATTAGCGACCCGCCTGGTTTTACACGGGTAGCAGAGGAAAATCCGTTCAGTAAGTTTTATGTTTAGGTACACTTAAACTTACATTTTCTTATCGATAAAAAAAAGGGCGTTCACAAAGATGAAAATATCGAAAATAGCATTTATATAATTAATAAACCACCCTGGAATTGGAAGTCATCTAGAAAAGAAAATGTTTTATGAGTTTAAGTTTAGCCCTGATGTATCCGATTTACACTATTCAAAATAACTTGATATTCGAGCAGTGTACCAGGTTATATTTCTAGGTATTTTTACTAAGTAAAATATTGATATTATTTCTCATATCAAGCTAAAAGGATTCCCAGAAGGAAACTAGCTCCAAGAATGACACAGAACACTGTACAAATGGTCACCTATAATTCCTTGAAATTAACTAGGTGTCTCATCAAAATATAATGTAGGTATCTACAACAGCACACATCGATAGAAACAAAAAAAATAACATACTGTTATCAATATAAGTTAAACCATACTCCAGACTTTACTGTCGGCCGATCGATGATTGATCGACAGCTAGTTTTCACCCGTGATTTCGTCTGCGTGGAGTTCAATCTTACAAAATACTTTCTTAAAGGATGCCTCCGTCATAATAGCTAGGTAGGTACTTCTGAACGAAAACTATAGAAGACTACAAAAAGGAGCTATTTCCTTAGATTTGCCATACTATTTTTGTTTCCAGGAATTAATCTCTATCAGCAAAATCAATCAGCATCACTCAATTGGTATAAAAATATGGGATGATTATTTTTTTGCAAAATCAACAGGTTCGATTCCTGGCCAGGGTAATGACTTTTTTAAAAATCTAATGATGCAATTTTAGTTTTTTTTTCAAAATCGGGCACTCAACTCCTTTCAGCATTATTCGTTATCTCTTATAGTTTGGGATATAGCCCTGAAAGCCTACATGGGCTTTCAGGAATATATCAATTACGACTAAAAACTAGCCTTTCATTTAGCTTATATTTAATTAAATTAAAAATTAAATTCATCCTGTATAAGCCAAACGAAAGGATTGATTTTACCCTAAAAGTCTATATCTGTCTTATTACATAATGTATAAAATAAATCTTCGAGACCCAGATTGCTAAATATTCGCCAACGGACAGCTAAACTCGGCACCTCCATAATGTTGACACTAATGTTATATGACACCGCTTTGGGTCAATACATGTCTCCATTAATTTTATCTGACACCTACCATATTCAAAATATTAATAGATAAATAGTCGCATAAGCAAAGTACGTAAAAGTAAAGAAGTAAGTACCTAGGCTTTATCTAGTACTAGCGACCCGCTCCAGCTTTGGACGGCTATATTATGCATGTATTATACATATAAATCTTCCTCTTGAATCACTCTATCTACTAGAAAAACCGCATCAAAATCCGTTGCGTAGTTTTAAAGATTTAAGCATACATAGGGATATAGGGACAGAGAAACTTTGTTTTATACTATGTAGTGATGTAGTGATAGTGATAGTGAAGTAATAATTAGTATAAAATTAAGTGAGTTGGAAATCTTCGGAACTTGCCTTGCTTAAATTAAAGTTAATTAAACATTTAGAGCGTCTTGTCGACGCTACTGGGCTACTGGCGATCCTACAGCTGGCGATGGCGGCTTCTTATCACCGAGAGTTAAGATCGCTGCATCCGTAACGTGATCTTTCCCGTCCCGGACGGGACGTGACAATTTCTTGACAGAATTTCATATAATAACACTCCCGACTAATTCAACTTTCAAACAAAAAAAACTAAATCAAAATCGGTTCAGCCGTTCGGGAGCTACGATGCCACAGACAGACACACACACACACACAGACACGTCAAACTTATAACACCACGTCGTTTTTGCGTCGGGGGTTAAAAATATCACGTTCCGTCCGGCACGGGTTGTATGCAGTGACGTTTAGTCTCGCTTTTCAGCGAGGGAATGCTTGTATGGGATGGGAAAGCATCTTAGGGACATGCATCGAGAGGGTGTCACCGACAACTTTCTTTGTTTCGAATAGGCTCTAACCGTCTATTAATGCTTAATATAAGGATTCTTTGATTCCGAGAACCGCATAAATAAAATAAATAAATATTGCAGGACATTCCACACATCGCCATCTAGCCCCAAGCTAAGCAACTAGACTAGTATGTTATGGGTGCTAGACAACGGATATACTATACTTATATACTTTTCTTTACCACAGACAAATATCTAAGCATAAATACTTGCTTTGCTTTTTGTATTTATATGTTCCTTACTGTGTTGTACAAATAAAGTTATCTATCTATCTTGCCCGAGGCGGGAATCGAACCCGCAACCCTGTTTTGCAGTCCGGCATGGTGACCATTGTGCCAACTGGGTCGTCAAAAAAAAAATCCGTTGCGTTGTTTAAAGATTTAAGAATACATAGGGACAGACAGAGAAAGCTACTTCGTTTTATACTATGAAATGATTCTCCGGAGTACTTACGTGGGTGAAACAACAGAGCACTGCTAGTATAGTTATCAAATATGGCACGCCATTTAAGTCTTCCATAAACAAATTGCATAAGGTGCGTAATTCTCATACAATGTGAACTTATCACGGTCTAATAACTCTATGATATTATACGTATAATATTAATTAATAAGTTACGTTGGTTCAATAACTTGTATTTGAGCAATTAAAACATCAACTATAGTTAATTAAATAATGTCTTATGTAATAAAAGGTTAACAACGCTGCAGGTAGTAGTATCTATGCTTAATATTATAAAGTTTGTTTGTTTGTTTGAACGCGCTGATCTCAGGAACTACTGGTCCGAATTTGAAAATTATTTTTGTGTTGGATAGTACATTTATCCAGAAAGGCTTTAAGCTATATAACATCACGTTGCGACCAATAGGAGCGAAAAATCAGTGGGAAATGTGGAAAAAACGGGCAAAATTTATCATCTTCGAGGACTTCCGTTGTTTGTTTGAACGCGCTAATCTAAGGAACTACTGGTTCGAATTGAAAAATTCTTTTTGTGTTGGATTGGATAGATACAGCTAAAACTAGCTATATATAAATAATATATAATGAATATTTATAGGCTATTAAAGTTCACATCTTAAGTTTTGAAACTAAATATTAAGAGATCAGATAATAATGAAAAGATTATTGAACTTTGCCACCAATTTATCAAACAATTGCAGTCTGTCAAGATTTCCTAGTACGAACGAACTGTAGGTATAGGTATCTACAGGGTTATTGGTAATTATACTAGCAAGCCGTTGAGGGCTACTTCTGTGCATCGTAACAAACAACTTTTGTTCTACGACTTTTAGAAATTCCAAAAAAAAAATGTGAAAATTTTGAGGTTTGGTTAACTTAAAAATCAGCTGTCCTTACACGGAGAGGTCATTAACTTAAAATTTTACTTATTTTTAAAGTTTTATCTACTGTTCTTAGTTTGAATGACCTTTGTTTAAAAAAAAAAAGCTGCTTTTCGAATTTACATTACCTCAAAATTTTCATTTTTTTTTTCAAATTTTCAAAAGTCGTGTAACAAAAGTTGTTTGGTTCACAGAAGTAGCCCTCAACGGCTTGCTAGTATAATTACCAATAACCCTGTATACCTACCTACGAGTCAATTTTCAAAGGTATTGCCAAAGGTCGGTGCAAGTCGGCCAGTTACGTAACACACCCACTCTTGACATTTGCAGGGCTGCGCAGGAGTGGACGGATGACGATCGACGTACGTCACAATGTTCAACCTCAAGGAATTCCCTATTACATCACTCGTTTCGAAACTCAAAGGGAACAAGATGTGTTAATATTATATTTTACTCGCAGCGCTCCGCGGTTTCACCCGCGACTCCCGATCCTATAGCCTATAGATAGCCTTCCTCGACAAATGGACTGGATAGTAGTAGTGAATAGGCTCAAAAATATATTTTTTTAATTCGAACCAGTATTTCCTGAGATTAGCGCGTTCAAACAAACAAACAAACTTTTCAGTTTTATAATATTACCTAGTATAGATTTCTTCCACCTTAATAGAAAACATGGAACATAAAATTTGTAGCCGTACGCAACTCGGACATAATAGTCATGTTTTTGTGTTGATCTTAAAATACTTGAATTATTCTAGTCATGTCGTTGAATCTAAGAAAGATTGAGACTACAAAGCTTGAATTTATCAATTAAATTACGTTTCATAACACTATGCAGGTCGGTAAGGATTTTTTATTTGTGTAATTCAGATTTTTTTTAAATGTCTCATATCACGGAACATTGAGCCCCAGACCTTTGGAAGGCGTGCGTAGAGTCGAAGCCAACACTTAGAGGACCTTTACAATAACAAAAGTATGATGTGGACACCAAAAAGGCGGTTATCCCTCATCATCATCATCATCTTCTTGCCCTTATCCCAATTTATTTGGGGTCGGCGCAGTATGTTGTCTTCTTCCATTCACACCTATCATCTCATCGTTCACATTCATCTCTCTCATGTCTTGTCTCACGCAGTCCATCCATCTTTCCCTGCGGTTATCCCTGTTTGCTCTATAAAATGCATCCAAGGACAACCTCCGGTTTGGATAGAACTATTGATAAACTACAGGAGAAAAATACTTGGGCTACTGTGATGGGATGGTAGTGGACTGGTTATTGGGAAACTATGGATACTCTGGGACCTGCCGTAACAATGTCCAACAAACAAGTGAAAATGGCAGGAGGAGACTCGCCAACTCTCAGACTGGGTCACTACTTAAATTATTATTGAACTAACAAAATCTTGTAATTTGTTTTACATTATGACATTTTCAACTGCATGGTTAGAAAAACCGTATACAAGTTAGTATGTGGGAAGTAAAGTTGTCTGAGTTAGTGCAGGACCTGAGTATTTCAGGGAACCTGCATTCTACAAGTTATCTTTTACGGATGTTGTGTTGTTCAGACTGACATGTTGTGGGCTTGACAGTTGCATAAGGGAACACTTTTTATCTTGTCGTTCCAACAATGCATGCAGTCATGCTCCAGAACGAATCTATTTTGACGTTGCTGTGTTTTGATAAGTAACCCCTCGCAAAAACGACGGGGTGTTATAAGTTTGTCTGTGTATTTGTGTGTGTGTCTGTCTGTCTGTGGCATCGTAGCTCCCGAACGGATGAACCGATTTTGATTTTGTTTCTTTCGTTTGAAAGGTGAATTAGTCGGGAGTGTTCTTAGCTATGTTTGATCAAAATCGGTTCAGCCGTCTATAAGGGGTTTACTACGCCATATCGAAACACGTTTCCACCTGTCCTGTAACCTATCAGACGCTCCTGACTATGCCCGTCTTGGGAAAGCAGTCACAATCCACATTCTTACAACAATATTATTATTGCATCACAAACGGAATATATATTACTAGCGACCCGTCCCGGCTTCGCACGGCTATATTATGCATGTATTATACATATAAACCTTCCTCTTGAATCACTCTATCTATTTAAAAAAACCGCATCAAAATCCGTTGCGTAGTTTTAAAGATTTAAGCATACAAAGGGAAATAGGGACAGAGAAAGCGTCTTTATTTTATACTATGTATTGATGCACCAACATATAAACTTATTGGTATTTTAGAAATATTTATTAAAATTTTGATTGAATCCGGTGTTACTTTTCGGAACTCCATATCTGTAATGGAAGTATTAATATTTAGTTTTTAGTTCCGAGCCTTTTCTTAAAATTTTGTTTTACTTTAATCATTTTTAACAGTCTTCAAAAAAAGGAGCGAGATCCTACTCCTTTTTTTATTTAATTCGTCGTGTGTATACTTTTATACTCTGATTTAATTTTCAAAAAGCTATATCTATATCGCATCCATTAAAGTGTTGTTTACAATCCTAGATGATATATTGAGGACAATATTTTTGTTTCAGGTTGCTATCTATTTGATATTATAGTTACGTACCTATATTGTTGTTAGGTAATCATAACATTATTCCAATATTTTCGATCAAACATTTCTAATTTGAAGTTACTGCCGTTGCTACCGTAATGTAATTATATTTTCGTTTCCATAAATTAAGTAATTGATTCGTATTGTAGATAGTAACAAACATTAAATTAATGGAAGACTCAGGTACTAACTATAGGTTCAGAACTAAAAGTATTGATCAAAGTAATAGTTGTGTGTGAAAAATGCCGCTCATTTCTGTTCGTGTAAACCCTCTTGAAAATGTTGCAAGTACTCTGTTTATCGATCCAATTTCTAATTTTTTCATCTTCCTCGAATGTGTTTTTGGTTTGGAAAGAATTTCTGTTCAGAGAAAAACCATATCTCTACGTTTGATGATGTTTCTTTACAACATATTCATAATTTGTACAATAGTTTACGTTACATTTTATACGGAATTACGTGATAAGCTTAACTTGTCTATTTATACAACTGTAATGAAATATATAATTTGTTTAATTTGTTGTTGGTTGCTTAACAAACCTCTAAGGTGTTATTATATTGAATTGAATAATTTTGACAATGCTGTCGGCTGCAGGCCTTCCCTATCTAACCGAAGCATATACAACCTGATACAAATGTGTGTTATAATAATTTGTATTACATGCATCTATATAATACCATCTAATCTTCACATATTAAAAACATTTCCCGCCGTATTATTACCGTTTCGCATAATATATGTTATAGAACTTGGATATTATGGGCACTTACTGAGTCTTCTTACCCCAAGATTAAAATTGATTAATTATTATATTGAATCTACAATGAATTCTAAAACATCAGAATCACAAAATACTCTGAAAGAGTATAATTTAAAGAGTGCAAATTTTGAAATAAATAGACAACGAAATGGTGATATGGGAAAAATAATGGATGTTTATGAGATTATTGTAAGGGCTCACGAATATTTAATCGATTCTTTGAAGTGGCAGGTAAAAGAAAATATTCACTTTTTCTTTCAATATGATGTTAAAATATCAACTTATTATAAAATCTAAGTATTTGTTTCAGTTTCTGATCTCCATAGTACTACTCTTCATATCATTGTTAAACTTATATTTTCAACTGTCGATGTACGCATTGAATGCTAAGGTAAGACACGATTTCTGCATCCTTTTTTATAACACACGATATTTATAAATAAATATTGTACAATTCTAACAACGGACGGTTTTTCTTTTTCCATTCTGCGTATCTGCGTAATATTAATTTTTTTTAGCATATAGTTACTTAAGTTAGACTTTATTTTGTATTTTTTTTATGTAATCATTTTGTGTTTTGTTTTTATGGTGCATTAAAGTGTTTATCTATCTATCTATCTATCTTGCCAGCGTCTACTCCAGTACTTTTTTCAGTATCTTCAAATTATTATTTTCTTGTGATCTTTGAGGAATATTTCAGCAAGAGGGTAACAGAATTGACTTATATTAGAGCAGGCTTTTTTGTGACAGGTGTTCAACTTTGACTTGGCTTTAAATCTGTCCTTGGCCCTCGTGATCACAACCCCTTTACTGGCACCTTGTGCTTTTGGTGATTGTATCCAGAAAAACGTACAAAGATTCAGAGAGCTACTAGCTGCTAAGCTGTATGAGAATCGATTGGGTTCGTATTTTATTGATTCTCTACGTAGGCTCTCTTTCAATCGGGTATTTATCTACCGGCATTTCTACGTTTATTAGTTATTTTTTACGATAATTATATCGTCACGATGTCAAAATCGCCATCGTTTGGTTTAAATTTCCTTTTATTACCCAGGGTACCGGTTCTTTCTTAAAACAAACGTAGTCGACTGTTTCGTCCCTGGATAATGACACTAGAACAAATATTTTTGTTAAAAACCTATAACTGCAATGCAGGGAGGAAACAGTCGACTACGTTTGTATGCAGAATGAGCTGGTATCTTTTCCTCTTAAGGGGGGTCCATACGCCAACGACCTTACGCCAATGTACACAGCCTACTAAATAGTTACTACTGGCACCGGTCGCCTTCATTGGTGAAAATTGTTGATTGTTAAGAGTGTGTTTTGTTTTTCTCAAAAGTGCCATCTGAGCACTTGTAGAATTGTAGGTGAGATTTTTACCAACATTTTGGTGTGATTTTGAGCCAAACATTTCCTATAGTTTTGAAGCTATCCTAAAATTAAGAATTAAAACTAGTTTAGCGTTGATAAGAAAAAGAATTTTCGCCTCGAAATTACCCCAAAATATCGGTGAAAATTTCACCTTCAATTCCATCTCAGCACTTTTGTGAAAAATAAAACACATTCGTTCCAATTAACAATATTAGTTGTAAGCGACGGGTATTTCTGGCGCGTTGCGTTTGGCAGCATAAGCAACCTTAAGCACACTCATAAGTATTGTTTCTTTGCAGATAAGTCTGGCCGGTGCATCGTCCGAGCTCTCCTTGACTACACCGAGACTCGAAACTTATCGTTCCGCGTGCTTCGTGTACTTAACATTGACATCTCTCTGCCTTTCAAGTTCATTAGTCTACTCATTACCTATCTCATCATAATGCTGCAATTTGACAAAGTCATTGATTCTTCATCACCTTAAGTAAAATGTCATTTTTAATTGTAGTTCTTAATAGTATTAAAATAATGTTTATGGTATTAACCTGTCCATAATTATAACCCGACCGAGTAACCGTTCATATAGTAGCAGAATTACTTCTGTGTATTCTGTGATCATGAACCAGTAAGATTTTATTGCGTGTCGCAAAATAGAGCAAACGCATAAAAGTCGATCATTTATTTCTCGATGACAACATACAAAACGGATGCAATAGTGAAATAAAAGAAAACACTTTTATAGGTAAGCGCATAGCAAAGTCGTGCGGTCATAACAATAATTTTGCTGTCCACTGTATTTAATTTATCGCACTCGAATCATCGTATGGGCGTGCATAATGCGAGCAACAACTATTTTATGATCCTTTCTTGGTTCTAGAGGGCAATGGCATATACAATAGCCTTAACTGTTGCATTTATCGATACTTATTAGACAAGACTTATATTGCGTCTCTTGAGTCTCCTAAGTTAAAATAACTTCCTATTTCAAATTACTTTGAAAATTTCATTAGGCTTTGAGTGCTGTTAAGTCAATCGACTTAAATGGGGTCTAACTTCGGTACTAAAATATAATTTCTGTAAGCAAGTACCCTTAATTCCATTGGTACGTTTTACGCCACAATTTCCAGTGTTTACGTAGGCCGGGACGGATTTCTTTAGTAAAAAGAACAGCCAGGATTTATTTCTGAGTTTAGACGGATGTTGTTCTCATTTGAATTGTAAAAAGATAAGTTTAACTGTCGCGACAAACACCAGACTTTAAAATTTCTGATTTTCAAGTACATGCTCGAGAGTTTTGTCCTAATGTGTGTGTGCTGGTCCGTGTGTCTATGTATGTGTGTTTGTGTGTGTGGAGAGAACGTTTGCACGCAATAGTATTAATTCTATGATGATCCGTATACTTTTCTCGTTACAAAATGTCAGATGTGTCAGTGCAGTTCTAAATTGCAAACAAGATTCTCTGAAAAATAATATACTTAATATTTTTTGTAAAACTCATATGTAACCGCTTTAAGAGCTTTATAAGCTGTCAAGTTTTGCCGATATGTTAGAAATATGTAAGAGAAACAAGTACTTAACAAATATAAGTCTTCAACATTCTCTGATTCAGTTTTCTTAGTACGGAAGTCGGAAACATAAATTCGAAACTTCTTATTAAAGACTTTCAGTTGGCAGATAGTTGGTAGTGAGTATGACACAGACAACCCAGTGTTGATTTTTTTTATTTTGCTTTTCTTTATATACGACTAGCAACCCGCTCCGGTTTCGCACGGCTATATTATGCATGTATTATACATATAAACCTTCCTCTTTAATCACTCTATCTATTTAAAAAACCGCATCAAAAGCCGTTGCGTAGTTTTAAAGATCTAGGCATACATGGGGCAGACAGCGGAAAGCGACTTTGTTTTATACTATGTAATGTCACGGTGATTGGACGACTATTTCGTTCAGGTATAGGTGTTATATCTGCCTCAGGACTGATAATCGTTGGTGTAAACTTGTCCTGGAGTGGAGACCGCGAATTGGCAAACGTAGTGTAGGACGCCCTGTGATGGTGGACCGACGACATACGCAAAGCGATGGGCAGTGAATGGAGAAGAAGAGCCGAAGATCGGGCTCAGTGGCGTATCTTGGGAGAGGTCTACGTCCAGCAGTGGACTGACACCGGCTGAAGATCATCAAGCCCATCTAATACATGTTCCAGGCACTACAGAGTCATAAACAGCACAGATTAAAGTTGCTAACGCTGTATAAATAATTTACATTAATTGTAAAAGGCCAATATTAGTCTATAGTCAGATTTTACACTTTAACGAGTCATAAGATAAATGCACCTCTCAAATCAACTCACAACTGCCTCTCAGGCACGGTAATAACAATCACTTATTTATTTTTATATTTCACACCAAAAAATAAAATGCACCTTTCAGTCATTATAATCCACTATATTTGACAGGTTTTCCTCCGGGCTGCCAACATGTGGGTAAGTCAGGGTAACGGTCACAGCATTCGACGCATGATGGATGCATATAGGCAACATGCTGTTAAAAATTACAAATTTCGCGCCTTTTATCTTACTGAACACGGCGCGGCGTTATTAACTTAACGGTAAATAAAAAATTGTATACAAATCCCACTTTCTTAAATTAATATCCCAAAAAAATCAATTCGAAGTTGAGAATATGATATTTTTGTGTCAATAAAACATTAATTTTAGGTGCGCTCTCTGCAATTTAAACTTTACAGTGTTACATTACAATGGGCCCACCATTTTGACGGCTATATTCCGAAGTGCATTTCTTTATGGTATTAAAACCCTTTTAGGGTTCCGTACCCAAAGGGTAAAAACGGGACCCTATTACTAAGACTTCGCTGTCCGTCTGTCTGTCTGTTACCAGGCTGTATCTCATGAACCATGATAGCTAGAGAGTTGAAATTTTCACAGATGATATTGTATTTCTGTTGCCGCTATAACAACAAATAGTAAAAACTTGTTTTTAGGAATTTTAGGTTATTTTCATGTTTATTGTTTACTTTTTAGGTACTTAATTACTTTTTTGTTAATTATACTCCCAAAAGGGCAGGCAATAGTACATTGTTATCCTAGGTGTGAAAGTCACTCATTACAAGGCCCGAGACGGAGTTTGGCGCCCGAGCGTAGCGAGGGCGCTAATAGTTCGAGGGACTTAATGAGTCTTTCACCCGAGGTAAACACTGTGCTTTTCATTACGAATAATACATAAAATTCTCCATAACAACGAAAGTAAATGAGACTATGAGACTCCATACCACATGAGTAGGTACTCATGTGTCCATACTACCTGATCCTCATACAAGGTTGGGACCAAAGAGGTTATACATTATGTAGTGTTTTTTTTAGGTTTCTGCTATTTGTATTCAATACTTAAATACGGCGGTACTTACCGAAGAAGTTTTTATTAATGAGTTAATCCAACATTGGGAAATGACGCGAAGTCCGTAGATTTAACTTACAGTTTTTGTAACACGGTTTGTCTAGAAAATGTTATTTACAAAAAATACACAATCATAAATGAAAAACCAGATTAAACTTAACACAAATACATACTAAAATAAGAAAAAATAGTTACTTAGTACTAAACTCTGGCAGTATGCATGAGCCGTGCCAAGCCATAATTATTACTCTTTGGTGTAAAAAAAAAGCAAGGAGGTTAGGTTTTTGAAGTTCCTAATGCGTATGATACTGATACTGGCTACATGCAGATTGCACAAGTCGTGCGAAGCCATAATTTGACATGACAGCTGTCAGTGAAAGTGAAAAGCCCTAGGGCTGGAAATTTTATTTTCTACACGCTCTTCAGGCATATTTAGACCTACTTTCGGAGTATGAGTAATGAAAAATATTTTTAACATAAACATCCTCGTCTGACATACACTATTTTTTACCCGACTACGGCGAAGCCAAAAGGGAGGGTTATTGCATTTGTTTTTGCTTCGGCGGTTACAAAAACATTATAATGGTACGGAACCCTTCGTGCGCGAGTACGACTCGCACTTGGCCGATTTTTATTTGCTATCTATTGCATGCGTGACTGGAAATTCACGTGTGGCACGTTATATTGTTAAGATAACAAACAGTATAATTGCCAAGTCGTCAACGGTCGAGATTTCTACCTGACAATTATAGCTTTAATACCACCAGAGGCATTGTTGAACTTCTTCAGATGCCAGACAGCACAGCAAAACTTTGTATGTGACCTACAAATGTCAATCATAACATTTTATTTCTAAGCGGTGGTAATCATGGGTGGCCTCGTAAAAATACAAAAGATATATTTTATATTAAGCGGTTTTAAAAAAGGCGTATTGCGGCTACAAACATATCTTTTTAATGTCTACGTAGTTTTGGGTTCGATGGACAAAGTTGTCAAAACTGTAGGTAATTTTTTTGACGAGTTAACGTCTAATAAATTGATGGAACACCTGCATTCACAAAAAAGCGTCACGGTAATATTGTGTGACGTCATGCGTCATGGCAACATGACCAAAATTTTCCAAGAAAAAATATTTTTGTGTTGGATTGTCCATTTATCGAGGATATTTTCACGGGATCAGGAGCCATGCGGGCGAAACCGCGGAGCGCAGCTGGTATCTTATATAAAATATTTATATACAACTGTTTTATACAATGCTATTTAAGACGCTGTTGTCCTGAGAAACGTATTAGATGAACTAAGCTTGCCAGCACCAACACCAATCACGGCTTAGTCGACCGTGTCTAGAGGAAAAATTTTTACTCCTCCTCCACCTCTATAGAAAAATAATTATAATAAAAAAAAAATGAAATGCTATTGTTGCTGTTATCATCATTATCATTATTTCTGGTTTGGGAATATACTTTTGTATGTAGGTAAGGCTTAAATTTAAACTATCAGCTAATTATACTAAATAGTAGTCAATTATCGACCGATTCGTGTGTAGTGTGCGTTTTCCCGTAGAAATATTTTACTCGTACATAACTGTATCATTATTTAAGTATAGATATCACCTCTTGTTGACCTATTACTGACTAAACCTTTGCCCTAAACCTTAGGGCAAAGGTTCTTTAAATATAAAATGCAAAGTGTAGTTACTTAATAAGTAAAACTACCGTTATCGATAAAAAAATAAACTTCATCTACAGTAGCTGAAGTTAAACATTATAGTTTAAAAATAAAAACAGATTCCACACATTTTATCGGCCGACTGTTCATATTATAAAGGCGGACGTTCCCTTTGACATGATAACGTCTTATGAATCAAATTATACACCGGCATTCACAAAGAAGTGAGACGTCATGCGTCATGATTAAAAAGTGTGACTTCATGCGTCATGATTAAAACGTGTGTCGTTATGCGGCATGTGGAAATACATAGAGGAAATAAATATACCTACTTATGAAAGAAAAACAAAAAAAACTTCATCGTTTTCTTATGACGTTATAACTTAAAAGTATCTTCCGTAAACCAACTTTACAGACAACTATTTATTTTTATTGCCCTTCATATGCAAACAGTCGACAAACTGTTGGTCAAGCGAAAAATCTGTACCTAGTCTGGTTTCAGCCTTATCGTAACGTATTGGGATCTTTCGAGAATACCACAGCAGGACGCCTCGAGCATATCCATTCAGTTTTGTTTTAATATTAAACGAGTTATAGACTGAACTGATACATTTTGAATACAAAATGTCGATATAAATTGATAGTTTTACGAGACATTTTAATAACAACCGTTTCTTTTATCTATATTTCTACATCTATTGAAAAATCATCGGCCTAGATATTGAAATGAGATTCACTATGACTACATTAGTTAAAATTGAATTTAAGAACTTTCATTCGTTAAAAATACAATATTTTGACGTGATAACGTCTTATAAATCGATGAACACCTGCATTCACAAAAAAGTGCGACGTCATGCGTCATGTTATTGACAAGTAACCATAGCAACGTTATCGGCAATCAATGTTTTTTATGACGTTATCACGTAAAATTATCGTCCTACAGACTTCATAGACAACCATTTTTTTCTTGACAATTTAGGTTAAGTTAAAAACTATTATTTACGTTGTGACTAAGCTGTACGAACATTGATAAAAAAAATTGGAAATTAACAAATAAAACCCCACGCACAGATTTCATGTTGGCAAAATAATCGAAACTTTCAAAATAAACAGAATATAAAACGTTTTTACGAGTGCCATCATACGAGAGTTTATTAACTTTATTTGAAGTAACTACAAAAAATAAAATGATATGTTCTTAAAATTGCTCTTCGGGCTACAAATCGAACCGTTGTTGTTGATTATCCGACAGTAAACAAAAATTTAAAAGACTGTAAACTCCTTTAATGTTTTCCATTTTTTATGTTGCATAAAACAGTAATATAAATCGCCAAGGACTGAGGGCGTGGTTCTGAAATGTAGGGCGAAATACGTGCTCTGAATTTAAATCTTAATTATAGGATCTCGTTTGGCGGTAAGTATAAGGATATAGAATGAGTCGTTAAATGAAACTGTAACAGGGTCATCGCATCGGCCGAATATGAAACCAAGAAATGGATAAATGCAAGAAGAAGAAGAAGGGAAAGCGCATCTGGGAAAGGTGTTTGTCGAAGTAGTTCATATTCGTAATAGACAAAGGGCGGTGCAAACAAACACTAGGCTGAAAGCTAATTGAAAGTGACATTGACATAACGTGATAGGTGATCTGCATGTTAGATATACCGCAAGTAAATGGGATAGAGGTATTATACGATGAAGAATAAATATCCAGCTACTAAAATTAATTTCGCACAAAAAAACAAGAACGTGTTTCTCGATTGCCAGACTAATTTAATTAAAATTAATAACTGCAATAAATTAATTTAATTTCTAACGGAAGTGAAATGATTATTTAATTGTGATTGTTATTACAAATGCTTTGATTTACACGTCCGGAACGGATCACTCCTCTTCAATCGACATGACGGTAATAAAATTTAGAAAACATTATTATTAGCGGAAAACATAATTAAAAAATAATGGTTTTATGCTATGAGGTGAGTGGCGTAGAGAATATCATTTAGGATCAGATTTATTACTGTTGGCCATAGACGATGTTTAAATTCTATCAGTTGCAAATTAGTGAGTAAAAGTGGAAGATTAATAATTTTGATATTTTACTGTTTTCTTATGGTGGATAATTCAGTTTAGGGAACTCTACATCTTCAATTTGCTGCCCTTTTTATGTCATTGACACGTGACGTTTTAGTAGCATGATTTTAAAAGTCGGCAGGCAGTGACTTCATGTTCTAAAGTAACCATTAGTTGTCTGTAGACGAAAGTAGGCATGGTGCGATCAAAAGTATGCAATTTTAGTAATGTTGTCCTTGTGCCACAGATTCTATGAAAGTTATAAAAACTCGGCTAAGTGCGACAGTAGGCATCCCGCTACGAAATCGTCGAATCGTCAAGCCTGAATACCTCAAGTTTCGTCTAGATCAGTGGTAATATACGACTCATAAAGAAGTACCAACAAACATACATACTGACAGAGTAAGTAAATTTTGCCCAAGGACGTTGTAAGTAATAAATAACGCCGTCTGCGTTATTTACTCACTCACTCGTTTGGTTAATTAAAGACGTGTGAAGACGATTGATAATGCAACGAGAACGATAATGAAAATCGTTTCATAAGTGTGGTGCGTATGTGTCTTACCCGTACCTACTCGTTTACTTAATAAATAATTAAAAACCATCTACTTTTAAAGTTTCAGTATAATATAATGTTTAGTAAATTTAGAGAAAAAGTTGAATATAAATTCGTAGCCTGTTGTAAATTGTATAGGTAAGTATATATTTTTCTTTGAGCACCGAATGTAAATCAACGAAGCATAGTTATACAGGGCCGTATCGTAACACGATACATATCAGATGTTGTTCAGGCGAAAGTTCCCCGAAGTTGTCCCAATATTGATAGTCGTGTCAGAGGCTGCCGAAATCGAAGTTGTGCCAATCTCACGCGAGAGCTTACACGCAAACACTTGCAACTTTTTAAGAGGAAAAAGTGTAGATGTAGGTCTTATAAGGTTTGAATTTAGAACTTCATGACTTACGACAGATAAATTAAGAATAGACATCGGCAATGAATTAAAATAGTAACGTAGTATGATACTCGTGGTATGATTTTGAAAACTTAATTTGCAACGAAACGTAATAGATATTTCTTCATTGTAAATACTTCTTGGTTGATCTTAGCGAAGTTACTGGTGAATTTGTATCATCTGCCAATGACAAACAGACAGACGGACAAGAAAGTGATCTTTTAAGGGTTTTTTTTTTTTACAATTTGAGGTACGGAACCCTAAAATGACCGACAAGGTATGGCGAAAATGTGAGAACAATAAGCTTTAATTGCTTTAATTAAGTAAACTCGATCTATGCGTGTATGTATACGTATATTATTAAATCAACTTTTTGGCAAAAGTTTCAGGAAAATTAATAAAATGTTCCAATCACTATTATGCGCCGTGGCCGGTGGCAAGAATAAAAACATTGTAAATTGCCACTTTGGGTGAATAGGTTAACTAATAATATTGTAGGCGCCACGCCTCATCATTTTAAACAACCATTCTTATTAATTTTATTCCATCTTTCTATTTAACCTACTTCATTCGAGACAAATTAACATATCACAAAATACTTTCTAGCCCTATTTAGTAGGTACCTAAGTACAAGTTAACTTGAACAATTGGCGAGCAAAAAAACGGGCACGATGAGGCCGACGTCTCGGCTTCAGAACAAATAGTCAGTAATAAATCACACATACAGTGTAATAGTAGCACAGACTGAAGGTATCTTTGAAACCTCATTTTTTACGAATAGATATGATCGTATAGGTAGCAGTAAACCTACTGATCTTTATAAAAAATACAAGATTCTTTGATAAAGTAAGCGACGTTTTTTAAAAAAAATTGGCCTATTTCTGGTTGGCAATCAGTTCGGGCCTATACCATGCCTATTATACATTATGGTCGTTTTGGCAACAGCACGTACTACCCTAACATATTAAAACGTTATATTTTGTAAGAAAACGTCACTTGATATCTGTCAAATCTAAAATTATAGTCGTGTGAAGGCAAAAAAAAGAGATAACTTTGTTCAACGATTGACGGTCCTTCTATGCTAACACAGGGGAACCGTCAATCGTGAAATAAATCTTAACAGGGGGGCCGTTTACCGCAGGGGGACCGTTAGGGGGACGGTCAATCGTGAACCAACTGTACTTAGTTGTTACGCTCTTTGGTCTTTTGGCGATCTAGTACAAAACCAATGTAACCTTATTAACGCCATGTAGTCATATTGAGATTTTATGTTTAATGCGATCTAGTCATACCTGCTGTCTCGTCTTATTCAAACTTCTTTTCTTTTGCAAAATCAAATAAAACTTAAACAAACGCCCCTCTATATACTGGTACCGTGGACGCCACGGATAACGTGATCAAACATAAAATATTTATTTATTTTTCGTTGGAAACTGATCAAACTCAATTTTTTTTATTCAATAGGTGTCATGCAGTGCATTAATCACTTTGGAATGTCTTAAAAATTAAAATCACGTCGTCATCAGTGGATAGAACTTGGCATGATCAGTGGTTTATTCCATCTGATTATCTCTGGATACAAACACAAACCCATCTAGACATTTAAAGCTAAGGATACACAACGACACTTGACACTAGACACTCGATGTACATCGATGTATCGAGTATACATCGATGTATACATACATCGAGTGTCTAGGTGTCCACCGCCGCGACATCAAAAATTTCTACAGTGTGGACGCTATCGACACTAGTGTCGACATTTGTGTCGAGTGTCAGTGCCGTCGTGTATCCTTAGCATTAAAGAGGTAGTCATAAAGCTTCCAATCCTTTATTATGACGATCCACAAGACCCCTCCCACTCTTTTGACCGATTTTAAATACTTACACATCAAAATAAATATAAAAAGAATGTAACTTTCTACGAGTACATCAGACAGCCTAGTATTCAAAACCCATCTAGGTCACGTTACATAAACAATACCTACACCACATTCTCGAATCCGGACCAATCAAGTCATGTTACTATGATTGACATTGACACAAACATACAGGTCAGTAGTATTAAACTAAGCTTTTGTATTTTACATTTCTCCTGTAACTATCGTTGATTGTAACATTGTTACAACTTTGACCGATCATGTTACAAATGTATAATTGTATCCTATAGGTATACAGTATGCGTCTTTAGTCCACTATCAGTTTGCTACTATAATACCATCAACAAGTATTGGACTGACGACCTTCTTCTAATAGACGTTACACACAAACATAAATACTTGAATTAAAAGTACTCAGTGTGATTATTATTTTCATAATGTTAGCTATGTCTTTAGTTTGCCGAGTGGTATAAGCCGAAACCCGCTACACCAACCGATGTAGGTCCGACCTATAGGTAACGTTGTTATAATGTTCAAATAGTGCTGCACAGGATTGTAAACGTTACGGTAGCAGTGGACTTTTGAGCGTCGATTTTACACAGTAGAAATGCTGCGGTACATTTTGTCTACATCGATCGTCGCCAGCACGCTGACGGCTGCCGCACGACACTTTTGACACTTGCTTTGATTGACATCGTCAGGTTTTTAAAGCAACAGTCTGCAGCTGCATATCAAAAACCTTAGAAACACCTGACGGAAAGGACCGTTCCGACCTTGCAGCAACCGCGAGTAAACTCTCAAAAATGTGGGCTATTGGCATGGATGTGACATTTTTGACATTTACAGTTTTTTAAAGCCACATGTGTGCAGCTTCATGTTTTTCTTACCAAAGACTCAAGAAATACCTTACGGAAAGGAGTGGAATTATACCTACAGACATTGTTAGGAAACTATATGTGTCAAAGAAATGGCGAATTGGTCTTGACAGCTGTCAAAATATGACAATGGGGTGCCTCCTAGTTACTACTGACAGACGGTAGCCGTCGACGCAACTGCGTAGTCGACGACATCAACTAGGTATGGACTGCACTACAACGGCAGTCTGCCGTCCAATTGCAGTTCGTGTGCTAGGTATTGTGAGTAGGTACCTCATTGTATCTATAATTATACGCAAATGTTGTATACATTTTACGTAGCGGCATATTACACACTTATTTAATGAAATACCTCTAATGTGTTGTCAGGTTGTCAGTGTCTTCCTTGTGATTGATGAGCAACCTTGACACACGTGGTGTTATTACCGTTACATCGAACTATTGTTCGGAACATTCCCTAGAGATATATCGAAATTAATTTTGAAACCTAATGTATCTATTGATGAGTAGCTAGTTGACTTTTATACTCTACTAACTGCGCCCCGCGATTTCACTCGCGTAAAACTTTCTGCGCAACTTTCTTTTTTTTTTGGTATGAAAATTCTACAGAGTATAAGCAAAAAAAGCTAGATGAAATCGGTAAAGTCGTTCTCAAGTTAATTCATTTTTATAGGTATGGAGAAGATTAGTATGTGTATACAATAAAAACTTTTTAGGAACCTACATGAAAACTAAAAAAAATTAGGTACATTAAATCTTATGACAGGACAATGTAATTTTAGGTGAGACTCCGTGAGACTAACACTTTTAAAAGGTTACTTAAAAAGTTGGTTTTTTAGCAATAATTTTTCCCATTTATTTATGTAGTCATAGGTAGCATTGACTTTTTTGTAGAGTCTAAGATTTATGCATTTTGTAGTTAGGTATGTACTATTGACTTCTTTGTAACACAATAATAACATATAATTTTGTTAAATGTATGTGTAGGTTGTGTTATTGTGCAAATGTAGCGTTATTGTCAATTTAATTCATGGCCATTATGCCTATGTCTATTTAAGGGCCAAATACTCATTTTGCACTAAGTGGACAAAAGTCTAAAATTCATCTAAAATTCCCAGTTATTACGATAGTCATATTATTAATATTAGCACGTTTCCTTTGTATTGTAACTACTACAATAAGTTTGTTATCTACTTAGAAAGTACAAATAAGGTCATGAAACATGATACTTTTGTTGTGTGACTCGTTATTTCTAAGTTTGGTTATAATGTAGTTAGGTATACCTACCTACTACGGTGAGGTACATTTTAAAAGAGCTAAAAATTCAAGGAACTATAGTTCCTCGATTTTTTTTTTTTTGGTTTTAGCAATTTGCTGAAACCATACAAACGGAAGACGCCCTTCATATGCCAAAAAAGAGTGGGCATTTGTGGCTCAAAACGCAAAACAACAGTGGGACATCATTAGCTAACAAGATCAACATAATAAGGAAGATCTATTGTAATATTTTGTAATGCGCAGAATCTGTTACGAATCTTTACTTGCTACAATCTGTTAACACCTCACGCGGATGTCATTTCTGACATTATAAGTGAAACTTACTTTATTTATACATATAAATGACAGAAATGACACCCGAGTGAGGTGTTAACAGAATCTGCGCCTTAATCGGCTTCATCGATTTCATCACTCAATGTAGTCAATGTGCAAAGCAACTGACTATAAGCAACACATAAATTTATTTACGGTAAACCTAATTAGACGAGCTCTTAAGAAATTGGCTGTCGTCAAGAGCTAATGAGTATCTATTGCAAAACTTCTGGCTCATTTTGTCATGCGGGCTTAAAACTGATTAACATTACATTCTTATTACCTATTGGCAAACTTAATGTTGTAGATCCATAAACTGCTGAAGAGTTTTCACACATGTCGATAATTTGATTCAAAGCACAAATTTTATGACAATATTGTTGATACGTAAGCATTGGAATGTTAATGATAAATCCTTTAGTAAGTACATATTGGAATGGTTTAGAATCGGACATCACCTATTCCATCTCCGTCTCTGAAGTATATGATTGAAGTTGCTGTTTTTAATTAACCTCTGGCATCAGCCGTGAGTTATTACTCCAGTCGACGTCTAACTCTAGATCTGACTTATTAGATTAACGCTATCTCAAGTTTCATCTTGGCTGCTGCGGTCCAAAGCGCACTGCTTATGAGTTTGCAATATTTTATAAGTTGCATAAGTAAGGCTCTGTGAGCACGCATTCGATTATCGGTCCGAGATATGCACCATTTGACCAACTGTTTTGATCTATTCGTGTCATAACCATCGGAAACCTGTCCCAAAAATATCAAAGCCTGTACTCCGAAACTAATAATGAAACTCTTAATCGAGTAGTGACAGAATTTTAAATTACATTGCTAGCTGATTATAAAGTCTCTTCAACGGTCAACAAATTTGACAAGCAATGTAATTTAAACGTTATTAAAAGTCGAAATTTTCCGAATTTCAACGTGAGACTGCGCAAACCAGATAATAAGATCGAAAAATTGATATAACGATCGCTTGCACAAACCCTTTAGCAGGACAATAAACGGATTAAGAAACTATAAATTATTATTCGTTTTATGTAATGTTGTAACAAATGAAAGTAAGAGTGGAGACGTAATTTGTCCCTAATTTCCATACGGGTTCTTCGGTGGCATTTAACCGCGACTTTTAGCGGATGTTTTCGCTAATTACCATCTCGTTTGCAATTTAAAATCCCGTTTTGTGCATCGTATCTAGCTAGCGGCGGTGGTGTTTGAAGGGAAAGTGGAATTGTAGGGGGTTGTAGAAGGTGTTCAGTGGATAATTGCTGTCATGTTATTGTGTGAACTTACCTGAGTGTGTGGTGCCCTTAACTGCATTTGTCGGCCTGAAGGTGCAGCATTATGCAAACTGCGTGAGACGTCTGGCGCCGCGCCGCGTCTGTTAAGCGATTCATGTGTTTCCCACTCGTTAGAAGTTGGTAATTGAGTTACGATATTAAAATTAACTTTAAACAGCACATAATTACCCTGTTTAATTATGTAATCGAGCATAAGTTACGATTATAATGAGCAACAGGAAGCTATTTATATTTGCTTTAGGTACCATTATTCGTTAGGTAATTATGCGCGGCTCGTAGTTGCACCTCATTCCAAGGAGCTTTTGAATTACCTTACCAGTATGCATCATGATTACTACATCGGTTATACGTAAGTATATCGAATATGTATATCAGATATATGAGTAATCATATATCTGATATACATATTCGTATACATATACATATTTAAAATAAAAGACAGTCTTAAAAATAAATAAATATTATTAAGAAGAATTTGATTTTTTTAGAATCAGAATCAAATTATTATTATTAGTCCTTATTCGCCTGAGATACAGGAATCTCCTAGTTCAGGCATATGTGTTTTTATTGTTTTCTTGTATGTTTAGTCCTTAGTTTACTATGTAAAATATTTTTTGATTAAATTTATTTATTAATTATTTATTTATTTTATTTTATTAAATTAAATATGTATAACATATAATTTTTTCATTAAAATTTTTCAATGTTTTATTGTTTTACACGTTTTTTTAACATATACAAAATCATTAAAATGTAATTATTATATTTATTATATAATTATTATCATTACAATCAAATAAATTTATTATCTAGCCTCAATATGGAGATGATTATTTCTTGCTTTAAAAAACTTTTTTTTGTATAGCCACTAAAGTGACCAGACTTTGCAATAAAAATCAATTAAAAGTTATATCGAAGAAAAATTACAGATTTTTAGAATAGATAAATAGAAAAGATTTTTTTAACAGCAACAAAGTTGATTAATTCTTGCATGTTTTATTGGTAAACAGCACTTGCATTTCATTATTACAATTACAAACGCATATAAATAAGCAATGCTTTGTGAAACATTCCTTCAGTTAAGCGTCAATCAATCCTGTACAAGCGCACATAATCAGAGAGCGATGGCCTAATCAAGGACTTACATAGCGAAAAATATTGAAATCAATGTAGAGAATGTAGAAGAGAATTGCATAAAATAACTCCACGTGCGGAGTTTTCGGATAGTTCTATTGATGCAAATCGCTCCGCTCCTCTCCGTTCCGTTTCTGTGGATTAGCAGTCTTAAGGTTAGATTCATATGCTGTCAAAAGTAGTTCAAAGAGAAATTTAGAGAGCTACTTGAAATCAAACAGTCATTTTTCCTAACTGTAGTTTATTTATAACCACATGAGTTTCATTTTCACCATTTCATTGGAAAGATAAAGAAACGTCCAATTATACAATATTCACATGGGTACAATAAATTATCAAATACTTGTTATTTTTACACCTTTTCAGCGTGTGCGGTAATATTGCATGACGAGTATTTTATTAGGTTGCGTCAGTAGAGAAACCATGCATTATTCTCTATGTTAGCACCCAAGTAGGGTATTAATAAACGCAATGTATAAGCTATCAGTCATGCAGTTGTGATCCTTTGAGGTCGGCCAGTGGCGCTGGTTCTGCGCTTTATCAATGCCACGGTCTGCCACGGCCAGGGTCTGAGACGATGATGCTGTCAAGTTGATCGTTTGTCTCAAAGGTAGAGTAAACGAACAACTTTTACAAGTTTTTAAAATAATAACTCGTTACACACATTTATCTATAAGTACCTAGGTACTTATCTTTTTTTATTTTTATAATTCTACTGTACGTCTGTATGCTACTGCACTCCTCCTAAACGGCTTGACCGATTTGAATGAATATTTTTGTATGCGTTTGGGTGGCGCCTTGGATGATTTAGATTCACAAATCAGCCCGGATTTTTTAAATGGCAAAACAACGTATGCCCGGACAACTAGTATACCTACTATAAAATTCTACTCATCTCAACTCGTGTTCTTTACTTCAATAGGTAAACGATGACTAAGGCCTTAGCTTCGGTTGCTATTTATGGAGCAGTCATTATTAACCGTCAAGGCATCTATATGATTTTCTCAATGATTACTTGATAGTTAAGAGTGAACCATATCTCGTTTTTCGAGACTTCCGAAAAATATTCTTGCCTAACTGATGTGTGGTTCTCAAAGCTTGAAATATATAAAATAAAAACGGTTGCACTCCGGCAGTGCCAACAGAAGTGAATATAAGTACATATTTAAAAAAGCTTTAAACTTATTTACTAAACAACTACAAAATATATGTACTTACATGCATATATGAACACACTGTAGCTGCGTCTCGTAACGGTGTCGCGAGTTCAGAGATTTTATCTCATCTAAAAATATGCGTACCGCGCTGAAATAAGTTTTCACTTTAATATATTTTGTGGATGACATAAAATAATATAAAATTTTAAGGCAAGTAACATTTTATTTTTTAAAAATTTCCATAAAAAAATAGTTTAAAAACAGTGAATTTTTGTACATTTTTCCATATTTAAAGAGTTTTAGTTGTCCGTCTACTGAAATTAACAGGGATGAGTTGAACTCGAGTGTCAATTCGCAGTCGATGTGCACATTCAATGACAATGCATAGCAACATGAATAGCTTTGTTAGAGAACCTGCCGCTCTTTGAATATAACTTGTCTTATAAAGATACGTAAAAGAGAATATACGTGAAAGAAAAAGAAACAGTGGTTTTAAAAGAAATAAAGAATAAGTAGGTACCTACTTATCTCTGTCTTCTTCTTTATTTCTCTACCACATTTCTATATAATTAGCTCTATTACCTACATAACTTTAAACTAACTATTTATATTATTTCTAAAATATTTTGAGCCGATTAAATATCATTTTTTCATGAAGGTTTTACCACAAGGTTTTACTGACGAGAAAAAACAACCAGATGCTCAATACTTAACTTTTCTCTTGGATACAACAATGTATTTTCTCATATTATCCAACTAATAAGGTTATTAAACGTTAAAAATCATTTAATTATTCCCGATTCGTAGTATCCGTAAGTATCTAGTTTATGGTTTTATCCTTTGACTAAGTTTATTGCTGGGAACTATTGAAGCTATGCTATACCGACAGTAAAGGCAGTCATCACATCTACGTGTTAATGGACTATTGATGCTAATTTCTTGCTCTTTTTTCATATAGACCTTTACAATGAAGGTACATTCTTAACACGGTATTGAAGTATAGAACCTTTAAAGATGTGTTAGGCTTGAGGGCCCTTGAAAGTCTTTATGGCTTAAATGTCTACGTCCACTTTACCGGATCGTACGTATAAGTATCCAAATATAAAAGGGCTTTATCAAAAGGGCGTGATCGCTTATAGCGATAAGGCCGCCCATTGTGCCATTTTTTTTTCATTTTTAGTTTCTATAATTTTCTAATTTTTATTTTTATTTTAATATCATGTAAGTACTTTGTAAGAATTAATTTTGTGTTTTGTTTTTATGGTACAATAAAGTGTTTATCTATCTATCTATCTATCTTTACCGTCGATTTTGTGATATTTATAAGAACACTATCTGTTCCGGCAAATATTGTATCGCTATATACAAAAAAAAATAGATGTGCAATTCTCAGACCTAACGAATATAAGCAAAAAATTTCATACAAATTGGTTCAGTCGTTATGGAAGAGTTTGGTAACTAACACCGCGACACATTTATATATATCCTAGCTGCGCTCCGCGGTTTCACCCGCGTAACTCCCGATCCCGTGGGAATATCGGGATAAAAAGTAGCCTATAACCTTCCTCGATAAATGGACTATCCAACACAAAAATAATTTTTCAATTCGAACCAGCAGTTCCTGAGATTAGCGCGTTCAAACAAACAAACAAACAAACTCTTCAGCTTTATAATATTACTAGCTGCCCTCCGCGGTTTCACCCGCGTAACTCCCGATCCCGTGGGAATATCGGGATGTAAGCTATCCTATCTCTCAAGTTGGATCGAACTGCACATGGTGTGCGAATTTTATTATAATCGGTTAAGTGGTTTAGGAGTCCATTGAGGACAAACATTGTGACACGAGATTTATATATATTAAGATAAGTACCTATAGATTTATTTTCTAGAAACTGAAATAAGTAATTTCCAATAAAAAATATCCTCGGACAGCAGTGCCGCTACAGTAAAAATCGTGGAAATGAATCCACTGATTTTTACTGTAGCGTTGCAATGTCCCACCGAAGGCCGAGTCCCACCGCTGTTATGTTTTTAATGCTAGGGGCTTACTGTTGCCAGAATGGTACCAATCAACATATTAAAAGCATAAGGGCCGACTTACTTGATTTTTAAAAGTTGTATCGAAAGTTATAAAAACCATGTTCCTTTTTTAATCAGATTTCATTCAACTAGTTTGTTCGTTCAAAGATAATATCTACGGTGGTTCACAGATTGTTGCTTCAATATAATTACGCATGTGAAAGTTTCCAGAGTCAAAGATTCGGGAGCGATCGGTAATTGAAAACCTATATCGATAAAATCGTCAGTTTCTCCTAATAAAACAAGATGTTTATAGATAACTTATCGGTTTTATGATCATTTCTTGCAGCACTTTGTGATTTATATAGGTCTGCGTAGGAGTTGAATTTTCTAAAATCCTTTCAGCGGATACAGCTATGTCGTTGGTTTGTGCGTTGATTTTATTAATCAGTCTTGACATATCACTGATCAGTCAGTCAGTTAGTACTTTTAAAGTCGCATTGTCATTATCTTAAAATAATTGAACACTTGCAAACGAAGAATTAGGAAGCATATTGTATCCTTGCTATTACGGTCGTCTATTGTTTATGTTTTCGATCTTCTTTTGTTTTTAATTTCCTTGGACTAGGGGATCCGATTTAGAATTGTTAAGGTGGTGATACCGTTTCCACTTTACTTTGGTGGACAAAAATTACAAAGTGGTATTTTGCGTTTGTGGGATTGTGTGTAGTTAGTATTTGACATAATTATTTCTAGTAATCCGCAAAACACCACAAAATCTCGAGTTGGTGTTTCGTGTGTGGGTGGCATGTATGGTGTTATGCGTCTAAAGGTCCAGAACGCACCCTCCAATAAGAGGACACAGGAAACTCATAGAGAAATAAAAAAAAAAGTACAACCACTACTTTAATTTAAGTAAAATTATTAGTTTCTTCTGATGACGTAATTTTTTTGAAAACACTATCAAAAAAATTACGTCATTATTAGCTGAGATGAGCTTTGTGAAAAACTAAATCTTTTAACAGATAGGTACTTTCTTAATATATTGTCCGCCCTTACTAATAAAGAATAGTTTATAGATACGTTTGATAAATATGAAACTTAAGTAGGCGTGGAAACGTCTGAGTAAAATAAATAACAGGCTAGAGCGGCTAGACGGAGTAACCAACTATAAAGCATAGAACCCAACAAACTCAATTAACAAAGTAAGAGGTTCAACTTTTCCTTTCAAAGTAAAGAAAACCTATCATAGAGCAGTAATTGCTTCTATGATTTAAGGCTGGCGGTCGTCGACAGTTGGGAGGTATACTTTACCTATTTTATCAATACCTCAGCCTGAAGCGGTATGTAGGTATAGGTAGATAGGTACTTGAATACGGACTTGGAGTAAGTCCGTTAGTTAGTTAGGCCTTACTGCCTAAATTAAACATTTTTTTTAAACCTTTATTCTTTTTACGAGTCCGTACCGTAAAAAGAAACCCTTATAAGATTACTATCTTGTCCCTTCGTGTGTCACCACCGATTTTTTTACAAATGATAGGTCAGCGTTAATATTTCGGAATCCCTTTATCACCCAAATTAGCTAGATTATCAATTTGGGGGATAATCCCCTAAGATAATGACACGAAGATTCCCAGTATCCCCTATTTGGGGGATAGCATTTGGAGGATAGGGGAAATAACCCCTTTTTTTTTTTTCAGAATATGGGTTTCAAATTTTTCAGAAACGTTACTCTATTCCGTTGAAGTAGAAGCCATAAAAAATATAAAACAAAGAATTATTTACCATTGATTCGTTTGGTATGGCTTCTGAGCGACGAAGGGGTTAATTTGGTAAAGTAAACAGATGTCATACCAATATAATACATTGAAAACGATGCACAGACTCTTTCCTATATATACGAGTCCTTAGGTATACAGACAGACACACAAGTGTGAATAAGTAACAAAACATTATTCTTGATTGGTAAATATTTATGAGTCTGGGTGTTCAATAAAAATAATGAGGTAGACAGTGAAATTGTTATGAAGCGAAAAGTTATTGTTTTTGTTAATTAAATTCGTTTTCATTTTGTTGATCATATCGTGTGTTGTCTCGATCTTTATGTCTTGTAAAATGTGGTTGTCTTGTGAATATCGTTGTACATTGTACATTACTGAAATAAAATAAATAAATAAAAATAAATATTTCAGGACATATTACACATCGCCATCCAGCCCCAAGCTAAGCAACTTAATGCTTGTGTTAAGGGTGCCAGATAACGGATAAACTACTTATATACTTTTTTTTTTTGTAAATATATACATATTATACATATAGGAAACACCCAGAACCAGAAACAAGAATTTATGGTCAGCATAAATACTTGTTCCCGGCAGGAATCGAACCCGCAACCTTCTGCGTCGCAGTCGGGTGTTCGCCCGACGCGCCACAGAGGTCGTCCAATAAAAAATAAAAATAAAAATTAACTACTGTAGATAAAAAGTAATTTGATTGGTTTAAAAATTAATTACCAAAAACTTTTTAAATGAAATCTGTTTTTATATAGTACACACAAAATTAAATGATTTGAATTAATAAGCTTATGAAACAAATATCTAAGTGATAAAATAAATATCATTGTTGTTTGTACATATTGAGGTATAATTGTCGCTTATTTTCGTATCACAGAGATTGAAATACCTTGTTGTTATTATTAAATAACAACGAACCTCAACCAAGACAATGGAATGTAAATTAAAATAAGAGGTAGTAATTAAACCGGACGTACCCTTCGATTGAGTGAAATATCGTCGTGACGTGGAGTTTTACACTCATTAATTACAACTTACACGTTGACGTCACGAAATGTAAATTATTTAAATGAAATACACAATTAATATAATGCGAAAGTGGTAGCCAATTAAATGTTCTACCACAATCTTTACTTGACCTTTTGAGTTGCATGTCAACGTGGGTTGGGTTAAATGCGTTATGTCACATTGTAATTTCACAAAAAAAGTGATTTTTCACGCTTTTACACTAAAGCGTAATCGGTTATTGATCGGGGTGGTAAACGTAATATGTCAGTGACTAATAAATATGTAAAAGGATAGTTTTCGTGTTTGTTTGTAACGAATAAGCTCCGAAAGTACTGAACCTATTTTGATAAAACTTGGTATGAAGATGCATTGAATCTTTGAGAGTAACATAAGCCACTTTTTACCGCTATATTAGGTCTGTACAAGGTTTAAAATAATTAATTTTTTTTCTTTATTTTTCTTTTATTCTATTTTTCTTTGTGTATTTTGCCCATCCTAACTTACGGTGCTCAGACTTGGTCTTTGATCGAGGCACAGAACTCCCAACTTAAAATTTGTCAGAGAGCGATGGAGCGCAGCATACTTGGTTTAAGGCGTATAATTAGATAGAGTCTCTAACATCAATCTGCGACAAAAAACAGGTATCGCAGACGTGGGCCAGAAGACCGCCCGACTTAAGTGGGAGTGGGCTGGCCACGTGTGCCGAATGCAGACAGAAAGATGGGCAAATAAAGTCACCCAGTGGGTCGCTCAAGGTGGCAAGCGTCTTCGAGGTAGACCAAAAAAACGATGGCACGACGACTTGGATGCATTCGACGCAGAGTGGCCAAAATTAGCTGAAGATCGGGACACATGGAGGGAAATGGAGGAGGCCTTTGCCCAGCAGTGGGACACAACAGGCTAATAAAAAATAAAATTAATTTTATTTATTTTTTGTAATTGGCAAAACAACGTTTGCCGGGACAGTTAGTCTAATATATAAAATCTTGTTTCACAGTTTTAGTGTATATACCGATTTTGATGAAATTTTATACGTAAATTCAGTAGATCTGAAAACAGGTTTAGGTACAGGTAACTATTTTTTTTTGTAATTTATTCTTTTTTGTAAATGGCAAAACAACGTTATAAATTAGTCAAGACTTTGAGTCCTCTAACTTTTATATCATCATTTAATCAAATTTTAAGGCGTTAGAGCTTTTAATAAGCGATTGTGCCTAGGAATAGGAACTTCGATAGCTAGAAATGAATACATAGGTATAACAAGAATACAACGTTTATAATTTTCCAGTAGGAATTGTACTGTGCAAGATCCGAAAACGTGAATTGAACAGCTAAAATTAAACAGGAATGTAAACGCACATATACTGACGTATTTATTGATTACCGATAACGATGGCGGTAGAAGCAATTACTCAATTGACTGACATAATGGTTCTTCCTAAGATCTTTGTTAAACGACCTTGACATTGAATGACTTTAACCGGACGTTGTAAGTGACGTTTACTTTATGATTTTTTATTAGTTACCATAATATCCCATAGGATTTCGTACCTATTCAACGTCGGAAATATTGTTTGTGCTTAATCAAAGCGGTTTAGAATGCTGCGAAACTGTTTTCTATTTTTATTGTTATCAAACGTCGATGGTTGTAATGACTAATATTAGTTCTAAGTACCTTCGCAACCTTTCACGACAGCTCTCAGAGCTAAAATGCCGAAAATCCAATGGAAGAATTTTATTGGTGACAGTCCATCGTACTAGTACGTTTAAGGCCAAGTGTTAAGGCCAGTGTTGTATCCTTAAATTTTCCTATTGCTGAATAAGGTTCTATTTACATTTGAAAGATCGTCATATGACAAATTTGATGTCAAATTTCAGATAAAATTATGTACAACCTAATTTATTAAGGAAAGTCAGTTCTATTATTATAATTCTCATTGCCAACCTTCAACAGCTGGTTGTTTACGATAATGATATTCGTGTTCTAAAATCTAACATCACAATTAATAGATATTACCGTCTCAATATTACTATAGCCTCTGGTGTTAGGTTCTTTTACAAACAAAAAAGTCGGTATACGGGCGAAAGTTTTACGTGACAACAACTGTGCTCGAGTGGAAGGGACGCGTGCCTTTCACTTTTTATGTCAGTCTCTCTCGCTCTTAGGCGGGCTAACCATGCCCGCGTGCCTCTCACTCGCTCTCATTGTGAGCGCATAACGTCAGCGGAGCGTAACGCAGTTTCTTGAAGTGTCACCCGGCAAACCAATTTATAAAACGTTGTCACGTCAAAACTAAAATTCAAAATTCTATTGACTTTCTTTTGATGTCAGCATTAAATAGCCAATTTAGTCTAAAAGTTTTCCGACCCGCCTTGGTCGGAAAACATGTTGTTCCAGTGCCGTTTCCCTACCTTCATTTGCGTCTTTTGAAGGCCCCCGTTTATTTGGGGGACTTTGAGTCGCGAGCGTATTGGTATCTTCTAGGAAAGCATGCTACATCTTATACCGCATTGCCACCTACCATCCTGTGATGGTGGTCCAACGCTGACCAATTTATTATAAAAAAGTCACATTGACAATTGTCTCCAAACTGAAATTCTGACAAAAACGGTCGCTCGGAGATCAGGTCGCTCCGCCACTAACCCTTTTATCTTTACAATTTTTATTTTTCGCAAGTCGCCCTAAGTAGATCTTCTTATCACAAATTTTCCGGTAAGCAAGTACCCTAGCCAGCAGGCTGGCACCGTTCCTGCTGACTACGGAAGGTCACTCCTCAATTTATGAGGCACGAACCCTTTGTAGAGCGCCGCCGACACGAACATTTCACACTATAACGGAACGGCTAGCTGAAACTGATCGGTATACGATATCTTTGTATGGATACAATTTTCAATCAAATACTTAAAAAAACTTACGTAAAAAGAAGCAGACTTGAAGACACTTATCTCAGGATTTACAAAAGAAAAGTGGAAATTCCCACTTAAATAAAGTGAAAAGTAGTACCTACTATTATCCCTACATACGTAGGTACCATTCAGCATAACGAGTCGAAATGGAAGTCGTGAATATTTATTGTTACGAAATTTCTAAACAGTAAAAACGTTCATGATAATGTTTCGGTCAGTTCTTAGACCAAATTAAAACCACCTTCGACTGCGGTAGTAGGTAAGTCAATAATTCTTCAACCAGTTTAAAATATCCAACGCAGATCCTCTATACCATTTCCCATCTCCAATACCGACTCGTCTACTAGAAGTGTCTTAACTATCACTCTATCGACAATATCGCAAATCTTAGCCCGAATCAGCGGTATCATTTATCAGCCTCTTTATCTAACATCAGTGCTAAACAGCCCATCTAAAACTTCCTGTACTTGCAAGTACACTAGTGTAGAATCGAATATCTAGATATATGCTAGCTAAGTTTGTTTACTTGGAGTTTAAAAAGAGTATCCTACACGTGCGACTATTTATTTTGGAATCCTCCATCCTCATAAACTTTTATAATTTTATTAAGTACTTACTTTTGAAATTTATGAGTAAAATTATTGTCACCAAAAATCATAAATTGCTTGGAAATGAGGAGAATTTTGTTATCTTTTAATTTAATTTAATTTTATCTATCTTTTCATTCATAGCCAAACAATGCTATCGCTAGGTCTTAATAATGGATTTAATAAACTTTTTTAAAAGGTTGTCCATGTAGGTTGGTATGTACCTACCCTAAGGTTAATAAAAGGAGAACTTGTAAAGTTAATAAGATTCATCAAAATCGGTTGATAAACAAAGAAGATATGTGCTTCAAAGCGAGAGTGAATCGGTTCCTACTGGGTAAGCACGCTCCATCGTAGGCCATAATGATGCTTACCATCAGGCACATTATGGTCAAGTGCAAACCCATTCCTAATAAAAAAAAAAAAAAAAAATGCGCGAACATCCATAAAAAATAAAAAATAAAATACATACAACCGAATTGAGAACCTCCTTCTTTTTTTGAAGTCGGTTAAAAATATAAGAAAAATAGAAATTCTGTTGCAAAGAATTCGTTACTCCACATTTTTGACCATTGGCATCAAAAATTTGCATCATCTAGCAGTAAATACGATTTTTGTTGAGACATTCAATCATCTATTTTTTGGAACGAAGTTGCTTATCGCAGGTTTGCGGGGGACCTAACCGAGAAAAAATGTTTTGCGCTACGAAAACGTGAAACGAAAAACCGTAAGAGAAAGAGAGTCGTCTTCCGCCAGACTAGTCTGCAGTGTGTGAAGACTAGTATTTGAATTGGATACCTACCGTATTTGTGTTTATATCGTTCCGTACGGTATTCAAACTCACAGACTAAAGCAGTTCTCGTGTTTTCAATCGAAAGCTATCGCGATACAACTTAAATGTTGAAATAAATCGGAAACTGAACCTTTAAAAGATTTATTGGGTTAAAGAAATGTTACCTAATTTCTTAACATTAAAATATTACAAATATGTTGTGATTCAATTTATGACTTAATTTTGTTTGTACCTATTAAGATTTACATGTAGAATTTATCAGCAAACATTTAATTATAAGTACTTAGTGTTTATATGCTTTATCTTGTGTTTCGAATAACTACGCAATCACTACATAATAATCTTCATATCATGCATAAAAACCCTTAAAAAATCCAAAAAAAAATATGCATAAGTATATGATAGTAAATAGTATATGATTGTACATATATTGTAAGTAGTAAAGGTACTTATCTACATTATACTAGTTTTGTCATAAACTATCAATAAATACTACAAATGAATCAATCTCAGTATTTTAGCGATGCCGGAACTACGATGGGCGCGCTTTCTGTTCTGAAGAAGCCTTTTACATATTAATATAGGTGGTGTGGTGTAGTTTGGTAGTCGCGAAAGGTATGTGTAAATAATGATTAAACTAACTAAATATAGGCATAAATAGCATAAATATAGGCAGCAAAACTGTAGTAAGTATATAGGTTTACTAACGTACTAATCTAACTAAGCGATATCGCAATGAGCAATAAGAGACGATGACTTGCTTTACACGAGTCCAAGTGTCATATTACCGCAGATAACTTTATGCCCCTGACAAGGAGATCCAGCAGATAGTCACGATTTAAAAGAAATTACATTTTATAGAGACAGTAATATCTTGAGAGATATAAAATATTATGAAGTTGAGGCTTAAGATTGTACTTAGTTAGGTAAGAAGACATTAAAGATATGACCATTTTCACCTCTTAAGATAGGCAAGTTTATAGGAATCACCAACTGCTGCAGTTCCTGGTTCCTCAAGATGGATTTAGTTTCCTTATTTCATACTAGCTGACCCGTGCCCACTTCGTTGGGCTTTTATTTTATTAATATTAAAAATTAAATTATCTATACTAATATTAAAAAAAATAATTTTTGTAACTTAAATATAAAAGTTAGACATATGCTGTCGTTGACTTTTTTGTAGGCATTTTCAAGCTTCACATCTTTTCTCTAGAACTCAAAAATATATCTTTCATAGTTAAGGCAGCGTTCGTAAGAAACGCTTTCGTTCGACCGTTTTTTCTCCGATTCACTTTGCAAAACGGACTACCACGTAAAAGCCTTTTTATTTTTCGGTTTTTTATATAACCTATGACACTCAGCAATAATGTGGCTTTCTATTGGTGAAAGAATTTTTAAAATCGGTTCAGTAGATCCCGAGATTACCCCTTACAATTTAACAAATATACAAACACACAAACTTTACTTCTTTATAATATTAAGTATAGATATAGATTAATTGTAGGTACTTGAATGGCAACGTTAACCACATTTTAATGAAAATGAGGTATAGTTTCTTCTAATCCGATACTAATCTTGGGGTCGAAGCACGCAGTATAATTATGCGAATGAATGGTAAAACTAGTACAACAGAAAATAATAAGCTAAACGAGCGTGAAGATTACAATAAAAGATTTCGCGAAAGCAATTTTAGTACTTTAGCGTAAGTTATGGGAGGGATCAGATAATTCCTAGGCTGGTTGCTGGCGTGTCGATGGAGAGATATTGAATGCTGGACCGGGAATGAACTTGTGAACCCTGTCATTGGCATATCATAAATATAATTATATTGACTTCCTTGATGCAGGGTGCTGTATTTGATTTTGATAAGCTAGCATTTTCTCTGACCTATGTTACCTACTTCTAGATAAAACAACATAACAGAAGAGAACCTAAGTTAACCACTTACATGATATTTCTCTGCTGTGGTTTTTAGTAAGCGACTTTTAGCTCCAAGCTTTTAGCTAATCGAAATTGGCAAACAGATACCTCTAACGAATAAACTACTGTACATAACAGATCTCAATATTCCGAAAGTAAAGTAAAAATATCAAAATTATACCTATTTATTTTAACGGATATAATCGCCTTTTTGAGAAGACGAATTTGTCATCGCCGTCTGCCTGTGACCATGGGATCTGCAAAGATCCCAAAACGTCAGGTTTAAACAAAGATAATAAAAATCTCGAATATAATTATGAGTTCAAGTCGCAAAAACCTTAAAAAATACCAAAAATATCTAATTGTAAATTATTTGTATTAAATTGTACGTCAAAATTAACTTGAAACCTACATCCAATAAGTGGTTTTATTTAATTCACAATCAACGCCATTTGCTATTTAGTTACATGTAATAAGAGAATATGCAATAGGTACTAGGCAATAAACTTCGAGTGGAATATCTTCTTATTCGTATCGTTTTTCCCTAGAACATAATTCGTATTAACTCAAATGGCAGAGCAATAATTAAAAATGTTGAAACCAATGTGCTACATTTACGCTCCAAGAAATTGATACAGTAAAATAAATATATTTGTGGCTCGGATTGCTTTCTTAGAAATGAATCGGGTTCGATAGGTCTTGGTAGCGTAAAAGCTCAGCTGTACGTTTTTACTGCAGATTTCATTCGTGCAGTTTTTGTATAGAAATGAAGAGTACGCTATATGTATGAGTAGTGTGTGTGTTATTCCTCTAAAATTTTATTTCAGTACTTTTAAAAAGTACTTTTTGCGCCATAGGTAAATTATTGCTACTTAATTTTAAAACTAACTACCATCCATTGTACACAATTTATGCAATAAACATTCTTATTTTTATTCTTATGCTGCCGTCTCTACTTCTTTTGTATATTCCCTACAAAATGTAATATACCTACTTACCTTTATTGTTCTTACATAATAATATTTTAATTATTATTAAGGCTTACTTAAGGCTTATTTTCTTATTATGTAGGTATACCTACTTACCACAAACACAAGTTATTATATCCCCGCGATAGAGATAGTCAATCATAAACATTCAAGAATAATATAGTAAATTAAAATAAAATAAAATAAAAAGTAGCCGGACTTTAAGCAATTCCAACGTCAACGCAGCTTTTAGCTTTTTTTAATACGAGCATCAATACCTACAAGCCGTATCTTTGTACTTTGTATTAAGTAACGAGAAACAATCACATGACTAATTGCTATCGGACGCGATTCGTCATGGACTTATGTTTGTTCTTTTTCTTATCGAGTTCCGTTAGCTTTCTTTTGTAATTTATTGCTGGCCGAATATTATGCGCCGCTATTTCAAGGACATAAGTATTCTGAATATTGATGGGGCTATTAACGGCTTCATCAAATAAATATTGTTCTACTCTGTATGAGCAATGGAAACATTGCTATGTGTACAATTCACAGTGATGTGAGTGATGATTGACACGAGACTTGACGAGACTAGTAAAATGAAGCTAGCCTCTCAGTTGACTGTTCTAAGTCCTTACCTTGGTTTTGCTTAAGAGTGAGTTTAGACTACAGGATTTATTATATAAAACGGTTACGGTGAACATAGTAACTATCAATGTCGGTTGGTTTCAAGAGTGCGGTCGTCTTAGGTTCGCCCTAAAACTTTTGCTATGAATGAATATGGCTTCATTTACTGGATCGTCGTCTCTTAAAGCTTTTTTTTTCAGTAACTTCGCGATTGAAGTGTAACGTCACTGTTATACAAAAGTTCCCTGACCGTGCAAGCTTTGTTTGACTATGTTTAGACTACGTTTTTATTAATCATTATTGTAATCTAAACTCAATATTGTTTGTTTGAACGCGCTAATCTCAGGAACTACTGGTTCGAATTGAAAAAATATTTTTGTGTTAGATTTATCGATGAAGGCTATAGGCTACTTTTTATCCCGATATTCCCACGGGATCGGGAGTTACGCGGGTGATAACTGCGGAACGATGGAAGAACGTCATAAATTATGACATTAGTTGATTATTTTATGAATATATTATGTTATGATTTTGAAGTTCAAATTCACCGCATATTAAATATAAAACATATTAGAACCACAGATAAACAATATTAAAACTGTTAATATTAATTTCAGTAGTTACACTTACGGCTTTTTAGAAAATGATCAACTAGGTACTCAAAATAACTTTAATTAACCAGAAGATTCCTATCGAGTTCAGCCAAAAGAACTACAAGTAGCAGTTTAAAAATAAAAGTGAGAGTCCGATGAAATCCGTGACATAAATTATTTTAAAGAGTTTTGTTTGAAGGGAATCAATGATATCTCATACAACACGAGGAGAAACTGAAGTTAAGAATTATCGTACGACCGCTGACAATACAGAATTAACCTTTCGCAATGCGATAATTCAACATTTTCGATACCTTTTGATATCTCGATGATACTTGTAATGTAACAAAGGGACATTGAAATGTTTATTCGAGAGAAAACATTCCGGCTTTCTGAGTTTCGTCACTTCACAGCTACCGGTAAAGATCCATAGGGAAATTGGAACGTTGGGCTTGTACTATTATTATATTCTGTGCTTTGGTTGGGTTCGATATTATTTTTAATTAAGAGGAACCTTCTATTAATAATAATATGGTTGACATAAAAAAAAACATAATATAAACTAAATATTTATTAATAGACGTACTAATCATTGTAAGATACCTCTTGTTAAATTATAATAAATTATTTAATAGGTTAGGCTTCTTTTGGATGGGTACATACATAGTCATCTTCCAATAATAAAATACCTTTTAATATAATTTATAGGATTTGAATAAAAAACTAACTTGCATAGTAGATAGAGTTGCTTAAAGAGTTAACCTAACTAAAGACACTCATGATAATAATCAAACTATTTATACCAAGTGGATATCGGATTACTTATAAACCAATAAAACCTCACAATTCTTGTTTAATTTTCTAGTTTGAATATCATCTAGTGTAAAGTAAAGTTAAACAAAATATTTAAAAGAATTTGAGAAATTTGTCATCTCAGTCTGCTTGTAACCAAGGGATCTGCAAAGTTCCCGAAACGTCAAGTTTAACAAATTAATTCATATTCATTTATTTCAAAAAACATTGGTACAAATAGTGGTGTTGATTTAGAGTAAGAGTTACAGCCATGTTTCGCATATGAAGTTGTAAAAAAAAGAATTTATATAAAAATTAAATGAGTCTCGATATAAAAATAAAAATCATACAATAAAATTAAATAAAAATTTGATAAATGTTAATGGCTAATAAAATAAAAAAATTAACAAATAAATTAATTAAAAAACAACACAACAACAAATTCATTAAAACAAATTAATTAAAAAACGCGATTATATTCGTTAAAATGAATATATTTTTATTGTTATGTAAAATACTATGGTGTCACCTTTGTTTTACCTCGGCGAACTCACGAAGTCGAATCTCGGTTCAAGAAGTGTAATAAAAACTGTCTGTCGCTCAGCATCCGGTCCATCGCGTGATGGTCTCGCATAATTTGCAACACGTGTGCTTCCAATCGTAAGGATTCACGAACACATCTCGAAAATGGGAAAGTTCTTAAGCATGAAATGAAAGAACAACATTTACTATTATTAAAAAATAAAATCCTTGTTTAAGTGAAAAACAGTGTAACGAAGATTAACATTTTAGGATGGATTGATTACTAGTTACTGATCGTGTTGTAGACATCATCTTTGAGATTGACTAACGGATCTTTTACCTTTCATGTAAAAATATTTTCTTTTCCTTAATTATTACTTTCTTTAACGGTCGCACTGAATCAGTACCACCCATAGGTACCTACCGCATTCATAAATAAGTAAAAATGCCCTGACCAAATTGTAACAGGTAGACGCATGACAACCTGTCCCAAATTTCATAAGAAAAACAGAAAGCTAGGTCTGTTAGTAAAACTTCATCAGTGACATGTATAAAATTAAGTTTATCCATCGTCATAAATATCATATTTTTACTCTACTTAAAACAAGAACGGAGAGGAGGGACCACTGCGATAAATATTCAGTCTTGAGTAGTCTTGACGAGCTATTTGCATAATTTGGTCCATGACTCAGATGGTCTGATGATGATAAATTTACGTGCAATGACCCTTGGCAAAACGTGCAATGGAAATTGGGACAAGTCAAATTACTTTAGCCTACTTTTTGAGTAAAAAACTGCATAAGATAGATGAGAATTTGCTGGTAAAAGGGTTAGAGAATTTTTGAATTAAAAGAAACAAACGGATTTAAAATGCCGACAATATACCTGCTAGTTGAATCTTCATTTCAACAGGATAAATTGTGTCAAATAATTATGTAAATGTGCATATAATTATAGTCGTCGAAATATTTAAAAATATACAAACTGCATATTCCGGCCATTTTTTATCACAAGCCTCATATCTATGAGGAAGTAATATCAGAAACCCTTTTGTATGGTAATAACTGGGAAACTCATAGTCTATCTGGCAGATAAACAGTTATTTCAAGCCATTACAAGTGCAATGCCACCTTCTTGTATCTGACTTTATATTTACCACTTGCTTATGCGGAATTAGATTGGATCTGTAATCTTGATTTAGATTGTATGATGATGGGATCGAACTGCAATTACTACGATACCTCGAGAACTCTGTTTATAGGTTTATTCTATGCAGACAACTTCATTCAATAGATTAAATCCATGACATATTTTTATGAGTTTAATTCAGTATAAGTATAGGCATTTGAACTCGATTTACCTACGCTGCCTACACAAACCGTAAACTACATAACTATAGTGGGTATTTTTGGGATATGCCCAAAAAAACTGATGCAGACATAGATAAAATCGTAAATACCGAATGAGAAATGCTGTCTAAACATCTATTAGTAAGAATAACCAATGAACTCGATGTAATCCTATCTAATCTTACTGATTTTACGACGGACACTTAAGATTCTGAATAAAAAACGCGATGAAGACCGCAATAAAACTCGTTCAAACTTTTTTGAATAGTTATTTAATATTGAGTTGGTAAGTCAGTAACTTCTTTTCTTATTGGAAACGTATTTAAGATTAGGATCGGCTACCGAATATTCGATCCGTCGTCATGAAACAAAATCCTTTTCGGAGGATTTAATGTCAAGTACCGATTTTCTCTATTATCAACGAACAAACCCAATCGAGCTAATGTACTCCATCTGACATTTATTGGCCCTAATTTTAACAATTTAAATTTTGTATTGTACTCGTAGTACTTGAATTGGAGAAATTGTGATGGCGCCATAGAGGGGTTGAAGGTCTTTTGACAAAAAACCTAACAGAATGTTGTGGAAGATATTCATATCAATATGAGGATTATTAATTTTAGTAGTTAGTGAGGGGTCACTAACTATTCAAATTAATAATGACAACGAGTTTATAGGTATGTATATATATTTGAATTCATTGTGTCACAATCACAAACATTATGTTTTGACTAATCAAATCATAGATAAAGAAAATATTACTTAAAGTAATCCGGTTATTAGAGACAAACCCGGTTAGGTTTATCAAGTTATTGTTAGATTCAGACGATAAGCACAGGGGTCGGATTGATAACCTACAGTAACTATTAGAGCTCTCACTGGCTATAGAGACTTTCTGTCTACCGATTTATCACGTAGCAATCTTTGAATTGTCGTCACTTATTTTATTGTAGACTGCTTGCTTGCTGCTTGCCCATTTGGGTTAGCACACGACTCTTCTTTCAATGGTTTTTTTTTTCTTTTTTATGTCACTTTTTGTTTTTTTAAGTGTAATTTTTTTCATTATCTGTGTTTGTACTCAATAAATGCTTTCTTTCTTTCTTATACCAAACTTTCCATAGACACCGTGTGTAGTCTGCAGGGCTTCTTTCTTAGCGGTAAAGGTACCGATGCACAAGTATTTCCAACAGCTATAGCTAATATTATAAAGAGGAAAGATATGTTTGTTTGTTTGTAACGAATAGGGTTCGAAACTACTAACCCGATTTTCTCAAATAAATAATATTTCTCGAAAATTTGCAATAACAGAACTAGAATTAAAGATAAAGAGCACTAAATCGATAACTGTTATTGTTTATGAGTCATAATGCGTCATAATAATGATTAACGTTTATCAAAATAGGAATCTAGAATTAGGACACAGTCAATACTACACTGCGACAGGCAATAAATCAACGTTCAATGATTAGTATGGCTTTAGTATTGATTGACCTATTTTTTCAAGTGTTGTGCTGTTGTGCCTCAATAGAAGGCAAACGGATTAAGTTATCGCGTTTTTTTTTCAAATACCCATGTGACCATAGAAGCTGTTAAGCTTGGAAACGTCAAGTTTTTACAAAAATACAAAATAAGCGTATTAAAAAGCGATAATATAAAAAATTCAACTATTACTCAAATCAAAATCCATTGATTTTGATTTATTTTTTTATTACTAAAACTAAAAGAAAATTACAATACAACATTAACTAAAAAAACATAAACCATCAAAAAAAATAAGTAATAAAAAAAATAAAAAATCATAAGAACTACAAATAAGTGTAAATAAGCGTAATTAAATAAGTTTAATTTGTTTTATTGTATAAAGTAGAGTAGGTATAAATAGCGAAAAACCTCAGAAAACACTGTCACTCACCAATTTATTTACGATTAATATTTTGGTATATGCAGATTAAAAGTTCTGACAAGTAATGAAGTTAGGTACCGTTAAACAGTACCTACTGTAAAATAATGAATGTAGGTAGGTAGCAAGACATTGTGTTGGAAGGGGAGCGAGAGACTCACAAACCACATGAAGTCCTACAACATCCACAGGTGTCGTCTGCCTCCGCCTCCGGTCGCTTTTAGGTTTTGTTTTTATTATTTTAGTCCTGTGAATGAGCGCCATTGCTTGGGGGTACCATTTAGTTTATTTTTAGAAAATTACTAATAATAGGTATGTATTCACTTGGCCCAATACTTCTTTAAAGTTTTTGGTTTCTTCTGCAAGACCCGTCAGGGAAGAAATTATGAATTATTCTTCATTTCAAATGTCGTAAATAAGTACATATATGTAAGAAATTTTAATGATCTTTGATAACCTAAAAATAAAAAACAAACATTTATTATTGAAAAACTTTGCAAGTTTTTAAACAAAGGGCTTGTTAAAATTCCTCGACGTGATATTTAAAATAACTTTGGTTTTGGTATAATAGACTCATGGGACCCTTTATTAGAAACAATGGGTAGTTTAGAAAACAAAAAAGAATGAATAAAAAAATAGGAATACATTTTATACTACTTAAGATTGGTATTTTTAGAGATTTCTGCACGCATTAGAAAATGATTTCTTTTAACTTTTTGCTTCGTATTACTTTTTGTAAGGAAGCATTTATTTTTTGTCTGTATTAAGAGGTTGATTGATCTAGTTTTTGCAAGATTACCATCGTTATGTCGAACATTTCAATTGACACATTACACGGCTGTCAATGCTATTTCGACCTTAATACAGCCAGCAATACTGTTACAGTTACATCCTGAACAACAAGTAGTTGAAGTGCCTACATTATCTTAATTAATTGAAAATGTAATCAAGATTCAGGTCAGTATAGATTAGCCCAATTCCCGCGAAGTTAATGAGATATTTTATATACTTGGCTAGATTTAACATTGTAGGGCATTTATAAAGCCTCCTAAGCTGCTATCGAGGTAAAGAACTTTTTAAATTACAAATTAGAGATTCAATTTAAAATACAACCGTTTACATTTTGTATGTTTACTATTTTGTATTACAATTATGTTTTAGTAACATAAGGTCAGGTGAAGTAGTTTAAGTATCTAGTTTCTACACTTGGACACATTTAGAATATTTATTGAACACTGTGCAAGCTGTTGGCAGTTTAAACAGCGAGAGCTAAGACGTCCGTGAAACTTATGAAAATACAAAATGCATTCGCAGTCAAATATCTTACGCAGTACAATCTATTAGACGTGTCTGAATGCGCGTTGCGCCAATTTAGTTTGACGGCAGTCGCTCGCAAGCAGGTGTGTGGTGCGCGCGTGCGTCCGCCATCTTTGCATAACAGCTGATATTCCCGCCAACGCGATCGCATTCGATAAACGAAGAGACGAATCATAAACCACCTAGGCAATTTAAATGCACAACCATTTACAGTGCTTAGTGTAACAAAAACAAACGGACTCATGAAGATGACAGTTAATCGAATAAGGGTAGTCGTACTCGGGAGCCCGCGATGCGGTAAATCAGGTGAGAATACTCATTTACACATCACTACATCATCAGCATTAATATTCAAGTAATTACCGCTAATAAATGCTCCAACTAAAATAACTTTTAGATTTCCGAAGATATAAACTTTATTCTATCAAAATGCTCAGGCAAATTAACTTTAACGATGCATCAATAATCATCCACGCTTTTTATTTCTTATTTGGTGTTCACCGAAATCAATTATCTCTAATGGTCAAGAAAGAGTTCCCTGATTTATTTTAGGAACGCGTTATAGGTGGTAATTAGTATAATTAATTTAATTACAGTCATACTTTTATTTTTATTTAATTCTTAATCGTTCACCGGCGTCTTTTGTTTTCATGGTCTTTTTGTTTGATGAAATATGGATCACCTGTGTTATATTATCTTTTTACATGTTTTATCGATTAACGATAATAATTTCGGAGATAATTGATTGAGTTAGGAGTTGGGATGAAAAAGTTATGATTGTGTCCATTTCTAACATCGTTTCCACTTTAAGTTTTTTTTTAGTTGTGTAGTTATTTCTCCTTTACCGGTTATTTAGCTCAAATACCTTTAATAAAGTGAAAAGTTTAACATATTAATAATGTAAAAATGTAATATGATGGGAGTAAATAAGGACTCGAACTAAACTCAAGCTGGTTTTGGAGGTATGAGTCTGTAATCTGATATATCAATAAATGTTTTTGCAAATCGAATTTGCAGTCTATTAGCAATTTACTTTTTCGATTGATTAAGCTGCTATAAAACGTCTATGTTTTTGATTGTTGGTTAATTTTGGCACGCGTTTTTTTTTGCAAGTAGTCAGATTATTAAGTACGTGTATTCTGTCTACGTGTATTTTGACTGCTAACTAATTATTATTTATTTTACTGACATCAGTTACTGTTATCATTAACAGCTTCCGAAGGATGCGATTGGGAATCGGGAAATAATTATAATGCTTGCTAGAAGACCCAGTTGGCAAAATGGCCACCATGCCGGACTGCCAAACACAGGGTTACGGGTTCGATTCCCGCCTCAGACATGTATTTATGCTTAGATATTTGTCTGTGGTCTGGTTGTTTCGATGTATTTTAGGTATATATTTCCAAAAGAAAAGTATATTAGTAGTAACTCCGTTGTCTAGCACCCATAACACAAGTCTAGTTACTTAGCTTGGGGCTAGATAGCGATGTCTGGAATGTCCTGTAATATTTATTTATTATTTATTTATAATGTGCGCATTTCTGAAATATATACGAAACTATTCCATTATTTACATAAGAGTTATATACTTTAGTTTGTGTTTGTATGTTTACATCTGCCGTTATCTAAGGTTCACACCTCACGTGACATTACTGGGTAAATTACCAATGGATTGTTTTAAAACAAAGAAAATTCCAGTGCCTTTGTCATAATAAGAAATTACGAGATAAAAAAAATATTTTACAGATAAAATTCTGGTACATACAAAAAGGTACCGTATTAAAAAAATATAGACAGAATTATTGGTAGAATTAAGATACTGACGATTTTTTTTTACTGCAGTACTGTAATGTACCTATACCTCAGGTGCCTATACCCTATACATTTGTTTTTTTACTTTAACCCACTTCAGATAAAGATGAGATTTTTTAATTCGTTTTTATTTGATGTGTGACCACAATCTGACTGTGCGATGAATGTGGTGATTTGCCTGTAATTTTTTATTTTTAAAGATTAAGTACTTTAATTGCTAAGAAATTCTGAATTTGTATTATTAAACTCATGCTGTCAGTCACCAAGATATCTTTCAGCTCATGAATAGGCCTTGTGGGTGGTGAACCCTGAAACAAACGAACTTACTCATCGATGTATAATAACGCATTCCTACTCATACGTAAAAAAAAGTTTGCAGTGAAACAGTTTATAAATAATACTATGAAAAACACATGTAACACTGTTCCCAGACTATTTTTGGTAACAACAAAAATTTGGACTACTAATTGTGTACTATAAATGATTATCGTACCTACTTAGTAAAATTTGGAGCATTTAATCATTACATAGTATGAAACAAAATCACTTTCCGTTATATGTTCCTCTGTATGCTTAGATCTTTAAAACCTCGCATCAAAAACGCATCAAAATCCGTTATTTTGATGCGTTTTTACAAGCTTTTTTTAATAGATAGAGTGATTCAAGAGGAAGGTTTTTAAGTATATTACAAGGGACGAGTATAAAATAAAGAATCAATAGAGTTCAATAAGCCTACTTTTGGCACTGTTATTAATATTAACAAACATTAGGTAAGTACCTATACTAATGAAAAACACAAAAATGTTGCATAAGTCTGACATGTAAAATTTTTAACGGTATATTGACAGCAAAAAAACCACTAAATTGATAAATTGTGTCTCAATCTAAACAAATTAACCATCAACAGATACTTCAATAACTAAATAAATCATCAGAGACTGTTTAATGGCTCATTACATGGCCACTACAAGCTTTAATCGCCAATTTATATTAGTTAAGAAACCGTGAATGCTACCATTTGATTTACTAATCTTTCGATGCAATAGAAAGTATAAACAATAACGTGGCGAAAGCTTACTACAGTGAAATTGATTTATGACTTCGGCGACGATCGGACGTCGATTTTGGGGAACACTTCAATATATTAACATAACAATTATTGAAAGATTAGGTAAGACTGACGGATGCTGAAGGTTTTTATTGAATAATATTACGACATAAATTTTTATTGGCAGTTTTAACGTTCGTGTTGTATTTATATTACGGAAATGCAAGATTCTTAGGTTTTGTTGCTGAAGCGGTGTTAATGGTAGCTAAATAAATGGCTAGGTTCGAAGCCAGAGGTTAAACCGTTAGTTCCACTTGACCTCTTCAAATTATAAGAAGTAAACAGGGCAGTATAAAAAATAACGACCGACGACGCGACGTAAGTACACTTTTATAGCAAAATCTCACGTACAGATGCAGTTTAAAAAAAACGTCAGTGGTAATGTTTCACCAATAAACACATAAAAATAGAATAAACGTTGGAAACTGTAAAGTTGTCTATGCTTGTGAATAGAATTGTTGTGACGAGACGCACAGCTTGAGACTAAAGTTTTCAGTGGTTTAACCAATCAAAAACAAATAGAATTCATTTGATGTTTTATTAGAAAAAAGCCTGTCCATGATTTATTAACTTTGTTGGTATGTATTTCTGTACAGATATCAGTTCAAAGAAATAAGGTATAGAAAAGGTATTCACCGAAATGTTCAATTATTTTGCAATAGTTTGGTAAACGATTTGCTGTTTGTTCATAGCTCTACGAAAAAAATGCGTTCCCGTAACGTGAGGGTGATGTCACACTTTTTTGTGAGTGCAGTATGGTGGTCATCGATTTTTAAAGACATTATCACGTCAAAAGTTAAGGAAGAACCTTCGAAAACAAAGTTACATATATCTGATGCCTAACTCGGTTTAAGACTCGTTAATTAACACGTGTCGACGTCCATAAACTAGAAATAAATGTTTACAAAACAATGTTCGTACACATCCCCATGATTTGGCTCGAGGCAGAATAACAAAAGCTTTCATAGGGAATAAATTATATTAAGTTTAAAATACATTACGCAATTATACGATGAAAACAATCAATCACGTTGGATCGGATCTTGATAATGTGATTAAGTTAAGAGCTAAGAGCTTAATGCCCGAGGCAAAAACGGCATCCGAGTAAACATGCGCTTATAATGATTACCGTTATAATTACGAAAATACACTAAGTAGCCATTTCAAAAGAAATTATTGTGAAGTAGGTAGTGTTATCGTAACTTGGTCAGAACTATTTCATTTGTAAAAACAAGTAAGTAGGTTATTAATTAATATATTAGGAACCATAGAGTCTGTTATAAATCCATAATGTTATCATCGTAGCAGATTCATTTCAATAGTTTAACGTTTTACATTGCGGGATAAATAAACATTCATGATTTGGAGGTGGGTCAAGGTTTCACAACGTTACATTTGCCAAACCGAACTCTTAGCGCTGGAACAAATCTGCTATGTATGAGAGGTAATTAAACTGGACAAAATATTTCAGCAGTGAGTCAATATTGAAAGCAAAATTCTTCTGATGTTATTAAATCGTCACATTTCTTTCGAAACCAACGTGTATTCGCCCACAACTAATTAAAATCATCAGAATAAATGGCTTCATTGGACGTTATTTATTAACTAGCAGGTTCTAAGAAATGCTACACCCGTGCATTAAATATCTTGTGAAATTAAACAGCAGATGTTAATGTTACGGTCGCCTGGAATTTTCGTTTGGTTTCGGTCGCAGATTAAGAGCGGAGCGAGCGAAATGTCAAACGGTTGTTGTATTTATAGTGCGCGTGCGGCCACTCCGCGTGCCTTGCTGACTCATCCGCGCAGACGTCTGCCGGGACACCCGTCTCACTCACTACACCACTCATCGAATTCTCAACATCTCACTCATCGGTGCAAATAATCATGGCGGAAATAGACAACGTTTTATTTATAAACTTTAAAAAAATATTACTATTCTTTTGTTGGTTTGCATTGTTCTATGTTTGTTTATTTTCTTGTGTCTAATGTATTTCCTTGTTTCTTTAGAATCAAATTCTGTTTGTCTTTGTTTGTCCTACTGACATGATCACAATTAAAGTACCTACACTTACCTTTTGTATGACCAACTTGCAATTTGTGACTCGAAATATTTGGATTTGCAGGTCAGACAAGGCTCATCACACCGCGCCTCGTCAATAGCAAAGAGAAAATATTCTAATTATCATGTCATGCTACCGTCAATACGATATGGAGAAAGTTGAGAATCCTCGTACATTACATAAAAAATTAACAACGCTCTTAATTTTATGGTACTCAATAAAATTAATGGCAAACGGTAGTCATCGAAGGTTGTGAAAGAGTGGGTTTTAATTAGTGTGTTAAACGAAAATAAAATTAATGTACAAAAATGTAAATGTAATAGCCGTTGTGTTCAATTACCATAGCGGGACGGGATCGTGGCTGATCACCCCGGCTGATGTTCTTAATTAACATTTAGCTTTACCTACGTAACCGTTCAAACGTCACTTAGTTCCCTTTACCTGGGCCTGAGTCCCGTTACAGCCCTGGTTTCCGACGAAATCCAGTTAATTCAGGAAAATAAATTACATTTTTTTTACCAAGTTGATCGTAACTTGAATGCTGCGGTTAAGGTCTTAATAAGCTCTTGCCGTATAAGTGAGGTGACCGTAATCACAGTAGCTCGTATCGTGCTCATTGTATGTATTTAATTAAAGCGACGACGATGCGCGATGACCCATTCAAAGTAAATGTTTACGTCTTTTTTTATTTAGGTATTTCGATTTTAGTTTTAATTTTCTAGAATCTTTGGCTCTTCTGCTCCATTCACTGCCCACCGCCTTGCGTATGTCGTCGTTCTACCTGGTCATAGGGCATCCTGCACTACGTTTGCCAACTCGCGGTCTCACTCCAGCTCCAACAGCAGCTCAGTGGCGTATCTTGGAAGAGACCTACGTCCAGCAGTGGGCTGACACCAGCTGATGATGATGATTCTAGAATCAGATAATGTTAAAAACTGCACATGAAACATCACAACTCAAAGTCGGTTGTGTCATCTCATCATTGCGACATGTAACCTAGATCCATTAGTCCATTCGTATTATCAACTAAAGAGTAATGTTCTCGTGGATTACCTTGAACTGCTCACTATCAGAACCAGTGAAAGTGTTCGTTAGTGTAGGTAATTGGTGCGTTCTACTGTGGTTGTTTATTTGCACGATTTGATAAGAGAACTGAAACTTGAAGGGTAAGCTTATAGCGACAAACAAAAAGTACCTAAATTAAATAATTGTTGTAAATAATTTTAAATTACTTAGATGAAACACGATAGGTACTATTTATATTAGACTAATTAAAAGTAAAAAAAAATTTGCTACAATTTTATCAATAAATGTATTTTAGTTCTCCTCTAGAGGAGATGTTATAATTATGATACTGTGATGATACCTTATGTGTATTTATATTTATTTATTTATCAAATATGAGAAAAATAGTTTATTTTTATACTAGAAGTAACTATAATATACTAAATAACAATTAAATAACGGAAACTTAAATTAATTAAATAAACTACCTACTTTACTTATACTAAATTAAAAGTTATGTTATGTGTCCCATTTTGTGAAATATACCAGAGGTTTTTATTCATGAGACTATTAATACATCTATTAAATATTCCGTTTCAAATTAACCTATTAATATTTTTTCAGAATAAACACTAAAACATCAATATTTATCGTATATAACACCTCGATATATTTGCCTGCGAAAGTTGGGCGTGCAAATGTCAAACAACAAAGTGGAAATCCAATACTGTTACAAACGTGATTTGTTAATTAGGTAGTTAGAAACGAATTGATTTGTGTTTCAGATCTTGCTTCTACAATTACATTGTTTGTTTTTTGAACGAGCTAATCTCAGGCAGGACCTACTGGTGTGTAAAAAATATTTTTGTGTTGGATAGTCCATTTATCGAGAAAGGGTACTTTTCATTTTAATATTCCAATGGAATCGGGACTTACGCGGGTGAAACTGCGGAGCGCAGCTAGTGTAGTTATAAAGATGAATTAATTTCTTATCCTAATTACAAATATTTTATTGAACTATATTGAAACTTCCAAAAATCCCTTCTTAGAACGCACCTACGAATCATTAAGGAGCCTGTGCAGAGTTTCAAGTCTCTAGATCCACGTTCTTAAGCTCTACATTGTATATAAGATACACAATTATAATTATAACCAATATTCTTATAGAATTATAATAATGGAATGGATTTACATTCTTTTTGAATTTTTTTAAAAGATTCACACATAGAAGTTAATTTCATTACTAATAAAAATAGGTAGTTAACTTACGTTGATTCAATAGCATTGTATTTGAATACTGTATAAGAACAAAACAATGAAACTAGCCAGTTGTCGTAAGAACATTTTAAGATGACAATGACTTGTTTTCTACTATACTATTACAAGCTTAGATGGAAAGTAGGATCATATTGTAGTCACAAAACTATAGTGGCTACTGCCTATTTACTTTGTTTCCAGCTTGATAAATAAAAAAAAGTCAATGAAGATTCGTCAAAACATCATAAACAAAGTGGGTTAGTCCAGTTTAATTCTTCAATAAAGCACCGTGGAAGAAAGTCGCGACCACTGGAATAGATAACAGCGAAATCGCAATTAACATACATCGATTGTTTTCGACTATTACTAGTTTAAGCGCCTTCGTTACTTACAACCTAAGCATCATTGTTGGAGGCACGTTTCAGTGATTTGAAGGGCTGTAATTGATGAGCTTAAAGCACTTTCTTACAGGCATTAATGTTCGCCTTATATGTTTTAGTAGTATGAAAACTAAAGATTTATCTCTAATTATTGTATTATATATGGAGTCATCTTTTACGTTTATCATTACTACCTACAATCGTGGTATCACTCTTTTTTTGTCTATTATTGTCATTATTCCACTATATATTCATTAACTAGACAACGAGAACGTGCTTTATTAGACGTTCTAGAGTTACCAACTGTCTTATCCAACTACATTGCGGCAACTGCTACGATACGCGCTATGGTATACGCGGTACATACATTGTGTCCACTCGTGGCGTACTGTGATTGTAAAATACTCTGTCATTAATCTCTATGACATTCTAATTTCCTAACATAAAGTTAGTTTAATAAGAATTCTCACTTCATTAATAATATTTGTGTGTTTTTCTACACATATTGTTCCTGTAGAAAATGATGTATGATCATAAAATGCTTGAGGCATTCATTAGTTACCTACCACTTCTTTATTACAATTTACATAAATTTTGTAACAGTTTGTAACTTTACGATGTTTAATAGGTATTTACTGTTTAATTGGTGTTTGTGAGATAACTAACATCGTAGGAATATGGTAAACGTTATAGCCCTTTTGTCTGCTTTCCCTCTAATTGAGGCTTGTAGTTATAAATTCATTGTGGGATACAAATTTTGTAACACCTCTTGCCGATCAGCTGCTAATTGCTGCTTTCTCCGTTTTAGACTGGTTTTGATTGCAAGATAAAAGATAACATTATCTATAGAGTCAATGTCTTTAACATTTTGTTCGGTGATATCGTGTGACTATGTACTTAATATTTCTATTTCTTTGTTTCAGCTGTGGTCGTTCGTTATTTGACGAAACGTTACATCGGAGAATACAGTTCAACTGGTGGTAAGTTTAAAAATGAATCTTATAATCTTAGTTACCAGTTGGCACTACTAGTCCTAGTTGCTATGCAACAAATGTTATACACTGAAAGAAATATAGAAATACCTTTGAAGATGAGCCCTTACTGAGGGCACTTAGAAGATGCCAAGGTATTGAGTGCCAGCGGACGGTTTATTTGCGATATTGGCAACCGGTGAGGCGCTCCGCCAAGGCTGAACCAGGCGCCCGTTGCCGTACAATGACCTTAGCAAATATTTAACAAAATCTTAATGTCCCTTATCTTGATTTTACGTGTCCTTAATTACTTACTAGTTTCCATTAAGAAACTCTTCACTTAAAAAAATATATTTTACAAACCGCAAAATTTAAATTAAATTTGCACAAGAAGTTTATGGCATCTCCCAATAATATTTATGCCTCAATTAATTATAATTTGTAGCTGTCCGTATAACTAATAGGTAAGTAATTGATCTGGCATATAGATCGGTGTGTTACGAGCTCGCGTGACCCACTTATGTCCGATGTTATCTCGTAGTGAACACATGGGCTTCGGCAAGATGAAGGACTGACTGACTTGTGTAATTATTTCAGATTTTTTCTATCAACATCGAGTCGCTTTTGATGGTGCGGCGTCAGAGGTTGAAGTACTGGACACCTGTGGTTGTGCGGTTCGTATCATTTGATAACATTTACTTAAAAAATATACAGTACCTAGTGTGTTTAAATTGATTTTCATAAAGTATATATTAAGTTAAGTAAGTACTTGGAAGCTTTCAATGTTCTCTATTTATATTCAACTGATAAAACTGGAGGTGAATGTATCAACAAGTGGAAAACAAGATTAGATAACCGTCAAGCGCCATATGGTCAAATAAAATCACAAACTAGCCACTATTACTTGAAAGAGAAAACTCAAATAAATAAACTGATAATACATATTATATATATTGTAGAGCCACTTGTCCAATTAAACTAAATGGCTTAGAGATAAATGAGAGATACCTATATATATTTGTTTACTTACACAATTTATTATAGACAATACTTATGGTAACAATATATTTTATTAACAGGCGACTTAATCTTCATTTAATTTCTATCGCTTTAGTTATTCTGACCTGATATCAAAATTAACTTCCTATAGGACCTCCTAGATCAAGCAGATACAATGTTCTTTTTAACAATTGGGGCAAGAATTTGGAATGGTCATCTTCCGCCTTGCAGTCGTTGAACTATTTTCAGCTACAAGAGAGAGAAAGCTAACGAACAAGGAGTAAAATAATACTATTTTTGGTACAGAAACGCGGTTGCCTTGCGGAACACCTTCGGTGGGGCGACGCTTTTGCCGTGGTGTATTCTGTATGCGACCGAAGATCGTTTTTGGCTGCGGCTGAACTGCTCGCACTTTTGGAAAGGACCAGACTTCCTGGCTGCACTGCTGTCACATTACTTGGAAACAAGAGAGACTTGGAACACGCCAGGTATGTGTTCCTAAACATTCATTTCATCGTTAACATAATCATATATTTATTGACAGACTCGTTAACCTACTTGGCAATAGCGCCAAGTACTATATTCTGTTCGATACATTTGTCATAGAGCTTAGAACTTATAGTAGTTTTTATCGTACAGAGTCGTCAAAGCAGAAGAGGGCCAGGAATTGTCTCTACGTTTCGGATGCCAGTTCTATGAAGTATCGGCAGCGGAGTCGTGCGCCGGAGCAGCTCTGGCGTTTCACGCATTATTGAGAGAGGCGCGTGCGCTTGCATTATTACTTCCCACACCAAGGAAAAAGCTCGCAGCGTACTCTGTGTCTAAGGTAGGTGTATCAACAACCTATACCTACGATCTGTATATTCGCTACAATATATTCCCCAAGTTATTGTTATGTACCTACCTACTTCTAGCTATGTCTTTAAACAGACAGACTCTAAACTTGTTTCTTCTTATCCGGCCAGGTGATCGGCACGATCCTCGGCTTGAGCAACAAGAGCGTCCGGAAGAAACGGCCTTCACTGAGCATATGATGCGCCTGTCCCAGCCACACCGGACCACGTTCACTCCCTGATCGGAGCTGTTGTTTTATTTCTGTTTCACAACAGAAAGCTTTGTTATCTCTGTCGATGTCGTATCGGAGAGATTTGTCGGCCCACGGAGGCATGGAATGGTTATCAGATATGACTTTATGACTTTGGAATCGAAGATGCGGATATACCTACTTACTTGTGATGAAAGCAGCCTCGCGTACCGAGAGGTAGGTTATGTTATTTTATTGTTAAATATTTCCTTATAATGTACAGTAAAGATGTTTAGAAATAGCAGTTGATTTTTTTTACTAGGTAGGTATGTCTAGGTACTTATAGACAGGTTGTTTTTTATTTTCTTAGTAAGAAAAACATTTAGTGAGAAATACGTGCGAAGCGTTGCGTAACAGGATTTTTACGGCAATGTTCAGTTATAGCCACATTTTATAGCAAAGATTTATGTAATATGTTTTATGGCAGAGATCTTTGATTTTTTTTTGTAAGAGTTAGAGGGTACTTAAGATACTGTTCTGAAGCGATTGCAGTATGGACAAACAAAAATATTTTAGTGGTAAAGCAAGTCTTAAAGTATACATATAGGAATCATTTTGTGAATTAAACACAAAATGCTAACAAAACAAAAAAAAATGTTAACAATAAAATTGCTATTTTACTGTAGACTTTAATTTAATAAATGAGCTTGATAGTTTTCTATAGGTATCGTCTATTTAGGGAAATAATTCAATAAGGAAATACTTTAAAGCACTCAAAATTAAATAATGACTAAACAGACTGAATTGTGTATTAAATGTAATTACAATTAAAAGACAAATAAGTTATTTTATTCTACTTAGATTTTTATTGTATTTAGGTAAGTACCTTAATGATTTCGAATACCTACATTTACATAATTATATGTATGATTTATAAACCTATTACAAAAGTAAGGACAAATTAACAAGGCATATTTACCCAAAGTGTCGAGATCATCCTAATAATTGTGTCTTGATATAGGTATGTAATATTGTTAACCACCTGTAAAATATGTCAACGATAAACTTAGTATAGGTATTTTATGAATAAATTATTTTGTTTTGTATATTGTATTTTCACTATTTTTCCTCTCTAGTAATAAGAGCAGGGTGAATCACCTTTCAAACAAAAAAAATTAAATCAAAATCGGTTCATCCGTTCGGGAGCTACGATGCCACAGACAAACACACACACAGACACACACAGACACGTCAAACTTATAACACCCCGTCGTTTTTGCGTCGGGGGTTAAAAATGAATCCAAAATCTTCAAGATAGCCCATAAACACTCTACGTAAAGCGTTTTAAACCTTTGCTTACTTAAAGATGCAGATAAATACTAACTGAATATAAAGTAGGCAGGTAGAAGCACTCTCATATCTTTCCGTCTGAATATTCAACATTATGACTTCCACACCTCATTCCACACATCGTAATCATTCCAATTACAGATACAGGAATATATCCTTAATTAGATGAACATTTTATTTCCACATATCCTAATAAGAAACTCATTAGATAGGGTAGGTATGGTAAAGTATCATTATTACCTGCTTGTCTAGGATTGGCTACTTGAAATGCATATTACGGTAAACAGTTTGTAGATATTTATATATATTTATTTATTACGACATCAATCTGAAGTGTTTTAAACGTGTTTAAGTACGTTTTAAGGGACCCGAAAACAAGCCTCTTATGACGTGAAAGTGTTTAACACTTCTTATTGGCTAAGAGTAGCGCTGGACGTTACGTTTGAAAGCACAAGTAGGAAATTTAATCTATAGGAAAATAATATTATACTAAACGGACCTTCATGAACGGAAGACGTAATCACAATTACCTTTTTTAAAATACCTAGACAAATCAGTGTTTGACCCATATCTCACCAGATGGTCTAAGATGTGGCACATTTACCTAGAAGATACCTTTACACTTGTGACTTGTACACCCCCAAATAAGCTGAGGTCTTCGAGGGACACGAGCGAAGGTAGAAAGACGGCAGTGGAACAAGAACTTTTCCGACCCGTCCTTTTTTGTGGCTGCATCGTCCTTCTTCTTCTTCTATCGTCCTAAATATCGAAAAAACGGACCAAGTCTGCTTGGCGATACGATTTAAGCCGATTGGTCTCGGAAGAACAATGGCTCTGGTATATTATCGACTCACCCTGAACGATCTTTATTTTGATTTGGCGCGAAAACTGCGTCGCCTCGCGGTTGCGTCAATAATATGATATTACGGTTTTATTTCATTCTTTTGATAGACAATTACTTGTTGGTATTGAATACACCTTTCCAAACATTGATTTTTTAACAATCATTCGTAAATTAATATCGGTCTAGAAAAACCACATATTATGTAATTTTTTCTACTAATACGAAAAACACCACAAAATCTCGAGTTGGTGTTTCGCGTATGTGGTGTTATGCGTATAAAGGTATAAAATAAATCTTAAATGGAAAAGACTATAATGTCGCCAGTAGAATTTTCAGGTCAACACAAAAGTCAAAACAAATGCGCCAATTTGCGAGTGGTTATTAACACAAATCTAAAACTAAATATTACATAGTAATACGTGACTTGACCGCACGTGTAATATCGTTGGTCGCCCACGTAGGTACGACACATAGTATGTTACATGTTACATTACTTACATCCTACTTTTAAGTGATAGTGATACCGGCTTTAACGCCTTTCACTGATCAATAAAGATCCACTTTTCGCATCTCGATGTGTCAAGACCAGCATAACATAGTGTAATGATGAAAAATTACCGATAATAACTACTTTATGATCAGTGTATAATTACCTAATGTCTGCGATCGTGGTGGTCATAACAAAGTTTAATCTTATAATAGCTGCAGAATATTGACTTTTTATCGGCCGATAATTTGAAGCGGTCGATAAATCAGTGGGTGAAGTCCGCAAAAGCTTATCAATAGGTACTGGGGTAAAAAGAAGAATGCAGTTAATTTTCTAGCTATGAATGCTACATTTTGATGCCAAATACATATGGTTAGATGGGAAATCGGAATTGCCTTCTAGGTCCTTTATATCAGTAGTGTAGTCGAGGTAGACTTAAAAAAAGGATTAACGGCGCGACGATTTGGGATGCATTTGATACCTACGACCAGAAATAACTGATAGCTAAGAAACGTGGGACACAACAGTCTACACGATCAAGTACTTCTTACATCTTGAATTAGCTTAATAGAATTAATCCTCTTTAATCACAGAATCAAAGGTGTTTAAAGACAGGATAAACGGTTCATAATTAACACTATTAACTAGTTGTCTTCCCACAGGTAAGCCGGATACACCCACTCAAAGGAGGTATTACGTATTCTATGTTACTCAAAGATTTTAGATCCATAATCTTTTACCGGCGACTTCATCCGCGTATGGTTTTATTTTTTCAAAACCCTTTTTTAGCGAATGCCTACGTTAATGGCTAACTGTATGTCAAATAGCCTATAATTTGTTCATTGTTTTGAGCTATGCATTGATATATTATCACACAATCAGTGAGTCAGGACCACTCAGGACTTTAAATTTTAATATTTATAGATAACGATCAAAAAAGTAAAGATTCTACACTAAAACGTAGAATTTCCATATTCCATCTTTTGCTTTGTACTACAGAAATGAAATCTAGATAGCACGAAAACTAGAAAAAATAATTTAGTAAATACGTTTTTATTAAACTCTTGAAATGAAGTAAGTGGGTAAGTTATAGTAGCTTGAAGATAATAAAAATAATGAATGCAACTGCAAAACTGCTGCTGCAATAATCTGATGAGTTGTCAGCATCAATGCTTCTTCGCAGAAATGATAAATGTATCCTTTTCAGCTTTGAATTAGTAGTTGAAAGACAGATTGCAATTACACTATCCTTGAAGTTATACAAATTTAAACAGTATAACAAGGACTGACGGCTGAAAGTTGTATGAGAAGAGTTTCTTAAAAACTCAATTCAAAATAAATATTGAGAAGGCTGAAAAGGATTATAAAATGAAATTAAATGGAAGTTACTTTTCATAAACGAAGTAGTGAAGAAGCCGCTTATGAATGACGATGGAATGACATTTTTAAATTATAATGCCAGTACCTGTTCTAGACAAGATAGTTAGGTATCTACAAGGGAATTCAAATGGTACCAATTTCTTAATTGTTATCATAAAAAAGCAGCCTACAACTAAATAGATAAAAGCTAAAAATGAAAATGTTAGAGGTAAGGACCTAATTATTCATTTTACGTGCTAAATAGCAAGAAATTGCTTGAACGCTTATTTATATCAACATCTTTTATAATACTATGTTTTTGCGAAATAATAAAAAAAATAATAATAATAAATATTGCAGGACACTCCACACATCGCCATCTAGCCCCCAAGCTAAGTAACTAGACTTGTGATATGGGTGCTAGACAACGGACATAAATACCAACGGGCATAAATATCAATTACGATTATGAAATATAACACTTACACAAAACTCCTGTGGAATGACTGGTGTGCAATAGCTACAGATCGAAGAAAGGTAGAGAAAGAAAGAGGACCCTGCAGCGGGAAAGTGTAGGCTCCTAATAAATAAAAAACTGGGTAAACGCTGGTCCGAAAGTACTGAAAAAAATCTGAATTCTAAGTAGGCACTTACGTTAAAAATCCAGGTAAAGTTTAGACCATTCTCACGCAAAATAAAATAAACGACTGAAAATAAATCTTACGTACTTATAACCATAAATGGTATTCCTTCAATGGTGGTCTACATTATTGAGAAATTAACGGTACACGTAAAGTAGACCGATCAATGTACTATGGGATGGAAGTTTCATATAATAGAGGTATCTCGGCAAATTATATTATGCATATACATAAAATAATGTGGTACGTGCGGGAATAGTACATAGAATTTTAAGTTGGCAGATACCTAAATGTTCAAGGAATAAATTAAGGAACATCACAAAACTTCTAAGGAACAATCAAACTTTTCTGATCATAGAACATGTGACTGATTGTTCAGAACTTTATTAATTTACAAAACGAAACTATTAAATATATTTTTACTATAATATATTTACTTGTGAATTTGAGGTAGTTAATACAGAAACGTGACCAAAATTATCTGCTCAATTTTTTTAAAAATTTTATACAACTCTACAATAATCCTAACATCTACGCATAAATATTAAACCTACTTATAAATTATGAATAAACATATTAAATAGAATAAATATTTTACCTACTTATATTCATAAATAAATATACTGAATGAAATATATTTAGTTTCTGTGTTAGATTTAGTTGTAATTACTTACCTATAAAATTTCCTCAGAATTTCCCTACCAGTGTTAATGTTAGATATTTAGTTGAAGAGCTGCCTTCCTTATAATATTCCTGTCATATTAATGGCCGATTAAAACCTGAAATGTATGTACGTTACTGTTCCGTTGTTTACTTCACTGTGACACAGTTCCCAATAATTACAAGCCATTAGTTTCACCATTATTCAGTCGGTTCTATGGAAAATTTATATTAAGTGGCCGTATTCATCCTACAGCATCACAATCATTGACCGGTCATAGGTCGTTATGAAGAAGTTATGACGTGTTATTGGTTAGATCTACCACGCGTAACAGGGCATTAAATCTTATTTAATCCACTGATCCGTCGAACATTACCAGGATTTACGTAATCTACATAGCAATCGTTAAAATTTACAATAGAAAGTCTTGAAATAACACATTGTTCGGATGATTTCGCTTCGTCTGCATCGGGGAAGTTTTCTACATATTGCCGCCATAACATTACCATAAAAACACAAATTCACTTCCCACACGCGTGTCTTAATTCCAAATACACTCTCGATAAACATCTCGATAGCAAATGATTGTACAATTTTATATACACGGTCATATTCAGCACCTTCGAATACACGCAATTAGATTATAATATTACGATAATCAAAATATTTTCCTAGCAGCGCTTTATTCGCTATATTAGGAAGGAGGCTTTCAGGATTACATGGGATTTCGTACACAAGTCTTCATTACAAAATTCAATCTTCTTAAACTACTCAATAGAGTTGTGTTTGAGATTCTAAGCTCAGTAATACTTATGACTTTTAGAAGCAACAAAGAAACGGGCGCCAGTGAGGGTGCATGCATGAGAACGATGCGCAGATCGAAAATGGCACATTATCATAATGCAATACATGGAATGTTAGTGATGCCCTCATAAGGCTTAGTTGTTTATATTCAAATACCAATACTTCTATTTTGAGCGAGATTCTTTCGTAATAGAGACATAGTGCATGTTGATGTGTTGTAATTGCAGGATTCGTTTTTATAAAACATTCTAAGAAGACACGAGCAAGCAACATAATCTTCCAGGAATTTCTTAGATAAGTACATCTTGTACGTTTATTATTAAAACTCATTTTACATTATATACTTAAGTAGGAGGTACTACGTCTTGACAATAATTATTACTACTTTCAAAGTTATTTAAAACAGGATATTTACCACGATTTTGATTGTTTTTATTGATATTTCCGATGCTGCTGCAAGCACAAAACAATAACCAAAATAATATTATGTTGTTTAAAAACAGCAAATATGTAAATAAAATTGGTAAAATTTTAAATGAATTTTTAAAAACAAAAAGCATGGTAAATTTCTAAATTTAAATAAGCAGATCCGATTTTAAGTGAACAGAACTATGTTCGTTTAAAGTCTTTTATCATTATTATATATCTCAACAGTACTTGGTATAAGTAGTTATCTAGAAACGTTATAATACAATTGAATGTAGCCTAGATGAACCGATTCACCGGTTAGTATTTCAGTGCTCCCGCACATACTCATAAATCAGATTCGTTAAATGGGACGCAATACCGTAACTAATACAAGGTGAATGCTACTATGTTCTTGATGCAAACTTCTTATAATGAGCTGTTTCTGTTACTGTATGTTTGTTCATGCAATATTAAACGGGGATTATTTACCTAACTAGCTTTTGCCCGCGACTTCATTCGCGTAGAAGTCGAAAATTTGAGGTAGATTTTTACCAAGGAATCACGTTGTCCCATACAAACTTTTATCAGATGCCTACGCCATACAAAGAACACACCCTCCAAGTTTCAGGTATCTACGATCAGCGGTTTAGGCTGTGCGTTGATCCGTGTCAGTCAGTCAGTCAGTCGTTCAAGACAAAGCATTTTATATGTATATAAAAGATAGATGGTATGAATGTATACAGGGTTTAACAAAAATGTAATTAAGCACCCACTTTCTTCACTGAAAGCCTGAGTTGACAGTGTCATCTCGGATATATGAACAATAAAAGCTTACGGTAAGTATCTGCTTCAAAACCATAATAAAACTTGTAGTTATAGTACCTGTATGTAGGTATGACTCATACATAACAAAGATTACTAGGTAATATTCTTTCTTAGTTAGGTAAAGTATTAAAGAGTATCTAGAGACTTCATTGTTGTTGGGGAATAATAATAAATAAATAATAAATATTGCAGGACTTTTCTTACAGCGCTATCTAGCGTTAATAATACGTGTAATGATAAACTTAATATAATTTTTTAAATATATCTTTGGTGCCAATTCATTGCAACCATCTTTTGTCTCTGTTTGTGGAAAAGTTCACTACGATATCTATGGTCGTTAAGGGGATCTTGGTGGACTTACTAAAATCTATCTACAAAAATGTAATATTTTTTACCTAGAAGAATGTTTTACCATGTAGAAATTACAAGGTACAGGTTAAAAACCTCAATCATCGACAGATTTAGCTCATTTGTTGTTTCTGAGTAAAAATATATTAATTGTTGTTGTTATAAATTTCACGGAATACTCGAGTGTTTATTTAATACATACTTATCTACCTGAGTCAAAGATTATAGGCGTTTAAATTATGCTGTTCGTACTATACCTACAAGTAAATCTTCCCACTATTGAGTGACCCTTGGATTCGTCCTAAACTCAACGGGCTCGAATTGGACGAATTCGAGCGATCAAAAATTATATTATTTCTATTTCATTTTGTCTGTATCAAAATGATATTTAGAATAACTGTTAGAATCAACAGTCGTATAGAATTTAGCGTAATCACTACATCACTATCACTACATAGTATAAAACAAAGTCGCTTTCTCTGTCCCTATGTCCCTAAATCCCTATGTATGCTTAAATCTTTAAAACTACGCAACGGATTTTGATGCGGTTTTTTTTAATAGTTAGAGTGATTAAAGAGGAAGGTTTTTAGATATAATACATGCATAATACAGCCGTGCGAAGCCGGGGCGGGTCGCTAGTCACTACATAGTATAAAACAAAGTCGCTTTCTCTGTCCCTATATCCCTTTGTATGCTTAAATCTTTAAAACTACGCAACGAATTTTGATGCGGTTTCTTTTTTAAAGATAGAGTGATTCAAGAGGAAGGTTTATATGTATAATACATGCATAATATAGCCGTGCGAAGCCAGGGCGGGTCGCTAGTCTATATACATATATAAAAATCAATGCCACTTTTCATTGTAATTTTATAACTCAAGAACGGGCTCATCTATCCAAACCAAATACTTGAGTTTTGTTCGGACTATTTGGTAGATGATTTATGTGAAGTTTGCACAAAATCGGTCGAGCGGTTCTTCATTTTTTTAATTTTTTTATATGGCAAAACAACGTTTGCCGGGACAGCTAGTACTTATATTAAACAACTAGCTGCCCTCCGCGGTTTCACCCGCGTAATAATTTTCTACGAAATTTCCTTAATTTGTTCTTTCATGAGAACCTTCTCCTGACAATAACAAACACAACAAAAAAAGAATTGGCCAAATTGGTCCAGGCGTTGTTGAGTTATGCGCTTACCAACACATTTTGCGATTCATTTTTATATTAAACAATATACTACTCGTTTGTAAGGTGCAAAAAATTGTGTTAATTTGTTACCTTTTCACATAAAAACTACTGAACTGATTACCATAACTTTGATATGTAGGTAGATAGCTAGAGCCTTGGAATAAAACATAGGCTACTTTTTATGCCGATATTCATACAAGATCTGCTAGACTAGCATGACGACCAAAACACGATACGATAAAGCTATATCACGCGATATAACTACATCAACTCTCAAAATATGATAGATAAAGCCGCCATGTTGAATTTTTATCATAATTTTTGTCGCAATTTATAATAAAAATTTAACATGGCGGCTTTATGTATCATATTTTGAGAGTTGATGTAGTTATATCGCGTGATATAGCTTTATCGTATCGAGTTTTGGTCGTCATGCTAGGCAGGCTGGACTTACAGCGGGGCGCAGCTTTTAGCATATCTCTACGGTGAACGTAAACTACAAAAACTCCATATAAAACGAGACTTGAAATCAGTTTACAGTGGCTTGTTTTATCAATCTCAAAAAGGTCAAAACTCCTCATTAACCTTATTGCTTCACACGAAATTAAGAAGTTACTATCGCTTTTGTTGTTAACCGTCTAACTTTTTCGTAGTATAACTGTCATCTGTATTTCTACGAGCTTATCTCAGCTTTTGAATATTAAACTATGATCGAATATAATAATAATAAATAAATAAATACTGCAGGACATTCCACACATCGCCATCTAGCCCCAAGCTAAGTAACTAGACTTGTGTTATGGGTGCTAGACAACGGATATACTACTTATATACTTTTCTTTTGTAAATATATACTTATAATACAAAGAAACAACCAGACCACAGACAAATATCTAAGCATAAATACTTGTCTGAGGCGGGAATCGATATGACCGTTTCTCTTGATGACTTTAATTTTTAAATACATAGAAAAAGGAACGAGTTTAAGTATGGAAAAATATTATTTTTTGACCTCCCAAATTCGTCCCAATTGGGCAGTAGGTGTTTTCGACCGAATCTAAGGGTCTCTCTATTATATTAGTAGGAAGAAAATAGGGCGAGTTCAAGGATCACTCAGTTAAAATTAAGTGTAAATATCTGTCTACCGCTAACTATTTATTACGAGTAATGTAACGTAACTAACAAAAGGTATGATTCAACTAAATTCGGTGTTATTGTTAGTAGGATTACGTGAGTTTATTTATTAACTACAGTGAACTGAAACAAACATCGCAGTTACAGCGAGCTAGCGTAGGTTGATTTAATTTACAGCAGAGACAATTATATTTTTAGGGTTCCATATTTTTTGTAAGGAGTTATTAAAAAAAAACTTAACTGAATTCTTTATAATATTACGGGATAGGGAAGTATATAATAGTATACGTAGCGCAGCGAATGTTGACCTCTGATGGATAGTAGAAGGGGTATGCGCAGAAATCAATTTTCGTATAAATATCGAGTTCTGCGCATACCCCTTCCACTTACCGCAGAGGTCACCATTCGCTGCGCGAGGTATACCTATTATTATAGATAAACCTATGGCTAAGACAAAGAGTTATTTAGATTATTAATTTTGTTTTATTTCTTTCTATTTAAATTATGTACCTGATAATAAATTAATTATAGCCATTTAAAAAAAACGGCTGTCGAGCGGTTCAACGGGGTAACGCTGCCTGCATATTGTCCAGCTTTGCACCGGGAACGTTTGGGAGGGGTCTGTTTGATTAGGGTTGGGTTATTATTATAATTATTTTTTTTTGTGTGTGTGGTTTAATTGTATGTTTAGATTTAAGTACTTAATTTGATTTAGTAGGTTACTTTTTTTAATGTAAATTATTTGTGTGTGTGTTTCAATAAATAAATTATTTAAAAAAAAACTATGTCTTTAGTAGATAATTTTGTTTTTCCTTAATAAAACTTAAATCACGACGCGAATGAACCGGGCAATACCTAGTCAATATACTTAAATGAAATTCTACTAATATTATAAATGTGACAGTTTGTGTGTGTGTATGCATGTTTGTTACTTCTTTATGAAAAAACGACTGGACCGATTGCGATTGAACTCGGTATCTAATCACTACATAGTATAAAACAAAATCGCTTTCTCTGTCCCTATGTCCCTATATCCCTTTGTATGCTTAAATATTTAAAACTACGCAACGGATTTTAATGCGGTTTTTTTATTAGATAGAGTGATTCAAGAGGAAGGTATATATGTATAATACATGCATAATATAGCCGTGCGAAGCCGGAGCGGGTCGCTAGTATAAAATAAACTCACTTTTCGCCGTCCCTATGTATGCCTAGGTCTTTAAAACTACGCAACGGATTTTGATGATGTTTTTTTCAATAGATAGAGTGATTAAAGAGCAAGGTTTTTAGATATAATACATGCATAATACAGCCGTGCGAAGCCGGGGCGGGTCGCTAGTAGCTACTAAACAACAAGCTTTTGAACTAACCTCGCTACAATTTTTACCCAGCTACAGTAAAGCCAATAGACGGTTAAGTTTTTTGAAACAGTCTTTACCTTAAGAGAATTAAAATTTTACTTTTTTATTGGTTTTTTAAAGTGAGTAATTTATAAAAGAAATTCATTGTGAGGTGCCGGCGTAACTTGATACCTTGAATTTGAGTGACATGAAAACCTGTTCTTTAACTCTTTGTTGGCGGGCAAAGGAAATGTAATATAGAGTGTTATTTAAATTATGTTTACATGTGTTTCATTCCGTTATGTATATGAGGTATTATGTATATCATCTAAACGTCTAAAGCGGTCTGAAAAACTTGGATATAGAGGTTTGATCCACGCAGGATGGGTGCCATACGCCATGATGATGATCTAAACATGAGGTTCAGAATGGATATTTACAAAAAGTTAACCTAAAAAAAACAGTTCTTTATTATTTCCTCTGTAACCTAATGTAGGTTAAGGTAGTAGATAATTGTGTATATGCGTATCTACTGCTTACATTTAATTCACTCGTAGTTTATAAAAAATCCAAAACTTTCTAATAATAAAGGATGTATTTAAAATAATAAAGGACCTATGTTATTTTATTTTTGTAATATAGTTAGTACACCACACAAGAAACAAACAAAATAGACAAAAATAATAAAGCTATTTACTAATGCAAGTCGAAAATCCTGTGTTTTTTTTTCTGTTGACGAAGTTCTAGAGAAAGGAAATAATATCGCGGAAGGTCATTATAATTTTAAGAGAAAAGTAGTCATCGATTCTGTTAATTATAAAGTCTTGGTAACATAAACGCCTTTATGTAACAGTTACATGAAATGCATTTCCTATATATTTTGAGGGAGCAGGTGGTAAGCGTTCGGGAAAAGATGAACGTCTCGAAGTGGTTTTAAATCTTGACACAAAAATGACGTTGGCTACGTGCAAATTAATTTTAAACGTAAAAAATATTTTTTGGAAACGGTAAGTAAAGAAATTTTAAACAAACATTGGCTCAAGTATCATGTCAGCATAGGTAAATAAAAAAATGGTTGTCTGTAAAGTCGATACGGTTTTTGATAGATTTTGCAAATTAATCCTAAACTAGCGACCCGCTCCGGCTTCGCTCGGCTATATTATGCATGTATTATACATATAAACCTTCCTCTTGAATCACTCTATCTATTATAAAAAAAACCGCATCAAAATCCGTTGCGTAGTTTTAAAGATCTAAGCATACAAAGGGACATAGGGACGGCGAAAAGTGACTTTATTTTATACTATGCCAACTTTGCTTTGCTTTGTAAAGAAATTTTAAACAAACATTGGCTCAAGTATCATATCAGCATAGGTCAATAAAAAAATGGTTGTCTGTAAAGTCGGTTTACGGGTATAATTTTACGTGATAACGTCATAAGAAAACATTGTCAATAACTCACGTTCCCGTTTAAAAACTAAAAAAATTAGGATGTGTGTCTACGGAACGCAATCCTCCAACGACGAGAAGACTCAAGAATCTTATGGAATTTGTATTTTTTTCTGGGATCATGCCCAACAAAGGTATGGTTAAAATATTGGAGATGAATGACCGATAAATTGTGTAGCCTTTCCTTGTTTTGTAAGGCAGGTTGCTTATTCTGGGTCAACATATGAAAGAAAGAAAAAAAAGCATTTATTGAGTACCTACAAACACACGACAAACACAGGAATGAAGAAATGAACATGACAATAAAAATTAATTACAAAACAAAAAAAGTGGTAAAGAAAAATCAATATATACGAGGAGTCGTGTGCTGACCCAAATGGGTCGACCTCAGCTAAAAACTGCAGCCAAGCATGCTTAGCTGCAGCGCATATGAGGCCTTAGAGCGTCTGAAAACTCATTAAGCGTCTGAAACTCATCATCAGAGCATCTGAAAACTCATCATTAAGGTCTGAAACTCATTAACAGGTAAACCACACTGCTACCTTCACAAAAGAAGGTATTAACTTGAAGGTGTGTATCTATAGAGATTATTACCTATTTTTATTCTTACACGGTCTAATGTTCGGTTGGTAGAGTTAACTCTATGGTAGGATTGTTGTAGGAAGCAATTAATCCTGAGTCGTATAGTCATCTTGTGGTGTCGCAGCAGGTGATTGCGCGGGCGGTTCCGGGAACAGACTACTTAAGATCAGCTGAACGTGATGGGCTGAGCGGATAGCAGAGCGATTTATACAATAATTTTTTTACAAAATACTTGCCAAGTGCGAGTCGGACTCGCATACAAAAGGTTCATGTTGTATGCGAGCCCCACTTAAATATTTTTTTTTCTGTTTTTAGTATTTGTTGTTATAGCGGCAACAGAAATACATCATCTGTAAAAATTTCAACTGTCTAGCTATTATGGTTCATGAGATACAGCCTGGTGACAGACAGACAGACAGACGGACAGATAGACAGACAGTGAAGTCTTAGTGATAAGGTCCCGTTTTGTACTTTGGGTACGGAACCCTAAAAATATTTTTTTGATGTATTTTGGAACAAAAATTATGACTTTAAAGTACCATTTGTATTGTTTTCACTAATAAAGTTCTTTATAACGGGAACATGGTAATGTTTATTGTTTTTGATTTTGTTCGATACGAGTATAATCTATGTTGTTTCAAACATCACTGACGATGAAAACGATACAATGAGTTTGGGTGGATCTTAATAGGGAACAAAAAATGTTCTAAGCGTCCTTGATTACCTCAATATTGGTCAAGCAAGCTTCTCAAAGCCCTTGCGCCCTGAGGTAACGGTTAGATAAAAACCATTTGTCTGTAAAGTTGGTTTACGGACGATAATTTTACATAATAACGTCGTCGTAAGAAAACATTGATGAAAATACGATGCTATGATTACCTACCATGTCAACAGGCCAGGACACTTTTTTGTGAGTACATACAGACCATTACACTTTTTTGTGAGTACATACGGTGTTCATCAATTTATAAGACGTTATCACGTCAAAAATATTAGAATATTTTTTTGTATAAAATTGAGCCACCGTAGTCGCAGTCTAAAAATAACAGTAGTCCACAAAATATAAACAAAACGTTGTGTAGGCAAGGCAAAGGATACAGTTACAGATTACTATGTTACTACCAGTTCCAACTATCTCACTGACTACTGGGATATCGTTGACACACTTCTAAGAACATAGGTTCTATGTTATTGTTCTTAGATATTAGGGTACCAGTGCCTATCTACCTACTCCTCTTCTACACTAATATTATAAAGAGGAAATATTTTGTTTGCTTGTTTTTTTGTTTGTTTGTAACGAATAGGCTCCGAAACTACTGGCCCGTTTTTAAAATTCTTTCACCAAAAGAAAGCTGCATCCCTATATTCATAAAATTATCTTGCGGTGTTAGTTACCAATCTCCACTTAAACGGCTGAACCGATATATATGAAATTTTTTGTGTATATTCGTTACGTCTGAGAATCGAACAACATCTATTTTTATTTATTTTATTTGTTTATTAAAAGCTAACTTACAGTCTATACAAAAAGCTATTTAAACATTTATGTTTAAATAGCGAAAATCCAGAATCCATCAAAAATCCAAAATGAAGCTTTAGGACGCTACATTCTGGAACGTCTGCCGTTAGTACCAATATTAGATGATTTGTATAAAAAGATTTTGTATAACTTACAGTTTTGTTTATACCTAGAGGACGCTATATTCTGGAACGTCTGCCATTTGTACCATTCATAGATTATTTGTATAAAAAGTTGTTGTATATCTTACAGTTTAGTTTATCGCAGGACGCTATATTCTGAAACGTCTGCCGTTTGTACCAATCATAGATTATTTGTATAAAAGTTGTTGTATAACTAACAGTTTATTTTAAACCTAGAAGACGCTATATTCTGGAACGTCTGCCGTTTGTACCAATCATAGATTATTTGTATAAAAAGTTGTTGTATAACTTACAGTTTAGTTTATGCTTAGAGGACGCTATATTCTGGAACGTCTGCCATTTGTACCATTCATAGATTATTTGTATAAAAAGTTGTTGTATATCTTACAGTTTAGTTTATCACGGGACGCTATATTCTGTTGTGATTTGGTCATATCAAAATACATACCTATCTATTCAATGTACCTAGGTACTTAAACATCTTATTGCAATTCTAAACACAAGTTTACTCGTAGAACATTCTCTTAAACCAAGACACATTGCATTAATACGTGCATCAGTGAATCCCATTCATCTGGGAAATGTATAAAATAGCTGCTGTTTATATGTATTTGTATGAGTATCGTACATCATTCCTCATACGGTACTGTCTTCTATACCGTTAAATCATAATTCACGTGTCCTATATTTTCTGTGTTAGAGTTTATGATATTACTAACATTAAACTGAAATAACTGAATGTGAACTAGCTTTTTACCGCGACTTAGTCCGCGTGAGAAATTAATTTTTCAACAACGTTTCTTTGCGAATGCCTACGTCATAATCGATTGATTTTAGCCTGATCCGTTCATTGGCTTAAAAGCTCTGTGTTGATTTGATACCTTTATAGGATTTGGGGCGTTTGGTCAAAGGTCAAAACAGTATTTCGTCAAAATATACGTTCCGTCAAGTCAAAACCTCGTCCTGTCATGGGGGTATATAGTTAAACTCCTTGTTTAGCCATAGGAGTGTTTCGTCGAACTATAGAATCGTAAAAAAGGATTTTTTTTAAACCAAAACTTCAATTAATTACACTTCTTAATTAGAGGATGACATTTACTCCACTTGAAAACTTAAAAAGAAAAGACGATCGAAACGGAAACAATACATACACGATCAAAATACAGTCAGGACTTTGAATTTTAAATTTATAGATACCGACTAATACCATGTTCTTCAATAAAAGGCCCCTTCAGACATATACAGCTAATTAGCAATAAGCAATAAATATTTACTGACAGTTGGGTAAATAATGGTACTATACACAATTTTATATAATACTGCATACAGTTAGCGGGCTTTGACGAATACCTTAAGTACTCTATGCCATAACAGTAAAACAACTGCAGTTCAAAACACTCAATAAGCAACAGGTACCTATCCTGCAATGCATCTGCCTAGATCTGCGTTCGTTATCCCTTCGTCAAAGTGACAAGGTCCAAACAGAGCCTGTATCTGAGATCAAAGACGGCGAGCTGCAGTGATCTGCTTAATGGACACCGTGTCACTTCACTATGAGCTATCTATAGACCAATCTCGCATACCATCACGATTACCATAATAGGCCACCTATGACCTAAGCTTTGCGAGTGCATATTGGCGCCTTGTATAACGCGATGTATTGGAAAATTATGATAATTATCTATTGATATCGTAAAATAGACAGGTAATAAATCTCTAAATATATCTACAACCCTAGCAGGTAGTTTTTGATAATGAATAATTTATAATTCAACGGCAACAAGGTGGTCTTAAAATGTTGTAATATTGTATACTTATAGAGATTTATCTACTTTTAATTGAATCTGATCTCTAAAAATTACACAAGTATTTGTATATGTGGTAATATTATATTCATTGGTAATACGATTGTGTAAAATGAAATGTAATAGGTGTATTTTAATTTATTTAGCTCAGTAGATGTAAAGAACAAAAATATTGATATTTAAGGTCTAGGACTTGACGACCCAGTTGGCACAATGGTCATCATGTCGGACTGCCAAACACAGGGTTGCGGGTTCGAGTATTTATGCTTAGATATTTGTCTGTGGTCTGGTTGTTTCTATGTATTATAAGTATATATTTACAAAAGAATAGAATGTATGTGTATATCCGTTGTCTAGCACCCATAACACAAGTCTAGTTACTTAGATTGGGGATAGATGGCGCTGTGTGGAATGTCCTGCAATATTTATTTATTTATTTAAGACTATGGGAAGGAACGTACCGGACCGAATTTTGTAGTTTAAAATTAAAACAGTTAGCGGAGAGCTTGCTAAAAACATACCTAACCCTACTACCGCATTTGAGTCAAAATAATATCGATTGGAATATTTTATGAGTCAAAGACTAAACAAAATTAAAAGAGTTCTTTCAACTGTAACGTAATAAATCATCCAGATATCGATATATTTGGAAATGTTGTTGAACTTAAATCAATCTGCAAAAACTCATGTTGGCGTCAGGAAGCAAAATTATGAATGTATTAAGCAGAATTGTGGAAGAAGTGTGGAACGTATCATGATGTAAGGAAGGTGGGTCATTGAACTTAGTGTTTGAAAGAATAAAAACCCTTACAGTGCCGACTATAAACATTCTGTCGACTGGCAGTCGGCCGATATAATCTTTGAAGTCACCGTGTTCCTTTAAATCGACTAGGCTGTCGTTTCGGCGAATTACGAATCTGGATATTCAACTTTTTAAATCGCTGATAAAAGTTTACGATCTGTGGTGGAGCTCTTACAGTAACATTCATCATTATTGTTTATATTATAGGTGCCCATGTTATGTTTGTGTTATATTTTATTGGATTTAAGTTAGTGCAAAGTGCTAACAGATTCACAGGTATAATTCTGCACAAGTCTCTGCATTATGAGAGGACTCGAATGAGATGCATTTAATACTTTTCAAATAATTTGCACAGGTTTTGGAAGTATGTATGTAAGTATGAAAAAAAATAAAGCTTTTGACCGATCGCTACACTTCCCAATGGAATTTTGTTTCATTATCTCAAGGCAAATTCAGTACCTATAACTGTAAGTAGGTTGTCATAAGTAGGTGCCTATGAACATTATACTACAATACAATGTTACCAGTACCAAAAAAGCATTTTTCCTCGTTAAAGTTGCCCTAATATGAACATTTATATAACATAACAAGCTTCGCTATCTAAAGATCTTCGTTCATTATCGTACAAAATTCTGATATTAACGTCTTTCGTAATTTATCTGCTCGACCTATATATTTAAGATTTTAAAAAGTAAGACACAAAATACTTACAATAAGTAGGTTCTTAACCAATACTTAGTCCTAACTGAGAATAAATCTATGGCTCATTGATTAATTAAATGAAATAATCTTGGATTTTTTTTGTAAATAGGTAAGGAAATTGCTGTTTTTAGGTTTATCAAAATCTCTTTTTAACACGCTTTTATTAGGTCGACGTGTATGTAATCAAATCTTGCAAGTTAAATTTGATCAACTTCCCATTTATTTAAGTGGCTGACTTGTTGCTTTGTATTGAACGTTTGTTTATTATATTGAAATGACAACGCGGTAATGCAACCAGTAGAGCATTTATTTCCAAAATGTTTTTATCAATCTAGGTATATTGAGGTTTCTTCACTATCACTACATGGTATAAAACAAAGTCGCTTTTTCTGTCCCTATTTCCCTTTCACTGCTTAAATCTTTAAAACTACGCAACGGATTTTGATGGGTTTTTTTTAATAGATAGAGTGATTCAAGAGGAAGGTTTATATGTATAATAGGTACATGCATAATATAGCCGTGAGAAGCCGGGGCGGGTCGCTAGTTTCTTATAAAGTACTTAGTATTTCATTTGTTATTTTCATTTTGATTTAGCTTATTTTGTACTTAATTGTTGTAATATTGACATTTGTATTGATAACAAGAATTAATGTAATGTTTAGTAATTGATAAATAAAATGTTTTTTTTTTATGTAAGAAACAGCATACAAAATGTAGATTCAATTTGGTCTAAGTCAGTGTACCTACACATAGTAATGTAGAACAGAAATAGTTAAATAATGACTATAGAATATTTGTTAAGAGTTAAATAATATAAAAATTCATATACTTACTTATTATGTATCCAAGGAAATCTGAATATTTTATATCCCAAATTTATTTTATTATTTTACTATAACATTGGTTTAAAAAATAAGTAAGTTATGAATTATTTGTATGATTGTGCAAAATTAAATCAGAATAATAAAATATAGGTTAAGCAGTAAGATGTCACAAGCTACAGGTTGAATCACAGACGAACCAAAAAAGGAAGCTTGTAGAATGTGCAAACGACGCCAATATAAACTACCAGATGGAATTTTGCTTCAATTGTACCTTAGTATAAGTGAAATTTTTCTGCAAAATAATGAACTTTGCTTTAAAATATTATTTACAACCGTTTAAGCATTTACTTTAATGGGACTGGAAAATGCAGAAATTCTTGATTCTTTATTTTCATAATTGCATTTATATGGATTTCTCTATTTCAATCTTTAAAAGAGAATCATTTTACAAGTACTTATTTAATTCTTACATCTAAATATTGAATAATCTATACAAGTGCTTATCATATTAGGTATAGTATTTACCGATAGGTACAATCAACATTCAAAAGTCTCTGCCCACCGTAACGTTTACAATCTTGTGCAGCACTATTTGAACATTAGAACAACGTAACCTGTGGATCGAACCCACGACGCCGACGGTTGGTGTAGCGGGTCGCGGCTTATACTACTCGGTCAACTAAAGACATAGCTAACATGTTGAAAATAATAATGATTGACACACTGATTACTTTTAGTTAAGGTATTTATGTTTGTGTGTAACGTCTATTAGAAGAAGGTCGTAAGTCCAATACTTGTTGATAGTATTATTCTAGCAAACCGATCATTTACTTTTGACCCATACTGTACCTAAGTAGATAGGTACTTACTCATTACAAGTTAAAAGAAATCTTTTACACGCTTCCTTTAGCTACTATCACTTTCAAAGCAAACGAAATGTATTTACATTATGTTATTTAAAATAACATAATACAGGTGATAGCATGATTGATAGCCCGCACGCACCTCGTATGCGACTACGTTCGTTCAGAAGATGTAAACTTGACCCCAGACTGCCAGTGAAAGTGCACAGTAGCCGGTTAATGAACATGCAAATGTAGCCTTTTAAATATTACAGAAATGTAGAAGGTAACACAATATTTAAAAGTGCGTTTTTTTATGTATCTTGATGATCTGAATGATTGAATAATTCAATGACAACCTACACGAAACCGTGAGAGTCTAGAAGTATGAAGTATATCTGTTATCTGATTAATTCGGGCATTATACATAATGCTTGTCGCCTATTGGGCAGAGTAATAAAACACATGTTTTATTACTGTTACTTCTATTTAAGACATTAAATCAAAATTTGATAATAATGTAAACAATTTATAATGTTGTGACCAATTACAAAATTACATCTATAATCTAGCTATCTTTCACCTAGAAAAATCTCATAATTTTTTCAGGGTATCCGTCACCCAAACGATTCTGCCGAAATTACGTTTTTTCGGTTCCTGTATAATATTTTCTGAAAGTGAAGGGTCATTAACCTTCTAGGTAGTTTCTACGCGAACATACTCATTCTCGAGTTCATCGTCGTTCATAGATTTTGCAAAGTAAAATTAACTACAACGAAATTTTTTCTATATTCAATTCAAAATAAAGAATAAAAGGCAAGAAGCCTTCTAGAAGGTTCCTTCCACCTTTTCTTTATAACTCTTGGAAATTCATTGAGTTGGTGGTGGTTAACCAAGTCCTAACGAGTAGGTATTTTATTTATTTATTTATTTATTTTAAAGGAAAGTCTACAGCTAAGTTTAACATAATAAAACAGAAGAAATAGAAACAGAAAGCCAATTACAGACAATATTATATTAGATTATTTTTTATTTTGCAAGATTATTTTGCGGATATATTTTTAAAAACCTTAGAATCGAGTGTTAAATCGGTCAAACAGCCTAAAGCAGACACTTGTACTACATAGGTATTACAAAAGTAGATACACAAGCCTGGATAATGTTTAAATAAAAATTAATTTTATGTAGCAACGTGTTTAGTATAAATTATGTAGGTAGTTTGCATTATTATGTAATTAGGTATTTATTAGGCTAATAATAATCAGACGAAGAAGAGTAATAATTGTATCATTTTTTTACTTAATAAAAATTAACATTGTGTATCTTAACTCTATGGGATTTAGGTATCAGAGAGTAAGCATAACATCGACATTGAATCAAGATCTTATCTAATTAATTACACCTGTCACTATCAAAATGGAAATTTCCTATTTATAGTCTGATTTTCAGTAGTTATGACCAAAATTAATTTTAAATTATATGCCTTCTAGCTTCGAGATGTATAATTTTATTTGCATATGGCCGTCGACGGCTTTATAGGGAACGATAATTATGATACACCAAGATATTCGATTTAATTCAATATCATCAGCTTTTTTTGGGGAAATCAGTTAATAAATTCATTAACACAAATTCAGATATATAAAAGTTGGTCAGTTCATTTCTAACTATGACAAAAATGGTCAAAAGAATAGTTCTCGGTCATAAACGGAGAGTTATAGGAATTGGAATGTCAAACTTTCGATAGTTTCTAATATTAATACATTTTCAAAAGGTAAATATCGTAAATAAATGTGGTTTCTTTATTCAAATTGTCTGCCTACATTGATGATATTTTCATTCATAATTTGACGAAAAGGTCACTCTGTCTGGTGTGTTTTTTAAACCGTTGCAGACACGTGTACCTTATCAAATTCTATACGTGACTAAATTAGCATTTTTATTGGTAGATATAACAAGTAAGTAAAAACCAAATAGGTAGGTAAGTATAATTAATTATTTCACATGTTATATACATATAACTAAAGTAAGTCAGTAAGTAGAGGTAACTTGTAATTTTTTTCCAAGAAAATTACATTAAATAGCACTGTTACGTTTTTATGATTTAAGTTATGAAATTTCCCGTTGAACTTGTGTTAAATAGTAATATTTAAATGTAGGTGTAGCAATAAAATCTACATCTAAAAATCTGACTTTTTAAGTGCATCAAACAATGGTCGAGGTAGACCCCCTCCAAACATGGAAAGCCACCATTAATAAAGACCTGAAAAAATCCGTTGTCAAAGATGATCCAGGCCAGCATTGAGTGTTCTGGTGAAGAGTAACTAGGAGAGTCGAATCCAAATAATGGGATAAGGTTAGGAGAAAGAGATAGAAACATCATGTTTTAATTCACATTTTACTGGTTCTTAGAAGTTTAGACAATTTCGTATATAAAGCCTAGGTAGATATTCATAAAGTTAGATCAAGGCTAGATTGTAAATGTGCCTTTCTTCAGCTTTATTATGGTATACCTACTTGAGTCACGATTATGATTTTGATAAATGTTAAAAGTTTCAATGTTAAGACAGATATTATCTTATTATGTAGTGCAGTTTGAATGATTAATGAGACGTTAATTTGTTACGAAATATGTTTGTTTTGTTGTTGCTTAATTTTATTGTTGGTTACTTTGTCATTGACAATGTTACGCAAGATTCGGTAGTTAATTTTGGAGATTAAATGCAGTGTTTAGAGCTGAGCCAATAATTTAATTAGGAATGGAAAATATTTGGTGAATGTAAAAAAAAACAGTTATTATACTGTTAGTTGGTACCAAGTTGACAATAACACGTCTACTCTAAATAAAATAAAACTAAAATATGTTATCTTTTTAATTTTTAAACAGGCAAACCACTAAATTTTACGATAAAGGATTTTTCCTAGTGTGGAACTCAGAGATCCTCATAATCTATAGAGAACTTATACATACCTAATATGGAAATACTAGCTTTTGCCTGCGACTTCGTCCGCGTAGAGTTAGTAGATAGAACAAGTACCTAATCATGTGGTCCCATACAAACTTTGCCCCCCATTTTCACCCCTTAAAATCGTTTCTTATCGGATGCCTACTACATACACAAAACACACCCTCCAAGTTTCAGGTCTCTACGATCACCGGTTTAGGCTGTGCGTTGATCCGTCAGTCAGTCAGGACAAAGCATTTTATACGTACCTATAGATTTACTCTTCCTTTAATTAAATCTGTACTTTCTTTGTGTGAATCTGTACTCTTCCTTCTTTTTTACCAATAGTGGTCAAATAAACGTTTTCTTTAGATAATATAGTTACAGTGGTGGTGTTTATGGGAATTATCTTTTAAAGTTGTATACTTACCTCAAGATTCTGGAGTTTTGAAGCAATCTCTTCTTTATAAAGTAAAAAATAATAATAGTTGAATGTGTTGCTCAGTGCAAATCTCGAGAACAACTGAACCGATTTCGCTAATTATTTTTTTGCTGTGTTTGTTATCAGGAGAAGGTTTTTATGAAATAATTAAGAATATGGCGTAGAATTGAATTGTTGAATAGAAGAATGGAATAAAATTGTTACACGGGAAAAACCGCGGAGCGTAGTTAGTTACCAATATACTATATTGGTAACTAGCTGGAAGCAGAAGGATTTTAGGGTTCATAAAATTTATCTAATCCTATAGGTAACGTGTTTTTGACATCGTGGAATGGAGTGGTGTGGTCGTGGAGTGGTTGGAATGTAAAAAATGAATGTGAATGCAATAGTTAATGACTACCTGTAGTAGCAATTACAGTGAAGTAATAAATAAACACTTTCTAATTTAACTCAAAAAATAAATTGAAAATATGTGATTGATGTGAGTAAAATCAAAAATAAACGAATGATAGGTTTAGGTTACTGCTGAGTTTATGATTGATTTATGTTGTTTTTTTAGAAATATCTGCCATTACTTAATGCAAATAAGTAGGAAGATACTAACAAATACAACTTTTCGTGTCAGGGGAGCAGCGTTAAAATTCAGTAAAGCTGGTTTTGGAGGATGGTGTTGTTTGCGGTATTGTTAGCAGCCTTGACTGGCTCTGGAAAAGTTGATGATGGATTGATTATTTCGTACAAAAAAAACAGCCTTTATCCTACGGACTAGATATTGTATTCTGAGCCTATATATGGTCCGAATTAAAACCATTGTTTCACTCGCGTATTTTCATTTAACTTTCACCACAGAACAGATAATAGACTTACCACTTGATTTTATTTTATTAAACGACTTCAAAAATGATCTCAATTCGTTTGTCACTGTCTTCGGACTAGGTATAGTATATAGGCACCTTCTTTTAATAGCTGAATGTGAAACTAAGTAAAGCGGAAAATACAAGTATGCACCTCAATGCGAATCTGAACTAAAAAGCTTAGAAGCGAATATCCTCGATCCGCGACAGAAATAGACAAGACGACATAATAATGTAAATGAATGCGCCCGGCTCCGTTCACCGTTTGTCGCGTTGCTATGCAGTCGCCCGCGAAACTCCTCGTCATTAAACGTCTAGATTCGTGCCCTTACTAAAGGATTTCTGAGGTGATTTGGTGTTGAACTCACGTTAAAGTCATGCAAAAACTTGCCGATCGATTTGAAATAACACAAATGTAATAGGTAGGTATCTTTATTAGATGTTGGCAAATTACTTTAATCATAGTTGTCCGTATTTATTCTCTCCTTACCATTTTTGGCCACTCTATGAGACTAATACACAATTTAGCCACTCAAGAGTCGCCTTATAACTTTACATTGTGTGAAATCAGTGAAGAAGTATCTACCTACCTACTATACCGTACCGTACCTACTATAACAATAGGTATTTTAGTGCGATCCTACGTGCGTGAAGAACATTCTAGAAATGTTAGCTCGTAAGATAATTGCTGCATGGGTTCTGATATCCTGAGCAACAAGGTGTTTCCTTACTGTAATAGTTACTGTAAGTACAGAGTCTGTACCTTCTGAGTAGATGCTAGAAGTGTTGAGCATAGAGATGACTTAGGCTCTGCGCAAACGGACCACAGACAACAGCCACCGGTGGCCAGCCACTAGCAGTTTTCATACATTGTGGCCGCCACCTACCACACGTATGCGCCGCGTTTTAACAAAATGTAAGGAACAATCGTGTGAACTGCTAGTGGCTAGCCACCGGTGGCTGTGGTTGGTAGCCTGTTTGCGCAGAGTCTTACCTAATCTATACATATAAAATGCTTTGTCCTGAACGACTGACTGACTGACGGCTCAACGCACAAGTCAAACCGCTGATCGCAGATACCTGAAACTTTGAGGGTGTGTTCTTTGTATGACGTAGGCTTCCGATAAGAAAGGATTTTCCGAAACTGAACCCCTTAGGGGGTGAAAAGGGGGGGGGGAGTATAGGACAACGTAATTCCTTGGTCCATCAATTCGTCTTCTACGCGGACATCGCGAGCAAAAGCTAGTTCTTCTAATATTTAATGTTACGATAACCAGTGGTAGGAACTCGGAGCAGACAGGTAACGCTTGCTATGCAATTAGCATCTTCAAGGGGCCGGATTGTTAACATTCCCCATGTCGAAGTCTCCGTTCCCAGCCCACATCAAAACAAACTAATACAAAATATATCGCAAATAGTTGGCGCCGGCGAATTTTGTTTATAGAATTTCACATTTTAAAAAGAAAGAAAACATTTTATTTTGGAACAGCCACATGTATGACAAACGTAGGTCTGAAAGAAAGGAAACATAGATTAGTTACTAAAATTGGCAAAATGAAGGTCTTACCCCTAAAAGGACTGGTGTTTTAATAGCCAAATCACCAAATCAGCACTTCGTCGACTTAGTTTTGTCGTTGAACCTTTGACGTTTTCATTCAAACCACGTGCTCGAATCGGGGCGAGCGGCACTACGAGCGTAGGTAGACCCAGTACAAAACACTTTGCAAACACATTGGCGCCGGCGAATTTTTTCCAAGGAATTTCACACTTTACACTTTACTACACAAATATTGCGTTTTAAGCGAAAGTCAAGTGCGGAAGCGGAGACCTTGGTGAAAGCATTTTTTATTATTTAGTATTACGTGTTCTAACTATATTGGATATCGCAATAGGACAGTTTACTTCGATATCTACAATCTGCATATCGAATTAGAAAACTAGTTAGTACGTAGGTACTAAATACCTGTCAAATAGATGAGTAGTCATCTATTTGACAGGTATTTTGTTAAATTCTGAAATGTATTTCTTTAACTAGGTACCTCTAATATAATATCCCCTAGGATTACGTTATAGTTAAAATTAAAAGGAACTTTCTATTAGTTATAAGTAGATATAAATGAAGACATTATTTATTCACGATTATCTCCGTTAAGGCGGTAGGTGCATAACACAGTAAATGAAGATAGAAAAATAAGATATGAGAGAAAAACATTTATTAGACACAAATATATGACAAAAACCAAAATGAAAAAGGTAATATCAAAGCACAAAAAGTTGATAACAAAAAACAACATTCATGTGCTGCACAAACAAAACAAACGAATAAAACTAACATTAAAGGCACCTACGAGTACAACAAGCTACGTAGTAACAAAAATGGCGATTGTTAGGTCAAATGGTTTTCAGATCTGAACAATTACAGTAAGTTTACCAATAACCATGGGATCGGTAGAGTCAACAATTAAAGTCATTAGCAGACTACAAATCTTATATCATTCGATTGTTTATCGACTGTGCCTATACTAAGCAGGAGTCTGCATATTTCTGCGTCCCTTTTGGAAAATTTCACCAACGAATAAGTAATAAGATTAATAAGACACAGCGGCGACAATTTGGACATACTGCAGTTGAATAAGAAATTATTAAAATAACTTTCCTAAAAGTTGGTAAGAGTTATTTTTATTTTTTTGTTTTGGTTTCTCTGAACTTTAGATGGATCGTATTTATAATTGGTTTCCCGAAATTCAAGTTTATCCTTGTGCCGAAATTCAAGTTTACCAAAGGCTTCTCGAGATTTGCGCTTAGCAACACACTCAGCGATTCATTTTTATATTAGGTATAGATATAGATAGTTTATATGGATCAAATAGTTGTCTGAAATTAATTAATTAATTAATACTTACCAAACTGTTGGCCGAAAGAAAGTTGGTAGTCCGATGGTTTTCTTTCCCGATACTCACGATAAACGGCATTTGAAGAACCTCGACCAACATCTTAAGAGATTCAACTATGGGGTCAAAGATCAACACAAACGGCAGCTCTTTCAATGTTCGCACAATGTTAGAAGGTTTCTTGTTTTATTAATAGGAATTTAATGAAGCAAGTCAAGAACTATCTGTTTGATTAACGGCGCTTTAAACTTATAATTTTATTTTGGATATTATTCACTTATTCTTCCATAGAAATAAGATTATACACTGTTGTTTTTTTAAGTCGGTTTTCAAATTATTTCATTTGATTTTATCCAGACCACAAATCACCGATTATATTGCGACATTTTATCATTATGCGTAGTCTTAGTTTAGACCACAATACTTTAATTTTTGTTTATAAGTATCATATCATTCTGGCAAACCAACTACATTAATTAAGTTTGAAAAAAACTAAAGAACAAAACCATACCTGGCATGTGTGCGTTGTCGTCTTGCGCAACAAGCAATTACGATACCATCGTCAACAATTACAATATAATCGAATTATCAGAATCTTAGGCCACAAGGTATTCAATACACACACATGCGGGCTCCATGCACTGTCTCTGTGCAATTAAGATGCGCCTCAGATACTCATTTAATTTATTTCCATGCCTCCTGCTCTATATTCAACTTTTAGCAAACTATCATCTCTTTTATTAGCCCATTTTAATTAAATAGCACAAACGCTATTAGGTATCTGTTATGCGTTGGCTATCAAGTGCATACTACCAACAGAATGTAGTTCGATATTAATTGTAATGATAATCGGACTTTGAAAACACAAGCAGAAACCAGTAGTTCTAGTATAACGATTTTAATCTATAATAGGCTCGGATGCAAAACGCATAGGGAGGGAAGTTATAAGTAGGTCCATAGGTACCTATTACCTACTTACTGTTGTGGTTATTTTTATTTTATGTACCTACCTATAAACATAAATAACCACAACCTTCCAGTAAAGCAATAAAAGCTGGTGTATTATGTAATGCACCAGCATTTATGGCTTTACTGTAAGGAAGTTTGTGGCAATCGTTCCGTTTATGATCGGCTACATGTTGACACGACATCATTAAGAGATCATTTTCCGAATTTTACACGTGGTGACGGACAGCTGTCTTATAATAATGTAGTAAGAATCCACATAATAAGTCAATATTACTTTTTGAGACGGCCATAAACTCCGACTATATATAAAGTCTCAGAGCCTCAGGCGAACATAAATCAGAAATGGTGTAAAAAGTGAAGTCACATTACGCAAATTGCACAACGTTATCCGAAGATATAAACTCATTTGTCAGATAGATAGGATCTCTATGTTTCTATGGGAACAATACATTCACGTAACAGACGAAAGTGAAAACTAATAGGAGATATGTAGGGAGATCATCGCCGACTTTCGCGTCTCCGATCTTATCATTCTCAGCTAATCAACTGAATTTATTTTCTACGAACATTGCTTGCGCGAACCAATTATCGCAAATAATGACAGCTCGAAATAAAATCTTACAAATTGCGATTATATCCCTCTTAAATTTCGCAATCCAATTAAAATAGATTTATTTTTTGCAAAACTTCACCTTATAGTTTTTTTTTTTTTCGGGAAATCCTATTGTGTTAAAAAAAGGGTAGGTACTAAATAAACTCATCAACTGCAGCTGCACAAATCGAATGAAAAATATTTTCGAATCGTAATTTAAACGTGTAGTAATTCAAATAACATTCACCTATAATTTACGTTCGTTCGTATCATCATCGCATACAGTGGTAAATAACTTTTATATCGCCACGTAGGTACGTGGCGAAATTACCTCTGTAGGCACAGAGGTGATTTCATTGAAAATCCAGCAGATATTTGTAATCGACTATCAACCTATCGTCTCAAAATTGCTCCACTAGCCCTAAGAAAATATCTCATTATACGACCAAGAAATTCAAATAGGTGCGTAATTACGAACGTTGGGATAATATATCAAACCGAGTGGTCTAAATCATACGTATAAGTTTTATTTCGCAGTTCGATCGAAACGTGTAAATAGCGCCTAACGTCTAGTAATTGAGCATAATGTCGTCCTGAAGGCTATTCACTACGTTTTCAATGCGATATTTATTTTAATTCGCGTTTCGCCGACAGGGTTCCCAAGATTTTATCTTGTCACGCCTTTGCTCATTGTAAGCTCAAGTTTAAAAGGGCATGTTTTATTGTAAAAATGCGATCAATTGCGTCTGCGGGGGTTTAACAAGACAATGATAGATGTTGTCGAGAGAAGATTGCAATGAATTGAGTTTTAATTGTCTCTAAAATCCATCTACATGGTACATGCATTCAGCTTGACATGTTTAACATGTTTAACAATTAAAATGCAATAAAGATTTCATGAATTGATTTCATTTTGCTCTTTGATTTTGCATCTAAAGAACAAATAAATAGTTTGGTAATAACGTAACCTACAGAGTGACGTAAGTCAAAGAAAAAACGCACTAGGTAAATCGTATACATTTTAAATAATTAAAAAGAAAGTCGTAGGACTTTATTTTACTAAGGCAGTAGTATCTAAGTTAAAATTCAAAAATAAACTGGGTAGAGTTCGTAGTTTTTTTAAGCAGGTCCACATAACTTACCTAAAACACATCCTAAAGTGTACGTCAAAGAAACTTTGCTCCTAAATCGTCTACAAATAATTCCCTAAAACTGTTGGGCGCAACTAGTTTTATTTTAAGATCATAATCATAAGATAAGGTATCTAGTTTATCTATTGTTGTTCTAAGTCTTTCTATCTATAACAGACGAACGCAGTCGACCAATTCTACCGCAGATGTTATTTCCATATATTATTGTTTAAACTTGCATCGCACCATGGTTAACGCGACAAGTAACTAACGACAAAATCTGAATAAACTTCTCGAAACCTATCAGCATATATCTCAGGAGCAGGAATAAAAGGACTTGGATCGATCATCAGAAATATATTTATCTTAAAATTTTGCCCGTATAAGTACCTAGAAATATTTTTAAAACTAAAACGTCACAAATATTCATCTATGTCACGGTCTAATGCACATTAAATTTACATTATAATGCTTTGGTTGCTAGTAGATATTTTTGTTTAATCAAGTAAGTATTTTATATTACTAAATTAATTTAAAGGCACTTGGAGGGAAGTATTTTAACCTGCAAAATATAGCCTGTACCTGTGAAATTGCTGTGGCAGCCAATAGGCTGTACCTATTGTAACTGTCACAATGTTTAACATTCAGATACAGATATTTTTAATATAAAAGTATCAGCTAGCTTTCAGCTTTTTTTAAAAATCATGCTTGTTCTTTACTTTTCAGTCACCACTGCAGTCGATTTATTTAATTTTGCATACATTAACAGGGAAATAAGTATTTCGATAGGTACATTGTACACAATAATAGGTAAGTATACTATTTTACAACAGGCATTTTAAATATATATTAATTTACATAGATAGTTATTATCTAAACCTAGCTTTTATTAGGCATACGAAGTGTATGTTCTATTACGTTTCATGAAGGCAAGTTAGGCACTCCTAAACATCATTTATAAACGACTTCAAAAAAAAGGGGGTTTTCAATTCTTCGCGTATAACCTAAGATAACATAAATTAATTTTCGGAAAATGATTTACGCTAAGCTAATGTTGTGTATTACGCTAAGTGTTGTGACAGTGAACTCTGCTAGGATACTTGCCTGGTTTCCAACACCTTCCATAAGTCATCAAATGATCTTCCGTGCTTTGACACAAGAACTTGCAAAGCGAGGACATGAAGTCGTGGTTATCACTACTGATCCTGCGTTTCCACCCGGAGAGTCTCCTAAAAACCTGACAGAGATCGATGTCCACGATATATCCTACGGTTATAGGAGAAATACGAATTATTTAGAAAAAACTACCACAGGTCATATTATAGATCACAAGTCACAAATACGAAACATTTTGGTCAGTGTCTCTAAAATATTTGAAATTCAATTAAATACCAAAGAAGTTCAGAAAGTAATTCGTCAAAATTTTGATTTGCTAATATTCGAATATTCTTGTAGAGCTGGACTTGCTTTACCTAAAACGCTTAATGTTCCAATCATACTTATACGGTCTTTTGGAGGCTCACAAGAATTATATGACATTATGGGAGCACCTTCTAGGCCAGTCTCGATATACCCTACAGTTTTAAGTCAAAAAATAAATAAACTAACTCTAACTGAAAAAGTTATTGAACTATACAATAACTATGAATTGGGAAGAGTATTTGACTCGGTCACTGAAATGGACAACATAATGGCTAACAAATATTTTGGTGACGATATTGATCTGAGAGATCTAAAAAGTAATGTAGATTTATTGTTTCTGAATGTGAACCCGATTTGGGAGTTAAATCGGCCTGTTCCACCGGGTATTGTATATATAGGGGGCATGTACGAAGAGCCGGCAAAAAAATTACCTGAGGTAGGTAATTTACTTTTATTAAGTAGTAGATAGGTACTTGTCGTATATAGTCATGGAGGCGTTAAATTTATTAAGTGTGAGTTTAAAATAAATAGTTTAAGTGAAGCGAAAGCCTACTTGTACTTGTATACAGGCTGTTTTCCGCGATTAGACACTTTTTTAATTGGGTCCTTTTTGCGTGAAGATGGAGTAGGCTTGCCCAGCACCTACTACCCTCTCAGCTTAGTAGACTATGTCCAGAAGAGAGAACTTGAAGGAAAGTCAACTAAGCTGCGGGTTTCATCACGATGTTTTCCTTCACCGTAAAAGCAATGTCAATTAGCGCACATAATTTTTTCTTAAAAAAATATATTGGTGCACGGTCGGTCTGGATTCGAACCTACGACCTACAGAATGATAGTCGAGGTATCTACCACTAAGCCAACACCGCTCCTAAAGCGAAAGCCTAAAAAGATTAGTGTTCACAAGTATACTTAAACGTTACAGGATTTGAAATATTACCTGGACTCTTCGAAACACGGCGTAATCTACATCAGTTACGGTACCAACGTATGCCCATCACTCCTTCCTGTTGAGAAGATTCAATTGATAGTGAAAGTATTCTCTCAACTACCTTTTGATGTTTTGTGGAAGTGGGACACGGATGTTCTACCTGGCAAGACTGATAACATTAGGATATCGAAATGGTTTCCCCAGTCAGACTTGTTAAGTAAGTTTGCTAGTCTTCTGTAAGGTAATATATTACTTGATCTGTGTTAACATCATGCTCTTGATACAATCAAGCAAAAAGAATGACACTATGTGTTGTAGATAACTGTTTGCACTCCATTTTGGTTTCAAACCTCGCAACTTTTGTTTTATGGAGGTTAGTAACTGCTATTAATGCAATAATAGACTTGAGAATATTTAAATCTTGGTATGAGTATTAAAATTTATTGCTCTACTCCATAGGACACCCAAATGTGAAACTCTTCATCACCCAAGGAGGTCTCCAATCTACAAATGAAGCCATCACCGCAGGCGTCCCTCTGTTAGGGATGCCTATGCTTGGTGATCAGTGGTACAATGTGGAACAATACGTCCGACATAAGATCGGTCTCAGAGCGGATATGGAATCTCTTACTGAAAATGAATTTGAAAAAGATATTTTGACTTTGATTAATGATGAACGGTGAGTGCGTCTTATTATTATTACATATTATGTAGGTACTTAATAAAAAAAATCAACAATGTATGAATACAGGAACGAACCTTTTCGTACCAAAAGTAAGCACTGAGAAGGATTTGTTAATTCACATGGGAGTGCGATTTAATCAGGCAGAAAAAAGTAAACTTAGGTAAAACTAAACCGCTAGTACTATAAATACTTTAGAACTACTGAGAACAAAACACAAAATAAGGTAGATATTGTAGTATTCACCACTAATCACCACTCTTTTTAGTTACATCAAAAACATCGTCAAGCTCCGAAGAATAATGCAAGACCAGCCCCAAACCCCACTAGAACGTACCGTCTGGTGGACCGAGTATGTCCTTCGGCACGGCGGAGCCAAGCATCTTCAAGCCCCAGCAGCCAACATGACCTGGACTGAATACCTGGACGTTAAACTTCTAGCATTACTATTCGGTATAGCATTAACTTGTCTTGGGGTGTTGGGTGTTATTGTCTGCATGGTTTATAAAGTTATAAAGAGAAAGTTAACAAGTAAGTTGAAGAAGATTTAAGGGTACCTATTTCATACAGGCCAAATCGATGCCAGCCAAATAATATAAACAAAATTAGTTTTTCGTAAAAATTCTAGTCTAATTCTTTCAAAGTACGAATTCTTTATTAGGGTTTGTAACTATCCCAAATTGAAATAACAGTGTAATTAACAATAATTGATTTCATGTCGCATGTCGCTGTATTGTGCGTTCGCGGTTAAAGAATAGTTTCACGTAGGACTTCAATTGTCAAGAGCGAAACGTCGAGGAATTTATATTTTATGTACAAGTTTAGTTCTGCAATAACATTACTTTCGGTCCGTTTGACCACGAGCCGCATCTCTACAATGAAATAGGTACCTATTAGTAGGAGAACAAAGATTAGTTAATAATATATTATTATGATTAAGTAGGTACTGTTGTTGTATTTTATTGCAGTCCTTTATTATAATATACCTTTAGGTATACGCTGATGGACATTGTTGGAAATGCAACTATGTTACGTAGCACAAGAGAATGGATACCAACTTTTTACTTTAGCGTATTTGTTAAGAAATATACCTAACACGTGGAATTCTCGCTAGACTCATTCCAAAGCACGTTATTAATGTTTTATTTCAATCAAAAGATAAAATAGTTATACCAGCAAATTGCTACAGACTGTCACCGACAGCGCACTATCGTTTATGCGACAAACGACTACGACAAGCCACGGCTTTTGATACTCAAACACGTAATTTGAGTATCAAAAGCTAAACAAATATACAAAATTGTGAAAAAAAGTATCTATCTGTCTTTTATGGCAATTGGCAACGCTAATTGTAAAATTATTAAAAACAGAATGTTTTTGTTTTTATTTTGTGGAGCTCGATGCTGTTACAAGCATTAATTTCATGAGACTGGAGTTTTCCGGCCATTACCATGTTAGTTTAAAATCTTATACTAATCACTACATAGTATAAAACAAAGTAGCTTTCCCTGTCCCTATGTATGCTTAAATCTTCTTTTAAAGTTATTTTTAATAGATAGACTGGTTCAAGAGGAAGGTTTATTTGTATAATACATGCATAATATAGCCGTGCGAAGCCGGGACGGGTCGCTTGTTATTAATAAAGAAAAGCGTTCCTCCTTCATAAAATTCCTATTATTTTTAACCCCCGACACAAAAACGACGGGGGGACGGGGGACGGCATCGTAGTTGATCGTAACTCCTGAACGGATGGACCGATTTTGATTTTGTTTCTTTTGTTTGAAAGGTGAAACAAAGAATTATGTTGTGTGATTCAATCACAACCAGCCTCAGTGATAAAGATTAAGGGCGAGTTTTTCGCATTGAGTGTCAGTCGTCACTAATCAATGTGCGCTGATAATAAAGATTAATGTTTCTATTTTATCACGTTACATACAATATGTTAATTAATTACCTAATTACTAAAATCTATCCTTAAATCATTGATCACGAAACCTGACCGGTTGCGTAACGTTAAAAGGCTGCAGTAAAAGTAGTTCGCAATAAGTATGTTGCGATAGAGATCCGCTAATTAGTGGGTTCTGGATAAAAATAAGCAGGTATGCTGTTTTAGGGACGCAGCCGCAGCACATGAGTGATTGCAGTATGTTCGTGAAACTTCTCATTTTACGTCATTTCATATTTTTTCGCTAAAATATTTCAAAAAATGGCCTACATATTTTTGAGGGACACACATCAAAAACCAAAAAAAAAAAGGCTCTAAGATATTGATTTTTTCTTTCTAGTTACTGAAAAATCGCGAAGATCCGTAGAGATTTGTGGGCGTGGTAGGTGCCCTTTGCCCTGAATTTAGTTGCTAAAAAATGAACTTATCTTAAATCGTCGTAAGATCGTCATACTCTAAATAAGAATCACGTACGATTGAATTACAAAAATCGAACGGGTATAGTTTTTGAAAGGGGTACGGACATTTAGTATGGGAGCTTGGCATAGTGTTTTTTTTTGCGTGGTACATTTTGAGACCCATGCCAATCGATAGAGGGCATTACAGTGAACAAATATTGTCTTCAAATCAAACACCTCGCCTCGGAAACGGGATAATTAACAAAACGTGTTGTTAGGTATGATTTTTCAAAAATGCGCTATGGTTTCGAGACCCATATCAATAAAGGGCATTACGGTGAACAAATAATGCCTTTACACCGAACCTATAAAGCGTCTCGGAAACAGTTTAACACGACACTGACCCTTTTCTTCCTATTTGTATGCTTAGAAGCACATTAAACACAAACTTACTTGTATCTGAATAACCTTTTCTTTTATGTAGGTAAATGGCACCAAGCTGTAGGTATATCGGTAGGTATTAGTATTTGCGTAACTATATCAGTTTACAAATTAGCCTCTTAGTTTTATCTGAACTTTATATTAGCATCTTGTTAAGGGTAGGTGCGTTAAAGAATTAAATGCTAACGAATTATCCTAGCGCTTTAAAGCGACAATACCTCGAGCTATTTAAAAAACTCTTTAATCTGAGCTTCTTAGCTCAAATACCAGAAGATTTATGCTATAAAAAGTGTAAATAAATATATTTAAGATCAGGAAACTTTAAAATATGAGAAGTTAATCCATGTCTTTACGTAATGCATCTGTTATTAATATTAACACGCCATGAACAAACAAAATTTTAATTTTTCAATTATTTTTTTACAATAATCAATAACATCGAATATCTCGTAACAGGAAAGTAAATAACATGAACTTTAACAGGTGTAATTTAATTTGTTACCACGACAACTGTCATTTCCAAGATTACAGACATCTTTTCCGAAGCTTGACATTTTAAAATGCAAAAAGAAATGGAAACACGCGGTATTTTAATTTACTGAGTTACATGGATTTGTAAATGATATTCTCGATTATTAATGAGCTAGTTTGGAAAGAAAATAATTGTCATTAAATAGTACCTACCTACTTAGGTAAGTAAATATCAAAAAAAAAATGTACTTATTCCAAAAATAGGTGGTTATTAGATTTATTTTTTAACTTATTTGATGGCAGCAAAAGTAGGTAGGTAAGTACTTACTAATAGATAGCCCGAAGCCGAGACTTTCTTTTTTATACCCTTTATCCCCCACTTCATCCCCCTATATCCTAATCCGATCCTTAAAAGATTCATAGGTCACTTTTAACATTAATTTTATTTAAAGAGTGCGCACTGCGCAGCCTCCCCTTAACTTGGAATAGAGGCAAACTTGTCACTTTCTCTCGCGTAGTCGCAAACAGTTCGTCAGATCGTCTCCTCTGATTATTTCCATTAGTGTCCATTAGCCTTTTAACTCGATATGATTAGACCGCGTCACGACATGGGTTTGTCAATACCATAAATCATACGCTATCCAGCTTTAGAATCTCCACAATTCGCAACGTTATGTAACCGTATAAATAGCTAGATAACTTTATAATCTAGCTATAATATAGGTACGTTACTTTGTGTGTTTATTTCTCTTTATAGCGATACAGTAGGTGTGAATTGATGTTTGTTGATATAATTGTGGACCGGTCTGACTGGTTTTCAATCTGTTAGTAGGCAGTAACTGTCAAAATTACAAACACACAGATGTAATTAATCGTAATATATACAATTTATGAGAAAGGTGTGAAGGGAACTTTATTTGATTTATTTAATTTGGTAATAAAATCATTTAAAAAGAAAGTCGATAAAATATAGTGTTACAGTGAGGATTTAGTTGACTACAGGAAGTTAAAATGCTTATACGTTTTATGCAATCTAACGGATAAATAAAGTAGTTAGATACCTGACAAAACCGGCAGAAATTACAAATTTAATTAAAAAGACATTTATTGAAAACATCCGTAATGTCAATGACTTCCTCGAAAACGGATGCTCTTACGCAACTTGCACCTTGACAGTACTATCTTTTATGGCGACCGGGTAACGTAATAAAACCACTATCATTACCTTGTTCGATGAACAATGCTTCTTAACTACAAACTACAAATGAATAATAACAACAAAAACAGCAACGTAAAACCTGCTAAAAGAATTGTTATGACAATCGCGTGGGTAACAATGGATGATATTCAATGAGATGAAATGTAAGCGATTGTGTAATTTCACAATAAACTATTGTTAGATAAACCTAATCGATTATGAATGAATGATCGTATTGATTATCATTGGAACGATAAAAATCGAACGTGTAATATCGATCGACTTATTCAAATTTAGGATGTTTTGAACTTAACGTATTCTAAAATCAGTAATATCGTAAATGACATTTATAGATTTAGAAATTTCAAATGTACATTTAGCCTAGATAGAGAAACGTCTGTAGGTGTTTTACAACTTCTAAGCAATAAGTTATGCATTAGAAAGATGCAAAATTAAGAAGGCGAATATATCAGTGGAATCGACCGTGGCAATAACATTATAATTGGCCATAAATAGAAATGACAGTCATTCTAATCGTTACTATTTTATGTCCTCATGTCCAAGTGGTTATAGTAAAATAGTTAGTAAGTAGTTGAGAAATTAAAGCGGTTATTGATACATCGGTTGATAAAGTTCACAAAGTTCACAAAAAAGAATTTCTGGTGTAACTCTAATAAAATTGCTTACTATTTTATGTCCTCATGTTCAAGTGGTTATAGTAAAATAGTTAGTGAGTAGTTGAGAAACTAAAGCGGTAATTGATACATCTGTTCATAAAGTTCACAAAAAAAGAATTTCTGGTGTTTTGCGAAGGTGGCGTTTTACGAGGATGGTAATAACAGAATTTGTGATGTTACGCTCAGTAGGTAAAAGGTAAGTTGCTACTAATCCGCAAAACACCACAAAATCTCGAGTTGGTGTTTCGCATATTTGGTGTTATGCGTCTAAAAGGAAGTTGGTATTGTCCGTGGAAAGGATGGGTAATCTAGCCGGTCTGAGTAGGTATATAAAAGATTTTATGATTTTGAATCACCTTGATTAAAATTAGTGAAGGCACAAAAAGAGGAAGGGTCGGAAAAGATCGCGTTTCACTGACGTCTTCCTACCTTCACTCGTATACATGTCTCAAAGGCCTCCGCTAATTTGAGGGCCTTGCTGAAGTCACGAATGTATACCTAAATATCTGCTAGGTAAGCGTGTCACATTTTAGACCGCATCGTCACTTACCATCAGGTTAGATAGTGGCCATGCGAGGACCAATATAGTTAAAGATACATAATATTTAGATATTTAATACAATTCGAATCACATTTTTTTACCAATAATAGGTCAGCTTTTGACTTCAATCACACCTGCTAAATCGTAAGTGACGATGCGGTCTAAGCAGATGTAGCACGCTTTTTTAAAGACACCCGTTCGCTGTTTAAGATGATAAAAAATAAAATCCTCAAAAATATAATAAAGAAATATTACAACCTATTCTTTGGGTAATGCTGGAACTCTATGCATATTTTTCAGAAAGAAACCAAAGCAATAAAACCTCATCCATATTAAACGCAATCAAGTATACAATTCCGAAACTATAGTGAAACTTTAATCGTAAGTTATTACTTAATTTGATACAAATATCTATTACCATTAATCTTTGGCGCGAGATACACGAGAGCCGTTGTAAAATGTTAATGAAATGATGTAAAGTGTAAGAGTAACACGATCGCTTTCGTTCGGTGTGGGCAGGTGGCGCCTACGTAGCTTGCTGTGTGCGCGGGCGCACTACGCATACCACCATTAGCGTGATTAGCATTAGCTGTATTGTCTGTTTGAGATGAGTAAAATAATATTTTACTAGGTATCTAAACACAAACACTGAGTGAGCAAGAAATAGCAAAGATCGTCAAGTATAATTATCATTAAATAGTATAAAACAAAGTCTCTTTCCGCTGTCTGTCTCTATGTATGCTCAGATTTTTAAAACTACGCAAAGGATTTTGATGCGGTTTTTTTAATAGATAGAGTGTTTAAAGAGGAAGGTTTATATGTATAATACATGCATAATATAGCCGTGCGAAACCGGAGCGGGTCGCTAGTTATCTATAAATTATATAGAAAATATATCTGGACATTGTGTGCTAATATTATATACGATTTATTAATTTTATAACACGATTTTATTAGGGCGACCTGTATGTAACTAATAATTTTAAGATATCAAAGTTTTCAAGGTATAAACCGTTTTCATTAAAGTTTTGACCATGAAATCGTTATTAATAAATGGAAAAACAACAGCAGGTCTGACTAAAAATTATTTGATCTAGGAAATAGGTAAGTAGATCCAACTAAGTAATTATATTACCGGCGGCGGCAATAACATTTGTAAACCTACCAATCTTATTGTTAAATATCACGGTCTCGATGACCTTTTATGAATTGCATTCCGTTCACACCTTACATTTCCTATATGTACTCTGACAGCATAAAAAATTTAAGACACTTATCTAAAGTTTATAAACATAATAGCGACCCGCCCCGGCTTCGCACGGCTATATTATGCATGTATTATACATATAAACCTTCCTCTTGAATCACTCTATCTATTAAAAAACCGCATTAAAATCCGTTGCGTAGTTTTAAAGATTTAAGCATACAAAGGGAAATAGGGACAGAAAAAGCCACTTTATTTTATACTATGTAGTGATAGTTATTAATAGATTTTAATAAAACATGATACGGGTATATAAGATATGCAAATAATAAATGGATAAAAGAATTTGGTTCCAATTATCCCAATTGAGATAATTCGAAAAAGTTGCGAAACCCTAAAAGAGAGACAGTTAAAATTAACCTATCAAGATGAAACCGAAAGTTTTAAAACCCTTTTATTTAGCCATCGAGATCGAAAAGTTTGACACGATAATTCGGTGTATTTTCACTAATTAACATTCTACCCTTGTCGTTATATCTTTATTCGTTTGTCGAACCATCAAAGTCAATGTTCCAGTTATCGGTTTACGTAACATTTAATGGAGTATGAGTCACTAGTTCAATAAGATTCGCCCCAGTTGCCGCTGTCAGTTAACACAATTTTGTCACGGGTTTATCCAAAGCCAATCGGCCTTGCCACGACCTGAATACCAACATTGGTACCTACCAGCTGTTCCGTAAACAATGTGCTGATAAAAAATATTACTTAATCTTTAAATTGCTTTACTTTACTTCCTTTGCATTGCGTTAATTAAGATGACTTTCATTTGTTTGTTTTTGGTTTCTGTTTCCGTGATTATTATTATGTAGGAAGCGACAAGCCAAATTGTTTTTAACATTTCAATTGTTATAGAATAAAAACGACACTATACACACACTATATTACATAAGATATTCCATTCCATCTTCAATCTCAATATAGGCACAGTGCGATATGATCCGAGGCGCAAAGTTATATGCTTGAATTCATGAGATGGACCGTGTTTTTACGAACAAAACAAAATATATTTTGAAAAGCATACGTCTGTAGAAAAGTATACATTCATAAAATATATCACTACCGCATTCTCAAAATAATATTTGTCCCCAATATAGCAAATTATAACGGAACAAAGTTAAATCAATTGCAATGTAAAATGCGGATCTTGCTTTTGACGGACAGTTTGCACAAAGTGGATGATATAACGAATGACGCAGGCGTCATATGCGACACACTTTTGTTATTTCTTTTTCGAATAAAGATCACATACCGATGTTAGCCGTTTGGTGAAAGTGTCTCTGAAGAGTGTCTACAGTCAGCAAGAGTATGACGTCAAATTATATGTCGCTTTAAGGTGAAAGAGTACCTGCGCGCTCTCCATACAAACGTAGTCGACTGTTTCCTCCCTGGATATTGACACTAGCACAAATATTTTTGTGCCATAAAACCTATAACTGCCATGACTATGCCCCTATGTTTTGGTTTTTTTCATTTTCTAATTATCATAGAAATTAAAATTAAAAAAATTAATTAATTAAAAAAAACAAAAAATAGGGGCATGGTCATGGCAGTTATAAGTTTTATGCACCAAAAATATTTGCTCTAGTGTCATTATCCAGGGAGAAAACAGTCGACTACGTTTGTATTAGTTTGTATGGAGAAAGCGCCCGGTACTCTTTCCTCTTAATTAAATTCATGATAATAATCTTCACATACCAATACGTATCTACTCTAACAGAAATTACTTTCGTTTACAACTAACTATACCAAAATAGTATATAGTAGGTATAGGTAAATAGATACCAATAATAATTAACTAGAAGCAAAAAGCAATAAAATAATGAAAAAACTTTGAAAGACATAAAAAAGGTATCGGGCGTGTCACTTTTTGTATAGGTTAAACAACAACGAAGTTCAACAACGGCGTTTCGGCCTTTAAAAAAGTATATTTGTTTTCTAGCTAGGTGACTCTATTTACACTGTAAATGATTTTTCAAGAGATACTATTGGCCATATTTTAATGATTTGAAAATTCACATGACGGAAGAAATCAAACTCAGAGTGATAATTGAGTGGCTTACTATTCTGTTAGACCCCAAAATAACTACAAATCCATTGTTCTCTAAATTAATAACGTTCATGAATACATATTATTCTAACCGTCTCAAAAGAAGTTTAGGCATCAACTAAAATTATAAGTAGAAATATTTTTATACATTTGAGTCACTCAAAAACTTAATTTTTAATGTATTTTCAAGAGAGTAATATTGTTACAGAAATCTAATAACGTTTGCAAATTGAGTGTTGACAGCAACTTTGATATACGACTTCCATTAAAGGATGCAGTGTAAAGAAAATGTAGGCGCAGGCGCATATTGTGTTACAATAATGACATAATATACGAGAACAGAGTGCAACGACCTAAATACCTAACTAAAATACCTGTTCGCAACGAGAACGCTATGTATGTGGTTGATTATGAAGTTCATCGATATTGCATGAGATTTTTTTATATGTCTGAGCGATTTGATGTGAGCAAATCGGTAATGATAGTGTGAATATTGAACTTTAAGATGTTATTCGTCACGTTATGTTCGTAGGTAAACTTACAAACTCTATCTCTTCATTATAGTACCTAGCAGTGGCGACGGATAGATTTTCTTTAAAGGTAAACCGATAAAACACCAATATACCAACTATTTTAATATCGTAAGGCGATGTTATACCACATATCAGATGAACGATGGGGCGACCGACGCGGTAGACCTAGGCGATGATGGCGGGATGATCTTGACTCCTAAAGGAATGACTGGTGTGCAATAGCTACAGATCATGATCAATTTAAGAATGGTAGAGAGGCCTTTTGCTCTCCAGTGGGACAGTGTAGGCTCTTCACTACATAGTATAAAACAAAGTCGCTTCTCTTTGTCTGTCCCTATGTATGCTTAGATCTTAAAACTACGCAACGGATTTTGATGCGGTTTTTTAATAGGTAAAGTGACTTAAGAGGAAGGTTTTGGTACATAAAACAAAACTACCACGAGTTTAAAGTCGCGGGCAACAGCTAGTAATAAATAAATCTACACTAATATTATAAAGAGGTAAGATTTTTTTGTTTGTTTATAACGGATAGGCTCCGAAACTACTGGACCGATTTTGATGAAACTTGGTACAAAGATACATTGATTTATTGGGAATAATATTCCGATATTTCCACGGAATCAGGAGTTCTAATAAATAAGGCGATGTTGATAATTTGTCATAAATTTGTTTGTTGACTTGTATCAAAATCTAGGTAGGTATTTATGTCTAGATCCCTCGCTACTGGTACCTAGGTAGATACAAATGACCTAACCTAAAATTTAATGCACAATCCGGTCTTTGATTAGGCTCACTATCTAATTTTAAATCATGGAATCAATTAATAAATAAAAGTAACGTGTAATACAAAAATTAATTTCTTAAAGATTACATAAAAATTAAGTAACCTCAGTTCGTGTCCGAATAACGGCATGGTACGCTAAGTAATTGCTCTCAGCTTTTGAGATACGACCGAGCAAACGTAGCGAATTCAAAAGGAGATTTCCGATTAGTACCTACCTACCTATGTATTAAATAGGTAATTGATTAAAAGATAAGATTCGTATCTCGAGATGATCGATGGTACAGATCGCAGGGAACAGAGAAAGCGGTTTAAATCGTGATTTTACTAATTATTGGTGTTACGATAACCATTACGACAAGCCATTGTCTCCTTATTGCATACAAAATAAGATTTATGGCCATTAATATGATGTCACAATGTTGCAAACACCATTAGCTAATGAACGGGTTAACATCACTTCACAGATTACCTTGATATATTTGTGCGAGAAAACTTGCGAAAATGACATAATGGACTTCATTTCAAACTCATGAATTTTAAACAGTTCGATTTATTTAAGTTGGTCAACGTTGTTTTTAAATTGTGGAAGCTGGTATTATTAATAGGTCCTATTAAAATTGCATTAACTCTTTTAAAAATTCCAATCTGAAAGGTACAACTCTGAGTAAGTTTATAAGGATAATAACAATATATTCAAGTGTAACTTTATAAGCATTAAATGCACTAAAATCAATGGATAAGACTTATATTTTATTTATGCTTTCGAAAAGGTCACATGGAATACACAAAGGAACAGTGTGCTTGCTTGCGATATATAACCAAGTTTAAAAGCTATACGTACCTACTTGTCAATTTAAAAATAAACTAAGGCTATAAAATAATCCCCTTTAAGATATCAACGTTCAATACCATAACTTACTCTAAAGGACACGAACAGGAATGCGTTGTAAATTTTCCGGCATGAGATTTTTCAAGACATCGTAAAAGCAGTAAAAATTGTCACTACAAAAAGTAAAATAACCATAAAATAAGGTACCAACTTCCAGAAGGCCAATTCTCGTAAAGAATTTTGTTTAAATTACATTTCAATATCATCCCGATTGCATTTCGATTGCAAAAGATACCTTCAAAGTCAGTTTTTTTGTACAAAAAGCTAACTTTGAGGGTATTTTGAGGTACTTTGAGGGTATTATTTGAGATCGAAATGCAATCGAAATGAAATTTGAACAATGTTATTTACGAGAATCGGCCTTCAGACCACAAATTAGCCAGCCGCGCGACGACTGAAATGGGACATCTCGAGATTTAAGACCCTTTATTACAGTTTTTACTAGTGGTAAATTCAAAAGCAAACCTAATTGTTTTACCGGGAATCAATTTATCTTATTTCTTGGTGCAATTCAGAGGTTTAAAGCCGTCGAGGAGATTTGTTAGTGGTTCTGTCTGTTCTTACAGAATCTAGGACGAAAATAAAATACTCACTTTCTAAGAATTGTTCTGATGGTGGACTTTATGCGACCTACTATTTCTCTCTGTTGATCAAAATCCAGTTACTTAAAGTACGAAATACAATATCGTTTCTTGCAGACAAATAGCCGACAATGGAGTACTGCGAATAATTTTGTGACCGAGTTCATTTGCAGTAATTTAAACGCAAAGACTAGATTCAGTTTCTATAAGAACGAGTAAGTAGGTTACAAATTTCATGATCTTTTCATAAGGTTTCGTTTCCGGCTGTTGTATATAATATACCTATAATATAACCGTGATCTCTTTGAATAAAATGAGTGACAGGCAGAGGCCTATCATTGACAATCGTAAACGCTTCCTCATCTCATGCATTCATTACATGCTATTGAATGCTGACTTTGATATACTGCCCATTTAACTAAGAGACCCCCACCATTATATTACTCATAGGATTAGTTTACAGATGTATTAGTCCTGCGTGTGATTAACTTCAGATTATCCTTTATAACTTTGGTAAGGTTAATATTGAGTAAAGGCACAGCGCTACTGTAGATGCATTATGGTACCTGACATTATGCATCGTGATGATCTTTGAGCCACTTATTAACGTGAAGATGTTAATCAGTACTTCGTGTGTGGTTGTTCTTAAGTTTATGGGTGTTTTTACGATGAGTTTTATATTCTACTCTCTGTTATCGTCACACCTAATATTTAGTCAATCATTTATTACTACCTACTGACATGGTTATCAATGTTTAACATGTTTTTCTTATTTAGCAGTTTGGAAAAGCGGCGTTAGAAACTTAATTCTTCTAACCTTCTTATAGTTGCGTCGCTACAAGACAAAAAAGAGTCAAATACGGCTATTGATGAACCAGAGATTTCCTTCGACAGGATTGTTCTTTGTGTTCTTAAGATGGATTTTGGAAGGGGAGCCACCTGATTTTTTGATGTGGGTAGGGGGAGGGGAGGATTTAGCTATAACGAAGTTCTAGGTAAATAACTGCGTAAGTTTAGGTACTAAGTCAAGTTTAGTATCATTTTCGTATAAATCGAAGGTCTGGCTTTCAATTCTGGAATAATATTTGGGGCAGTACATAGTAAAAACAAGCGAAATTTAAAAAATTGTGAAATACATTTCAAATATTTTGCACTTTTTACTATCTGTAACCTCCATTTTCTACAATTTTAGTGGATAAATAATATCTTCAGGGAGTAGCACTTACCTGGTTTAGATATACATATACTTTGACAACATTCTTGTAGTAAAAGTATGTTAACAATATTAAAAAGCATAAGAGCTGAGCAAATTTCAAACAAATTACAACAATTTGAGACCAAATCTTGGTAACTGCAAAGTGTGGTATTATATTTGTATGAATTGGGGATGGAATTAATTTTTAGATTATTATTTGCACGATTCAGATGTAAAATAAAAAAAAAAAAAAAAAAAAAAATTGACTTAAAAAAAATCCAAAATAATCACAAACCATAGTAATCAATGGTGCTAGTTAATATCTTTCATTTAAAGTACCGCATAAGGGTTTATAACAATTTATAATTATGGGAGCTTTGTAACAAAGTATGAGACGTAGTATTGATGATGAAATATCTCGGTTCCTCATGGTAAATTTTTTTTGTCATGTAATACAAAATTGTAGCCCTAGTTAAGACTTTTCGGTTGAAGTATCGCATGAAGGTGTGCAATGTTTTATAAAGTAGCTAATGACAATAGCAGTTTCATTACTTAGTACGAATATTGCATTGAAGACGAAATATTTCGGTTCCGCCGGGTAGGATTTTTTATGATGTAGTACAAAAATATTGTGCTAATTAAGACGTTTCATTCGAAGTACCGCATAAACGTGTGCAGCGTTTTATAAAGTAGTTATGACTATTTGAGGTTAATTATTTCTTACTATGAAACTAAGTATGATTGACACCAAAATATCTCCGCTCCACTGAGTGGGATCTTTTTGCTCTATAGAATTAGATGAAGTAATCATTACGACCTTTCAAATGAGATACGCCACACCAAAAAACGACATAGCAGTCAGGACGTTCTGGGTTAGGCACGTAGGTAACTAGCGCAGTGCATCAAACTCGGTCGAAAGAGACCGTGCGTGGGGTCGTATTTTCGTCATAACTTCGTAATTTTTAAGGCAAATTGGAGAATTTAAGTTTCGGGAATACTACAAAAACGAAGCTAATTATTTACTACCCAACTGTTAATCTAATTAAAATATTAATTAGTTATATTGTCTACCAAACTTCTTCTGTCTAGAAAAAACTCATAAAAAATTACTTATTTTAAATTATAGTACAAAATATGATTCCTACAATGAAAGTGATTTCGTATGTTTTGTTAGAATTTTTACTATCTCTCATTTGATATCTAGTTTTTTCAAATTAGATAAATAGTTACCGCAATAACCGACAAAATCTAAACCTATTAGGTGCCATCTTTGTGACGTCATAAATGGCACCCCCACCACTTTGGGAAGCGGCGATATGCATTTTAATAATCAATAAGCCACGCTGATTCCAACGATACCTGTTGTTGTTATAAAACTTTCCAGTCATACGGAAATTACAATTTTTCAACTTTTCACTCTAATAAAAAACTAAAAAAAAACTAACATCGAAAATCTTGGTGGCTCCCCTTCTTATAACTATCCTTAGGTCCTAAGGACCAAACCTTACCAAAGGAAATCTTTGGTTCACGAAAAGCCGTATTTTATGAGGTAGACACCCGACTATTAGTTTTTCGAAAGATTTTTAACTGCATTTGTTTTTATTTGTAAGGCAAAATAAACAATTTTCATTAAATAAATAAAAAATATATTTATTAAATTAAATTGATAATCCAAAGTCTGGTAGCCAAACTGAGTAGGTATTATTAAATTGCCCAGAAGGTGGTTATTGGTACATCACCAACCTATTTATCTGTCAAAATCCTTTCGAATAATAATATTGTTTTCTGAGACGTATCCACTTGTAGAGATCTATGACTGAGCTTACTGCACTGTGGAGGAATAGGAATTCTACTCGTAGCAATATGTTTATGAATATTTATTTTTATAGCGCGGCCACTTTTCAAATTTTTGTACTGTATCATCAAGTGTCTACTTCGCTGTTTATTTTATAATAATTTAATGAAGTATTGATTTGTTTAATTTTGTAACTACATAAAATTACTTCATTTATAATTTTATCATCGTATAAAGTTTTTACAATTAGCAATATTTTTAAATTTCACGCGTTAACGCGAAGCGCGACGCGACGCGACGCCCGCGCCGCCCGCCGCCGCGCCGACGACGTGACACGGCGCCAGTGAGCGCCCGCGCAGACACGCTGACATTTACAGGCGGGACCTTGCGAGCGATTTGCGAACAATGAGATAACTTGTCACATGTTCCGGGAACGTGTGGCGAGTCCGGGAAGGCGACCTTACATACTTCGACCCTCAATTCGGTCACAATTGCAAATCACTTACCATTTGCCAATGATAAAACAGATTTTACGAAGCAGAATTTTTAAGTTTAGATTACTGAGCCAGTACGTAGCAGAACAGTTTTTGAGGAAGCAATAGTTTTATTGAAGCAGAATTTTTAAGTTAAGATTACTGAGCCAATATGTAATACCTAGAACAGTTTTTGAGGAAGCAATAGTTAGGTAAGTAAGTATAGATTAAAAAAATAAATTCAACTTAGGTACTTAGACTAACTTACTTAATTAAAATACGGATAGAATAAGGGAAGCCGATATTTTGCAATTTTTGCACAATAAAATTAAAGCGTAGTTATATCACTTAGGTTACTTAGATAATGTTTTTATATTATTCTAATATACAGGGTTATTGGTAATTAATTGCGTGTCACGTTGTTTGTGCGCGATGGACTCCCAAACGACTTAACCGATTTAAATCAAATTTGCACATTGATCCAACTTAAAAGATAGGATAGCTTACATCTTAATTTATCCCGATATTCCCACGGGATCGGGAGTTACGCGGGTGAAACCACGGAGCGCAGCTAGTATAATATAGGTATGTCTTCATTGTTACATTGAGATGCAAATCCGGTTCATTTATACAAACCGTTTCTGAAAGTAAAACAAAGATTTATGAACGCACGTAACGCAGCACGATTGTAAATCATTCAAAAGACAAATCAATAATTACAAAAATAGATTTATAGCATCAAACCTACGCATTTAATTTACGTCTTACATAATATAACAAATGTTTATCATCGATTCTAATTAATGATACAGATGAGACAGTAGAAGTTCTCAGAAATCGCTTACGTTAAAATACTTTAGGTACATATTTTCTTAAGTATGAGCAATGAGCATATTTTATTATATCACTGTATAAAATTGGCGGATAGTTTTGACGATACGTGTGTATATTTTAATGATAAAGTTACTTTTTAATGAAATGCAACAAACTTGTAAGTACTTACCTACTTACTCTCAAGTTAAAATTGTCATAAAACAGAAATATTATTAATTAAGTATGCTTAGTTTTCATAAATTCGTTTAAGATCTATAGGTAGGTAATAATGTTATTTAGGTTCAGTTTTGTGTAAATAAACGCCTTTTTTATTTACTAACAAAATTATCTATGTACCTAAGTAGGTAATCTGAATGTATAAATAAATTCAATGAAATTAAAATCCTAGAATTCATTTCCTTTTCCAAAACTTCCTGTCTTATAACATGATATCAAAACTTTTAACTTTAATAAATTATTGACTGAAAAACAAACTGCTGTTACACTAATTGCTTCACCCGAGTTCCCACAAGTGCGTCATGACGCTCGATACTCGATTAGGTAACAATCAGCCGGATCTGCAGGCTCATTAAAAAGATCATATCTTCTACAATAGAGCACTCGACGACCGAAAGTGATAGTCTAATAGATATTAAAGCAATGACGATAAAGAAACACTTTGTCCAGTCACTGTTCCAAGTAAAGATAGCTCAGATTGCTTTAATTTCTCCGTCGACATTGCCCAATGTTACTTAGAAAGAGATTATTTATCTTTGGATCTAAAACAAAATGCAGAGCCGGATCTCTAATAGCACTGTGGCAAGTAAAATGAGGAAAATAGACTCAACACATAAGAAAGACACATAAAATTTTACTAGACTTCATCTCACTCGCAGATGCAAAGCGAACGATGAGGTTAAACCTACTTCAATACAAATAATTTTAACATATTAATAGAATAAATGCTATAAAATAAACAAACAACAACAAGTTAATATTGAAAATCTTTTAAAATGTAAAACGTCTAAGACTCAAGTAGATTTATGGAAGGACACTGGATTAGAAACGTTTCAATAGACATTTAATTTATGAAGAAAAGCATGAACTTTTTAAGGTAACCTTACGGAACCGCAGGGATTATTATAAAGTAGGGAACAGCGTGCCCACTTTCTCTGTAAGAAAATTACTGCCGATTATTGAAGACAAAGGCTTGGAATGAAAAGCCAAACCACCTGAGTTAGATAGTGAGTGAGTGATGTTCATTCTCTATTTTAATAGATAGGTAAGTACCTAGTAGGTACAAATAAATATCAGCGAAGAACATCAGTTGCAGAAATAGTTTGAAACAGCAGTTTGGTTATGTTTTTAGGGACGTCATTTGTACAAGGACCAACTTCTTACGTAAATATTATAAAGCGTCTTAGGGATAAAACATAATAAAGGATGAGTAAGTGTAATCATGAATTGTTAAAGTAGGACGGAAGGATTAACTAATTCCACCTCGTTGTTTACTTGCTCGAAGTGTGGTCGACCTGTGATATCGCGATCGCGCCATCAAATGAGTTCTCGTATTTAGATCGTCTGGTTATAGACGATTAGGTAAATGATGAACATTGAACAGTAGGACAACATGGCAGGTACTCTAAGGTCTTGCATTATCAATGAAATTTGTTCAAAACCATACCTGTATTTGTTTTATAAGAAGACGAACTATTATATGAATGATAATTTCTACTGGTCATAATGTTGAAAAGATTCGAAATCGATTAAAAGTATTTTCTCAAGTAGCAGCCCTAAACCACATTTCACAGAGCAACGTCAAAATTGCAACTGTACGTCTGTCGAGGTAGGCGGTTGCGGCGGAATGACAAATGAAGTTGTTGGCTACATCTGTGCAGCTACCGATGAGCTACCGTGCGAGTGTGACACGGTATGACACACGTATGACATGTGTCATTGATAGTAGTAAATGGACAGTGAGTTAGTTATACGCTCTATGATGATTTCAAAAATTACATGAGTTTGAAAAAAAAATTCCTGTTATAAAGATTGCGTTTGCTTCTACCTCTAGAATTGTTATAGAGGACAATATAGTTTTAACAAACTGATTGCTTTAATAAAATACCCTGTTAGGAAGATACACAAACTTGTAGTTACTGGTAAAGTAACTCATCAGTAACATAGCTCGATCGATAACCGTAAACTAATTAATTTGAATAACGGTAATAAGTCTTGTGATATCCTGCTTGACCCAAAAGATCTTAACCCACAAACCCAGTGAATGAGGCCCCCCATCACCAACGAATGCCAAAATCATTCACAAAACGCTATACCTAAAAATAATAAAAATAAACAACCCCGACACACGAACCGGCTTGACCTTGGCAAAGATACGGCGAAACAAAGGCGAGGCAAAGATAAACAATCTACCTGCTCCGGTGGTGCATAATACAACATTTTGCATACTCAGATCGGATCCAAAATGACTTGTGGAATAGACAAAACATCAGAATGTAAAGGAAGAAGACGACCTACGAAAAGATGAGTGGACTGGTGTAAGACAGGATACGAAGGATAACAAATGGATGAGAATGATGAGATGATTCCTAGAGGAAAATGGAAAAATATTATTATAATATTAAAAAGGCAAGCGTTTGACCACGATGGTAAGTCGATGCGGATGGACGATTGATGCGGTATAAGATGTAACACGCTTTTCTAGAAGATACCAATACGCTTGTGACTGAAAGACTCCCGAAAAAAAAACGACAGCCTTCGAGGGACGCAAGTAAAAATGTAGGAAGATGGCAGTGCAAAAACTTTGCCTACCTGTCTTCCTTTTGCAACAATTAGAGTATTGGGTAAAGACAGAAAGAAAAATAAAGAACGTCGATACCCTCATAATCACAAGACAAGGAAAGTTTAGGAAATAAAAATATAATCCCTATTATTATAAGTCTCTTTGTACATAATACAACATTTACATACTCAGATGAATCTGTAAGATATTGGATAGGTAGTGGCTGTGGTCACGGTACTGTACGGTGTCTTTGATAAGTAGGTATCTACACTGAAATATATATAGTTAGATACCTGCCTAAACACCAAACAAGTTCAAAAAGAACCTTATGAGTTTCTTGTGCCTTATTTTCATTGGTGGGCGCACAAAGCAGGTTTAAAAAGAACCCCATTAGTTTCTTGTACCTTCTATTTGGTGGGCACGTTTCGAAGTAATGACCTAACTTAGCATATGAAACGTCTCAATGTGATTTCATAAAGTGAGTCCAAATGAATTAAGAACTTTTGTAGAAGGGTTCGCTAAGGAATAGAGTTCCTTCAATATAAATGACGTCGTGCAAAATTTAAGTTAGTAAAACGTGGATGCTTGTGATATAAATAGAGCTCTTAATGTATGGTAGGTACCTATTCGTACAACACCCGGAAGGGAACTATCTAATCTAACTTCTTGGACAATGTATTACCTCATTAAAATTGTCTTGTAAGATATTATTCTTGTAGGAAACGTCGGGGCGCTAGATTTAAAGGATAAATAAGTAACAAGGTATTATTAGGGTAGGACGGATATTTCGGAGCTGAAATGACTTAAATAAAACCGGCCAAGTGCGAGCCTGACTTGCGCACGAAGTGTTCCGTACCATTATTCTGTTTTTAGTATTGTTATAGCGAAAACAGAAATACATCATCTGTGAAAATGTCAACTGTGTTCATGAGATACAGCCTGGTAAAAGACAAACAGACAGTGGAGTCTTAGTAAAAGGCGTATCCAATTTTTGGATACCGTTTGGATACGCCTTTTACTAAGATATGGAACCCTAAAAAGAATCAGGAATTGCTAACCGCACTATTGTTGTCAACAAGAAAGAGCCAGCTTAATAAACCTATCGATTTCTAACAGGTCGTAAAACGTGTGGTAGGTCAGTGATGCTTTTACCTGTTGATTACTTTACCATACCCACGCCATAAATATATATTTAGGTCACAATACCCTACAGAAGCACCTATAAACTACAGGAAAATAAACCTACATTTAGGTAAGTACCTCTAAGTATAAGGAACATAGACAAGACGTATCTACAAAGATAATCCCAGGTTAGAACAAACATTTTTAATAGAATCGCTGTTCCTAATTGGAAATACCCAAAACATACTGAAACTTTTTTCTGGGAGCACGGCAGTGCAAACGCCAAGTCAAGCAAAAAAGCGGCACGGCTTTTTTTACTACCCTTTTCTCGAAACAGTTCAGGCCATTTTCGACTTTCCCCTATAACTTTGTTATGGATAAAATTGGAAGTCTGAAAATTCATTTAATTTAAACCGGCAGTTTAAGAATTAAAACTAGTCAATGTTTCTTAATTTTGTCACTCACTGATTGATCATTAAAAACTCTAAGGCACTTCTAGCAGACATAGAAGCTTCCAATTTAGAATAAAATTAGTGTTTGGTGTAAAAATTAAGAAAAAACCAAAACATTTTGCAATTTCGTTTGTATTATCTGCGCTGTGATATATTCTATTTTATGCTTAATAGGATAAGAGAGTGAAGGAGAAACTCAAAAGGTCTTTAAATGGAACTCCAGTAGGTAGCAACTTAAACGCCATGGCGGAGATTGAAATGTGTGCCAATCGACAGAAGTAATCGATACTTATAAATAATGCATTTACACGTTACTAAAGCGTGTTTTAAACGGGCAATTCTAACACCAGTAACAGTTCTGTCCTAGGGTTTCCTAAAATATTGCAGTGAAAAATAAAACACAAAATAATCGATAGAGGAGGACAAAGACAGTTTATGCAAACCTTATGACTAAAAGACCACAACTTTAAGCATCTCGGAAACGAAATACTTACGTGAAGATTTTTTTTTAATTACCGCATTTCCAAAAATAAGTAGGTTCCTAAATACTGAGAAGCAATAAGAATAACTTGATGGCAAAGCTTTAACCGATATGTTCAAAATAATAGGTACGGAGTCACTTGCAAAGATCAATTGTAACGGATGAAATGTCATGACATTAGGTACATCTTCCAACAAAGAGGTTGAATTAGCTATATCCAATAGAATTGCATCGATTTGACGTAAAATTCTTATCTTACGTCTTACGTTATGATGTACGAACTCACTTCGGTTGCATCCCTGTAATCTACCCTATTTTGCTTCTTCATTTTACATAATCGTTGTCTGTACCTACTTTATAACTTAAAATAAAGGAAGATAACTTATAACTTTAAATATAGGAAAAGAGGACAAAAAGTCAGTATAAGTACCTACTTGGAAGTAGAAGAAGAATTAAAGTTTTTTAAAATCATGTCTGTTTGTTTGTTTCTCTGTTACTTATACAATTTAAAAACTGACAAATATTGTTAAAAAATAAAGAAAGCGTTTCCAAATAGGAACAGTCACTTTTACCTACTCAATATAAGATAGGTACGGGTGTAAACCACGCATGCGCATTTACCCACATTGATTTTTCTCATTTTGACAGTTCACCCTATGTTTTGGGACAAAGCTCGCGTGCCAACGAGAAAGTAAACAATAAAAATGGCTCTAGACTTCTCTGCTACTTACAAATTGCTCGTATTAGGTGATTCTAATGTCGGCAAGACCTGCATAGTGCATAGGTACTGTGATGAAAGATATTACGACCTTTATATTTCAACAATAGGTAAGTCAAAAGTTTATTTACCTAGATTACCTAGTTGTAGTAACGATCCTTTGTCGTACGTACCTAAAGGTGATAGGTTTTAGTACCTATACCTACTTTTAGTAGTTCCTTAACGAATAAGAACTTTGTCTTTGCGGCGCTCTGGCGTCAGAGAACAATGGGCTATGAGAGTTTGCAATATCAAGACTTTCTTCTTTGAAGGAACAAATTGGATATTTGTTTTCGTTTTTGTTGTCAATAGTTTAAAACATGTTCGAGTCTAACAAAATAATTGCAGTTTTGTAAAATTTTACTGCACAACAAATTGATGATTTAAGATCATAAACATGATTAGAATTTAATTTAAGATTACCCGTTAAATGCATTTACCTAGAATTAAAAGCTAAATGAGTTTAAGCACAATGCCATGCAAGAAGTCCATAATGTGAATTGTATTAGTTTTTTTTATACCGACATCAAAAAAGTAGGTATAGAAATAAACTAGGTACCTACATGGTTAGTGAAAGTCACTACAAAGCATCGGAAAAAAAAAAACTGGTTGCCTGTAAAGTCGGTATACGGGCGAAAGTTTTAGGTGACAACAACTGTGCTCGAGTGGAAGGGACGCGTGCCTTTCACTTTTTATGTCTGTCTCTCTCGCTCTTAGGCGGGCTAACCATGCCCGCGTGCCTCTCACTCGCTCTCATTGTGAGCGCATAACGTCAGCGGAGCGTAACGCAGTTTCTTGAAGTGTCACCCGGCAAACCAATTTATAAGACGTTGTCACGTCAAAACTCAAAAAATGTAAACAACATACTTACTTACGCCGTTTTAAATAACTTTAGTAGGTAAGTACCTACTTAGGTATCAAAAAGTATACCTATATAGGTAGGTATACCTAATACCTACCTTAATTATTTCAATGAGAATTTAAAACATTGTGTTTATTTAAATTTTCCAGGCATAGATTTTAAACAGAAGATCATAAATCTAGACGGAGTACCGATCAAGCTCCAAATATGGGATACAGCGGGTCAAGAAAGATTCAGGACTCTGACCACAGCTTACTACAGAGGTGCTATGGGGATCATACTAATGTATGACATCACTAACTTAGAATCATTCAATCATTTGTCTTATTGGCTGAGGAACATTCAAGAAGTAAGTTGGATACCATACCATGCATAAGAACCTAAACATAAATAAATATTGCAGGACATTCCACACATCGCCATCTAGCCTCAAGCTAAGTAACTAGACTTGTGCTATGGGTGCTAGATAACGGATATACTACCTACTTAACTATATACTTTTCTTTTGTAAACATATACTTGTAATACATAGAAACAACCAAACCACAGACAAATATCTAACCATAAATACACTTGTCTGAGACGATAATCCGCAACCCCGTGTTTGGCAATCCGGCATGGTGACCATTGTGCCAACTGGGTCGTCGAAAAAGGTTTCTTGAAGTGAGAAATAATCCCTTAAAGATGCTAGATAATAATTTCTTGTGTTTAGTAATTAATCTTAAAATGATAAGCAGTACCTAGTTCTTAATTAAATGCACTATTCTTAATTAATTTACTAAAAAACATTTACTAAAAACAAGAAATTACTCTCTAGCGTCTGTGGAAGAGGATTATTTCTTGTGTCAAAGAAATATTTTTTTCTGTACTTAGATATATTTAATAACTATAGGTACCTACTATAATTTTTTCCAATAACATCGCAAAAAGTTCATTGACGTATCGTCACTATAATAAAAACGAAGTGCCACTGTTTGTGTCTGTTTGAACGCGATAATCTCAAAAACTATTGAACAGATTTTCATACGTTTTTCACCATTGGACGGAGTGATTCATGAGGAAGAGGAGGTTTTGTGCAAATTGGCTGAAATATGACATAAAAAATGTAGGCGTACTTAAATGTTCCGATTCATGCGAAGCCGGGTCGTGTCGCTAGTTCCTTAAAATTTAAAAGCTTTATTGTGTTTTTTCCAGTACGCGTCACCAGACGTTATCAAAGTGCTTGTAGGAAACAAATGCGATGTACATGAGAACCATAGGGCAGTACCAAAGGAAAGGGGCCAAAAGGTAAAGTGGTAAAAGATAACCAGTATCAACTTCATTCAAAAAATTCATAGCAAGACACAAAATGCCTTATTGAAAAATTTTAGGCGCAGCTTGAACATAATATGTAATATTATTATGCTGAACGAGTCTCAGTAACATGTGTCTTTTGTATAAGGCTTTTTTTATGGTAAAATTTAATTACCTACCCGTTAAAATCAAATCATTGTCAGTTTTTGGTAAAAATGACCCGAAAATCGAAATATAAATCGATTTGCTAGTAGTTTTTGCGTGAAGGAGGAACAAACACCATTTAATAAAAGAATTTGCTTTCGTTTCAGATAGCTGATGATTTCGACATGCCATTTTTCGAAGTGTCGTGTAAGAATAACGTGAACATAGAAGAGGCATTCTTGACGTTAGCAAGAAAAATAAGAGAATACAGAGACTCAAAGGTAAGTTGATGATTCAGTTTTAAATAACAACAGCCCCAACGGATGACTTGTTCAAATGAAGTTATAACAAAAAAGTGGTGCTTTAAGCTGCATCGTAGGTATAACCGACAGCCCGCTCTGCAGAGCGTGTCTGTCAGACGAAGAGATCATCGCTCACGCAATCCTGGAGTGCGAGAGCCTGGCTGCATACAGGGACGACATACTTGGCAACCCAACAACACTCCAAGAAGCGTGAGGGACCCCAGGAGAATTCTGCGCTTCTAGTCGGAGCTAGGTTGGCTGGAGTAACAGCCGAAGATCACGCGCAATGGGCAGACTTATGCCTGAGTGCGGAAAATCGGAGCCCCTAACCTGAACCTTAACCTGCATCGTATTGCAAAATATATAAAATGCACGCAAAAAATTATGAAATAAAATTCTTCACGTACCGGAAAGCGCACCACGAGATGGCATTTGACTAGATGGACGGACGACTTAATTAAGGTCGAGGGAAGTCGTTGGATGCAGAAAGCATGTGACCAATCGCTCTGGAAGTCTTTGCATGGGGGAGGCCTATGTTCAGCAGTGGACGTCTTGTGGCTGATATGGTGATGACGCAATTTTTTTTAATGTCATGGCGACTATTAGCTAAAAGAAATTAAGTACTAGAATTTTGTATGTATATGGGCCATATAATATGGCACCAATTGGTTAAAACTTCTGTCGGTAAACTTTATTTTTGGTTACAGGCTGATGCATTCGAACTGAAAGAAAGGGACAACGTTATAAAGCCATCTGAATCTGAGACAGACGTATCAAAATGTAGCTGTTAGCCTTTTTTATAGATACCTACCTAACTAGATACTCGTACATACTAGCATCATTTGATTTTATACTACAAATATTAATTTAGAAACATTATACCTACCCATGTTCGAGTAGAAAAAGGCCTTTACCTACTTAGCTTGGTAAAATCTGAACCTAGTTTTTAATTTTTGTAGTCTTGCAAGAGAAAGTGCATTTGGGTTTTTGAAGAAGTTGACAGCAATAATCTACTTATCTACCTATATATTATGTTAATAATTTTTTTTTCAATTTCTATTAGTATATTTTTTCATTTTTACACTCGATTTTTTTTAGAATAAACTAAGTAAAAATCTGTATTATTTTAAATATAAATAGGCCTAAGATAGGTTTTCAGCTTAAACTTCAGTTTATCAATGATGTTGTTCAATTTTCTTCGAAAACTCGAGAATCTACTTTTAATAACTTCTTGTTTTTACTAATAAGGGTATAATACCTAGGTACTAGGTTGCTTTATTAAGCATTGTGTGCTATTGCGTTTAGAAACAACTGTCGCATACTAAATGCACGCATTTCTAGCTCAATCACGTTTTTTACCGACTTATATAAAATAAAACTATATTTTATTCAGCGTGAAAAACGGATATTCACCTACATCGTAAGTCGTAACTATTTTGTCCCTTCTAGAGACAAGTGGGATGAATGAAAATCAATTCTCAATCGTCGCCGTAGCAATGTCACAGATATTTTTCAGTTGTCATCCCTGGGGAATGTATGTTTGAACTCACGTAATTTGTATTCATAGTAATTCGTTTCCCTGGCATCAATCGCGTGTTTTTTATTTATCTTAAATGGTCCAGTCTCTTCGCGACCATGACTATTGTTACATAATCGAAACGCCGAGGTAAGAGAAAAAAAATACTATTAAGACCCGGGATAGTAAATAACTTTCGTTTTTCAGTGTAACCTATTTATTGTTAATGTCCTATTTTCACGATGATTTTGAAATAGACTAAAATCGGTAAAAAAGTGAAATGAGTTTTTAACCAAAGTATTAGAATTTTTAATTATTGACTGTATTAGTAGATAGGTATTACTTGATTCCTATCAAAAATGTAGAGTCTTGCGAGAGGAAGTGTTTGGTAGGCATAGTTGTAATTTTATGCTATTGTCATTGCTCAGCAAAATATATAAGGCGTTTATCATAAATGAATTTACTATTAGTCAATGAAAATTTGTACTAAAGAGCATCTTGTAACGAATTTAAACTTAGAAAATCGTTTATTATTTGTTTAACTATTTTAAAGTCATAATTTTAAGAATAAGGTGCATCAACGCAATTACATTTTATGTAGTAAACTCAGCTAGCCTAGCATGAAGGCCAAAACACGATACGATAAAGCGATATAACTACATCAACTCTCAAAATATGATAGATAAAGCCGCCATGTTGAATTTTTATCATAATTTTTATCGCAATTTATAATAAAAATTCAACATGGCGGCTTTATCTATCATATTTTGAGAGTTGATGTAGTTATATCGCGTGATATAGCTTTATCGTATCGTGTTTTGGTCTTCATGCTAGGCAGGCTGGTTTTAATGTTCTCGATTGGTACGAATTAGTTCAATGTTGGTTACTTATAGCAGCCTTTTTCACAAAACTTAAATCTCTACTAATATTGTAAATGTAAAAGCATTTCTGTCCCTCTGTAAATCATTTTTTATCGTGATTCCAAACTTAATTAAGTAGGTACCTAAAAATATCACTAGAATTATCCAAGTGTTTTCGTTTCTGTGACATAAGCACAATCGAACTGTTGATTTTAGAAGTTAGGGCTACAGTTTATGTTAAAAATATCTAAGTAAGAAATCTTAAGAGGAAAGGGTACCGGCGCTCTCTCCATACAAACGTAGTCGACTGTTTCCTCCGTGGACGTGAACACTAGATTCACAGTTTTATTCGTGTAAGTCTTGTCAGCTATCTACTATATTTAAGTTTCATATGGTACCTAGTACAAACATACACACAAACTTTCGTATTTATAATATTACTTAGTCAGATAATTTTATTGACCTTAGTATTTTTGCCAATATACCTAACAGTTATTTGTAATGCATATAAGTGTTAATAATTGTTTTATTATTTTAAAACATAATGCAATTTAGTATTATTCGTGTCAATGTTGTTTTTTAATTATGATGTTTTTTAAATTGGATTTAAACAACAATGAATCAGTAGGTGTATATTTTTGTCATTCTTTTTTTATTCAGTGTATTTTTCTGGTGTCTTGGCTTAGCATTAGCACTAGTGTGTATTCATTACTTCAATAAAAACACAACTGATATAGAATAATAACTAAAATACTACTGTATTGTTAGTTTGTAATTTTTCGATATTATAATAAAGGTTTATAAAAAATATTGTATTATGGATTTTAAATATAAATAAATATTGCAGGATATTCCACACATCGCCATCTAGCCCCAAGCTAAGTAACTAGACTTGTGTTATGGGTGCTAGACAACGGATATTCTACTTATACACGTTTCTTAGTATATATACTTATAATACATAGAGACGACCAGACCACAGACAAATATCTAAGCATAAATACATGTCTGAGGCGGGGATCGAACCCGAAGAAGGGTTGCCCTGTGTTTGGCATTCCGGCATAGTGACCATTGTGCCAACTGGGTCGTTCAATTACTGGTTCAATTATATGTTTTTTGTTTTATGAAAAACGGTACTTACAGGTGTTTAAAGTTTACTAAAAGTGTATTTAATGCACCTAGGTGAATTAGCTCAGGTGAATTAAGTTAACGACGTATTATATGTTTTGACTGCATTCAATAGATACCACTTGCCTCTCTGGACTGCGCCCATTAAAACTCTCCTCATTTAGGTGGACAAAATCGCTGTTTTCTCGTGGTCCCAGGATTTCGATAGTTCTCCCTTGTGGTCCCATTAAAGGGACAAAATCCTGAGACCACGAGAAAACAGCGGACAAAATATAGGCATTATGAATTTTAAGCCACTTATCATTGAGGTGGATCACGGATAAAAAAAAAAGCCTGTGGTTGACCCAGTAGGTGCATCGATGCGTCTCTGCCTGTTGGCAAGTGACCATAATAAAATAAATAAATAAAAATAGATAGTAGGTAGCCGATTTTCAGATCTACTGAATATGTATATAAAATTTCATAAAAAACGGTCAAGCCGTTTCGGAGGAGTATGGTAACTAACACTGTGACACGAGATTTTTTTATATTATAGATTTAAAAGCTGAAGTCTTTGTTTGTTTGAACGCGCTCATCTCAAGAACGAATTGAAAAATTCTTTTTGTGTTGGATAGTCCATTTATAGAGGAAAGCTATAGGCTATTTTTTATTTTCATATTCCGATGGGATCAGGACTTATACGGGTGAAACCCCGGAGTGCAGCTAGTTATACCTAAGGCACTTATACCTACTCATACTTGAGTATTACCTATTTGTATTTTAATATCTTTTAGGAAAGAATGCTACATCATAAACCACATCGTCACCTACCATTAGACAGGCTTGATAGAGGTCAATCGCTGGCCTATCATTTGTAAAAAATAAAAATACTTAAGTACCTAAGTAATACGTTTTCCATAATAACCAGATCACATTGGAATATTCGAAAATCCTTCTTAGTAAGTACTTAAGCTTACGTAATAAGCTATTTGGGAAAAATTAACTGGAAAGCTTTTTGTTGGACGTTTTAGAGTAAGAATTGCAGTAGATAGGTACTTACTTTTCTGAGTCTTCTCTCATATTCCTAATTTACAAGTCCAAAAGACCCAGATACTTTTAACCAACATCCAATAGGCTCATTACTTTTTAACTTTCATTGATATTTTAAAGATAAAATGAAACATAAATTATATAGATTAGTGTTAAAGATTCAATTTATTCCTTGGCTTTTTTCTAGGTGTACCTTCTAATTTCGGTTTGATATAATTATTTGGACTATTTGCTGTTGAATTGTCGCTTTTATTTCTATTATTTGATGGTTTACTTGTTTCAACATTGGTTCTTTCATTAGAATCTGTGTTTGTTGAATTTTCAGCTGTAACGTCTTGGCTAGAAGGTTCTGTTTTTATTAATGTAATATTATCAGATTTTATTGTTTCTTGTATGTCTTGTTTTACTGCTGTTGAGGCTTTGTTTGTAGTATTGTGGTTTTCTGATTTAATTCTGGAAATTGGGAAGATTTATTATTATTTAATTGCCAGCTTTTGCCCGCGATTTCGTCTGCCCAGAATTAGTAGTTGGACCAAGGAATTATTTGTCCCATTGTCCCATACAAACTCTGCCCCCTTTTTCACCCCCTAAGGGGTAGAGAAAAATCCTTCCTTTCTTATCAGATGCCTACATAGAACACACCCTCAAAGTTTCAGGTTTCTACAATCAGCGGTTTAGGCTGTGCTTTGATCCGTCAGTCAATCAGGACACAGCATTTTATATGTAGGTAGTATAGAAGATAAGGTAACTTTTCTAAAATACTCAATAAAATAAAACTCACCTAATATCTGGTTTCAAAACGGTTGGTTGCAATAATTCTTCTAGAATTTCAACATTTCCCATATATTTATCATATTTTTTATATTTATTCATATGAGCTGCTTCATTAAACACTCCTGTTTTCACACTTTCTGAAAAAGTTGTTTACAAATTGTTAGCTGGATCTTCGCGATTTCACACGCGTCAGTGATCCCAGGTATTATTATGTTAGTTTTACGGGGCTGTTTCCGTGCTTAACCTCTTCATTAGGGCCATTGTGCATGTCAGAACAGCCTTCTTGTCACTCCAACCATCCCAAGTCCTCCTAGAAGGCTAGCAGCCTTTTAAGATGCTAGCTTTCTAGGGAGGGGGGGAGATGCCGACGGTTGTAGAGACCGTGCCCGTTGATCTGCCATGTTACTGCAATCTATGAGCATGTGTTGTGGTAATATAGGTATCCTTATACGAAGTTTAATCAAAATCAGCTCAGTAGCTTCAGAGTGGTAAGTATTCATTACAAAGTCTTTTCTCTTTTTAATATTCTTAATTAATTAATCATCAATTTCAGCTCTTAGTACAGCACTCGGAAACTTTACATAGCGGAACATTAGAAGATTAATTAAGAAATGATTCCCTAACATCTGTCTGAAATATGGGCATTAGTACTTACTTAGTGTTATTTCACCTTTCTCACACTTGTATACCTCTATTTCTTTGTCCTTTTCCTTTAATTTTTGTATCAATTCAGATTGGCTCGCTCGTAGATCATTAACCGTCTTCAAAAGAGGTTGTATTACCTCTTTGAACATCTGGAATTGATAATTATACTTTTAAACAAGGAATTTTAGGAAAAAAAGACCCAATACAACCTTTTAGAATGTTTGATTCCGGATGCTAAATAAAGATTTGTGTATAGATATTTGTTTCTGTTAACAAATATTTGTAGTGATTTAGGTGTTTCTGTATTTATTACAAGTGAAAAGTATGTATTTACAACACAAAAGATTCCACTGGGTCAAAGTGTTGCTGGCTCTGTCAGCCCCCGAAGATAGATATATATACATAGATAGATAAATTCTTTATTGTAAACACCAATTTCAAATAACATTAATAATAAAATTAAAAAAATAAATAAAGCTTAAGTCTAAGTGTTACAAAGGGCGGCCCTATCGCTCAAAGCGAAATAAGATGTATTGACAAAAAAGTATTTAAGTATTCTATCCATTGTCTGATTACCATAACACAAGGCTAGTTGCTTAGCTTGGGACTAGATGGCATTGTGCGCAATATTTAATCTACACTTGGCCAAAACAATATTAGCATATACGGTTTCAACAGCGTTACTCCCGATCCCGTGGGAATATCGGGATAAAAAGTAGCCTATGTGACTTCCAATGAATCAATGTATCCTCATACTAAGTTTCATCAAAATCGGTCCAATAGTTTCAGAGCCTATTCATTACAAACATAGAAATCTTTAATCCTAATATTAGTGTAAATATATGAATATAAACATACTTACATACATATTACTACTAAGAACAAAGTCTAAATTCAACCACAACACATATCCATAAGACTTTGTAAAAAGAACACTGAGTTTACCATCTTTTTCTTCAATAGAAACATTCTTTAATTCTTCAGGATGTGACAGTATATTGATACCTTTGTCGAGCAAGATGGAGTCATCATCGAATTCCATGTCTTCATTACTTTCCTGTCAATTCAAATTAGAACATAAGATTTAGAGTGTGTTGCCACTGATTTACGGATTTTTTACGTGATAACGTCTTATTTTCCACGAGATCAAAATCGCCGCATGGAGATTTATCTGTGTGAGTACCTATCTGAATTCTTTTTCATAGCACCTTTCAGATAATTATGTTGGCTGTGTGTACCTTCAGAATGTGCAAGAAACTTTTCATTGACAGCATACTGGTCCAGATATTCACGTAATTAGTGATAGACACAGTGAATTCATCATTTTCATGATAAAACTTAATGAAATAGGCTGGTGATTTCTGAAGCAATTTCCACATGATTACAGTTCGTTAAAAACACGGGTTAAAAATGAAATAGATATTTTAAATATACGCTGGTTTATGTATTTGTACACTTAGTTATGATTTCAATACCAAAAGACGAGAAAATATTAATAATTACAGATTTTAAACCGTTTGTTTACGTTAAATAGAATGCAAGCAGGCATTCACTTGAGTTATTTTTTGTAGTTCTGTTGCAGTGCTGCCACAGTTATAGTGAAAAAGTTACAAATAATAACTTTGTCCTTCAACTTAATAATTCCTTTAGATATCATTTTTATTACATAATTATTATAAATCATAATTACTTAAATAAGTTTGTTTTTAAAAGATTATAGTGTGATGCAAGCAAGTAAGAACAAACATGCATTCTTTCGTCATGAAGCGACCTTTTAAACGCTGTGTGGCGTGTACTTAAATGTTCATTTCCACCGCCATTATTCTTTATGATTTTGTGGTGTGAATATCCTCGCATACCGTTTTGACGTGATAACGTTTTATAAATTGGTGAACACCTGCAAGTTCAAAAAAGTGTGACGTCACACGTCGTTACTGGAACGCCTCATCGACCCCCGCCGCCGCCGCCCCCCCTCCACCGCCACCGCCGCCGCCCGCGCTTCCGCCCCCACCGGCCCATGTATTCTGTCTCTGAGCCAACGATACTTTGATAGTTGACAAGGTAACTATAGCAACGTTTTATCGTTGCCATGGTTACCATCAATGTTTTCTTAATTATGACGTTATCACGTAAAATTATCGTCCGGAAACAGACTTTACAGACAACCATTTTTTAATAATAATTTGACAACTACTTGATAGATGAGTAGACTCGGTTACTCGTATAAAAGAGAGTCACTTGAGTGGATTAAAAAGTTTCTGATAATGAATTATTTTTTTAAATTTGGTAACACTGACCAATTTTCTGTCAATGTCATTACCGATTTTATTGTCAAAGTCATTGTCAATTTAAATTTGACATTACCAATTTTTATTTTTTATGTCATTGTCAATTTAAATTTGACATTAATGCTATTCTTACTTTTTTCAAGTATGTAGCTAGTAATGGCTTCATACGACTTTTGCATAGCCATTGCCAAATGTTTGCAGTATATCCTCGGAAATATACTTATCTGGACTAACTGGTAACTGTGCTTAGCGGTTTTGCCGTCTTATCGTATTATGACTTATTAAAAGTGTAGTCTGTGTTATATCAGGGCGCAGGGCTCCAAACTCCAGCTATGTGGAAACTCTAATTTTACCGCAATTGGTGTAGTAGTTTTTGTATGAAAAAGCACCTACCTATCTATTTAAAAAGTTACACTTAAAGTAAGTTTGAACCTTACCGCAGAATTGATAGTCTATTATTGTAGGATATTAATGATTGGATTACACAACACAAAGTACCTACTTTTAGGGTTCCGTACCTCAAAAGGTAAAAAGGAATCCTTAGAATTATAAGATCACTCTCATGTCCGTCTGTTTTAAAATAGATTGTATTAGGGACCAGTCAAGTTAAAAAATACTAATGCTAAAACCACCAACCCTCCGATCACAAAAAGCTTAAAAGACGAAGAGGCTTCAGGCTTCGGGGCTCCAAGACAAGACCCCAAAGAATCCGTCTAGTGCAGGGGTCGACAACCTCTTGAGTACACCGAGTAAAAAATTACAATTTACATAATTTCAAAGTTTTTAAAGTTGCCACCCAAGCACAGCATGTAACAGAACAATACCTAACTATTAGGACAAATTTAAACATTTAGATGGTACAGAGTTAGTTCCAGTTAACTACTGGATAAAATTAATATTTCACAGAGCGCGGACTAATAATATTGTTAGCTGGCACTAACCATTGTACCTACACACACAGCCTACAGCTAAATCCTTGTATATACGGAATAAATGATATCATTTATCAACTCGTAGGCACACCACGTATGTGTGTCGCAGCAACGAATGACACCAACATTGCCTATCTATTTTATCAATGTATGTTTGCATGCGAAATGGTCAGCAGTGGACGCATTAAGGCAAAGGGGCTTACAAACATAGTAATTAAAATATTCATCAATATTCTCGTGAAAATAGTGCATATAACAGCACCTTAATATCGGGCTCCACAAAATAATAAAAACATTTGATACTTACATCTTTTTTCTTTTGGTTGTTAGGTAATCTATTGCATTATTGTCGGCAAATAGAAGCCTAAAAAATAGCATCTTTTTATTTTCAATTAGCAGCACACCGCGGTTGCACCCGTGCTTCTGAAAAAATAAAGCTATTGCATAGCATTTTGTACCAACTTATGCAATTAAAATTATTTATTTATTTTTTATTTATGCAGTTTTTTTTCTTTGATATTAATTCAAGTACTAGTTTAAGTACGTATATATTTTCTCACAAACAGCTGCTTACGAGCGACGTTAAGCGAACGCTCGGCCGAGCTACATGGTAGGCGGAGTGTTAGGTTTTATTTACGTTACGGAATTTCTTGATTCGGTCGCCGCGCTCAAAGCCCGCGATAAAAGCTATGCAATAGCTTAAAAACATGATAAAAAGTTTTACTCTCAAGGATTCAATGTACCAACCTATTACCTTTTACAAACTAAGTTTCATTTTAAATCGGTTCAATATTTTCAGAGCCTATATTATTACAAATTACAAAAAATAACTTAAAAAATTATAATGTTAAGTACTTAAATTTTTACAGGGACACTCAGTATTGTTTTGGAATTTAATTTAAATAGCCCACGAGTTCCTTGTACTTACCTTCTCTTTCTTGGTGGGCGCGTTCCGAAGGCACACATCTTAATTTAGTTTTTAAGACAATGTAATTTCATGCTTATTGTATGATTCCTTAAAGAATTTTGACTTTGATTTTTGGTAGGCGCTTTCCGAAGGCACACTTACTAATTAAATTTTTAAGACGTTTCAATGTTAATTCATGCCTATTTTATATTGTATTATTCCAAAAGAATAAAGAATTTTGACTTTAACATTACATAGGTAGGTATTGATACCTACTTATCTGACAAACTAAGCATTTTATTTGCCCACTGAAAATCCTGAATACATCCACATATCAAACGATTTTGTTTAAAAAAGAGTACAACAACGGTATTCGTAACAGGTGTCGTTAGCGCGGCAACATTTCATGCGCACGACAATGACCGAATGCTCCATTATCGGCTGCTGTGCCCAAATATATTTGTTTTATTACAACATTTTACGAAGCTCGTTTTTAGGCTATACATTTTTATAATACTGTAATGTTTACCAGATGTGTGACATTCATTAACACCCAGAATGCGTTGTTGGTTGAGCGCACACCTTTATGCTGACATCAATGTTAATGTGGTCGTATTTTTCTTAACAATGACGCGTGAATTTTTGCCATGTTGTGTTGTATCATCTAAGTATTTTTATAGAATGTATCGATTGTACATAAAGTTCAAAACTCAAGACATTTTTATCAAGGGAAATTGATGTATTTACATTTACCTATCTAATCACTACATAGTCCCTATGTATGCTTTAATCTTTAAAACTACGCAACGAATTTTGATGCGGTTTTTTTAATAGATAGAATGATTCAAGAGGAAGGTTTATATGTATAAAACACGCATAATATAGCCGTGCGAAGCCGGGGCGGGTCGCTAGTAAGTTATCACTACATAGTATAAAATAAAGTCACTTTTCGCCGTCCCTGTCCCTATGTCCCTATTTCCCTTTGTATGCTTAGATCTTTAAAACTACGCAAAGGATTTTGATGCGGTTTTTTTTAATTGATAGATTGATTCAAGAGGAAGGTTTATATGTATAATACATGCATAATATAGCCGTGCGAAGCCGGGGCGGGTCGCTAGTAAGTTATACGTTATAAAATAAGTATCAACTTAGCAACGTAAAATCATTTAGCCTCGTAAATAAGATTTTTGTAACCAGTGTCGGTTAATAAATATTTATGGTATTGTTTCGTTTCGGCACCTTCCCATTTCAGCACCCATGACAAATTTTAAGAATACTTATCAAGTTAAAGGTAAGTAAACCTGAATTGAAAATGTTTCAAATACTTACTTAATTGAGTTACCTATATATAGGTATACAAAGATACAAAGAAAAAGCATCCAAAAAAGAAACATAATTAAAATCAGTTCATCCGTTCGGGACTTACGATGCCACAGACAGACACACACACACACAGAGACACATCAAACTTATAACACCCCGTCGTTTTTGCATCGGGGATTAAAAACGGTCAGCGAGAGGTAATCCCGAATGTGTCAAATGCTGTTGGTTTTGATGTCCATTCACCGCAAAAATTATAAATATTGCAGGGCATTCTACACATCGCCATCTAGCCCCAAGCTAGTCAAAGTCAAAGATTTTTTGTATTCATTTGGATGCTTAATACATTTGTCCACAGATCACATATTAGAAAAATCTTAAAAACTAAGCTAAAGCTAAGTAACTAGACTTGTGTTATGGGTGCTAGACAGTGGATATACTACTTATAAAATATACCTACTTATCTTTTGTAAATATATACTTATAATACATAGAAACAACCAGACCACATACAGATATCTAAGCATAAATACTAGCCTGAGGCGGGAATCGAACCCGCAACCCTGTGGTTGGCAATCCGGTATGGTGACCATTGTGCCAACTGGGACATCAATTATTGTTAGAAACTTAATTTTTTTATCATCTCTGGTGGAAAGTAGTATAACTCAGTGGTATGTATGTATAATAAATCCACGTACATATGAGTTGGTTATGCACACGGCAAAGGCGACAAAACGACGCGACACGGTAGCTGGAATAGGTACGATGCAAGTTATAATTAACTCTGTACCGTATTTTCTGCTCTTTGAATCCTGTGAGAGAAGCCTTTAGCAAAAATTATTGAGGTTACCTACCAGGTAAATTGCAGTCAAGCTGTGCACCACTTTACATCCTTTTAAAAATATAAGTCAGCCGGTACCTACCTATGTGTTTATGGATACCTTGGTATATTATATTCAACTAGCTCTACGGTTTTGGTTTTTTTTTATAAGAATAAACAAACACAACAAAAAAAGAATTAGCGAAATCGGTCGAGCCGTTTACACGTGATGCGATGATATAGGAAAAAAAATAGGGATTCATCCAAACTAATGTACACTATCTAAACTACTTAATTTTCTACACGTATTATTATAAAAGAGAAAAGATTTTTTGTTTGTTACAATGGGCTTCAAAACTACAGGACCGATTTTGATGAGACTTGGGAACTTGGGAATAACATAACACTACTTTTTATCCCGATATTCCCACGGCATCTAGAATTACGCGGGTGAAACCACGCAGCGCTGCTAGTTTTTATATAGGTATAGGTACCTACATATAGATAAGGATTCAACTATGTAACGTTGTTGTATTTACTTAGTGATTGTTAAATATTTGTACATTATTGTCGTCATTCTGAACCATACCTACCCCGCAGCACACATTGAAATGATTCAGGCGGGGGATGTTTGATTCTAACTAAGCCGACTAAGCCATCATGCTAAGTAGTTAGGTACTATGATTCAGAAAGTTAATAGGAAAAAATATGCCATATCGATTAACATTCCTAAAACCGGAAAGTATAAGTCAGCTATTATAGAAGAAGATTTATTTAAACTGATCTACTTACTAATTACGTTGTGCTTTTTGAACTAATAGAGAATTTCCACACAAAATGGAAAATCTGTTTTAATTGTTAGCAATTTATCAAAGTCTCTGTAAGGTCTGGATGGAGCCATGAAGTAAACAAAACGTCTTCTTAATTAAGTGAGCAAAGCAATTTCTTAATCTCGTCTAAAATAATTCAAGAGTACCTTTTTGCTTTTCCTTAGTGAGCACTTGCTTAATTAACTATTTATGTGATTAAATAAACACTCGACAGTACTTCTTGGGTAAATTATTCTGATTTGACCTTACTTTCTTATCAGTCCCTCCAGGTGAAGGTAGATATGATTTGATTTAGATTTGAAATCGAATCATTACAAAAATAATGTTTATTCAAAATATTCTATACAATTTGTAGGAGAAAGTGCTGATATTTTATTATAATAGGTAATTATAAGAACTTTTCTCGTCGTTTTGAAGTTTTAGTTAAAACTATTATTGATAGGATTAAATTTAGATTTTTTAATAAACCATAATTAGTTTACATAACTAATAATGAAATGATACAAATACAAAAAACTTTAGTTAGTAGTGCTCTGCGGTTTTACCCGTGTAACTCCCGATCCCGTTGGAATATCGGGATAAAAGTAGCCCAATGAATCAGTGATTTCTCATACCAAGTTTAATCAAAATAAAAAATAGATAGTAGCCGATTCTTAGACTTACTAAATATGCATATAAAATTTCATAAAAATCGGTCAAGCCGTTTCGGAGTACTTTGGTACCTAACTAACATTGTGACATAAGAGTTTTATATCTTAGAAGACCAGCGACCCGCTCCGGCTTCGCACGGCTATATTATGTATGTATTATACATATAAACCTTCCTCTTGAATCACTCTAGCTATTAAAAAAAAAACCGCAACAAAATCCGTTGCGTAATTTTAAAGATCTAAGCATACAAAGGGACCTAGGGACATAGGGACGGAGAAAAGTGACTTTATTTTATACTATGTAGTGATAGTGAAAGTGAAGTAGGTGGGTATATTTACAAAATAACAAATATGTATGCGTCTCTACCTTTTGCGTTAGTGATACGATACCTACATTATTTATTAGCATTAAGTTCACAAACCCTAACCTAAACGGTAACTATATTGTGATTCAAATGAATATCCCAAACGTCTCGTTATCTGAGTTATGTGTAACCAAGACGGCTCGTATGCTGATCATAACTTTGCGATTACAAAACCCATAGTGGTTTCCGTAGATGGATTAATTAAGGGAACAATTTCAACCGAAACCCGGTACGGTATGGCCGCCACCGCAATATTGGACTAGACATACATTATTATCAATACTAGCTGCACCCTACGGGTTTACCCTCGTTTTGATCCTGTAGTAATATCATGGATAAATTGTTGCCGCAGGGTGCATTTTGGTAGCGTCTAACTCGACGGAACGCGGCGTGGCGGTTTTTCATTGATTTCAGGTACTCTAGTTCTTCTTAATAGATTTGCTTTTATTTTTGTCAGAGTATCTAGGTAATCTAGCTATCTCAGCTTTGATACATGAATACATATTGAATCTAACTTTCAAAAGTATAGGTGTGTTATCCAAACAATTATAAATAGCAAAAGTAAATTCTCCCTTTGTCTGTCTGTTAACTCGTCACGCCTAAACCGCTAAACTGATTTTATAAATTTTGATATAGAGATTGATGGGACTTCGTAGAGTTATTTTTAATCCCTCTACGAAGTCTATTTCAGCTACTTCCACAGTGTCATGTCGTATGGCATCCTGCTGTGGGGGTGTGCTGCAGATATTGATGCTATTTTTATATTACAAAAAAGAGCTGTCCGAGCTATCTATAAAATGGGCCCCAGGGAATCACTTAGAGAAAAATTTAAAGAGATAAATATATTAACGCTCTATTCACATAATATATTTACGAAAACTTGCTCTAGATTCACAAAAATACTGATATTTTTCGCAAAAATAGCGATATTCATAATTTCAACTTAAGAAACAGGGATGAGCTGACCTTGCCCGGTAGTAGGCTCCGGAAAATAAGCAGGTCGTTTAATAGTACATGTGTGCTCTATTATAATAAATTACCTAAAGATGTATATGACATGTCCATTAACAAAAACAAAACTTTTATAAAGTATAAATTGTGCGGTAAGGCATACCTACTATGATACCTCTTCGTACCTTAATGATAAGAATCCATGGATGTGACTTTAATTGCTCCATTTCAAATAATACCTTCAAAAATTTGTAATATTGACCTTTGTGAGCGTGATCACATAAAAAAAAACCCCATGAGTTTTGTGCCTTCTTCTCATTGGTGGGCGCGTTCCGAAGGCACACATCCTAACTTAGTTTTTAAGACGATTCCAAGTGATCATGTATATACTATACATAAGCATCGAAAGGAATAAAGAAATTTGACTTTGACTTTAACTTTTATATTCCGTTACCGGACTTTCGCGAGGAAAACCGAAGTGCGCAGCAATAGCTAATATAAATGCTCTCCATCCTTTTCAAAGCTAAATATTTGAGTGATAAAACTTATTTACAAAGTGAAAGGAATATCAATGTTATTAATGAATGTTCGTGATTAATCAGCGACAAAGCGCTTCCAATATTTGTTAACATTTTGTCTTTGATTAAAAGCTTAACAAATTGGTAACAATCAAAGAGACATTGTTCCTCTTATATTTTATTAATATTCTACACCCAATAGGTTTTTGTAGATTTCACCGTTTCATAGAGGCGGATTGAGATTTTTTCTCTAAAAATATACTACATCATTACCATTCTACCAATTTTTTCAAAGAATTCAAAAATATTTTTCTATTAGGCCAATTTTGGGCTCTTCCAGTTAACAGCAAAGTACCTATTTGCTTTAGTTTTAAACATACGCCTTTTAATGTTCCTTAGATTAACTGATATAGTTTACTAAGGTAAAAAAAAAATTGGAGTCAAAGATCAAATTTAAGCTTGAGATTGCTGGCTTAAATTTGACCGAGAAACCTCGGAAATTAAGTTTTGAATTGTGAAATGCCGAACTAGTTAAAATTCTTAAGGCTTTTTGATACAATTTTTCTTCTTGTAATAATATCGTTGCTTTAAAAGGGTTACGTATCATAATAACTAAGTTCAATATAACTATGTTCGAAATAACTACGGTCGATTCACATAAGTTCATAATACCTAACGGTCGATTGGGCTACACATTATAATAACTAAGTTCAATATAACTATGTTCGAAATAACTAACGGTCATAATACCTACAGTTTAAAATACCTAATGGTCGAAATACCTAATGGACGAAACACCTACGGTTAATTTAACTACAATTAATTCAACTACGGTTTTTCACCTGCGGTTTAAAAAAATCAATTTTATAAAATCCCTACCCAAGTAAAATGGGTAGAATTCGCTTCTAGCACTCGCCGGCCGCTACCGCGGCACCGCTCGCTTCGCTCGCTCGGCTCGTGCGTTGTGATCGCAGTTCTAACATAAACCTAACCTATCCATGTCGGTTCTGGGTAGGGGTTTTCCGGGTGGGTCTTTATATGCTGCCTTTATCACGCAACTAGAGACGAATTTTACCTATTTGACTTGATTAGGGAAGCATATAAAGACCCATCCGGAACACCCCCTACCCAGAACCGACATGGATAGGTTAGGTTTATGTTAGAACTGCGACCACAACGCACGAGCCGAGCGAGCGAAGCGAGCGGTGCCGCGGCAGCGGCCGGCGAGTGCTAGAAGCGAATTCTACCCATTTTACTTGGTTAGGGATTTTATAAAATTGATTTTTTTAAACCGCAGGTGAAAAACCGTAGTTGAATTAATTGTAGTTAAATTAACCGTAGGTGTATTTTATAAAATTGATTTTTTTAGCCGCAGGTGAAAACCCGTAGTTGAATTAATTGTGGTTAAATTAACCGTAGGTGTTTCGTCCATTAGGTATTTCGAAAATATGCCTAACAACCATTAGGTATTTTAAACAGTAGGTATTATGACCGTAGTTATTTCGAACATAGTTATAATGAACGTAGGTAAATTAACCGTAGGTATTTCGTCCATTAGGTATTTCGTTCAGTAGTTATTTCAAAAATATGTGAAACAACCATTAGGTATTTTGAACAGTAGGCATTATGACCGTAGTTATTTCGAACATAGTTATATTGAACTTAGTTATTTTGATATGTAACCTTTAAAAGCACCGAATTTTCTTCTGACAAATTGATGTTATCAAATAGAATCAACTTAGTAACACTTTGAAGTGCTTTCAGTACTTAGGCAAGTCTTAGTTAAGTGTTTACAACATAACAAGTTGGTCTAACTTGAATCATACATAGAATAGATTTGTAGACTGTTCTGTTAGTTTAGTTTTGTTGGAAAGTTTGTTAAGGGGTTCCTTCAAGACTTGACGTTTTGCAAAAAAAAAACGAAATGCTTTCATTTTTATAAAAATATTACCACTTTTTTATTTTATAAACTAGTACCGTAACCATTTATTAAACAGAAAATAACACTCACAAAAATTAAATTAAATGAATGAATAATTATATATTAAATTTTAGTTTATTGTAAAAATGTAATTTAAGTAGGTAGTTAATTTAATATGTACTTAATATAGATTTATTTTTTATAAGTTTCGTAGTGATGTATGTACCTATTTTGTATTCAGTTTGTTTTTTAGAAATCTAAATTTAGGAAAAATAAATGAATGCGATATGAGATCTTATAAGTTGTGTCTATGGTTAAGTTTTGTTGTTGGCCAAATAAAGATATATCTATCTATCTATATTTCTATCTAATAATATACTTAGATTTTTATTTTCTTCTCTTTTTACGTATTTAACATGGGTCAGAAAAGTATTTCTATTAGGCTTATTCTAGGCTATTTTCAAAAACAAAATGCGGATGTAACGTCATAAATACGTCATAATTGGTTACGGTTACTGGCAAACCTTATGTAGCTAATATAACCATCGCTTCGGTTCTTACGTACAGTATAACAAAGAGGTTGCATTAGCTACATCAATCAATACAGCCTACCAATTTTATTCTTACCGACTTTATTTAGGTTAGTAACAGATGGCTTTCACAAACTTCACTTCTATGTTTCCCTCTTGTTTTACTCACTCAAATGCCAAGGCCACTTCTTGTGGAAGGTTTAGTTCTGAGGATTCCGTACCCCAAAAGGCAATACCTATAAGGAACCCTTATGAGATCACTCTTTTGTTTGTTTTTAGAAAACAATATATTTTACATTTCTAGTTACGTAGGTAAGTATATCACCAATCGTCAAGGGGCATCTTAATAATTTCTTCTTTTTTCTTAAACCAATACCTATCGATGCTGGATAAAGGTATAATCCACAACGTAATAAATCGAAACATAGTTTTCTAACGAAAGTTTGAGCAAATACTACCTAAACTTTGTTCAGAACTTCTACCAAATAGCGTATAGTGCGTTCATAGTTAGAGCAACTAGAGAGAAGTCACAATAATTTACAATCAAACTTCTTTTACAATATTTTTAAAAGAAATAATCATTAAAAGCTCTTTTAAAGTTACAGTTATTATAGCTACACCCTCGGTTTTACTAGCGTTCAGTTGGAATATTAGATAGCTTGGTGTAATTAAGTCCAGCTATCTAACACATCAAGTTTCATCGCAATTAGTTCAGTAAAAAATGACACACAGACAGACATATGGACATGGACAAGAGAGTGATCTTATAAGGGTTCCTTATTTTACCTTTTGAGGTACCTACGGAACCCTAAAAACATTAAGAATGACAGATGTCAGTGTTCCCAAGTTCTCATCACCGCGTTTGAAAGAAACACGGCACAAGGTGCGCGGGCGCCGCTCTGCATGCGAAAATAATATCTAGGTAATCTTAAGTATGTGTAAAGCATTGGTCTATCTTTCCTAACGTGTACAATTTGGGGTATCTTTAAGTCACGAGTGAAGAGGCTGGTATCTTGTAAACGTGCTACATCTGGCTGAACCTGTGTTTCGCGAAGTTACACGGCGGCAAGGATGTATGTACCCGTCGCTGGCGTTCGCATAACGCAGTTTCAGCCCCCTTAGACAAGATCACTTTCCATTAGACATTTTTTTTGTATAAAATTGATATAAGCATTGTATGAAATCGACATAAGATGAAACTTGTTTTACAATTATTTTATTCTCTAACTCAAGACCACGTGACTTTTGGTTGGTTTGAAAAAAAAAACTGTCGATGTGATTTCGCTAATGGAAGGCGATTTTGTCTAAGGAGGCTGTTCTTAGGACCGCATGGTCTCACCAGACAAGATAGTGCTCAAACGCTTACCTACGAATATGATAAAGAAGAAGAAAAAATATAAAATGCACCTACTCGTTAAAACTTTGAGTAATACACAATATGTTGACATTATTTTGTTTTAAAACCAGACGATTTATTTTTAAACTTCATAAAGGCGAAGTAATTTATGGCGTGTAATTTTTATTTACATGCGTAGTTTCACGAACATTGTTCGCAACATTGTTTTTTACGTTGCAGTAAAATAAGCCATTGCTTTTTAATATCATATTGAATGTGTTCAATTCCATAACGCGACCACCAAATATGGACGTTTATATGATTCAAACTGACGGTGTTACAAAGATATTTATATAACATTATAATATAAGGTACTATCGACCCGCCCCGGCTTCGCACGGCTATATTATGCATGTATTATACATATAAACCTTCCTCTTGAATCACTCTATCTATTAAAAAAAACCGCATCAAAATCCGTTGCGTAGTTTTAAAGATTTAAGCATACAAAGGGAAATAGGTATAGAGAAAGCGACTTTATTTTATACTATGTAGTGATATTTATTTTTATATATCTACTAGTATTTGCCCTCGACTTCGTCTGCTTAAAATGAGCAGATTGGACCAACGAATCACGTTGTCCCATACAAACTTTGCCCCTTATTTCACCTCCTAAGGGGTAGAATTTCGGAAAATCCTTTCTTATCAGATGCCTACATCATATAAAGAACACACCCTCCAAGTTTCAGGTCTCTACGATCAGCGGTTTAGGCTGTGCATTGATCCGTCAGTCAGTCGGACAAAGCATTTTGTATGTATTTCTATTCTTATATTATAAAGAGGAAATATTTGATTGTTTGTTGGTTGGAATAATAATTTGTTAGGCTGAATTGATTTAGATGAAATTTGGTATGAGGATAGAATAATTACAAACTTTCATACCTATTTATAATATTAGTAGGATAATTGGGAGTGACAAAGGCTCTTTTTATCCCGATATTCCTAAAGGATCAGGTGTTACGCGGGTGAAACTGTGGAGCTCTGCTAGTATATAATATTTTAGTATTATATTAGATACAGTCTATCTTTCCAAAAAGTCTCATTTCAAAAAACCCTTTCTACACTTCACAAATAACAAATCTTCAAAATTTTGCCTCTAGGACTAGAAGTTGTGTTTGATAAATTAATATTTTAAGTAAAATTAATAAGATAAATCAACCGGCAAGGGCTTTGAATTATATATATATATATAGATATTGAGATATTCCATCTATTTCACTGCAATATTTAAATATCTTTACAGTGTTAGTGTGACATATGGATCCAAGCTTCCAATCCAGCTCGTGCGTTTCACCGGTTTCACATGGTGGTCCATAATGTTCTAGATGTTACAATGTACTGAATTGTGTGAAAACGATATCGTTTGTTATCCAGTGTTTGTTCAGTATTGAATCCGTAGAGATAAAATACCTATACTATAAGAGACAGCACATCGAAACTTTTAAAACCAATTAGGTACCTCAGATACTAACTTTGCCAAAGTCAGTTATTGTCAGCAACTAAATCTTTGCATCAAGTTTTGGTATTCATCTATTATTAAATTATATAATGTCTTACATAATTTTGTTTTGCTAACCTTAGCGACAATCTTTGATGAAATGTCGTGTTCTCGAGAAGACGGAAGAAAGATGATTCATTGAAAAAGAAAGAAGAGTAAATAATATGTCAGACCTAGCCTAGGTTTAGCGTCTTTGGCATGCACTAATGTTTTGAAGGACACCTATACCTATATTCCACGTATATCTTACAAATACATATTTGAAATGTGTAAGTTTGAACTGATTAAGTTTGAACTAAACCGATTGCAGTGAAGCTTAATATTTAATAGTCGGAAAAAACAAAGGCTACTTACTTATTATTTCTATATTCTAACGGGATTGAGCCTTACGCGGCTGAAATGGAAACAATAAAATAAAAAACTGACACTTGACAGAGGAATATGTTTTGTTGAGCTCTCTATTGTGGTCTAAGTATTTAATATCTATGATTAAAACCATTTATCGTTGTTACACGTGAAAACAAGAGACTTGGAACGTAATTTGCTTTTATGTTTTCTCATATTACCTATTACTACACCGAGACTGACTTATTATACCTATCTATGCCTGAATAACTAGAGATACCTATCACAAACAATGATTATGTAATTTCCTCCACATTTCAATTTAAAGACAAACAAATATACCGGACTGCCAAACACAGGGTTGCGGGTTCGATTCCCGCCTCAGACAAGTATTTATGCTTAGATATTTGTCTGTGGTCTGGTCGTTTCTATAAATAAATCTTATATATATAAAAATCAATTGCTGTTCCTTAGTCTCGCTAAAACTCGAGAACGGCTGAACCGATTTAGATGATTTCGGTTTTGAAATGTTTGTTGTAGTCCAGGGAAGGTTTAAACGGTGAGAATTTAAAGATCGGACTTACGCGGGTGAAACCGCGGGGCGCAACTAGTAATAAATAAATATTGCAGGACATTCCACACATCGCCATCTAGCCCCAAGCTAAGTAACTAGACTTGTGTAATGGGTGCTAGACAACGGATATACTACTTATATACTTTTCTTTTGTAAATATATACTTATAATACATAGAAACAACCAGACCACAGACAAATATCTAAGCATAAATACTTGCCTGTGGCGGGAAACGAACCCGCAACCCGTGTTTGGCAGTCTGGCATGGTAACCATTGTGCCAACTGGGTCGTCCTATGTTCTATGTATTATTAGTATATATTTACAAAAGAAAAGTATATGAGTAGTATATCCATTGTCTAGCACCCATAAAACAAAAAAGTATATTTACTTAGCTTGGGGCTAAATGGCGATGTGTGGAATGTCCTGAAATATTTATTTAAATAACTGAGCCTACAAATTGGAAGTTCCGTAAGCTTGCGACTGATTTTAGAGCTTAAAATGTAGTTTGTTAATTAAGTGGCATATGTCTAGAGAACTCAAAACAATGAATAAACTAAACGAAGCTTCATAAAGTAGAATGCTTTAACAATATGAGAGATGGAGTTGCGACAATGTTGTGGTTGTAATACTTGTAAACATATGATAGTGTATGTGTGTGTGTGTTTATAATTGACTAGTAGCAGCACAGTAGCAATACAGTTTCATACGCGTAAACTTTGATCCCATAGAAATATCAGGATAAGAAGACGTAGCCTATGTAATTCCAAATACATCCATGATTCTCATATAAAAATAACCAGACAAGTTGCAAAAATCTGTAAATGTACGGCCAGCTGCATAATTGCAGACCCACCGTAGAGCTTCAAAACGGCTGTTATAAAAATGTTTTCAACATAAGTAAGATTCTAGTCACCTGCTTTAGTTTAAGTTTAAAGTCTTTTAATTCATGAATATATTATCAAACAAAAATTATTAAAATGAAAATATTTCAATAATAGTAATTTTAGAATTCTACGGTGGGTCTGAAATTATTCAGCCGACCGTACATGTGTTTGTGTACAGTCACATTACCAATTAGCTGAACCCCACGTGACCCAGAGCTCACTCGCAAATCTGTAAGGTTGTAAAGTAATGTTACTTGATTCTGTTCTTTTTAAACAACATACTATACAATCTTCTATCTTCTATCTATAATATAAAAATGAATCGCAAAATGTGTTGGCAAGCGCATAACTCAACAACGCCTGGACCAATTTGGCCAATTCTTTTTTTGTTGTGTTTGTTATTGTCAGGAGAAGGTTCTTATGAAAGAAAATATTAAGAAAATTGCGTAGAAAATTATTACGCGGGAGAAACCGCGGGGCGCAGCTAGTACAATATAAAAAAATAACAAAATAGGTAAATACTATATTTTTTACAGATATGCGAATGAGCTCTAGGTCACGTGGGGTTCAGCTAATTGGTAATGTAACTGTACATGTGTCTGTACATAAATATGTGTTTGATGTGGCAATTGAACATACAATCTTCTGCATCGCAGGTGAGTGTTCGGTCACCATGCCACAGAGGTCGTCATAAAAGAAAAAGTTTTTCGTTTTTAAACTACGTACCGAAAAGCGGAGCGCGGAACGGCTAGATGGACGGACGACTTAATTAAAGTCGCGGGAAGTCGTTGGACGTAGAGTGCATGCAACCGATCGTTCTCGAAGTCTTTGGGGGAGGCCTATGTTCAGCAGTGGATGTCCTGTGGCTGATCTGATGATGATGATGAAACTACTAAAATTACCAACACAACTGGACCGATTTTGATAAAACTTGGTTCAAGGATACATTGATTCATTTGGAGTAACATAGGCTACTTTTTATCCCGATATTCCTACGGGGTCGAGAGTTACGGGGCATTCTCAGAAAGCAGTTTATGCTTTATCGAGTCAAAAATCAATTTCTCATATGAATCAACATTCGATTGTAACAAAGGCTGAACAATTAAGTAGATGCTTGCGTGCTTACGCGTAAGTACTGATCATTAACACAACGTTGAATTACTGAAAATTAAGCCGGATCCACACTAGACGATTCAATGCGCTCCAAGGGAGCGTTTGGTATGGACGGGCTTCGCCCAATCCGAACCGAACGCTCCCGTGAAATAAACTCCTCCAAAACGCCCCCGTGGAGCTAGCTTCAGACGCGCGCGTTGGATCATCTGGTGTGGATCCGGCTTAGCTTTCTTTATTCACATGAGTAAAGTCCTTCTTTACTCATGAGCTTTATCTTCTTCACTAGTTGCGCCACGTGAAATCACCTGCGTAAGTCCCGATCCTGTTGGAATAATAAAATAAAAAGTTAAATTAAAATTTAAAAAACCGACTTCAACTTTTGAAAACAAAAACTGAAAAGTGAAAAATATTCTATTTCGGGTCACTAAGACAGCAGATAACTTAAACATAAGTACTTACTTGGAAGTCGAACTGGGTTAGATTGAATGTTGAGAGGTATAAAGAAAACATGGTGTCACTTGCACAAAAAAGTCCAATTAGTTCTATCTTTAGAACTTTTGGGTCCAGTTAGTTACAGTCATCAAAAAACATAAAGTAATGGAACTACTTAGACAAAAAAGTCTAACTAGTTCTATCAATGGAACAATCAATAGAACTAGTGGGAACAAACCGTCTTTTAAAACACTTGTGAATTTACATAAGCATCCTGGTCCTTGGAAACTTGTTACTAGTACCTAAAGTAAATTCACAAAAGTGTAGATACGGTGGAAGTCAGAATTGCAGATCCACCGTAGAGCTCCAAAACTACTATTATTAGAATGTTTCCAACCCATGCAAGATTCTGAGGTCTTGCTGAAGTTCAAGTTTAAATTTTTTCAACTCATGAATTAAATTAGATAAATATTATTACAATAAAAATGGTTGTCTGTAAAGTCAGTTTACGGACGATAATTTTACGTGAAAACTTCATAAGAAAGCATATCGTTTCTATTTACCTTGTCAATAACATGACGCGTCAAAAACATTCCAATAATAGTAATTTTAGAACTCTACAGTGGTTCTGCAATTCTGACTCCAACCGTACCTACTTATTCTATTTATTCAAACTATGTAATTGATGCTTTGAATCATTTCATTGAAAGTAATTTTCTACTTCTATTGACCAACGTCGCATTACAGCTTTGTGGAGCTTCTCTATTTAGTTTCAAAATTGGACTTGGATTCATTAAAACCGTCAAAACTGAATTGCTTTAGGTTATCAATAGAACTTAGTACCTTATTACTCAGGTTTGTAGTAACAAACCTGAGTAATAATGAGTAACAGCTGCTAAAAATGTAATTTCTGGACAATTAAGGAATTTTTTTTTAATTTTTTTTCTTTTATACTTACCCACTCCTCTGGCTCAGTGATCCAAAGTGGATCTTGGTTACCAAAACGAGAGTCTTCCATCGCTCCCTGTCCTGCGATATTTCTTGCTAATTGTTGACTTGAAGTTATAGTATTTTTTATAGTTCTTAGAAATTTACTTTGCAATTTCATTTTGGTCTCAAAAGGGTTGAACCTACGACTTTCACTTTTCTCTTAACGGAGCTCTTACCAACGGAGCAACGTATTGAAATTACAGAAAAACTTATTTTTGGTCACTTCCAACGGTATCGAAATTACAGGAAGACTTATTATCGGTCACTTCCAACCGTATCGAAATTACAGAATAACTTATTTTTAGTCACTTCCAACTGTCTCGAAAGTACAGAATAACTTATTTTTGGTAACTTCTAACCGTATCGAAATTACAGAAAAACTTATTTTAGGTCACTTCCAACCGTATCGAAATAACACAAAGACTTATTGTTGGTCACTTCCAACCGTATCGAAATTACAAAAAAATCTTATTTTTGGTCACTTCCAACCGTATCGAAATTACAGAAAAACTTATTTTTGGTCATTTCTAACCGTATCAAAATAACAGAAAAAATTATTTTTAGTTAAGTAAAACAAATTAAAAATATGACGGCGGCAGCACCAATATGAGTTTGCGGTAGACAGTTACCACAGGCAACCAACAGATGGCGTTACTAGTACGTTTTTCAAGCGTTAACGCCTAAAGGAGGGGCAAGGGTGTGGCGAGTCTCCCCACTTCGGAATTGCTATAAAACGAGCTGCAACGTTGGACCGGCACGCATTTCTCATGATTGCGTCCTGGCGAACGGACCTTTACGGATCGTTGCCTGTTGTGACTGACTGTCGCTGCTCTCGTCACTTCCTTTATTTAAGTGTTATTCTGATTAATTATTAAGTGATTTCTAAATTATTTATTTGTTAATAATAAAAGGTGAAATGTGGTTCGCTTCACCGTCCACGTCTGTGGTTCATGTGGGAACCGTTTTATCTGGCTACCCGTTATTTGTTACCCGTTACCCGCTTCCTTCATTTAGTAGGTTTGGCTTCTGATTCTAAAATTGTCTTATTAATAATATTTGATCAAACTCGGCTTTTACTTCTGATGTCTGACTATTCGCCGACAAATATTTAAGAAAGATTACACACATTATTTTTTAACAAATACATGTAAGTATCGGATTAATTCAGAAGTTATTTGAAAATCACAGTGTAATCTTTTACCAATAACTTTTTGCCAGTACCTACAAAAAAATCGAATATAAATTAGTTGTCCATACTTTTCGCTCCCAGTAGTTAACTTTTATGTGAAGGTTTTATCATAAAATCTGGTCTAGCAGGCGAGGCGCCTGGTTGTCGCGATATTAACAGTAATGTGGTCACCCATTGCTTCGACCAAGCTACTTTGCCGTGGTTAATATTGCAACCGATGAGTGATAAAAATTTATATAAGACAACGAGGCTCAAAGGAATTATAAGGTAACTAGCTGCCCTACGCGGTTTCACCCGCGTAACTCCCGATCCCGTGGGAATATCGGGATGTAAGCTATCCTATCTCTCAAGTTGGATCAAACTGCACATGGTGTACAAATTTTATTATAATCGGTTAAGTGGTTTAGGAGTCCATTGAGGACAAACATTGTGACACGAGATTTATATATATTAAGACTAGAAAATACCTAATGTTGCATTTTTGAACGGAGCATTCCTAAGACTTTGCTCTCCATCCAGTTATATTGTTATGTATGTACCTATATTTAAATAATATAAATAATAAATAAAAATTGCAGGACATTCCATACATCGCTATCTAGCCCCAAACTAAGTAACTAGATTTATTATTTATTTTATTTATTTAATTACTTTTCTTTTGTAAATATATACTTATCATACATAGAAACAACCAGACCACAGACAAATCTAAGCATAAATACTTGTTTGAGGCGGGAATCGAACCCGCAACCCTGTGTTTGACAGTCCGGCATGGGGACCATTGTGCCAACTGGGTCGTCTATATTTATTATGTAGTTACATAATATGCTTTTGGTATCTACCAATAATTGAAATTTTGAAATATTTGCAAAAACAATAGCAAACAACTGCAACCTACAATGCTGTAGTGGACACGTGTCACGTACGGATGATAAATACATTCGTCAAATTCCAGTCGCGTGAAAATGGTGTTTGAAACAACATCGAAATATATAATAGAGCTCCACGAAAAACATGATAAATCCTATTTTGACGACCTCTGTGGCGCGTCGGGCGAACACCCGACTGCGACGCAGAAGGTTGCGGGTTCGATTCCCGCCGGGAACAAGTATTTATGCTGACCATAAATTCTTGTTTCTGGTTCTGGGTGTTTCCTATATGTATAATATGTATATATTTACAAAAAAAAAAAAAAAGTATATAAGTAGTTTATCCGATATCTGGCACCCATAACACAAGCATTAAGTTGCTTAGCTTGGGGCTGGATGGCGATGTGTAATATGTCCTGAAATATATATATATATATATTTATTTAAAATCTGATATTTGTCATGTACAGTATTTCCAAAAAATATGATAAATATCCCATTTTAATGAAAATGTTCATGTTTAGTGAAAATAACTAGTTTTTTAAATCGTAAATATTTCTTACATATTATAATTGTAAATGCGTCTTAAAAACCAGTGATGATGTGGGTTTCGGAACGCGCAATTCAAAGACAATCAATCCCAATAATTAACAGCTATAGTATGTTAATATTAGTACTTGATACAAACAATAGGCCGTAGACAATAATTTGGAGGTTCGATCACCGTAAAGGTCTAACAATTCGAGCTCTAAGCGGGCCTACCTTCGTCAATGTTAGGACCGTGACACTGGAATTTATGTCTCGTCCAGACAGCCCTCATCCCTAACAACGGTCATTATGAGCTAAGCACCTGTCATTCTAAATACTGCTGACTTGGGATAGTGACCAATCAGACTATGCTGATATTGGATTTGTCAATCAACGGTCCTGACGTTTCTGTGGGCGTATGGTCTTCCTGGTTTCATTAGGGTGAACGCAGACAACAGATAAAAAATGGTTATCTGTAAAGTCGGTTTACGGACGATAATTTAACGTGATAACGTCATATGAAAACGATGAAATATTGCGATTTTTTTGTTGTTCCCGTGTTTTTTTTTTCCTTTTTTTCTCCTTTTTCCTATAGGTACTTCTATTATATATTTTTTCTTTCTGTGAGTCTTCTATTCGATGTCTATTCGTCACTCATTACACCATAACACAAGCCCAGATGAGCGATATTATTATTAAATACTCTGTTTCATAAGTTACCATGACGTCATATTACCATGACTCATGACGTCACACAATATGACCGTGACAATTTTGTGTGAATGCAGGTGTTCTATCAATTTATTAGACGTTATCACGTCAAAACGAAGTACTAACAAACTAGTACTATCTATTTGTAACAGTTTCGGTTTTTAATGGTTTATAATATTTATATTAATATTAATTTTAACTTCTCTTAATATTGATTTCTGTTAGTTTACTCTGGTTCAAATTGTTTGTGAAAGTTATGTTATAGTTTTAGACTAAAGTATTTTTATTTTTATTTATTTTAAGTCGACGGCACTGACGTCTGGTAAAACTCTAATGAGTCAATGTGGTGTCTTTAATATGTAATTTTATAAATATTATTTTTTTGTATACTTATAAAAAAATGTGAACAATCGTTTTTGTACTATTTTATTTATTTTATTTGCTGTGGAGTTTTTCCTACTCGGCTCTTTTTTAACTTAGTGTAAATGGATAAATGAAAGCCGATTTTAAGTCTGATTCTATATAGCTGAGTTACACTTTGACCTGAAACTGCGATACGTGGAAGCCCGTGTGCTGAAACACAGTTTACAGTCACAGCTAAAAATAAAGTTTCAAGCAACGTTGTCTGGAATGTTAGAACAAGTGACCGAAAGGTTACAAATCCAATTTAGGAATGATTTTAATACTCAAGTTAGAATAGAATAGAATAGACATTTATTAGAAAAGCACACGGACAAAAAAAACAAATATAAAATAGGTAGACATAATTACAAAACAAAAAAATAAAATAAAACATATGAAAATAGAACAGACAGAATTAACAATCGATAGAATTTAATAATAGGCACACAATAATGAAAAGTCCGGGATGCCGTGTGCTGTCCTAAATGGACCGACCTCAGCTGAAATGCTGCAGCAAGCATAACGCCAGGCTACAGCGCTGGTCTTCCGGCCAGGCCCAGGGCAACGATGCAGAAGGCACCGCTGCATATATAGTTACTTTATTGAAAGTCAAAAACAAAGTAATTTTTTTAAATTCATTTGGATGCTTATGTATATTTTGTACATATATCACATTGAAACGTCTTACAAACTAAGTAAGGATGTGCGCCTTCGGAACGCGCCCACTATTGAGAAGAAGGCACAAGAAACTCATGGGGTTTTTTTTCATGTGATCACGCTCACAAAGGTTAATATTACAGATATTTGAAAGTATTATTTGAAATGGAGCAATATTCAGCAGAGCAGTATTCCTTTTGTCGTTGTAGTAATTCACTACCCTTCTTCTCCGCGAGACAATTTACAAAACTTAAGCAATTCCCGAATTAATTTAGTTGCAATTTAAATGTTTACATTGAACTTCTCGAATGACTCCAAACCCTTATGTAAACCATAAAATTATGTCTATAAAACCCTTATAACCCCGTAAAGCAGCCACTTCGAATTCCCAAGATGTAATAAAGCAGATATCTTCGCGATAACAACCGAAATAATACATTGAAAAGCTACGTAAAGTACAGTTATGTGCTAACTGTTTCAAATTGAACTTTATTGGTAGGCAATAAGGGTTACAATTTGTATTGTTGAATATACGACGCGATTTAGTTCCGATGCTCCCGATAGAATCCGAAATGTGTTGCCCGAGGCACCGCACTGCCTATGCAATGGAAGTAGTCTATGAAATATATTGAACACTCTCTCAGCTGAATTCAAAATAAAAAGCCTTAGAATAAACTCTTTTTTATAGCGTTCGATGAATTTAAATCGAAAAGTTTTGTAGGAACTGTAAATTCTTTTGAATTATTATAACATGAATCGTACGTAAAAAATCTTCTAAAAATATTTTCATGAGAATTATTTATAGCTATTACGAGTTTATTTAAACAATGCTACGGCGTAAGAGATGCTACGTTAAAGGATATGTTATGTAGCAGGAGATGCTACGTCGTAGAGGGTGCTACCAATTAGTGAATGCTACGACGTAGTGGATGCTTTGTCATAGGTGATGCTATGTCGTAGTGAATGCTACGTCATAATTTATTTATTTTATTTATTTATTTATAATGGATGCTTCGTCATTGGAGATGCTACATCATTTGAGACATTACATTATAGGGGATGTTACGTCATTAGGAATGTTATGTAGCAGGAGATGCTTCGTCGTAGGAGATGTTATGTAGCTGGAGATGTTACGTCGTAGGAGATGCTACGGTATAGTAAATGCTACGTTATAATGAATGCTGCGTCATTGGAGATGCTACATCATTTGGGACACTACATCATAGGGGATGATATTATTATGTCATAAGGAATGTTATGTAGCAAGAGATACTACGTCGTAGGAGATGCTACGTTATAGGATATGTTATGTAGCAGGAGATGCTTCGTCGTAGATATTACGTTGTAGGAGATGTTATGTAGCTGGAGATGCTACGTCGTAGGAGATGCTACGATATAGTAAATGCTACGTTATAATAAATGCTGCGTCATTGGAGATGCTACATCATTTGGGACACTACATCATAGGGGATGATATTATTATGTCATAAGGAATGTTATGTAGCAGGAGATGCTACGTCGTAGGAGATGCTACGTTATAGGATATGTTATGTAGCAGGAGATGCTACGTCGTAGGACAAGTTCTACGACGTATCACGTCATCACGTTATGTAGCCAGAGATGCTACGTCATAGGAGATGCTACAACGTAGTGAATGCTACGTCATAATGGATGCTTCGTCATTGGAGATGCTACATAATTTGGGACATTACATCATAGGGGATGCTACGTCATTAGGGATATTATGTAGCAGGAGATGCTACGTCGTAGGAGATGCTTCATCGTAGAAGATGCTACGTTATAGAAATTACTACTTCGTAATGGATGCTTCGTCATAGGACATTGCTACATCATAATGGATGCTACATAATTTGGGATACTACGTCATAGAGGTAGAGGATGCTACTTCGTGGAAGATGCTACGTCATTTTAATGGGTATCCTACGTCGCTGTGGCTGCTATGTTGCAAGAGATGCTAAGCCATATGGGATACTAAGTCTCAGATGTTGATACGTTGTAGAGAGTTAGTAGGGGATGCTACGATATAAATATACCGCAACCAACAAACAGAGAGGTCTTAAACTTATCACCCATTTTTTTTTCTTTTTAATAATGTAACAGATTTGCAGTATCAACAAAATTTTACTCTGTTGGACACCACATATAATTGTTTTACTTAACCTAACGTTTTTGCGATCCCAAATGCACAAGTTTTAAAAGCGCCACAGCCTCTACCGATAGAAGATAAGCTGAACCACCATCACACCTCGGACTTCATAGGAATTAAAATTAAATACTTGTAATAAATTTTTCATTACTCATACTCCGAAAGTAGGTCTAAATATGCCTGAAGAGCGTGTAGAAAATAAAATTTCCAGCCCTAGGGCTTTTCACTTTCACTGACAGCTGTCATGTCAAATTATGGCTTCGCACGACTTCTGCAATCTGCATGTAGCCAGTATCAGTATCATTACGCATTAGGAACTTCAAAAACCTAACCTCCTTGCTTTTTTTTTTACACCAAAGAATAATAATTATAGCTTGGCACGGCTCATGCATACTGCCAGAGTTTAGTACTAAGTAACTATTTTATCTTATTTTATTATGTTTTTGTGTTAAGTTTAATCTGGTTTTTCATTTATGATTGTGTATTTTTTGTAAATATCATTTTCTAGACAAACCGTGTTACAAAAACTGTAAGTTAAATCTACGGACTTCGCGTCATTTCTCAATGTTGGATTAACTCATTAATAAAAACTTCTTCGGTAAGTAGGTACCGCCGTATTTAAGTATTGAATACAAATAGTAGAAACCTAAAAAAACACTACATAATGTATAACCTCTTTGGTCCCAATCTTGTAAGAGGATCAGGTAGTATGGACACATGAGTACCTACCCATGTGGTATGGAGTCTCATAGTCTCATTCACTCTCGTTGTTATGAAGAATTTTATGTATTATTCGTAATGAAAAGCACATTTTTTACCTCGGGTGAAAGACTCATTAAATCCCTCGAACTATTAGCGCCCTCGCTACGCTCGGGCGCCAAACTCCGTCTCGGGACTTGTAATGAGTGACTTTCACACCTAGGATAACAATGTACTATTACCTTTGTTTAAAACAAGGACGGCCGGGCAAATATTAAATTAGTACATACAATAATTTTCGATATTAATTTCGGACCAGCAGCACCTTAAAACACGCGTAGGTTAACTTACTACAGTAAATAAGTACCTATTAATTTTATTACGATGTTAAGTTAATACGGTCACAATGTCCCAACTTCCAAACAACCCCGAATAAAGATAAAACAATTGTTAACGAGTGAACATCTGTGCCTTTTGACTTCACTATATTATACATAGTATGGTGAAATTATTCCCATTTGTGTTTTGGCAACGTGAAAATATGTTTAGAGCATAGGTTTAGAGTAAGCAATTTCCTTATGAAAAAGAAACTGAAGAAGAAACTGAAAGAAGAATGAAGAAGAAACTGCCTTTTTTCATATTTTTTGTAAATCGCAATCTGTAGGTAAATCAATATGATTAAAAATAGTCATGCAAACACTCAATTAAGTGCTTAATTTTCTGTGAAATAAGGTATGTACCTTATTTCACAGAAGGCACGAAATATAGGCGTCATCTGGGCATCAGGTTTCTTGGCCAAGCGGCTAATATTTTTAGCAATCTTTTATGATGATCAATGGTTGAGGGATAGACAAAAAATCACAATAATTTCGAACAGTCTCAGCATTGGAATGTGTGCTAGAAAAGTTTGAAAGAGTTGAAACCTTAAAGTGGCAAAGAGTCTGAACAACATTTTGAAAAGAGAGTAAGTACTTACTTGTTATACTTATAACAAGCCATATTTATTACTGTTATTTCGATAAACTCATGGGTTATTTATATCATTGTTATGCAAAATAGCTTATATAAAATTTAATTTAATGAGGTGTTAAGTACAAACATCAATTCAAAATCATATAGAGCTTTCAAATGTCTCATTTCAATTCATTGTTAATCTCACGCAGAATTATCCATAATCTTGATGTATAATTTTCAACTTTACATTCCATTTAATGCTAACATTATGCCGTGTAGCGGAATTCAGATGGATTAAACAAAACGATCTACGTATGTGTGGATATTAAATTCTTTTACGAGGCCCAAATTGCTGAGACTCGAGATATGCGGCAACTTGATGTAGGTGGAAAAAGAATTCGTATTTAGGTAAGTACATACACATATTAGCCAGAGAAGCATTGCCAGGTATGTACGTAACAACGAACAGTATGTCCGCCTCATACCTACGAAAATATCTTTGTTTTATAAATCTTGCGATTGTCACATTACCGGTTTATTTATACGATGTTATAATATTTTGAGCCTATGAAGCTTTAAAGTAGCACCGATAAATGAAAAATTTATAGAAAATCGACTAAAATGGTACTGACATGAGACACGTTATGCGGAGAGATAATGACTATGTGGTTCGTTCGAAATAAAACGGAGAAGGTCACCTGGTGGACTACTATTAAACAGGTTAATATAGATATAGGGACAATCTAAAACAGAACTGCCTGGCGCAAAATAATTGGCAGAGCCGACCCCACCGAAAGTGGGAAAAGGGAAAGAACAAGAAGAAGAAGATATTTTGAGCCTTTGACTAAAAAAATCAATAATCCCATCGCACGTTCTTTGAACTTTTGTTAGTATACAAACTTTTAGATGGTCTGATATAGCTTACATATTATTCAATTTAAAGGCAAACAAAAAATTAACGACCAGCTATATGTCAGCACGCTAAAAATCTGTAATCTCTGAAGTTGTGAACGTACATTCTCTTTTCTTTTCACTTTTTTTCAGACCTAGGGAAACAATTTCCCGTCGCTCGCTGTAGAGAAAAATGGGGACCAAGTGTCTAATATTGTCGTCCGATGCGCAGGCTAGTCAAATAATAAAACTGTTTCTGAAATATCTTAACACTTTCGAGAATACAGTTTAAACGAAAATAATGGCAACTAAGTACTAGCTACTAGTACTAATAATAGCAATTAAGTACTAAGACAAATTTCAGGCAGATTGGCATTCCGTCGCTAAAGCACAAGATTGCGATCAGTAGAAGGGATAGAGATGCCTTTTGCCTAGCAGTTTAAAAACCATAGGCTCATAAAATGAAATACTGTTACATCCAGGGGCAAATTAGATTTTGGTGCAGCAGTGTTTTATTTTTGAAATGTAGGGTTCTTCACAATAAAACAGCAATACGTCCTTGCAGTAAATTCAACAATTTACCAAGTACGAATAACAAATCCATGGCAACATCACAAAGACATTCCGCCGTTCTACTATTCAAACGTTGACAAGTAGAAAACCTGCCAGCATTATAGGAAATAGTTCTTCTTCTGGCACAATGAAGTTCATATTGCAAGCTGCTTTAGTTGGAAGAAAAACTTTAAATAAATAATAATAATAAATATTGCAGGACATTCCACACATCGCCATCTAGCCCAAAACTAAGTAACTAGACCTGTGTTATGGGTGCTAGGCAACGGATATACTACTTATATACTTTTCTTTTGTAAAATATGCTTATTAAACATAGAAACAACCAGACCACAGACAAATATCTAAGCATAAACCTGTCTGAGGCGGGAATCGAACCCGCAACCCTATGTTTGGCAGTCCGGCATGGTGACCATTGTGCCAACTGGGTTGTCAAGACTTTGCGACGGCTTAGGCCCATTAGGTTACATCTTTAACTGTAGTTCGTTTTCAGAAATAGGCAAGTGTTACCAAAGGTAATGAAACTCATATAAATTCTTGCAAAATATTCATAAACCAATTCATTTATCAAATGGTGTAGGTGCTAAAATTAAATCTCTCATCAATGTGCACTAATAAATTAGAACCAACCATCATCACAATTTACAATGTGATAATATCATCCTCTAACCGAACATTAGTTCATGATTAATGCAAGCAATAATAACACTAAAACAAAATTATTATCCCTTATTATATATTAATAAGTTGGCTATTTATTTTAGTCGAGTATCGCTTGTCGAAACCGAAAGCCGGGGAACATGTAGTGTTTATGCAATAACCCAAATTAAATCGGTGGCTGCTCTTGTTTAGTAAAGAGAAGGTAATATGTTTATAACAATATAACGTATGAGGCTTATATTGTTCATTCATATGAATTTCATGAATATTGTAGAGAATATTTAAGGCAGTAAAGGCAATAAACGTATTTTTATATTTAGCTGTTGTAGCTGTTACCTTCCTTCTATCCATTGGTGAAAACAGCATGAAAATCGGTGCAGTAGTTTTTGAGTTTATAGCGAACAGACAGACAGACTTTAATATGTAGTGATTATTGGGTTGACTTATATATTTATTAAAATTCCTCGTCTTGAGCTCTTAATGTATTTTTAATGAAAGCTTAGCTTTAATAGTTAGCTATAAACATCTGTTCTTGAACATCAAGAACTAGCCACTTTACATTAATCACTATAGAATGGAATACGATATGCGTATGATAAGTATATACCTAGATTAGATACAACATGAATCTCCAATTACTTATGTCCTGGAACCAAAACCTTAGACACTGGATATCTAAGAACAAGATAGTTTGTAAAGGGTTTCACAGAGATCTTTATCGAACTTTGTGCTGTAAAATTGAACAACTCTCCTTTGAAAGTTCGAGTGGACTCGTTCTACATTATATGTACCCCTTAAGTTCACGTAAAACAAGTTGCAGGCTTCAAAATTCATCGAAGTTTCCGTTTAATTATTAATTAAAACATTTGTTTTAAAATTAAATATGGCCAATAGTGTTTGGCTTGAGCTTCTTGAATTAGAAGAAAGTGTAGAATTTTGACAATAGATTGAGGTCTATTAACCTTACTGGTGAATGCCTGATTCCTAAAATAATAAAATACATATATCCCAATATTCCCACAGAAATAAACAAATGCGGATAAAACCGTTATAGTAAACAATAACCTAACAAACAGTAAAACCTATAATATCCGTCATGAATAATGATATAACAGAAAACAACGAAATTAAAGATACAAATCTAGTATATAAATCTCGGGATAAAGGCAGTCTAAATCTCATAAGAAAGAGCTGAGTTCAAGCACGCGCTCTTTACATTCACGACACGGCGACTCCAGCAATTCATTACGGTGCCAGCATTCATCACGACATTCACAATTTACTTCTTACAAAGAAAATTCATCGTTCCTTTACATTTTTTTTTGCCTTTTATCGTGTAACTGTCACTTTATTGATTCGCCACGAAAAGTTTTATCGGAAATTCTTTTAACAAAGTGATAGATGCTACATCAAAATTCATTCCGTCGAATACAATTGATGAAATATTGACTCGAAAATTTATTTAACATGTGAAATGTAATGTAACAACATGTTTTCCCTTTGATACGTTGGATTTTATGAAACAACTGGTTTGAGAAAATGAAACGGGGAAAAAGGTTTTTTATGGCTGATAATAGAATTGATAATTTTATTTATTTGTTATCTACACTAATATTTTAAAGAGGAAATATTTTTTTGCTTGTTTGTTTGTAACGAGTAGGCTCCGAAACTACTGGACCGATTTTGACGAAACTTAGTATGAGGATACAATGATTAATTGGAAGTAACATAGGCTACTTTGTATCCCGATATTCCCACGGGATTGGTAGTTACCAAGTGCTGCTATTCGTAAGTAAACATACTTTTTTTATTATTTTTACTATTTTTAGATCAGCTTTTGACTAGGTAGGTACAGTCAGAAAAGGACTGAGGGTAACAGGTGCATATTTTATAGTTCTAATTATTTTAATGACGGTTCAATATTTTTTGGTTATTCTGCGTGACTTACACTTCGAAAGTTTTAGTGATATCAAGCAGAATAATTTACAATTAACTGAACCGTTATTTATAAAATTAAAACTGTAAAATGTGCACCTGCTACCCTCAGTCCTTTTCTGACTGTACTGTCACACCTAAAGTTAAGTAAGTGTTTTTAATTTCAAGAAAACCTCTTTGATAAATATTTAAAAAGAAAACGAAGTATTTTGCATTTTAAAATTACAATAGTGGTTCAATTTCCAACATTCATCGTTCAAATAATGGAAAAAGTTTCTCAATAACGGTCTATTTGAGCGAATCAACAGAATCCAGAGATTTCTAATCAGAATAAATTCCTAAAATAATTGTTGGAGTTCTGTAAATAATTCAATTAAAAATATTTCGTGGAACGAATATTATGTACCTATAATATTTAAAACTTTACATTTTGTATGAGTGAGTAAAAAAATATTACTTGTACATGTGCTTGTACTATATTATTTATATAAATTAATATTAAGGTAGAGTTAGGTACTTATTTATTGGAGTAAACAGCGTTCCGCGGTTTCGCCCGCGTAACTCCCGATCCCGTAAGAATATCGGGTTAAAAAGTCGCCTATGTTACTCCCAATGAATTAAGGTACCCTCATACCTTGTTTCATTTAAATCGATTTAGTAGTTCAGAGCCTATGCGTTTCAAACAAAAAAATACAAAAAAATCTTTCTTCTTTATAATATTAGTACAGAAGTATAGATAGGTCTTACTAATGAAAAAACACGTTCTGAAAAGTTGTATGAAAGAGTTATTGAAACCCCCATGAGTGTTTTGTAACTGCTTCTCATAAGTGCATTCAGAAGTCACATAATTTAGTTTTTAAGACGACACAATGTTATTTCATGCAAATTTTATGATTCCAAATTAATAAAGATTTTTGATTTTTACTGTGAAAAATGCAAATTGTGTAAATTATAGGTAAATCTTTGTTTGTATTGTGTTTACGTCAAGGAAGTTAAATATGTAAGTTTAATTAAGTCTCAAAATGACCAAGTTTTAGGTTCAAGGTTAGGGTACATCTCGCCCACAGAAAAACTGGTCTGCGGGCCAAACGTCCACTTTTAAAAATGTGTATGGGTAGATTCGTCCGAACCAGTTTAGAGTAGCGGGCCAGATGTCTCCTATTAAAAACTCAAGGGGATATTTCGGCACAATTATTTAATTTTTAATTAAACATATAATAACAAACCAAATGACAATTTACCTATGTCAACTAAAAAATTCTTAAATATTAATGATATCAAAACAAATCAAATTTACAAATTACATAGTTTTTCAATGCTGTGTCCTATGCTTATTTTTACATGACATTATTGAAATACCAATAAACCAAATTATTTTTTTAGGTTGTAAATTAAAGTTCTTTTTGTCACTCAGTTCTCCGGTTGAATTAAAAATGATTTTCACTTTGCTCGGAAACGTAAAATCAAAAACGAAAAGAATCCGATAAGAAATTAGATTAAAGGTTTAGCACTTGGGAAGTCCCTTTAATATACAATCTCATTAACATTTACCGTGAAATGGGTACTTGTCTATACAGAAATGGTAATAATAATCGTAGTTGCCATTCAAAGAGGCAAAGCACCCAGTTAGTTTCCCTACCTAGTTGCTTACCTAGGGAACTAACCTCTTGTAGATGTAGGTCCAAAACCTAAGAGGTTAGATTTTCAATATTATTATTTTTTTGCATTAAATTAGTGATATCCTACTTCCTACTAATATTACATGTGAAAGTTAGTGTGTTAGTGTGTATATTATGTTTGTTACTCATCATCAAGAAAGCCTTGAAACTACAAGAGCAGCTATACGAGCTATACGAGAAACTTCGCATGGAGAAACTTTTAGAACGTAGATAGATAGATGGAACGCTTTATTGCACACATAAGTTACAGAAAATGTAAATACAATTAATTTTAATTTTAAAAATAAAACAGTGGCACAATAGGCGGCCTTACCGCTGAAAGTGGTCTCTTCCAGGCAACGTAAGCGAGCAGTAAGGAAGAATTTTATTGAAATTCGCCAAAGGGTATAAAAAGTCGCTCATATTAACCTATCTACCATTAATTTAATGATATTTTTGTCTGTTCATGTACCCAAATGGTTCCGATTTTTCTGTAATACCAAATAATTATCTTTTTTCCGGTTCATCACGTTTCAATTTACGCAAGAGTCTCGGATTAGACCGAAGTTTTCAATTATCGGTCCCATTAAGGAAGCGTTTGGTGACGTCGTTGGTTCATCAACTTTTAGTTGAAGTCGGGTTAAGCGACCGCTATCATTGCAAATCTTTTTCCGTTCCTTTTTACGGTGATTTGTTCGATAAAAGTTTTAAATCGCTTTTAACCTACCTACTAACGTATATATTCAAGAAGCCAAACTTTATTAGGTTAAAATGATACAATTTAGTATTTAAGTAAGAATTTTACTTTATGCACAATAGTAGTAGTAGTGTGTGGTAGTAATGTAATATGTATATTAAATAGTAAGTAAACCTAATATTATTGTAGTGCCCAACCGGGTTCACGTTGTGTCTAAATGCTTTTTTGTAAACATCAGCTGTACCTACACATGAAGCAATAAATGATGATTATGATTATGGTTCTCATCTTCCCGAAATTTCCAAGTTCCGAAGTTTTTTTTTACACCATGATAGGTCAGCGTTTGAACTACCACACCTAACTGAAGATATTCGTTGACGATGCGGTCTAAGATGTAACACGCTTGCCTAGCTAGAAGATACCTATTTATTCGCCAAAATTGTACACGTCAGGAAAGACAGACGCAGGCAACTGATTCCATTCCCTTGCGGGAAGCATCTCAAATGCAATAAAAATACTAGTTAGTATAGGTTCTATGTTAATATAGATATTTACGTATCTATTACTATAATATTTATTAAACGTAATATCGAATTACGTTTCATTGCACGCATAATTTAACTCACTCATCTACTATTACTTGAAGATGGCAAATAATGTTAGAATTATTATAGAATACAGTAAAAAAGGTAGGTTCTTGGGTTTTTTTTGTATTTTATTGTAATTTCTATTTGTTTCTAGATATAACAAAATGAACATGTACCATTTTTCTAGCATATTTATCTACTTATATACTCAACTTGAAGTTAACGAACAAACATACTTAACACAAATTAGCCTTTGCTATTTATAATTTTTAACCGACTTCAAAAAAGGAGGAGGTTCTCAATACGTCGCGTATATATATATGTTAGTTAAGCAATATTTTTTGTTATTTTTTTTTAACTCTTACTATTAAAGAATGTGCTACATATCGCTTATATTCACTAAAAGTTTGACTATCCATTTATCGTAGTTTCAACACGATAATCTGTGTCTATTATATTTATAAAAACTTGAGAAAAAGAAGTTGCTAAATTCATAGTTATTGGACAGTACTTTATAGTTGTGGGACATTATTTTGATAGTCATTGAACACTAAATTTGATGATTTTGATTTGTTATATAATCGTCAAAACCTTGTTTAAATTGAATATTTGACAAAGGAAACTTGAAAATAAAACAATTTGCATTAAGATAAGTGTTGTGTATTATATTATCTATCTATATATTATATTATTATATAGATACTTATATTATATTATCTGACTCTGAAACACAAGCACTTGAGAATGTAACATCCTTGCTCGTTCTTTGAGCAATAGTGGGATGTCGCTTTAAAAATCCTTTTACCCAACCCTCTCCAGGATAATTATCTTTAAATGGATTTGTTCTGGGATAATCAGACAAAAACTTCTTTACACTGGATTGAAGATCTTCTTTTTTAAGCGGGCATCTAGAGCCTTTTCCAAACTTACAGGATTGTATGGACTTGTTGCTTTTGGCATCTTGTAATCTGTAATTAACGAAATTAGCAATTGATAAATAATACAAAATAAGTGAAGTGTCCAAAGACTGATTTTAAAGGAACTTGATAGTCATTGGACAGTGTCCTATGACTGCATAGAAAACAAGTGAATGTGTGAAAAAAATATACGATAATATTGAGACTTATGCCTGCATATATAGGAGATAAAATTAAACAATCTTCGTTTTATGAGAATCTAGTTGTTGGACGTCCTGTCCAACGACTAAAAACCAAACAAAGTTAATTACAATCGTTGGACACGAGATAATATAACCTCACTTATGTAAAACAAAATGTTTTCACTTGAAATAGCACGTTAAACATATAAACTTACCATTACATCGATAGGATTCCTTCGAAACATTCCAGGAACAATTTTTTTTTATAGTTTTATACACTTTGGTCTTAACAAAATAATTTATTTTCGCCAAGAATTTTACACAATCGTCCCAAACACAACAAAATATGTTTGTGCACAAGTAACGCCATCTATTGTTTTATTGTGGATATATTTTTAGCGTTCCGTTGAACGCAGCAATAAGAACAATTGATAAAATGAATCAAACACTGCATGTAAGTCGTAATAAACCCGTGCAAAGCTGAAGTGTCCATTCACTAGTTCTGTCCAATCACTAGTCAGCTACCCTATATATGTATATATATATATTTTACCTATTATAGTACATCCGTAAAGGATAAACTGCTAGGCACTGTACCATGTAAAATCTCTAACACCATATTGTACCCAGTTCTTCAATAAATATTTTCTGATTCTAATTATTTTCATAATTCTAAATAAATCATTGCATTTCACCTGGTAAAAATAACTTTTTTTTAGGTAGGTACCTAATTGGAGCGTGTTAATTTTACATTCCCGGAAGTTATTACAGGTGGATGGTCCCAGGATTTACATTTCATTTTACGAACCTTAGCAAAGTATAACACACGTTTCAAGTCCATTAACGTTTTTCTAGCAAGTACTTTTCCGCACGTTTTTTTTTATTTATTTCGAATTTTGATGACCATGTTATGTTTTTAACTCTTGATGTAAAAAGAGACGTGTTTTTTAACAAGTCTGATTCCTTTGTGTGGCTGTGTAGCTTGGGAGCTACAAATATTCTTATGCAATCAGATAACATTCTTAATAATCTGTTTTTCTGTAACGAAAACTTTCATGAAAATGTAATCGATTGTTTGCGAGATTTTATCTAATCTTAATATTCTAATTATAATTATTTATTCTTATTAGATTATAAGCGTATTCATTTAAATTATCTGTTCCCACTAGTTCTATTGATAGTTGGAGTTTTTGTCCAAGTAGTTCCATTCAATAAAACTACGTATGCATAATTATAATATGGTTTCGACGCATAAGACTAAAAACGCGAAATGCCTTTACGTAAAAGACCAAAAACGGTTACCTAATTCCAAGCAAAAACGCACTTGGCCAAATTTTATTACGCGTTATACCAAAAACGCATTTGTACCATATTATAAGAAATCAATGAGATAGATATAATAAATATTTAAATTAAGAAATTTTAGTTACGGAAGAGAAAAATAAGTTGACATAATATAACGAAAACGTAGATGAAAAACGACGCGTAAAGTGGTCGTTACGCGTCTGAATCAAGTTTTCATAAGCTTTCATTCAAGTTGCATTAGCATTGTTTATGTACGGTTACAGTTTATTACCTGAGGCAGCTGTTTTCAAAGTTAGTTTTTATCTCTTGTGTTGTTGCCTGGAAGAGATCGCTTTGAGCGATAATTCCGCCCTTTGTAACAGTTCGACTTAAGTTTTATTTTTGAAGTGAAAACTTCTTATGGCGCGTTGGGCACTTTTGTGGGTGAGCATTTTCAGCCGTTCTCGCGACAGACGACAGATTTTCTCGCGACAGATGAGATTTTACACAGATATACAGTTTTTTAATTTGGCTGTGAGTGTATTAAGACGTACATATGGTATTTTTTTACGGACGACTATTGACGGACGACAAATGTCGGACGACTATTTGACGGACGACTATTGACGGACGACAAATGTCGGACGACAAATAGTCGTCCGACTATTTTTTTTTTTCATCTAAAACTCTTTTTGCGTATGTTCTCGCGACAGATGAGATTTTACACAGATATACAGTTTTCACTTCTGCCTGCACTCCCGGAGTGCGCTGTTTTTTTTATTTTGGTTTAGTTTAGTTTTACTGGGCTGTTTCCGCACTTTGCCCCATTATTTGGGCCATTGTTATTATTAATGTTATTTGAAATTGGTGTTTACATTAAAAAAAATATCTATATATCTTGAAGGAGAAATTGAATTATATCCTTTAAGTAGGTAGAACTCGTACAATTTTTTTTTTACGTATATTACCTACTTTACTCTATTAATAAATGTGTAAATACATAGACGCTGCACCATAATACAAACGTACCAAAATACTTAGTAGCTAATAAATTTTTATAAATATCAGAACAAAAAAATGTTAACCGATTCTGGTTTCCTTTTCAACACGATAAAAAAAGATTATCGAAAGCTTTCAGTATGCCAATTTCGTTGAAGTTTATTCGCCCGGTTAGACACTTAAGCAAAAACTATTAAATTTTTATAAATATCAGAACAAAAAAATGTTAACCGATTCTGGTTTCCTTTTCAACACGATAAAAAAAGATTATCGAAAGCTTTCCAGTATGCCAATTTCGTTGAAGTTTATTCGCCCGGTTAGACACTTAAGCAAAAACTATTTCCAAGTATAAAGGTTATAACTTATAAATCAAGTGACTATACTTACTTATCTGACGTATTGGTTGATTTATTATGTAGGCAAGAAAATTATAGACGAAAATTCATCTTCGCCGGTTATTTATGTGAGGTTTTGTGATTCAACAGATGTCGCGACACGTTCAGTTAGTTCCGATTCCAAAAACGGGTCAGTTTGCAGTTTGATTTCTGATTATAAATCGGTTTACTCAAGTATAGTATTGGCTTTTCTATGCAAAATACTTAAATTAATAAACATTGCAGGATATTGCCATCTAGCCCCAAGCTAAGTAACTAGACTTGTGTTATGGATGCTAGACAACGGATGTACTATTACTTCTATACTTTTCTTTTATAAATTAATTATAATACATAGAAATAACCAAACCACAGACAAATATCTATACATAAATACTTGTCTGAGGCGGGAATCAAACCCGCAACCCTGTGTATGGTATTCCGGCATGGTGACCATTGTGCCAAATGGGTCGTCAAACAAACACTCAGCGAAAAATAGTATTTACATGCGAAATACTTAAAATAGGTTATCTACTATTAATAATTAGTTAAAAGCAAACACAGCCAGAATATAAATAGAGTATATTTATGTGTGCCTACGGATAAAGCTGTGGAATTATTTTCGTCGGTAGGAATATGATTTTCACAAAAGAGGCCTTTGTCATTGTCAAAATTCACGAAGTCAATCCCTTTCTGTAGAGCACTATTCAGATTAGATTAAAGTCTACGTTATGTTTTCAGCTGTACTAGCTAGGCACAGTAGGCACCGCATTAAATGAACCTATTATTTTTCGCTGAGTGTTAGTTTGTACCTTTTCAATAAATAGCGGTTATTGAATTAAAAACTGAATGGCATTGATGATTGATGAAATAAAATACTGTAGTAATATGAACTTAAGATGAAAGGGTACCTGCGCTCTCTCCATAAAAACGTAGTCGACTGTTTTCGCCCTGGAAAATGACACTAGCACAAATATTGCTATATTGCCGGGGGCTCTCTCCATACAAAGTATTATAAACGTAGTCGACTGTTTTCTCCCTTGATAATGACACTAGAGCAAATATTTTTGGTGCATAAAACTTATAACTGCCATGACTATGCCCCTATTTTTTTTTCATTTTTTAATTATCATACAAATTAAGATTAAAACAATAAAAAAAACAAACAATGGTTTTATGCACCAAAATTTTTGCTTTAGTGTCATTATCCAGGGAGAAAACAGTCGACTACGTTTGTAATAGTTTATATGGAGAGAGCCCCCGGTACCCTTTCCTCTTAAAAAGTATCGAATAGGCAAGTAGGTATTTCTCATCTCATTCATACATGTCTATAAGGAACACGATAAGATAAATCCCGTGCCCCATATTTCATAAGAACTAAAGATGAAATAAAACTGCCGTATACGGTCAATGTATCACCAAGTCCCATATCACTTGTCACTATTTAAGGGGAATACGAAAGAAATAATAGTGTCGTAAATTCATAAACGACACTTCTCACGGGGCGTTTCTAGTTTTCCTTAACTTAGAGGTCACAATAAAACTGTCAGAAAGGCTCGATTTCTGATTTATAGTATATAGTGAGATATGGCTTAGAACAATGGATTTTAATAATACTTTTGGGCTTTCGGATCCGTACCTATAAATAATAAGTCGTATTTCATGTTTTTGTATTTATATTTGATTGAAAATTTCCAATTTTTGTTCTCAGTAAAAATGGAGCGCATATTTCAATCAATGGCTGCTGGGCGTGTTTTACTTAGATATTGAAATTAAAAAGTTTCCACAAAAAGATTCGTTACGTTTATTTTACAGGAATTCACCGTAATTCGATTTATCACATCAATAATGGAAATCTTTGTCATCCGATCGCGTTGATTCGCGAGTTTGACGAGCATCTTATGCTAACATTTCAAAGTTACGGTAGGTACAGGTGTGTTGTAGTCTTAAATTAAGGAAATCTTATTACGAAATTCCGACGTGTGTCGCTAGCTAAAAGCCGGGGCGAGGGTGTGCGAGGCCTAATGAACGTGCTCAAAATTTATAACACCCTTAACCTTTTAGTTAGTCAGTAAGAAGTGAATTGTACCTCAAACGAGTTCACTTAATAACTTTGCGTGTACATGATTTGGGTTATTTCGTTTTATGTCATATTTATAATGAAGACGCAGACGAGTTTTCTGACAAATATTACCTACTAGCGACCCGCTCCGGCTTCGCACGGCTATATTATGCATGTATTATATAAACTTTCCTCTTGAATTAATCTATCTATGAAAAAAAACCGCATCGTAATCCGTTGCGTAGTTTTATTTTGATATCTAAGCATACATAGGAACAGACAGCGGAAAATGACTTTGTTTTTTACTATGTAATGAAGTTGTTAGATTGTATTTTATTAGAATACAGGCAAAAATCACGTCTTTCACGCTTTTTTGCATTGGAATTTTTGTTTAACGTCCCGATTTGGTCGGGTCCGACATCAGTGTTGCCACATTTCAATTCGACAAATCTGTATCGATAAGTGAAAAAATCTGTGTAAAATCTGTATGAGAACAGCTATACCTAATTGTATAAAATCTGGACTATTCATAATCGTAGACAGAGAATAAATAGTTATTCTATGTCTACGCTCCATAATATATAAGACATACCTAATATTACAAACGAATAGTCCAGATTTTATACAATTATAGCTGTTCTCATACAGATTTTACACAGATTTTTTCACTTATCGATACAGATTTGTCGAATTGAAATGTGGCAATACTGATGTCGGACCCGACCAAATCGGGACGTGTGTATAAGCTCTAATTCACCTAATTGAAACTTTTTCTACAACTCATTTTATTTGTAACTAATTAACTCGACAACAACTAATTTGACAACTAATTAAATCTTAATTATTTAAGTATATTTATAAATAAGTAGCTTAGTTGCGCTAAGTTTTAATTAAATACCTATAGACTACTGATGCTCAGAGCAAAGACATGCACAACTAAGAACTGCGAACGAAGGAATTCAAAACTAACTTGGCGTCTCTAGAAGCATATAATTCCATTCATTCATTCATTCAACACAATAAACCCTTGCCCTTGGAAGCTCGATGTGCGTGTTTATGTATGCCTCGTGTTTTTAAAGGATTTTACCGGTTACATAAAAATAGAACGTGATTTTTTTATAGTGATTATTATTTAGCGTATTTTCAGATATAAATAAAAGTACAACTAGATCTAACTTCAACTTAAATTCGTTCGTTTCTTTTTTTGACGTAATAACGTATTCTAAATAGGAATGCACTCCCAAAAAAGTGTGACGTCATCGCTCGCGTTCCGTCATTGACAAGGTAACCATAGCAACGTATTGAAATATGCAAAATGGTAATGTGTCAGGTTCTGTTGACTGATAGGTAACCCAACGTATTATTTTCATCAATGTTTTCTTATGACGTTATCACGTAAAATTATCGTCCTTGAACCGACTTTACAGACAACCTTTTATTTTAATAATTTAAGTACCTAGGTTAATGGTACCACCTTGAGATGCAGCGCAGCGTTGCACAAGGTGTTAGTGTCCAAGCTTCTCAGCAGGAGTACAAAAATCCGTATATATAAGACAATAATACGTCCAATACTCATGTACAGATGTGAGGCTTGGACACTGACACTCAAAGAAGAAAATAAACTTCTAGTGGCGGAGCGCAAAATCCTCCGAAAGATATTGGGGAGGACAAGGAGAGAAGACGGATCTTGGAGGATTAAGAAAAATGCCGAAATCGAGGAACTGGTGGCGGAGCCGAATATCATCGGCGAGATCAAAGCGCAGCGTCTTCGCTGGCTTGGCCACCTGGAGCGAATGGGAGAGGATCGCAGTGCTAAGAGAGCATATGTGCGTCGCCCAACCGGTCGAAGGCCGGTGGGGCGGCCCAGGTATCGCTGGAAGGACACGGCGGAAGCTGACCTGCGTGAACTTCAAGTCAACAATTGGCAAGAAATAGCGCAGGACAGGGAGCGATGGAAGACTCTCGTTTCGGAGGCCAAGATCCACTTTGGGTCGCTGAGCCAGCGGAGTAAGTAAGTAAGTACCTAGGTTAATAATGACCTAAATAATTTCAGATACTCTTCATTTAATCGTGTCAGAGGTTTAGCTAACCAATAGCTTGCAAAACAACGACAGCATCATTGGCCTAATAAAAGTCTTCAATGTGCCGTTGTTAGTGCACATTGGACATTGCGAAAGGTGGTCCATAAACTGCGTCTTATTTCAAACTAGCGACCCGCTCCGGGTTCGCATGGCTATATTATACATGTATTATATATATAAACCTTCCTCTTGAATCACTCTATCTATTAAAAAAAACCGCATCAAAATCCGTTGCGTTGTTTTAAAGATTTAAGCATACAAAGGGATATAGGGACATAGGGACAGAGAAAGCGACTTTGTTTTATACTATGTAGTGATAGTGATAGTGACTATGTAGTGGTAGGTAGGTTCAGTATTTTCCGTAAATACAACTCTCTGGAGGTACATAATCTCTTTTTGCTGTAGACTTTGAAAAATAACATAATTGTACTTACTTCTTAAGTAATCCGCTGGTTTAGCGACCCAAAGTGAATCTTGGCCTCCGAAATTTCCGGAACTTGGGCTTGGTCTTCCATCGCTCCCTGTCCTGCGCTATTTCCTGTAGCATCATTATAAAATAATACAATGAATATTCAGTTCTATTAATTAAATACCATAAAATAGTGCCTACATACATACTATTCTACATACAAATACTCTGTACCTAAGTACCTATACATACATATCAACTGCTACAGCATTACGGTAAATACAACTCTCTGTACTTCGTTAATCTCTTTTCGTTGTCGATTTTGAAAAATAACATAATTATACTTACTTCTTAACAATAATTATTAAATAATTATAAAATAAAATAATTAAATACAATAAATATTCAGTTCTATTAATTAAATACCATAATAATAGTTCCTCTACATATTACTACTGAATGGCTCTATTATACGGATATTGCTCACAATGTTAAAGCTATTGTAAATCGCTCATTGGTTTACTAATAATAACCTTTGAGAACCTGACCGACATTAGGTATGTAGGTAGGTATGGTACATGTTCTCAACACCCTGACGTGACCAGGGTGTTAACGTTATTCACACACATTAGCAAGACCCGCCCTTCAACCGCCCTATATATTAATGTTTTTCCCAATATGACCTGTTTACAAATGTTTTTGGCATTTAATTAATTTGCCATAAACACCGTATCTAAGTATTCGTTAGATGAATACTTGTACTATAAGGGCTGTTTCAGCAACAGACCCTGTTTTACTTAAGTAATTTTTGCGTAAAGTTAGAGTATGCTTGCCCAGCATACTGCCGCGGCTTATACAGTTGGCTCCAGAAGAATTGTAAAGTTTTTTCATCTGGATGATGACAGAACTTGTGGCTTTCATCACAATGGTCGACTAAGCTGAGAGGGAACTATAAGTGCTGGGCAAGCCTTACACATCACGATTTTTACCTTCACCGTAAGAGCAATGTCATATCGTACAAAAAATTTCGTTAGCACGACCTTCGGTATGAAAGTCAAGACATCTACGACTAGGCCAACATCGCTCGCCGCGGCGGTTAGATGAATATAATAGATTTTATTCATAATAATGACTCGTATCGTATATTCAAACGAAACAGAGTAGGCATCAGTCGCGGGCGTGTAATTTGTTGAAAGACCTATGTGGCTCATTGCTTGGAACGCGCAGCTAAGCCTTAAAAACAGAGCCTTAAAAACGTAAATAAAAAATAAATAAACTACATACAGAGAAATCAATCCGCGTTGATACTAAAAATAACTTCATTCCAAGATGATTCCGACTTATAGTTCTACATTCGTATGCTGATATGGGACCATAATAAAAACGAATAGGATCAACTCGTTCTAAATATCAGGAAACGAGCAAAGCGTATAGTACAGTCACCGACAAAGGCGATATAAACAATTTTTCAAAGACCTTGATGGGTTAAATAAATCATCAAAATAATCTGTACATAAAATATTGTCCTTTATGTTTATTTTATGTGCAGAATAAAGTTACTTTTGACGGTGATTGTACTAGGACTTACATAGATCTTTTGCGAGACCGTAAACTAAGCCAAAATGGTCTGAATTCAGGGCTTCGTTTTTAGCAGTTCGCTTTATCAGCTGAATTAAAATTCGTGCCTTGGTAAATGGATTAGGAATGTTACTTCTTTCTGTAACGTATTCTGTTTTTTAACTAACATATCTACGTAAATGGGTTTTTTGTCTCACTTCACACTTAGCTGCAATAATTGGTGAATTAGTATTGGTAGTATAATAGAAATACGTATAACTCGAGTGACGATTGCCTCAAAAGTAATGTTCAAAAATTATTCCCTATTTATATTAAATTCTCTAGTCGTGGTGTTAGTTACCTCCACCTAAACGGCTGAACCGATTTGTATGAAATTTTATTAAGCTATTGCATAGCTTTTATAGCGGGCTTTGAGCGCGGCTCAAGAAAGTCAAGAAATCAAGAAATTCCGTAACGATAATAAAACCTAACACCCCCCACTCCGCCTACCATGTAGCTCGACCGCGCGTTCGCTTAACATGCATTTTGTTATATTCGTTAGGTCTGAGAATCAGAACAACATCATTTTTTGTTTATTTTTTCCTTTATTTTTCCTATATATATATTTTTTTTTTAATCCTGAAACAACGTTTACCGGGACAGCTAGTATTGCTTGCTTGTATAATAAGTATGTACTTACTCATATAGGTACAGCTGCATAATTGCAGACCCACCGTAGAGCTTCAAAACGGCTGTTATAAGAATGTTTTCAAGACAAGCACGATTCTAGGCAACTGCTTTGTTGAAGTTTAAACTCTTATAACTCATGAATTTATCAACCAAAAATATTAGAATGAAAACATCTTAGTAATAGTAATTTTTAAACTCTACCGGGGGCTGCAATTATGCAACCGACGTACCTTTTTCTTAATTAATCCATATTAATACTACCTACTGCTGGGAAAAGGTCTTCTTCATATCCTTCTAACCATTTTGGTATTGGTATAAACTTAGCCAGTCATCAATGGCATCTATTCCAGGATGTGTCTCAATTTCGACATCAGTATTCCAACCTAAATATATGTCTTTATAGAATAGTACCTAAAATATTCTTCGGTAAGCGGCATTTTATGAAAATGTGGCGGAAACCTTGTTCAAATATAATATTTTATCACAATAAGCATGTAACAAACAGCGAATGTCATTGCATGGCTGTAAAATAATTCAGAGTGTTGCATTGTGTAAATTACTGTTCATCAGCTTTAACTAGTTGTAGTTTCGGTAACCTACGTTTATTCATACATACTAACAACGAAATTACTCAATAAAATAGCTATTTTCCAACCTATTTTTTATTTTTATTTATTTTGACCTAATTTTAAGTTATGTTTATTTACCCTACTTGAGCTTATTTACAACCTACAATAAAAGCTGAATCAGTTTTTTCCCATCCAAAGGTTGCCTGGAAGAAATCGCTTTGAGCGATAAGACCGGCCATTTGTGCAACTTATACTTTCTTATAGGTTAGTACTTACTTACTTTGCTTTGCGTATATCGTGTTGTGTGTTCCTTCCTGTGTTGTACAAATAGAATTATCTATCTATTTCTAATACTAAAGGGGATTGTTGAAAGGGAAGTTGATTGGCGAACAACTTTTATTATACGACTTTTAGAAATTGGAACCTTTTTTTAGATCATTCTGGGGGAGTACTTCGAAGAAAATGTTCAAATTTTTTAAAGTTGTAAAACAAATGACATTTGTTTAGAATTCTAGAACAACCCTTCGCGGAAACACGTTGTAGAATTATTAAAAAAAAAAAATACATACAACCGAATTGAGAATCTCCTCCTTTTTTTGAAGTCGGTTAAAAATAAAAAAATATTTTATCAGTTTCAATTTTGTAAATATTTTACTGAAAATTAAAATATAAGGCTCTAGAGAAAACTAAACGAAATATATTGTTACTGTTTTAAATTAAAAGTTTTTTCTATGAATGTGAACCATGTGTTTCTATGTTTTGTATGTTTGTGATTCTTTAATAGTTCTAGTAACTTCCTCACAATTCTTTTGTTGAAAGTTTAAAGGACACCAAACCAAACACAATGCGATTTCGATTTCCTAATTACCGTCCTTACTGTCCAAAGTTTAAATTCATTCAGTGTTAAAAGGAAATAAATTACAATTCAGTTAAATAGTGATTTATGTTGTTCGAAAATTCGACTTGTCACAATGTAGTAGAATTAATTCATTAAAATGTCCTCGCTGTCTAATCGAGCACGCAATCGCGCAGATTGGATTTTAAATATTTTGTTAGCTTTGCAACGGTGTGAGGGGGATAAATCGTGTTTTCGACAGTGACTGTGATATACAATGTTTACCAACATTAGGTAGATACCTATGGCTCATCATGTCATTAATCAAAGAAAGCTTTACCTATATAGAAGTACCTAATTTTACTTTGATTTATTATATCCAGTAGAAAAAGATCAAACCAATAATAAATATTGACTAACAAAAATTTCAGGGCAAGATAGGTAGGTCTACCTTTATGTTTATTATTCGCATTTTGAAAGGAACTTTTTAATGAATGTAACATCACAGAAAGATTTGAAGACTGAATCTCAGATAATTTCTTGAAATTTCGATCGAGTATTTCGAGTATCAAAATAGCCTTTTAAATCCACCAAGATAGTATCTATTGAATACTATACAAAACATCAACAACCTATTACTAAACGTCTAATTCACTACCCACTAAAGCTTAATCAGTTCTTTCCCATACCACAGAATAGAGTACAAATACAAAGGTTTCCTGGCCTATTTGTGCAACATATACTTTCTAGCTATTACCTTATATTTTGTGTAGGTATATCGCATTCTATGTTATAGAAATAAAGATATATATTATCTATCTATCTACCTAACTTACCTAAACCGTTACTAAACCAACGACATTATTCAGTACCCTAAGACAGAAGCGATACTGCAGCTAACCGCACTGCGTCACAAATCTCCCGAATAAAATATAAATAGAACCAAATTGTATTAGCGAAGCTACTCGTAGCTGTGGACTCTATTTTTACAAATTTATGGTACAAACACACCGGACCATTACCATCCATTTGGTGCACTTACATTGGTGCTCCAGGGTAGGTACTACTGTTAAATAACAAAGTATCTACACTTTAAGTTTTAGCGCTGAATGTAGGGGTGCCAGCCACCTTTAATGGTCCCATTGACAACGCCTTCTTGTCTACGGCGACAATGAACCGACCAAGCTCATAATAAATTTAATCAAAGTCTATGATTCTTATTGTTTCTATTAAATGAGCTACGTATAGGTGAAAGTAATAGAGTTAGAAATGATTTTAATTAAAGGTAATTTTGTATAATTAAAGACGTCGTCTTTGTCGTGGCTTACTTATACAGGGTTATTGGTAATTATACCAGCAAACCGTTGAGGGCTACTTCTGTGCACCTTAACAAACAACTTTTGTTCTACGACTTTTAGAAATTCGAAAAACAATATGAAAATTTTGAGGTTATGTAAATTTGAAAAACTAGCTATTTTTTAAAAACAAAGGTCAATCAGACTAAGAACGGTAGATAAAACTTAAAAAATAAGTAAAATTTTAAGGTTAATGACCTCTCCGTGTATGGAACAGCTGATTTACAGGACGAATTTCCAAAAGTCGTAGAACAAAAGTTGTTTGTTAATGTGCACAGAAGTAGCCCTCAACGGCTTGCTAGTATAATTACCAATAACCCTGTATAATTATTTCTTTAACATATTCATTATTAATTTCGTTACTGGATGGTTAGGTTTTTAAGTCAAGTATTTATGTTTGTACGTAACGTCTATTATAAGAAGGTCAAAAAAAGTCAAAAAAAATTATTCGTTTGGATGCTTAATACATTTGTATACAGATCACATAGAAACGTCATAAAAACTAAGTTAGGATGTCGTAAGTCCAATACTTGTTTAGAGTATTATTCCCTTAATATTATATCAATTATTAATTAAGTACATAAAACAATAACAAAATAAAAAATAAAAACCAAAAAAAATCAAAAAATTGAATCTAAACCTGGTTTTTAAGTATATAAATAAGTTTATTTATACAAACTCAGTTTATGAATAAAACAGCAGGTGTTTGCAATAGTAAAAATAAAAACCAAAAAAAATCAAAAGAAAATCAAAAAATTGAATCTAAACCTGGTTTTTAAGTATATAAATAAGTTTATTTAAACAAACTCAGTTTATGAATAAAACAGCAGGTGTTTGCAATAGTAAAAATAAAAACCAAAAAAAATCAAAAGAAAATCAAAAAATTGAATCTAAACCTGGTTTTTAAGTATATAAATAAGTTTATTTAAACAAACTCAGTTTATGAATAAAACAGCAGGTGTTTGCAATAGTAAATAATATACAAAAAAGCCGAAAAGCATTACAAATAGTGTTACTGCCATATATAATTCATTAGTCACTAACATATTTGTTTCAATGATGTTATTATTGTCAGTAGGTACATAATAGTACCTATTTAGTAATACCTAATTATTGGTAATCATATAATTCAGCAAACGGTCGGTGACGACTAAATCGAAAATTCGTAGTTTCACTTACAACTTCACCAGAAGACTAATGAGGTTGTTGAAGATGCGAGACGGGTACTGTTTATTAAGTACTTACTCTTACTTACTTAATAATATATAAAACCAAAGTTACAAATAGCTCAGTTGCACAATATTTCACTTACTCTGTAATATATTCACTTACCATCCTCAAAGCGAAAACACCAACTGAAGAAACCCAAAACTTCAATGTCGAACGCGTAACGCATCTTGAGCGCGAAAGTAGCAAGTTTGACGCAGGTGTACGCCTAATAATTCACCTCAGCCTCAGATAGACCACTCAGCTAAACATAACAACAGGATTACGTAGGCCCCTTCGGAATAATCTGCACCAAAATATATTAACTTTCTCAGTTAGCTGCGTGAAAGTTAACAAAATCCCTCGAAATGAAGGGAGATAATTAACGTCATTTTGCTTTACGTTTAGTACTTAGGCAACGTTTATGAGACGCTGCAAAGCAAGGTTTGAGTACCTTGGCGGATACCAATTGATATATTTGATTATCACTTATTGGTGAAACCCATTTCACGACGAGACGTCGCGACCCGACTAGCCTTTTATTTCTAAATTTTCTTATTATTTTTCCTAAATATTTTGCGAGTAAACTAATTAGAATATTTTTGCATTTAGATCACAATTAGAATTTTAACAGGACTTTTTCCAACGCCAAAATCGCACGGCTTAAGAACGATATAGTAATAAAACAACGTTCTATTATTGTTTTTGTGTTAAAAAGACCTGCTATAACATGGCTATAACGTATAAACGACAAATAATATCTATCATAGGTAATTTATTTTCAATTACTGTCAATTGCAGTCTCCAAAAATCAAATTCAAAACGAGATGTCGTTGTTTTGACTTAAAACCTTATTTTTTTAATTGATGAAATGGTTTTTCCTCGAAATGGTTTCTAGATAATACTCAGATAACACCTTATTAGAAAAAAATATTCTGGCCCATTTGATAGGTCGCGGCCGTCGCTTCCTCCCATATCTAATTTAATCAATAATCCATTATGGAAACAAGACACAGATTCAGATTCACATTTAATCGTTTAAAAAATGGACGGAATATTGGTATCCTAGAAATGTCGACCATTTTTAGTAAACAATTACGATGGCGTTATAAGATTTTTTCTGTATTCAGTTTTTTTTTAGTTTTCATCTTTTTTCTACATTTACTGAATACAGTAAAATATTGAAGTGTTATTCCAGTGTTATTGGATAAAATAAGATTATTCGACTGACGACCCAGTTGGCACAATGGTCACCATGCCGGACTGCTAAACACACGGTTGCGGGTTGCGGGAATGGAACCCGATAATAAATAAGTACTTATTTGTGCTTAGATATTTGTCTGTGGTCTGCTTGTTTCTATGTATTATAGGATGATTATAGCTATATATTTACAAAAGAAAAGTAAGTAGGTATTTATTTTTCTTAAGAAAAATTTATGTGCGCTAATTGACATTGCTCTTACGGTGAAGGAAAACATCGTGATGAAACCCACGGCTTAGTTGGCTCCAGAAGTATTGACAAGTTCTCTCCTCTGGACATGGTCGACTAAGCTGAGAGGGTAGTAGGTGCTGGGCAAGCCTACTCCATCTTCACGCAAAAAGGACCCAATTAAAAAGGGTCTCATCGGGGAAAACAGCCTGTATACAAGTACAAGTAATACCTATATGTCGTCTAGCACCCATAACACAAGTGTAGTTACTTGGCTTGGGGCATAGATGGCGATGTGTGGGATGTCTTGCAATATTTATTTATCATATTATTTATTATTTATATTCAGGTGTCAGTAATATAACAATACAGATAAAATAAATTAGTAAATAAATATATTTAGTTAAAATAAAGATTATATATTAAATTGTATTAAATATACAGATAAATGTACGACATAGATAACGAATGTTGTTGTAGGAATATTGTATTTAACCGTTTGTTTTAGAGTTGATGGATATTATCAATTATTAAGACAACAAACGCAGGTTCCAATTACTTAGGCATAATTCCATGAACTATTCATCTGAAATACAATTGAAATGTCATGAATCTTATGTTTAGGGTTTGACGTGGATAGGCATTGACTATGCGCTTGAAGCTGTCACTCTCATATTCAATATATTAACAAGAAGATAAATCCATTTTATTAGTGACTAGCGACCCGCTCCGTCACTGGCCAGGAATGGAACCGATGAACAGGTTCCATTCCTGGCCAGGGTAATGATGAATTACTCTATCTATTAAAAAAAACCGCATCAAAATCCGTTGCGTGGTTTTAAAGATCTAAGCATACAAAGGGAAATAGGGACATAGGGACGGCGAAAAGTGACTTTATTTTATACTATGTAGTGACTAGCGACCCGCTCCGGCTTCGTACGGCTATATTATGCATGTATTATACATATAAACCTTCCTCTTGAATAACTCTATCTATTAAAAAAACCGCATCAAAATCCGTTGCGTAGTTTTAAAGATCTAAGCACACAAAGGGACATAGGGACGGCAAAAAGTGACTTTATTTTTATATACTATGTATGTAGTGATGATTAAAATCGATTAATTAAATTTTTGTTATAGAATGGAGTAGGTAAGTATATTTCTCTCTACCTAAGCATAAGGTAAAAAAGGTTAATAATAATACTGTGTTGCGTTCCTTTTACCCCCTTGCTGTAATCTTGCTCAGCTAACTAGGGTGGCCCAATCTGAGAGTTGGCGAATCTTCGCCTGCCATTTTTACGTTGGACATCGTTACGGCAGACGCCATAGTACCCATTTATTTCAAAAGTATTCATTCCACTTCTACTTCCAACCAAGCCGGAGGTTGAACTTACTTACTTACTTACGCTGGCTCAGCGACCCGAAGTGGATCTCCGACACCAAAAGCCGCCATTGCACCCTATTCTGCGCCACTTGCTGCCAATCGGCTGCCTAAAGGGCTTGCAGGTCTTGTTGGACTTGATCTATCCAGCGATACCTAGGACCGGGTCTTTTTACATACCTAAGTAAAAAGACTAACGTTATAGACTGACACAAAAGCCGGAGATTGTCATTGACTTTATTTATACTGACAGGGATAATCGCCGGTTTGGTGTCTACGTCATACTTAGCTATTAAACTTGTTATTGTAAAGGGCCTCTACGCTTGGCTTTTACTCCACGCACGCCTTCCAAAGGTCCGGCGCTTCTTAGTCCCATGATATGAGACACATACCGTGTTGACAGTAGTACCTACTTAATATAGTGAGTTCACCGTCGCGTTGTTGAATATTGAACTGTTGGAAGGAAGTTTTTTAGAGGTCAAAATACATGTAAAGTTACAGTAAATAAAAAAACAGAGAGCGACATTAAGTTCATCTTGGTTTTAGTCGATTAATTGACCTAAATTAACTGAAATAACAATATATTATATTTGTAACAAAAGCTCTTGAGAAGGTATTATTCATGCAAACGAAACTTAAAGTAAAGAAAACCCTTTGCCCCGGGCTAATTGGGAAAATATTTTACGAACATACCTACCAACAAAAATAAGTAGTTATTTTGTATGTCCATAAAATGTGACATAGGTCAAACGACGAACATTTTTATACGAAAACATAAATTGAACATTATTTTAGCAACCCAAATTAAAACATAAAACATCAAGTTTACGGTCAAAGGTTATTTTAATAAGACATCCATTACGATTTTTATGCGTCTTTTTTAACATAAACTGGTAAAGAAAAGAAAATGGAAAGAAGATGAATTCATTATTATTGCTATTATGGTTGGCTTTTGGGAATTTGATTAATTTCAGGAAAATACTATTATGCATGCCTATAGATACAGTGTAAAATCTTATAGCAATATATGCCTTTATTATTTTTTGAAACTCTTGACCGCTAGGGGGAGCGGTCCCCGTAAATAATCTATTGACAAAAATACATAGCATTTAGACCGCATCGGTCGCGCGATGCGGTCTTCCGATGGCCTAATAGGACAGCACCTTATGCATTGAAAGAGTTATATAATTATACTAGCGACCCGCCCCGGCTTCGCACGGCTATATTATGCATGTATTATACATTAAACCTTCCTCTTGAATCACTCTATCTATTAAAAAAAAACCCCATCAAAATCCGTTGCGTAGTTTTAAAGATTTAAGCAGTCAAAGGGAAATAGGGACAGAAAAAGCGACTTTGTTTTATACTATGTAGTGATTTCACTTGACACAAAATTATACAAGTTTGTAAACAAAACAACCGTTAAATTCTCTTACCTGAACTAACGTAGCGCAAAAGCACTGGAACAAACTTCCAGAGATCATTTACCACAACCTGTCAATAAAGAAGGATCAGAAACGTTTGAGGTGGCCGTATTCTTCTCACGAGTTTTGTGTTACCGAAACTGTAAGTGAAGGCACCTAAAGACTCACAACTTTTGCTTTGATGAAAGTTGTCAAGTGTCCAAAGCGCGAAGTTTGTCTCGTTGATCGATTACCTTGTCGAAGTCAAAAATGAAAAAGAAATCACTTTCCGAGTTTACGGAGGCGTGATTTGGTTACTTTATTAGTACTTTTATGAGCAATAAGAAAACTTAAGAATATTAGGGTTGTTCCCGTCGACTCGAACTACCTAGTAATAAAATTATTATTCACTTTTATAAAACTTTTATGAAAAAGTAACTTGTCATTGCACCGTTATTGTTACATAATTCAACAGTTTTAGCATACTGTTTAAAATTGACTAAGAGGATCTATTTCCGCTATAAACTTTAACTAATTTGCCGGTAACTAAGCCAGTTTCCTGTTTAACCGCCCATTAGAGACAAAAACCCGGGACTTTTTGACAAACTTTCTCATTAAACTGGTAACATTTTATGTTTTTGTTATTCTCAAAAGGCAATTTTGTCATTGCTTAAGTGGTTCCACAAAAGTATGTCACGAAAAATATTAAAAAAAAGGTAGTAAACGTAAAATCTCTAGAGGAATTTAAACTGACAGTTGCTTTCAGAGATAACGAACCATAGAGATAGGTACTCGTAGGTAGCGTACCTAGGTACGTACCTAAGTATAATCTGGATAGAGTTAACTCTGGAAATATGGCGTCTCATACCGACGAGGTGCCTAGTTATTTTGACTGGGCTAGGTTTAATGTTCCATTAAGAACAGTAGGGTAATAAAATAGCAGTCAATTTCAGTTGTGGTCAGAGCAGAATTGAAATATAGTAGAGTTGCATCATACAATTCTCCTAGAAAATAGACAAGAAAAATGTTTTATTCATTGACAGCAATAATAGTTTGAGTTTAAAAAGTTACCTTTCAATAGCTCTAATTGTACAACTCACTAGAGGCGAATTTTTGAATTGTATTAGTAGGTAGGTATGTAATTCCTAACATAACTTTCAAAGCCTGTTAAACTGATAAATTTGTTTTTAAAGCAAAATCTTTATTAAGAACAACACTCTAACAACCAGAACCTCGCCACGACATAATTAACCAAAGTACGTTTAAGTAGGAAATGCAAATGCGTAAACTTTGCAAAAAAATAATATAACTTTAGCAACTTCCAAGCTATCCTTTCTTCTCGGCAACGAATAATAATGGGTTGCAAAGGCCTATAGAGAATACATTTTTAAGTGGCATGAAGTGTAGACGTGCTGGCGACGAAGAAGTAGTTAAGACTTAGCACTCCAGCAGTCTTTCAACCCAATGAGATCCCAGCGCTATCAATAAAGCAATTCGGAATTAGTATAAAATATAACACAACCCATAGCGACCGTTCATGCTGTGTCACTTCTATGAACTTTCTGTGCCATACTCTGTAGGACAAAACTTGCACCAGTTTTTTAAATTCGCTGAAATAACCACGAGCCATCCCTTTTTTGTTTGCCTTTAGTGAATAAACAAAACATCTTTAAATAAATAAATCGTTTATTACACAATACACAAAGAACGTTTACGTCGTCCAGTGGTTGTGACGTGGCCGCTACCACAGTGTATAATACAAACAAGATACAAGCAGTAGAGATTTTAACTTAGTTCTAAGCTCGAACGATGCCTAAAATAATCAAACAATCGCCGCAAACAAACTGCGTCAGGATATTTAAAGTAATACAAGTAGTATGAACCACAAACCAACGGACGCAATCAGTGGTTTTACGAATTGATGAGACTAATATTGTCGGTTTGGAATATTGACGTGATGAAGTCTTATAAATCGATGAACACCGTACTGCACTCATAAAAAGTGTCATGCTAGTGCTAGATACTAGTGAGCTAGAGTATTGACAACGTAACCATGGCAACGTATTATCGTTGCTATGGATACCATCAATGTTCTAACGTTATCACTTAAAATTATCGTCCGTAAACCAACTTTACAGACAACCCTTTATCAATTGACTAGACAATTATACAATTAATACAAGAACGATTGCTTTATTCTATACTTAATATTATGAAGCTGAAGAGTTTGTTTGTTTGAACGCGCTAATCTCAGGAACTACTTGTTCGAATTTAAAAAATATTTTTGTGTTGGATAGTCCATTTGTCGAGGATGGCTACTTTTTATTTTGATATTCCCACGGGATCGGGAGTTGCGCGGGTGAAACCGCGGGCCACAGCTACTCAATTATAAATTGACACGCATACATTTTGTCGTGTTATGTAATGGCGAAAAAAAAAATTGTAATGAATTAAATTCAAAATTAAAAGATAAAACACTGCTAAAGTCACCTAATAAATATTAATTGACCCACTGGGAAGTCCAAAACAAATATTCTGTGCCAGCACCCCTTGAATGAATTAGCTGGCTTAGCTCATGCAATTTTAAATCTCGACGCCCCAAGTTAAGCTATTGTTTTGAAGTTGAAATTTACAACCATTGTGTGTTCTTTTCACAGACGTCCCACCTTACAGGGATATTTAAAATAAAAATCTACGTAAACAAAAATATGTTTATTTTTATAAAAATGTTGAAAATTAGCTGAAAAAATCCCGAAATAGAGCTTTTGTTCAGCAAATTTTCGTACAACAATAATGTCTTGAAATGCACGCGTGATGCAGTAGATGGGCATTTCTCATTGAGGCCCAAATTTGATGGTCACACGGGTATATATCCTAAACCGTATAAGTTACAAACATGATATGTGATTTAGAGGATAAAGTAATTATTAAGCTACAAAACAAATAAAGCTTACCATAATAGGAGCATAGAAACATATTAAAAATCAACACAAACGGTCATTATCATCGTGTCACACTTCTCATTGCAGTTAAACATTTGCTTACTATTTCACCTAATTTAAGTGCATTTGTATGTTACATATACCAAAGCCATCGTAATGAATTACACTTCACCCACAATAGTTTAAAAAAAATGTGTTTGACGTTATTTTTAATTTAAAACTCAATATGTGTCAGTCACACGATATTGGTCACTTGAGATTTGCGTAGTAACACAGGCTTGCTGTGGAACACAACAGTAGCAAAGCATCACTGAGTTTGATTTGGTCGAACGTCGGTCGTGTTCCAGCATTACAGTAGTCAGACATACTGCTAGGGTTCCATGGGAAAAAGATATTGGTAAGTTTGTATTTTGTCCTAGTTATACTGATCAGTTGCGTGGACAACATTATTATGCATTGTATTTGAGCAATTATAATGAAGGCTAGCTTATCGAAACCGCAAATTGTTAGAGATATTTATGTAGTATTATATTTACACCTACGTTTTCAAGAAATTAATAAAAAAGTAACAATTTCGTCATTTTCGTGGCATCATTTTCGTGGTATTTTGTCCATGAAAATGATTTTAGGCCACGAAAATGATTTTTTCGCATAATGTCAAAGGGAGTTAGGTGCATTTATGTACTGGTTCAGTCTGAACTCAGTTCAGTGATCTAATTACGATTGTAAAAAAATTGGTAAATAGTCTGGGACCATAACTGTAATTGGCCGATAGACCAGATTACGATTGTAGGAAAGATTTTTTTATCACAGTTGCTCATAAAGTGGATCTTATTACACGGCTTTGAGGCTCATAATTCAACGTATTATGCACGCGTGCGTTTTACATTGCCAACTAGTGCTATAAAGTTATCCCGATAAGTTAAATACGTATCTTACTGCTAATTACATGTTAGGTAAGTAGATGAAACATTCTTAATTTATCTGGGTTATACTGTTTCGATGTATAAAAAAGGTAGGTACGAACAAAGAGTTTTTAAGCTAGCAAAAATGGTTGTCTCTAATGCCGGTTTATGAACGAACATTTTACGTTATAACGTCTTAAAAAACGATTAAAAATGGAGTTTTGTTTTTTTTGTTTTTTCTTTACTTTAATTTTTTTTCCGTACCATTGTATTCTGTTTTTAACCTCCGACGCAAAAACAAACGGAAAAAAACCCTAAATTATTGTATGTCAGACGGGGCTGTATAGGTTAAAAGTCTTGTGCCTGCCCTTTCGGGAGTATAATTATTAAAAAAAATATTGCCCAAAAAAAATAGTAAACATAGACTAGACTTATCACAAATATTTTGTTAATTATTATTTTCTTTTCAAGTCGTTTCTTTTATTCGCAACTGTGATAAAAAACGTCGTCGTACGATATACGTGTGGATATTGATCATACTATCTCGGCTTTAGACGAAATAAACTGTCGTCTGTGATATGACAATTAAAGTGAGTACCTAAATTACGCATAGTTGTAATAAAATATTTTTAGTTACTTACTATTTGATCGTTTTAGATTTTAATAATAATAATATTCGAAGAATGATCGAATTATATAGGACGGATTTGGCAATCTTCGCTTATAATTATTGAAACGTGTAGAACCTGTATGTTTACTTATGTAAATAAGATGAAGTGGTGATTTCAAGAAAATTTAGTAGTAGACAATATTAATAAATAATGGTTGTAAAGTTACTGAATCAGTTTCGTGGATCATGGCGTCAGTTGCGTGGGATCTCGAAATTAAAAACACTGTATCTTCCGAACGAGACCCTCGATTGGATTCATTTATTAACGAATTTAGTCGTGTTATCAAGCCCTCTTAGTTGCTTTCCAAAAATAGTTCAAATAATGGAGAATTCAAATTGTCCATGAAAATGACGATGAGAATCTTGAAAATGAGAAATAGCCAGATATAGATATCGCACCTACACGGTAGATAAGTGTTCCCGAACTTAATTAAGTCTCACCGGGGAGGTGCAAAATTTTGGAAATGTGTTTTATAATAATAAATATTGCAGGACAATCCACACATCGCCATCTAGCCCCAAGCTAAGTAACTAGACTTGTGTTATGGGTGCTAGACAACGGATATACTACCTATATACTTTTCTTTTGTAAATATATACTTATAACATATAGAAACAACCAGACCACAGACAATTATCTAAGCATAAATACATGTCTGAGGCGGGAATCGAACCCGCGACCCTGTGTTTGGCAGTCCGGCATGGTGACCATTGTGCCAACTGGTTTGTGGGTCGTTTTCCTTGAATTTTTTTAAGAACCAAGCCTAGTGATCAAATAAAATGATTTAAATGTCGAAAAGGCTAAAAATAAAAACTATTATCCAGTCACTCAATGTCCTTGAGTTTATTTGACTGAGAGTCCGAAAATAAGCTCAAAATATCCAATATCCGACAAAAGCGTTCAAGTGATTAGTGAAATAAGATCTTTTTAATATAAGCGTCACTTCGTGTAGGTGTAGCTTATGGGAATGTTGGGATAAAAAGTAGATTTTGTTTATCCAGGACTCCAGCTATTTGTATACCAAGTCTCATTGCAACCAATTTAATAGTTTTTACGTGAAGAGTTGACAAACTGATACAAATTCTAAGTATTTACATACATATTTTAGCGGTCAAAGTACGTAGCATTTCTTAGACCTAGACTTTATAATCAGCGGATAGCTCGCTGGCCAAAAAAACAGTATTATTTTTAAGAACACCTATGAATATAAGAATATAAATAAGACTTTTTATAACACCTACCTGTATTCTATTCTAACACCTACTTTTATATTTATATTTGAATTGGACAATTTAAATTATTTGTTCATCAAAAAATTTGCAATCTACTAGGTATCAGCTAAAGTAACGAGTATCTCAGAAAGATCCACATTTGTAACTTTACTCTTCGTACGTAAACAAAGGTACCATATTCAAAAGTTTGAAAATAAATTGTAATTACATTATTTATATACTTATTTTATTCTACTGAGTGGGTAGGCGTCCGTCCATGCACGTGTCATTCAAATCCCATTCCAATCAAAAACTTCGCCCAACAAAATGAAATGGAAATCGTGACGTGACAATTAACGATTTCGGCTAGAATCCTATTCCCCGAGGTAATCTCTAACATCCTTTACACGATATGTTTAATTAAGCCAGAACTTTTACACTTAATGATTCAATTATATCCGGTACGGTAGCCTTTCCGTAAAGGTAAAACTTAAAAGGGTTAGAGTCGTTCTATATTCTACGTAAAAACCAATAAATGTTGGCACGTGTAAACGAGTTTCACACGAGCTCTTTGTCGGGAAAGTAAGAAAATACTTGAATTGAGACGATGAACTAATTGGGTACTTAGAGCTCTCGCGTGCTACGACTAGTCTGCGGCTGATAGTTCGCCGACAGACGAGTAGGTGGTCGTTTCGCCCGCAAGAAGCAATGTAGGCAATCGTTCACATGTTTATCGGCAACTTCGTACTGTTGTGCACAGCTGTGGTAGCACATTTAAGCTAATTATGTATAGTTAAGATAGGATAGTTATCAATAAACAGAGATTTATTTTGTGTTTCTTTGAACCCTAATTATGTACGTAGTATAAGTAATTAAGTAGGGTGCTCTCTTTAAGGTAAAGCAGCGTAGTACATAAGCTCAAGTCACTGCGATACAAAAGATGATTGTGACGTCATGGTGCTTACCTTTAGGTGCTTTAGGTAAAGCAACGTGGTACTTTAGGTTTAAGCAGAGAATTGTATAAAAGTAGGACATTTTTGAAATAAAAGTTACGAACCCTCAGAGAGACTATTCATTTCGCAACCTAACGTTAGAGGAGCAACACGCACAAAGTACGATAGATAGTCTGTAATCTATATAGACTCTAAAACATCTCTATAAGGAATTTCATAAATCTCAATAAACACGAGTAATCTAAAACCACCGCTTTAGCCTCCACGATCTATTCCCTGAATTATTTATTGATCACCAATGCGTGTCTCTCCAATATAAACCTCAAAGGTGTTCGTAGAATAGTCGAAAATATGTGTTGTTTATTACAACCTTCTACTGACAGACAGAGATAAGGACCTTACGTTAATTATTGCGTAGGTTCGCTCGTATGGATGGACATTCCACCTACAGATAGAAATATTCATTTTATTAAGACTGGAGACTAGTGATAGGACAATAATATAGCTTTATTTGTAGTAGTCAGTAGTTGATATGTCACAGTTAGAGTTTGAAGCACAGTAACACCACCAAGTGTTAACTAGGTATTAGAACTATTGCATTCGTAGTTCTAATCTAATCTCATTATCGTATGGCTTTCTGAAGTACCATTTAAAGAACGTAGATAAGACTACAACCTAATAGCTTGATAATTAACATTGCTCTTACAGTGAAGGATAACATCATGATGAAACCCACGGCTAACTTGGCTCCTGTTGTATAACGTGTTCTTTCCTCTGGAGGTGGTCGATTTAGCTGAGAGGGTGGTATAGGTTCTGGGCAAGCCTACTCCATCTAATGCATGGTCAAGGGACTACAGCGCAGCGCCCTGAATAAAGCATAGATTAAAGTTGCTGACGCTGTATAAATCATCTAGATTAGATGGCTATTTACCCAGAAAAGTAGATTACGTTACAGGTTAGGTTAGGTTAGACCTAAACTCAGACAGAAGTTGTCTTAGCGGTATCTTTAGACATCGTGAGGATCGAGAGGAGAGTCTCATGTCACTCCCGTAGGACAGGTCGTAGAAAGCCATATCGTAATGACCTGACGCCTCCATAACAGGGCCCATAGGCGGCAGACTCGGGGGGGTCTGTTACAGTGGTGGTTACAGTTACGTGGTTCCCGCGCACCTCCTGAGGATGTATGGTGCTTCACCTTCGCATGAAGGCAGGGTCTTTCTGAGACCAGCGCTGTTAGGGCCGTAGAATAATGCTCACACCTCCCTGCGTCCCCAACATCAAAGCGCGAGAGGACCGGTGTAGTTTTAGTGGGTAAACCCCTGGCTGCCCACCATCTTAAGCCAGGGGGAGCCCCACACATCCCCGCTGCTGCTCCCCAGGATAGCGGGACGGTGCATAAGGCTGCATTTCTCCACCTATATAAAAAGATAGCTACCCACACACATAAACCTCGACTCGGTGTACAAACGTACTTATGACTTTAACCTTAGCAGATATAATATTAACATAGGCGGGCGTTTGACCGCCATCGTACCCAATAAGCTTATTTACAGCTTATTACGTGAACGTTAACCGTCCTTCTAGCCAGAGGGAGGTAAATACAAAACGCCTCAGCTACTAATAGTAATGGAATGTTTGATCGCTCACTGAAGGTGAAGAAACTGAAGTTAAAAAAATGTTATTACTTACCTATTTTGTGTAGGCAAAAGAAAAACATAAAAGTTCTTAGCAAAGTCATATTTCAGGAATAGTAATTTTTAACATAGTTTTCATAAGTTTATTATTTAACAGTGGACGTAGTCAGAAAGAATTGACGTTTTGTTGATTGAGTGACTGGAAATTATTTACTTCCTTAAAACCAACACAACAGTGGACGTAGTCAGAAAGAATTGACGTTTTGTTGATTGAGTGACTGGAAATTATTTACTTCCTTAAAACCAACACGTGAACAAAGTCGCGGGCAACAGCCGAATAAAATTAACTCTCTAAAAACCAACAAAGTAGTTAAAAAAGCGCCTACATACAGACAGGTGGAAACAAGGAAAACGCTTTACGAAAAGGGGTGAAGTTTCTTAGCAAAGTAAGTGTGAGTAAAACAAGGAAAATCGTTAATTTATTTATAAATCCTTTTTAAAAACACCTCTATTTAGTACTTTGACCAGAACTAGTTAATATGCGGTTCATTAACCACTCTCAAATATTTTGTATCTTAATTAATTTATTGTGTTGATTAAACTTTTTGTTTTAATTTTACCCTTGAGGTTTTGAAGTTTAAATTGAATCTTTTAAACCAGATTCCAAATATATATGGTTACTTAAAAAATGAACAATAGACCAAGATCCCACCTCCCACCGAACTTTCGTGGTTTTATAAAAGCTGAGAATTTCTCAGCGCATGCCCCCAACACATTTATGAATGATGTGCAATTATGTTTCAGACCATAGTGGCTTGGAGAGTTATTATTAAAGCTAAAAATCGAACCTGTCAATTTTGCGAAAAAGTAATTGCCTAGTTCACGAGTGCGCTCGGCCTTTGTTTGTGTGGGTGACCAATCTGTATAATATGTGTCGCTCGCTACTGACCGCTCGCTCTTTCTCTCCTCCCTCTTTCGGGGACACACACTAACGAATATGTATATTTACTGTATATTTACGATTACAACTACAAACAAAGGCCGAACGCACTCGTGAATTTCAAGAACTTGTATATTTTTGTACAAATCTATAGAGTTGCTAATAGCGATTAATTCCTGGAAACACACATAAGACGGCGATTTTAACGCTCTCTTACAAAATTTAGAATTTATAAAACCCCCGACTTTTATTCATTATCCCCCATTACTTTTGAACGGCTGAACCGATTTTGATAAACCGTAGCTAAGAACACTCCCGACTAATTAACCTTTCAAATAAAAGAAACAAAATTAAAATCGGTTTAGCCGTTCGGGAGCTACGATGCCACAGACAGACAGACACACACACACACACAGACACGTCAAACTTATAACACCCCGTCGTTTTTGCGTCGGGGGTTAAATTTTTTTTAAACTTCTATTGAATGTAAGTATCAATCAAATATTGTTGAAATATAGTAGGTATCTACTCATTTAACACTACCTTAAAAATTATTTTTTATAGAAAATAAATCTATCAATATCGATGCAATGATAACGTATTGCGCAATCCAGGTTTTGGAGACATTGATAGATGAACATTGCCAACCACCAACACCGCAGTGCACTGGCTATCACTGAAATCCAGCAAATCGACGGTGGGTGAAATATCGAATCCAAAATACTTACTTTATCTAAGATTTCGACTCGGTTCCTTAATGTTTTCTAAAGTATTCTCGTCATTTGTTAACATATAGAAAGAAGGAAAGAGACATTGATTCAGAACCAGCTTCTATCATAGAAAATAAGTATAGGTATAGATGAATAAAATCATCCAGGAAAACTGATGATCTTGAGGAGAGGGTTTTATTGACGAAAGATTCGGTAAAACGTCGTGAACTAGGAAGGAGAGATAAATAATAAAATTACAAGGACAGTAAAATATACGAAAAATACATAATTTTAGAAATAAATAAAAAAATATTAATATTCGATGATTATTTTGTAAAAAAAAACGTAAGTAAATAATGTACATTTGCTCTACCAGATTTGGGTGATGTCACTTTGAAGTTCATAATTTCATGAAAAACCACAAACTTTACAGTGGAAGAGGCAAAACCCAATTTAAATGGGACCCTTTTAATTTTAAGTTCATTAAATAATTTACTTGTACTTTAAGTACCTATCTAAGTAATTTAATATGGGTAAAGCATTCTGCAACTGAAAGAGCTATTAATAATGCGTCCCTTTATATGAACTAGAACTATAAAGATGACCCCTTTTTCATTACGTACTAAAATTACGTCACAAACTGACGCTCAACTAGGTACTAGTAAATTAAACATCAGTTGAGTGATACCTATTAACTATAGCAATGGTATTAACAAGTTTATGTCGCTTTTGACCTTGAACTAAATAGACCTGAGTCTCAATACGCCTTTTGTTTGGTCTTGGCTAGTGTACTATTCCCTAATAACGTATCCACCCTGGTAGAAAGGACTAGGTAGGGATAGGTGACAAAATATAAAAGTTACACTATTACGAACCGATTTCTTGATAACAATAATCATTACCTAGTACTGTCAGTAACAAAAAAATATTTATTATTGTGGAGGGAAAAGGGAAGCATACATAATGGTCTAGGCATAATGCGATTTAGCCTTACTAAGTTTGAAAAATACAGAGACTAAACATTTGAAACGACTGACAGCACCACTTCTTTTGATTCCCGTTCTCGGGACCCTTTCTGTAGATAAGTTTCTTCATCTTTATTAATCTTACCCTTGTTTATTTTGACAAAAGCGCACCTTTGTTGAGGTTTAATTTGTTAGAATATTTAGTTAAAACTAGCTGCGCCCCGCGGTTTCACCCGCGTAAGTCCGATGTTTCTCACCGTTTAAACCTTCCCTGGACTACGACAAACACAACAAAAAAAGAATTGGCCAAATTGGTCCAGCCATTCTCGAGTTTTAGCGAGACTAACGAACAGCAATTGATTTTTATATATATAGATAGATTACGTCAGGACTATTCAAAAAAATATAAACAGCATCTCGTATTTTAGAAACAAAGATGTATTTAGTAGAACACCGTATCTGCTGCTAAAATGTGTAGAACACCTACTTACTTATTAAAATAAACCATTTATCCATTTTAGTAGAACTAAGTTTCAAAATAGACATTATCAAAAGTGGTTTCCTTGACTTTTTTAAAACTAGATTAAGTTAGACCAATGTGTCTTACAAAAAATATCATATTTACTAAACGTATTTTTCATTTTATTCGTTCAAAAACAACACATAACCACGGACAGGAGTACCAAAACCAAACAATAAAATAATAATATGTTATTTTCATGGTTGGTTTTCATTAGACATCGTACTATAAATTAGTTTGATATTTTAAACCCATAATAGGTACCTGTCTATATCTTTGATTGAAACAATATTTTAATCCACTGTGAAATAGTGTTAATTTTCATAATCTATTGTTTTCATCATTTAATTCCAGATAAATATAGTAGATTAGTTAATTCTACTTATCTCTGTGTTTTTTTTAAATCTTTTTGGAAATTGACATTGAATGATCATCGAATGATGATAAGGTTATATTTATACCAACATATATACCTACTTTTTTAATTATCTAAGGTAATTCACATGCCTAAAAATGCGAAAATTAAAAAAAAAAGATAAGGTAAAAATATTTACATATCCTGGGCATTTATCAAATAAAATAAAATTATAAATATCATCTCTATACCAGTCAAGGAATACTCAGAATAATGTGTTTTTTTAATGAATGCTACAATATACGTTATTTTAATTAACGAAGCAAGAATCTAGATTTTTTATATTTAAGGTCTAAATCGTGTCGTACGTACGGTCGGAGTCAGAATTGTAAACCTACCGTAGAGTTCCAAAACTGCTTTTATTATAATATTTTCAACTCAAGCAAGATTCTAAGGTCTTGCTCGAGTTCAAGTTTATATAAGTAGTCTTTCAACTCATGAATTTATTGGAAAGGTAAATATTTTTGGAAAAAAAAAACATTCCAATAATAGTAATAGTAACATGAGTTTATTCGTACAAATTCCGATCCGTTTCGGCGGTAGTTCTGCGAAATTTATTCATTATTGTGTGCCTCTTAATTTAAATTTTCGATATCAATAATTTTGGACTCCGGCGGGATTTCCGAGGTTTCATCGTTCATGCTCATTAGTAAAAAGCAACAATTACCGGCGCGGGCGCGGTTAATATTGATAAATATTATTTTATCAAAATCATTCATTTTAAATAACCCAATATATTAAAGGGAAAACTAAATTGGGTACTACGCTGGTAATTCTACATTTATATAAACAGACTTTGGTACTTATTAAAACAATAGGTAAAAGTTATTATTAAACTTTTAAAAATAATTTGCCCTTATCATAATCATATTACATAACTAAATAATATGTTGCATCTAAGGGTGCAAATAATGGTGACGGTTGAGCAAATAATCATCCCACATTCATGATATATATGATTGTGGCCATAGTTGTTTTTATTAACCGACTTCAAAAAAAGGAGGAGGTTCTCAATTCGGTTGTATGTATGTTTTTCTAGACCCAGTTACCAAGCTAATAGTCACTATCACTACATAGTACGTGTCCCCTGGGTGGTGCTAAACGAGCTTCGAAATTACAAAGGCATTCATGCAGTCAACATCATGAAAATAACACAAAAGCACACGAGTCACTACATAGTATAAAACAAAGTCGCTTTCTCTGTCCCCATGTCCCTATATCCCTATGTATGCTTAAATCTTTAAAACTACGCAACGGATTTTGATGCGGTTTTTTTACTAGATAGAGTGATTCAATAGGAAGGTTTATATGTATAATACATGCATAATATAGCGGGGCGGGTCGCTAGTATTAAATAATTCATATTTAATGTTTTGCTTCAAAAACAGTCACCCGGTGAGGTAAAAATATTGTCGCCAACGAACTATGTTATCCAAACAAACCACAAAACTACTTTTACGTACGACAATGAATAAGTGCATCGCTTTTGATAAACTTTTAACGATTTATGATGCGTTCAGAGTTTTCAATTGTTGTTCGATTCTACCCATGGCGACCTGGTGAACTGATGCAATTTAAGTTTGTAAGGTATAAAAAAAGAAATAATTGAGTCAAAAATAGTTTATTGAAGATATAAATTCATGACATTTTCAAACAGCTAAAACGCATTTACGTTATAATGAACTATGATAAAGTCACGGATTTATGTATTCCGCGTAGAATGGTTGACAAAATTTAAGTATTTCAAGAACTGAAGTAAAAGGTGTAACTAATCGTCGGCCCATATCGTCATTGTAAGTTAGAAAGGAAAAGATGATCCTGTAGTAACGTGATAAATTCCAGATCTGCAAATGAAAATAATGTTTAAATGCTAAACGAAGAAAGTTAAAATTCAAAGTAAAAATTTACAACGTTTATACTAAATAGGTTACACATTATTTAAGAAAAGGTGTTATCATGCAAAAGTATCAAGTTTAAATCATTCCAGGGGAAAATGCACCTTTCTTTAATGTCTATCATAATCTTTGTAGTATACGAAGAAGTTAAATTAATTACGTGTATGTTAACTCACCCGCTCTTGTTGATAACAGCATTGCCCATGCTCAAAGATCCTCCAGTGCATGAGCCACTATTAGCTTGCGAAACATTTGAGCATTGTCTGCCTGAGAATCGGTTATTAGTGATGGTAGACGCAAAAAGTTCCGTCGCTCTTCCATGGGAACAAGAAGAGTTAAGTACACCGCATCCTGGCTGACTTTGCCCACCGTTAGGGAAAAAGTCCGCATGTGCAATTGGGGAACCAATACCGAGAATAACGCCTTCAGTGTGAATGGCTTCAACGTATCTTCCAGAATTAGTGCTCAAACGATTGTTATTTGAGTGCCAACCAGGGCCCGCTGGATCCAGACCTGAAGTTAAATACTCGTTAAGACTTACGGAAATACTATTATAACAAAAAGTTCTAGCATCTGTATGTGATCAATATAACTAACCTGTGACACGTCCGACGGTAGCGCCAGTGTTTCTACCAGCTACACCTACAATATGAGCGCCCAAACTAAATCCAACTAGATGTACGTTATTAAAGTTTCCTCCAGAACTGGATCTGAATACCCATGCAAGGAATTGGCCCAAATGTTGTCCTACGCTAGGGGCTCCAGAAGCTGCATTCGTGTAGCTAGAACTTGCTAGGGCCGACCAGTCGACTACGATTACATTGCCAGTGTGCACTCTCAGAAAGTGATCCCTGATTAGTGGATTCATGGGAGAGTTCCCATTGTTGTTCCAACCATGAACGATAACCATTGTAGGACGGGAGGCAACGAAGTTCGAATTCTGAAGACTGTTGAGGTTTCCGTTGACTATGGTTTGAGCATTTGTAGGGTTTGAACTGCAGAGAAAAATAATTATTAGTATTGTCGCTCAATACAGCATAACTACCATCTTGCAACTAGCATTTTGACGACCCAGTTGGCACAATGGTTACCATGCCGGACTGCCAAACACAGGGTTGCGGGTTCGATTCCTGCCTCAGACAAGTATTTATGCTTAGATATTTGTCTGTGGTCTGGTTGTTTCTATGTATTATAAGTATATATTTACAAAAAAAAAAGTATTTAAAAAGTATATACGTTGTCTAGCACCCATAACACAAGTCTAGTTACTTAGCTTGGGGGTAGATGGCGATGTGTGGAATGTCCTGCAATATTTATTTATTTATATTTATTTATTTATCTATGTCTCAACTTAAATCTGTAAACTTACTTGGTGAAAAGTCGGTACTGGTTGTTAGCACCATTTCGGGCAACAAACTCTTCATCGACAGGTTCCTCGAGGTCCACAAGCAAGGGTTCTTCTTGACCATCGATGTTCATCCACACAAAACGACTCTTTCCTTCAACATAATGACTGTTGTCTTTGGGAGGGAGTTCTTCTTGTGGGATTACATTTCCAGCGGTCACTGTCAAAGCAAAATACTAATACTTAATACCGTTTTTTACACTCACTGGAACTTTATCGAAAGTTATCAATTCTTTTCAGTTACGTTCTACATTTCTTCTATTTTTTAACCTAATCTGGAACTCTAATAATATATTTTAATTAAATTATATATAATTAATTAACTTACAGGCAACAAGGCCAGCAATCACTACTAGCAGCTTCATGTTGCAACTCTTGAAAAATATTTACTTACTTATCAGAATTTATACTGTCATTTTATCAATTTAAGCGTCTTAATCTTGCACGTAATGTAATTAATAGGTAGATTACAGTATCTACAAAATATATTAATTTAGATAAATAGTTTAAATATATTTTTGGTTGGATTAAAACATATTTTTTGATCGGTAGGTATTAGGTTTAATTACCTACAAATGTGGCGCTATCACCCGAACCACATGTTTTGTAATCAGCCAATAGGATTTAGTTATTGAGACACGCGAAACAGAGCTGTGCCTGCTAGAACCAATAAGATTTAATTTCAACTTAATCAAAAGTTTATGATATTTTATGATATTTTCCATCTCTTGAGACATCTATTCAGGCACAGCCATAACCACCCATAACTTCGGTCTGCAAACGAAGAAAAAAAACCTTATTCAGCAGACCAGTGGAATTCAATTCTCAAAATTCGATATAAAATTAATAATTCTTTACAAAATTTTGTGATTTGCCTAGTAATAATAATTATACTAATGTTTTAAATTCTGAGGATAGAGAAGTACATTGTTTTAGTTCCATTCATAATCCTTAATACGATGATTGATGTTATTCATCCACATTATATAGATTATAATCAGTTAAATTGCAATGTAAGTAAACAGAAAAACAAAATGATGATGATAGCATAGGTTGATAGTGACGCAGTCTTTATTAGGTAAGTACCTACTTCCTACGTATCGATTAAAACAAAAACTGGTTTTTCAACAATTTTACTCAATGAAACTGAAATTTGATTGAAACCTACTTCAACTATGCCATGCCTATTGAGTAAATTGTGCAAAATATTACTATGAGTATGATTACTAATAAGCATTAGATAACTTTGGTCTGTCTTGATTATCTAGATAATTCGGTAAGCCATGTGATAATTTAATCATTTAGAAATGATAAAAAGTCAATGAGATTACAGATTGTGATGGCTTGCCTTTCTTTCACGTTTTGTACACTAATCTATAAAATATTCTACACGAGTGATTTCACAGATTCATACAAGCATGTAATATTTTATGACAAAACCCAATAAGCATTCATTGAAATAAAAATAAATACGCGATACAGGGACCATGAACCGTTTCCTTTTTTATCTTACTATAATTTTCCTTATGTGTAGAATATTTCACGATTTTTAGCAAGTGTACCCGTTTCATAATTAAACGATTTTTTTACCCATTGGGTGGCAAAGCCATTGCGCTAACAGCGTCTATTCTATTTGGGTGGCGATATTGAACCCAGCCTCTCGATTCGACCAGTAATTTTTCATCATAGGTACGTGTTCAGAAAATGATATGTTCTACTCCAATTGCTTTCAAAAGTACCATATTCTAACCGATACGTCGGGCAGTAAATATGTTACTGTAACAGTATACATTGTTTATAAAAAAGAAATATTTTCCAACCCCTAAACAGTACTTGAAAATAAAATTTGAGGCCCGACTTTGTAAGATCAAAAGGCAACAATTACGCCAATCACTGTGACACCACAAAATTGAGTTAACTGTTACCATATTCGAAACACTCGGTAAACAATATCTCCTTTGGATTCTGTAGCACAAAGTGTACCTACCATTATCTTATTTTCCTACACTTTTTTCTCTCGAAATTAATGATAAGTAATTTAGATTCTGGGGTTAAGTTCCATCGTTATACTTATCCGGTATAGCGCATTTGTTCGCGATTTATCGGCTTCAGTTCCACTTGAGCCTCCACCCTTTTACCGATTGACACGTATAGGTATCTTTCCTCTGCGTTATTACCCCAATATCCCCTTTCAACCCTTGGGACGCCACAGTTATTTTACTCGATACCTCAAAGATTTGTTTGATCAACATTAGTTAAGGTGTAAATGAATCACGTGGCAGTGGTGCATACTAATCACGATATATTTTAATTGAAATAAAAATAGATAAAAGCAGAACCTCAAAGTAGAAGCCAATCGCAAAGTAAGTTGTATCGTAATTAATATGGGTACGGTCGGCTGCATAATTGCAGCCTCCCGTAGAGTTCGAAAATTACTATTATTGGAATGTTTTCATTCTGGTAATTATTGTTTAATAAATTGATGAGTTAGAAGACTTTAAAACTTCAACTAAAGCAGGTGTCTAGAATCTGGCTTGTGTTGAAAACATTCATAAAACAGCCGTTTTGGAGCTCTACGGTGGGTCTGCAATTATGCAGCCGACCGTACAATAAAGTAATGTAAAAATGATCAATAAAAAAAGCTTGAAGTAAATCAACTTATACAATATGTAATATGTACGTCGATCCTAACCTACTCGTGACGGTAAAAGGGGGATTTAAGCTGCTATTTTAATACATGGAAAAGATTAGGCCACGGCTCCACAGAATAGCTCATATTTTTATGTTCTCGGTCGTGAATCGGAGCATCGTCCATACGTTAATAATATGGATATTCAATAAAAAGTCACCCGCCGGGAACAGATGTGGGTGCCATACTCATAAAGTCAGCCCAAAAGGGAGCTTTACGACTACACACAGTAATTGATTCCCGTTGTTATTGTTATTCCGATACCTGTACCAGTGCACACGTAGCTTACAGTGATATTTAAAGGTTAATTCTTATTGTATAATACCGCATCTAAAAAATTAAAAACGTAACAGACAAAAATATTTATACTTATCTCCCAACGATTATGTGAGGAACTAAGTTTTTTTGTTTATTGAAATAAACTAATTAAGTATTTATATTTATTTATTTAACAGACTCGGCGACGAATTGTTGATGAAGTACAAAGTCTCAAGCATTCCTGTAATAGAGAAGGCACCTTCTTGAGTGGAACTGCAGTAACTACAAAAGATTCTAATATTAAACTACAGGGTTATTTTTACAATACTAGAAATGCGATATTTACAATGTTTTTAGTTTATATTTTCTGAAGCTGGGATTTGGATGACGTTACAAGCATTATAACGAGTCTCTACAAGTCTACACAAAATAAAAACAAAAACATGATAAAAATTCCGTGTAAAATATTTTAGTACAAAAGAATCGTCCTTGAAAAGGGCTTAAAGATAATAAACAACGAATTTTCAGATAAAACTGAAGTTTTTTTTATATAAAAACAGTTTTTAATGTTAATATTAATTAAAGGGTGCCAACCTGCCAACTACATAGAGCTCTTATAATTATAAGAAAAGAAAAGCTTAGTTTATTATTTGGTAACCTTCAACTTGTCACTTAAAAATCTACGTAGGTAAGTAACATTACTGAAGTTATATTACCACTATGTCTGCTTACATGTCCGTCTTTCCAACTTGATAAGGGTTCACTCAAACCTTGTAAACTCATATCCTAGGAAATATTTCATAATAATCTATTACATGGTTCAAATATAAACGTTATTCTGTATCATGTCATGTTGACATTTATGAAGTCAACAGACAGAATGAAATTGTAAAGTAAATACCTTATGAAATATTTCGTATAATATACAAAGGGGAAGATACACATCGTAATTTAGTTTTTAAAACGATTTAATATGATTTCATGTAAATGATTTCTGATGAATAAAGAAATTTTGACTTTGTTAATATTTTTTATTTTTCTATTATAACTTTTAATTTGATAAATTATCCCTGTCGATTAATTTGCAAAAAATAAAACCAACCCCACAATTTATATTTTAGGTTCCTACTAACTGCCCTTACTTACCTATGTATTTGGTAGGTATTTATTATAATCGATGTAAGAGATCACTGAGGTAGAGATTACATTAGAGATCTTCTTTTGTGTACCCAACTACGATAGGGTCTTCATTGTTTGTGGATATAATAATATCCACATACACGAATTAAAAGAACTTATCGCATTCGAATAAAAAGGTTAAATGTTCTAAAAACCGAACTTTTTTGTAAATAGATGTGCTGTTTTTTTTGACGTGATAACATCTAATAAATTGATGGAACAACTGCATTCACAAAAAAGTGTCACAGTAATATTGTGTGACGTCATGCGTCATGGTAATATGACCATGACGCGTCATGGTAACTTAGGAAACAGAGTATTTAAAAATAATATCGCTCACCTGGGCTTGTGTTATGGTGATGAGTGACGCATAAATAGAAGACTTATATAAAGAAAAAAAAGTACATTAAAAGGAAAAACAAAAAAAAACTCGATTTTCGATATTTCGAGATTATCGTTTTCTTATGACGTTATCACGTAAAATTATCGTCCGTAAACCGACTTTCAGACAACCATTTTTTTTTTCAAATTGTACTTATTATTTATACAGTAATACTGTGGTAATACGACGGAAATCCTTACTTTAAGTACAAAACTGAACGTTACGTATCCTTACAGTGACAATTATCTCTCTACATTCGAAATAAGATCATCATGATGTCACCACTTCGACTCTCATAATCGTATTAATATCGCAACCTATAAACGACACTCCGCACAAAGAGTCTCCTAGATAAGAACGTATAAGAACCACTTCAGTAGGATTTTAGCGTTATCGGCTGACTTTTAAGGTTCATAAATAGTTGAAGAAGTCCCGTAGTCGGTAGCTCGAGTGTTACATAGGAAGCTATCTTTTCTTTTCATTGCCTTTTGAGTAGGAGTATCAAGATCTTTTAGTTATTCAAAATATAAAGTTTTCTGAGAAGTATATAGGTATTAGCGACACATCTCGCGGCGCGTCGGGCGAACACCCGACTGCGACGCAGAAGGTTGCGGGTTCGATTCCCGCCGGGAACAAGTATTTATGCTGACCATAAATTCTTGTTTCTGGTTCTGGGTGTTTCCTATATGTATAATATGTATATATTTACAAAAAAAAAAAAAGTATATAAGTAGTTTATCCGTTATCTGGCACCCATAACACAAGCATTAAGTTGCTTAGCTTGGGGCTGGATGGCGATGTGTAATATGTCCTGAAATATTTATTTATTTATTTATTTATCTTTACTTATACAGGAAAAGTATTTTTGTAGTGCATATTTTTTTTCTGTTGAATAAATGTACATTTACGCAGTGGAGTACACTTACGCAAAAAAATAAATAAAAAAAAAACCAAAACTTAATGTGAAAAACATCCTGCAATTTCTAAATTATTGGGTATCTCAGTATTGATACACACAGTGACACGTAGGTACCTACCTTCATTTAGAGCGCGCTATTAAACTCGCTGGCGCTAGTATTGTGTCCATGGACTTCGTCGTTTTGTTAGAAACACTTAAATGGTTATAGCTTTGAGAGTTTTTGAGTTAGCTCCAAAATAAAATAAACAATATTTTTTATTTTAATGTGCTTAAAACATACCGAAATTTGTGCACTACAAAAATACTTTTCCTGTATTATAAAGCTCAAGAGTTTGTTTGTTTTTATGTTTGTTTGAATGCTAATCTCAGGAACTACTGGTTCGAATTTGAAAATTCTTTTTGAGTTGGATAGTCCGTTTATCGAGGCTACTTTGCATTTTGATATTTCTACGGGATCGGGACTTACGCGGGTGAAACCGCGAAGCGCAGCTAGTAATATATATTTTTAAAATGGATTTTCTTGACTGCTCCGACTGCTTATTGTACGACCACGCCTAAGTATGAGTCAGACCGCAGCAACACTGTAGCGCAACCACTTCTCAACAACAGGCGGTTCTACATAAAACACTCACGGAGCACCAAAACAACAGACGGACATGAAAGTGATCTTATATAAGGGTTCCTTTTTACCTTTTGAGGTACGAAACCCTAATAAACACAAACTTTTCACATCACAAAATTATTTTATACTAGCGACCCGCCCCGGCTTCGCACGGCTATATTATGCATGTATTATACATATAAACCTTCCTCTTGAATCACTCTATCTATTAAAAAAACCGCAACAAAATCCGTTGCGTAGTTTTAAAGATTTAAGCATACATAGGGAATAGGGACAGAGAAAGCGACTTTGTTTTATACTATGTAGTGATAGTGATAGTGATGATTACTTATTTGTCCCAAAAACTAGGTGTTCTAGCAAAGGTCACGTTACGTCGGGATGGTTGCTCAACTTGTACCAAGTACAAGTCCGTTCGTGTATTATGTAGTCACTTACTAACTAATATTTGATTACTTACTGTCTGAAATTAAATTCTCATTCAAAAGGAAAAAATATCCGCTATTTCAACTTATCTTTTACCAACAAAATTAGGAGAAAATAAAGAAGAGATAAAAATACTACAGTAACAATTTGAACTCGAAAATTGAAAGTGTCGCCTTCATCGCTTCATTTCGGCTTGTAAAACTGCTTATTCAGATTATTGAGGCAATTATCGTTGAAAAGGGAATTCTCCCTACAGAATACTCCGCACAGAATCGTAAAGATTAAGATCACGATTGTTCATTTGCCTTTCTAATCCTAATTAGTTTCAAAGGCGCTTACAGTACAGAAACTTATGTAATTTTGATGTTATCTGTTCACTGGAGTTAAATTGTTCAGTTTATTTTACCTAGTATTTTGCGGTTGTATACGTACATACATATGCATATTATGTACGGTCGGCTGCATAATTGGAGATCCAACGTAGAGCTCCAAAACTGCTGTTTTCAACACAAACAAGATTCTCTGTCATGAATTATTATTTATCAAACAAAAATTATTGGAATGAAAACATTCCAATAATAGTAATTTTTTAACTCTACAGAGGGTCTGCAATTATGCAACCGACACCTAAATGGTCATAGTGTTAATGTAGAGTGTGCTTAATAGGCTCATTTGCTAAATACTAAGGAGTTCGGAACAGACTAACTGTTGACATTTACATAATAAAAAAAATATTACCCGATCCAATAATAACTTAATTTAACTTAATCGACTTTGACGACCTCTGTGGCGCGTCGGGGAAACACCCGACTGCGACGCAGAAGGTTGCGGGTTCGATTCCCGCCGGGAACAAGTATTTATGCTGACCATAAATTCTTGTTTCTGGTTCTGGGTGTTTCCTATATGTATAATATGTATATATTTACAAAAAAAAAAAAAAAGTATATAAGTAGTTTATCCGTTATCTGGCACCCATAACACAAGCATTAAGTTGCTTAGCTTGGGGCTGGATGGCGATGTGTAATATGTCCTGAAATATTTATTTATTTATTTTATTTATTTAATCAATAAAAATCCTAGCTCACGACTGGACTGCTTGAAAGGATGATAAGGAGGCCTTTGCCCAGAAGTACAACAATAAAGGCTAACAAAAAAAAACAATTCCCATTGATTCAACACATAAATGGGGCAAAATATTCCGATATTCCATTACGATTAATCGCTACAATAGAACCTTAAATTTCCAAAATAGGACTCGAATCTAGGTTACCCTTAATATCGTAAACTACCTTTTCCATTAAGCAATACTGTTTTGTAGAATTAAATAGCAAACAAAGCGGTTTTCGTTTCGATAAAAACCTGTCATTTGCTCCTAAATAGGTGCTTTCTCCTTTCTCTGTATGTTTTGTGTTTTTGTACCGTATATTTCCACAGACGATCATTAGCACTTAGTAATAAAGCTACGAACAGTTAATAAATTTTTATTGTTTTTATGTTCTGGACCAAACAGAAGCAACTAATCGTTCAGAAATAAAAAACATCTTGTGGTGTCGGATTATTGGTTTCTGTAATTGTAATTATTTTTCAACGCGTTTGATCCTTAGGAGTGGGCAAACAATTAAGCTTTTTACACATTCAAAGTAGGGAATTATGAATTATGGAAACACGACCAAAAAAGCCTTGAAATATGATTAACCATGGACGTATAATGTACTACGTACAACAGGACTGAGCACTACAAACTTATTTTTCAATTTGTTAATCAAATATAATCCTTAATACACCGACATACGGCCCACTACGCACGCATTATAAAAATGAATCCGAGCGCGATAGCATCAACATACCGCGGTGTCCCTTTCTAACAGTGGCCTTTGTGTTGCCATTTCATATTTAACATTAAACTTTTAATTTGGTAGATATTAATGTGTAAAAAAAGAAATATAAAAAATTGTTAAATAGACGAATTGTTACCTGCTCAGATCATGGTAATTATAAGATTTCAAACAGTTAAAAAAATTGTATTTCAATAATTCGCTTGATTTCATGTTGTTGACGGCAATCGTAGTAATAATAAAAATCAAAATGTTGCAACTCAGTAAGCCATTTTGATGAAACTTAAGATCGACGAGATTTTTAAAGATTGCGTGGATTTATCTGTACAAAATGGGGAAAATATGCATTATGGAAGCTTGTAAAAGTGATTATTATCCGGATTGTGGATTATCTTATCTTATGTAAGTGTTTAACTACGATTTTCATGTTTTGTATGTTCCAGAAGTTCGGGTGACATAAGTTTAGGTAGTATACGGGATAATTGAATTGAAGTGTTGAATACTTACTTGTTGAATACTTTTGAAAAATATTGCTGATTATCATCATCATTATTACATAGTATAAAACAAAGTCACTTTCCGCTATCTGTCCCTATGTATGCTTAGATCTTTAAAACTACGCAACGGATTTTGATGCGGTTTTTTTTTAATAGATAGAGTGATTCAAGAGGAAGATTTTTAGGTATAATACATGCATAATATAGCCGTGCGAAGCCGGGGCAGGTCGCTAGCTAAATATAATCGTAAACTATGAAACATGAGCTAACAGATTGAATTTTTTTTTCTTATTTCAGATTACCAAAACTGATTAATTGCGTGAAAAGTGGTTATGCGTTATACCTAGTGGTAACAGAAAAGTGACCCATAAATAAATAAATCAATAAATATTGCAGGACATTCCACACATCGCCATCTAGCCCCAAGCTAAGTAACTAGACTTGTGTTATGGGTGCTAGACAACGGATATACTACTTATATACTTTTCTTTTGTAATATACTTAAAATACATAGTAACAACCAGACCACAGACAAATATCTAAGCATAAATACTTGCCTGAGGCAACGTCCCCATAGATGTATGAGACGTATCCCAAAATTCAAAAATGTATGGTCACTCTTCTGGAAAAGGGACACAACGGTCAGTATGGTATCTCCCTCTCGGCACACTTTTTTGACAAGAGCTCAGTCCTGTTGTACGTAGTACATAGTAAGTCCATGTGATTAACCAATTGGTGAAGTGTTAAACTAATTAAAAAATATCATCCTTTGTGGTTGACATTTTTCCGTCAGGGTCACCACTTTGTCGTTTTGCCTACTTGTCTGTATTGCCACGTTGCCTAATATTGGCTACTATGGCTAAGTGTCTCTTGTCCTATTATCACTGTGTCTATTTGGCAATATAGAGTGTATCTGTATAGAGTACACTTTACTATACTAGACTCCAACTATCAGACGGTTCACTAATCACTACGAATTAAAAGTCTGTTTATCCAGTAAAACTATATTGATCGCGGTATACATGTGTCTAACCGATTCCATTTAATAACTAGAATTTAGCTTAATTAGTTTTAGCATACATTGTCATGCAAACCGATCTTTTAGTTAAAGAATTGACACGACATAGAACTAGAATGTAAAAATATAGATTGTCGACAGAACCGCCGCCGGTACTGAAAGATTGCTTCTCTATGTTACAAGAGGTTTCTTTGTCCGCATCGAGTGCACCGATCTGTGTTAAACACGATCCCATTACGTCAACGTACAAAAGATTTGTGAACTATGAAATCGAAAGCTAAAGAATAATAAATATTCCCGAATCTTCTAGCAAATTCTGATCCGACATTTTATTTTCAAATATTAATATCGTTTGTAACTCGATTTTATTATTGTGAGCTACATCAAAGTTGAATTCTCCATACCCTTTGTCTAAGTAGGTAGGTAAAGCTTTCTTGCCTTTATTCGTCGAATTATTTAGTGTTATAACACAAAATCTGACCTATCGACTGTCAATATAACGAGATATAACGATAGTTAACGTACCGACCACGGTGGTGTCTTTTAACGCAACTAGGAAGCCATCATTTAAAATATGGAAAACAATACCGTATTTCAGTGTAATTATAGATTTAGGTTATTAACTGATTTTCTCTTAAGTCTTGATATACTCGATAAGGTTTCCTAGAAATCTATCTAAAACTTTCTGGGTAGATAATACCACAAATTGTTTCTTAAAATGAGAAACAGTTGATGAGATAAACGCAACGTAATATGTTAGCCGCGACTTTTTGTAATTTCGTATTCTTTTTGAAATTCATCTTTTTGTATGTTATCTAGTTAAATTTGTCTATTGGTAGGTGAACACTCTTTCAATCTCTGTGTTTGTTTCCAATACTTTTAAATCAACTTCATAGGAACACAGTAGGTAAGCAAACCGGTTTGTTGTTACTACAAATAGGTCAGCGAGCGTCACGTAGATGTCTGTCCTGAATTGAAAATTTGCTTTTACCTGTCTCTTCTCCACCAAACAAAGCATATAGAGTTCCACTTGAAAGTTCGACGTTTGAGTTGAAAGCAGACCACGCAGACTTTCAGTCAGCCGATATTTTACAAAAAATCGTTGAATCGTTATCTTGTCTCGTAGGCGCATGCATCATATTGACCAAACAACCGCCGACAATTAGTTCATGATCTGCGTAAAGCTTTATAGAGTACAATAAAGCCAACATATTGTAACTAGGTAAAAAAAAACACGCAAAACCAGCTCGTATTACCCTTAGAATATGGTTGATTAAACTGCCGTTTGCGTGTCGCTTGTTATTTATGTGGCGAAGGGATTGTCAGGCGTGTATTAAGGCCAGGTGCCAAATCCAGCCTACCGTGCTATTATTGTGTTGAGAGGTAAATAAGTGTTTTATTTGCTTAAAGTTAAGTTCATCTATTGTTTGTTTGAAAATGTTTTGAATTCTCACAGTTCACAACAGGTAAATACTAAATAGTTACGTTCACTAGACAGACTGTTTTAGAAGTGGACATTCAGCAATTATTTACGATTGTGTTGCGTGGTCTCTCTGTTGCTAGGCCTTACATTTATACAATATTAGTAGGACTAGTTGTGCTTCGCGGTTTTACCTGCGTAAATCCCGATCCCTTGGGAATGTCGGAACAAAAAGTGTATTTGTTAATCCAGGTCTCTAGCTATCTACATGCCGAGTTTCATTGCAAACGGTTCAGAACTCCTCATATTAAAATCCCTGACAACATAAAAAACATTTGTATACCTAACAGTACCTACATAGGAGTACTAATAAACATAAAAACATACATATTGTCAAAGGAAAGACAATTTTGCCAGACTTGGAGCAGAGGCGCTATGCTATCTCAGTCAATAAACACTCACAAATACACTAATAATGACTTACTGATGTAGATTGCACAGACGACTTTTAAATTTGACTTGAAAATTTTAACTGTCTAGCTATCACGGTTTATAAAATACAGCCTGGTGACAGACAAACGGACGTCCAAGTTCAAGGAAGTCAGAGTAATAGGGTCCCGCGTTTTTATCCTTTGGGTATGGCTCCCTGCATGTAGGCTCCGGAGAGTTCGAATGAGACCCCGGGCCTTCAAACTGCACCGAGGAGGGTCACCGGAGAGTTTTTAGTCGGTTTGACTCCGACATAACCCGTCGTCACCTCCAGGATGGCGGGTATCCGTGAGGAATTTCTCCGAAAAAAAAAAAAAATGTACCTATGGCTCCCTAAAAATTATATTAGTCGGTTTCGTTCCAAAAAACAAGGCAAGCAAAACAGACATGATTCATTCAATAAATTGTAATTTTTGTGAAATATAAATCCAATTTCCGTTTTCCTAACCCGTTTGTCACGTTTTACTATCACTTCACGGATAGCGAATGAATAACAATGGGTTACTTTTGTGAAAAATGTATACATTCGTTCCAGTATACTCGTGTTCTGACATAGTATTAGATACATAGTTCTACATGTAAGTAGGTATACATTCCTTGGTTAAAGAAAAAAATATGAACAAATCATCTACACTATCTACATCACTATATAGTATAAAATAAAGTCACTTTTAGCCGTCCCTATGTCCGTATATCCCTATGTCCCTATGTATGCTTAGATCTTTAAAACTACGCAACGGATTTTGATGCAGTTTTTTTAATAGATAGAGTGATTAAAGAGGTAGGTTTTTAGATATAATAGTGTGAAGCCGGGGCGGGTCGCTTGTAGACTAATATTATAAAGAGAAAAGATGTTTTAGTTTTTTTTTCTTTGTTTTTATGTTTGTAAAACTACTTAACTGATTTTGATGAAACTTGGTATGAGGATACATTGATTCATTGGGAATAACAAGGCTCCTTTTTATCCCGATATATTTTATGAAGAAACATAGTACACAAAGAAATCCAGGTACTTACCTAATATACGCGGCAATATACCTATTTAGCGGTTAAAAAGCACTTTTTTTTTAAATTTTACTTAAATATTTTATTATTTTAGCTATTTTTTTAACTTTAGCGAATAAACAACAATGTCAATCTATTGTAGATGCAACCCTAACATAATTATTAATTTTTAAAAAAATTACCAAGATTTGAACCTGCGACCTCTGTTTTCCCCTAATCTCACCCGATGGAAAGTTCAACGATACCCTGTCTGTATTTACGTAGTAACAGACAAACAAACGTTTCTTTATTAGATCAATGTCGTGATAGTAAACAGATTCAATTAGCTTAATGAAAATAAATTTCTTTGTCCTTCTATCTCATTACTTTCCCGGGGAACCCTTAATTCTGTCGGGTTTTATTAATACTTATTAAGTTTAGTTTTGTCATTCACGCCCAAGCACATAGGTACAGCCGGCTGCATAATTGCAGCCCTCGGTAGAGTTCTAAAATTACTAATATTGAAATGTTTGCATTCTAATAATTTTTGTTTGATTAATTGATGGGTTAGAAGACTTTAAACTTCACCTAAATCAGGTGTATAGAATCTTGCTCGTGTTGAAAACATTCTATTAACAGCCGTTTTGGAGCTCTACGGTGGGTCAGCAATTATGCAGCCGACCGTACATACATTTCAGTGTTTGTTTAGGTAGGTAGCTTCTAATAGAAGTAGGTATCTATGTATATAGATACCTACTTCCACACGTTTTATAAATACTTATAGTAGGTATCTACTTTAAGTATTTATAAAACATGTGGCACTCGGGGACTGCCGCGGTAAAGCTATTGCATCGTGCATTGCATGTCAATAGTCGTCCGTCTTTTGTCGTCCGTCATTTGTCGTCCGTCAATAGTCGTCCGTCACTTGTCGTCCGTCAATAGTCGTCCGTTAATAATCGTCCGTCAATAGTCGTCCGTAAATAATCGTCCGTCATTTGTCGGGGGTGTTAGGTTTTATTTTCGTTACGGAATTTCTTGATTCGGTCGCCGCGCCCAAGGCCCGCAATAAAATCTATGCAATAACAGCGTGCTATTTTTGCACGAAACTCAATAAATATTGGTACTACCTACCTAGTCTGAATATAAGTTATCTTTGAAAAAAATCGTGTCTTCATAGCTCTTTATTATATTGTAAGCTATATTTAATCAGCAATTCAAAAAGAAAGAATTTTTTTTTTTAAATATTTTGGTCTCAACGGATCCCTTGGCGCACCCTAGGGAAGCAGTTGAGAGTTTTTCACTCTTATCGTATCCCTAATATAAAACCTATGTTAAAAGTTTAACTTAGGTATGTATAACTGGCATCATCTCGTGGTTTCACCCGCGTAACTCAATATCGGGATAAAAAGTAGCTTAATCAATCAATGTATGGTGTGTGGCCGGACTGCCAAACACAGGGTTGCGGGTTCGATTCCCGCCACAGACAAGTATTTATGCTTAGATATTTGTCTGTGGTCTGGTTCTTTCTATGTATTATAAGTATATATTTACAAAAGAAAAGTATATAAGTAGTAAATCCGTTGTCTAGCACCCATAACACACGTCTAGTTACTTAGCTTGGGGCTAGATAGCGATGTGTAGAATGTCCTGCAATTATTATATTTTTTTTTATGTATCCTCATACAAAGTTTCATCAAAATCGATACGGTAGTTTCGGAGCCTATTAAATTCAAACAAACAACCAAATTCCTCTTTAGAATATTAGTACCTGTACACTGAAATGCACAGATCCTGTTTATTCTAATTTCCTATGAAAGAACATAATTAGACAGTTTTATTTTAACATCACACCGTGAATTTAAATGCAATGTCTACGTCGCAGTCGTCGACCAAACCAAGTAAATTCAGAGAAAGAATAATGGAAGAGATTATCGTTCGTTGAAAAACATCGTCGAGTCGAGCGCCGAAGAGTTATTCATATAAAGTAATCTTTTATTTCCCGGGAGTAGGCATCCACGGTTTCTAGAGGCAGAGATTTGCTGATATTTCTTTAAGGATATAGGGAATCAACGTTTGCTTTGTTTAGTTTGTCCCTTTGGTAACTATTCGGTACGTTTAGAAGGAATATTTAGACGAAATAGTTTGTCTTTCAAGTTACCTGGTATTTGATTTCAAAGCTTTCAGTACCTATTCGAGATAATACTAATAAGAACCTAACTACTTAAGTATTCGCGTTAAAATTGTGAATTCACGAATGTGTAGCTTAATTTTATGTCCGTTTATTAGTTGCTTATTTTTTTTTAATTTGAAATGTTGAAATTTTTTGTTCATTATGATTGCAAGAGTTTATGAGCTAGTTAAGCTACATTTAAAATCAAATTAGCCGCTATTTTATTGCAAGCTACGGACAGTACTACTTTTTAACTAATTAACTTTTTTTTTCATTACGTACGGACGTAGAGAAAAATATTATAGGTCTACTAGCTACGCCCCGCGGTTTTACCCGCGTAAGTTCCAATTCCGTTGGAATATCGAGATAAAAAGTAGCCTATGTGTTAATCCAGGTCTCTTGCTATCTAACCGGTACCGAGTTTCATCGCAATCGGTCGAGTAGTTTTTGCGTGAAGGAGTAACAAACATACATATACACACAAATTTTCACATTTTTAATATTAGTAGGATACTAGGATAGTCATGGGTATGTGTAGAGTATTAGCACCCACGTTAGATAAACCTTCCAATAGGTAAAATATTTTATGCGCAATCAGATAATAAAGTGCAAAAGTGACGAAACAATCTATTACAACTTTTAAAATCTCATCCAATGTTGATGAATAAGGTAAAATGTAATATTTTCGACCGTTCACTTCAGACATAGAAATAGAAAGGAATCCAATACAAATCCAACAGAACGAGGCAGCAACGATTGAACTTTATGCTTTACGTTCCATCAGTCGTTATGATTACAACTGAGAATAAAGGCAGTATTTTCAATGCTAGCGTATTCAAATAAAGCCTCCCAGAGTGCAATGATTTGAAGTTAATGCGCTCGTTACGTTTGTGTTTCTGGATCATAAAACCGTAGCCTCGCTGGCTGTCGGTAAATGCACGGTTTACGCATATTTTTATTGATGAAGATTTTGCAACGCAATTAGAATTTATTTAACAAATTCTTTAATTTATATAAAGTTTTTGTGTTTGTTAATTTTCCGAGTTAAATAACTAGAACAACAGTTTACCTATTATATGTATATATACATAGATCGCTTTGTAGTTGTGCTTCATGTAGTTGTGCCACAAAAATCGTTACGGGTTCAATTCACGCCGTGGGATTCTGGGTGTATCTGTATGTATTTAAAATAAGCATGTACAGGGTGGCTCTAAAATACGTTGACAAACAGTTTTATGAATAACTTTATTGTTTATATTGATACAGTGCTGTGAGTTCCAAATAATAAAAATATAGTATTATTTTATCTTGAATATTTATTAGTTTTACAAATAACCGTCTTTTGCTTGGATACACAGGGTTAAACGTTTTCTGAAATTTACAACGATTTTCCGCACCTCCTCTTCAAATATTTTATCCCACGCATGAATAAGTGTTGCCTTCAGCGGGTCTATATTTCTAATCGCAAAATGATAGAATTTACTCCTCTACCCGCCCTGGAGCCGCAGCAGTTGTCTCTTATCGCCAAAAACCGGATTCAGTTATGGTTTGGGGCGGTATTTGTTCAACAGGCAAAATTCCCCTAGTTTTCGTCGAAAAAGGTGTGAAAATGAACCAAGAAATATACCGACGGGATATTTTAGAGGGTGTAGTTCTTCCTTGGAGCCAGCAGCATTTTGGCAACCAACCGTGAAGTTTTCAACAGGACTCTGCTCCATCTCACAGGAACTTAAGCGTGCAGCAGTGGTGTATGGTTAACTTTCCTGGGTTCATAAGTTCTAGGGAATGGCCTCCGTATTCACTGGACTTAAACCAGATGGATTACAGTGTGTGGTCTATCTTAGAGGCGAGTGTCTGTGCGACTCCACACACAAGTATAAACGCACTGAAGGCAACACTTATTCATGAGTGGGATAAAGTATCTGAAGAGGAGGTGCGGAAAATCGTTGAAAATTTCAGAAAACGTTTAACCCTGTGTATCCAAGCAAAAGGCGGTTATTTTGAAAACTAATAAATATTCAAGATAAAATAATACTATATTTTTATTATTTAGAACTCACAGCACTGTATCAATATAAACAATAAAATTATTCCTAAAACTGTTTGTCAACGTATTTTAGAGCCACCCTGTATTTACAAAAATTGGCCACTATAACACAATCCTAGTTGGAACCAGACGGCGTTGTACTGCAATATTTATACCCGCGTAATAATTTTCTACGCAATTTTGTTATTTTTTTTTTATAAAAGAATCTTCTCCTGACAATAAAAAACACATCAAAAAATGTTTAGGAATATCGGTTCAGCTGTTCTCGAGATTTGCGCTTAGTTGCTTAACTTGGGGCATCAACACCAATATTGGTTCGACAATGGGGATCCAACTGACAACCTTTTGTGTCGCAGGTGGGAAGTTCGATCCCCACTGCCCATTACTGCCCAACCTATATTTGTGTAGCTGCCCCAAGCTAAGCAATTAGGCTTGTTTATAGTAATTAAACGACGATTAAAATACTTAAATAAATATTGCAGTACAAAGTGTTGTGTTATGGTGGCCAATTAAGATCTGGTTATGACCTGAAAAGCCCTTTTTCAAATGAAAAATTAAGTAACTTCCGCTAAATGTACAACACTAATTTTTATTTTGAATGTATCTTCAGATCTTTAAGCAGCTTTTCCCCGGATCAAAATATGATAGCGTTTATTTTTCTCGATCTTACTTTCGATCTTAGCGTTTCTTTTACGATATATCGTAAAAACTATAATGACTAGCAACACGAAACTTTCTTGTTTAGATAGTCGTTACAGTAATCTAGTTTCTGCCCGGCTGTTTTGTCAATCATTGAAGTTTTTCATTGATGAGTTAGTGTAGTTGTTAAAAAACGGCAATTTCGCGGCGCGCGGGGGAAACGGATAGCGCCATTGCGCGGCGCGTGTGGGAAAGGGATAGTGCTGAGTACGAATATACAAGCCTTAATGAGTTTCTTTTTGTAAATAGACGCTTAATTTAAATACCTACAAACTACTTAAATATCTACCACTGCGCTACAGATGACGTGTCGTCGTCGAAATGAATGAACCAAACCTAGTTAGCATGTCAACTGTTGCCGCAACCGTTCGTGGTGAATAAATCCGTCAAGTGTGAGCATGATTTATGTTAGTTGTACACTAACAAAGTTTTCCGAGAGTTTCATGTTGGCATACCTATTGTACTGCGTGGCCGCATAACCAAATCCTTTCCATATGCGGTTTGGACCTATAAACTTTAAACATGGTAATAAAGGGATGTAGATAGGTACGTATAAATAACTTGCGTCCTGCGGTTTTCTCCAATTCCGCAGGAATTTCAGAATCAAAAGTATTCTATGTTCTTTTCCATCCCCTCAACTATCACTATGCAGATTTCCATCTAAGTCGGTCCAGTCGTTTGACCGTGAAGTCAAAAGTCTTTTTTTTATTCATTTGAATGCTTACTATATTTGTACAAAGATCACATAGAAACACCTTAAAAACTAAGTTAGGATGTGTGCCTTCGGAACGCGCCCACCAATAAGAAGAAGGCCCAAGAAACTCATGGGGTTTTTTTTTTCATGTGATCACGCTCGACGATTTGAACCTGTTAGTTTTGGACATGTCATATTTATACATCTTTAGGTAATTTATTATAGTAGAGCACACAAATGATTAAATTAGTATCTACAGATAATTTAAAATGAAACAATGTTAATTGTTTTGTTATTTATTCTTTGTTTTTTTTTTCAGATTTTTTACCATTTTATTTTTCTATTTAATAAACACTTTCATTTGGAAAATGTTACATATAAATAAATAGGTCCTACTTACCTACAAACTTGCTTTGTGATTTTAGCTATAGATATAAAATTCAAAGTTCTGACAGTCTGATTGAATAATATATCAATTCACAGCTCAAACGAATAAACCAATTGAACTATTTGGCATAAAGATTGCTAATAGTCGGCATCCGCTAAGAAATAAACTTTCGAATGACAAAGACTTTTAACCCTAAGCAAAAACGAGACGGGGTGTTATAATTTTGACGTGTCTGTTTGTAGCATCATAGCTCCCAAACGGATGAACCGATTTTGATTTTGTTTTTATATATAAAAAATGATCTTCAGTCAACCATCAAGTAGCCCGCTAGCCCGGGGGAAATATGCTAGCCTATATCACAGCGTTCGATCATTGCCCAAATTAAATTTACTGCCACAAGCCGAGATCACCGGAACGATATAACGTTGTAACCGCCATTTATAGCTAATAAATACTTTTTACTATCAACTTTTAATGGCACTTACGTCGTTTTTCACGGTGGTCTTACCTCGCTGTTATTTCATAACAGCTAACTTTTATTGCTTTAACATGAGTTCAGTTGTATTAATTTGTTCGTTTCAGGTTATTTGTTGTGTCGGTTCATTGTTCAGTTTATGTTTTATTTTTATTGTAGGTACATATTTACTCAGTTTTTTACAAAAATGTATAGCAATATCATGCTAATATTATAAAGAGGAAATATTTGATTGTCAGTTTGTTTGCATTGAATAGACTCCGAGACTACTGGATCGATTTTAAGAGGAAAGGGTACCGGGAGCTCTCTCCATACAAACTATTACAAACGTAGTCGACTGTTTTCTGTTTAAAGAACAAAAATAGGGGCATAGTCATGGCAGTTATAGGTTTTATGGCACAAAAATATTTGGGTTAATGTCATTATCCAGGGAGGAAACAGTCGACTACGTTTGTATGGAGAAAGCGCAGGTACCCTTAATGAAACTTAGTTTGAGGATATTCATTGGGAGTGTTATAGGCTACTTTTTATCCCGATATTCTTACGGGATCGGTAGTTATGCAGGTAGTTTCCTTTCACCTTAATGATACTTGGTTTGAGGATACATTGATTCATTGGGAGTGTTATAGGCTACTTTTTATCCCGATATTCTTACGGGATCGGTAGTTACGCAGGTAGTTTCCTTTCACCTTAATGATACTTGGTTTGAGGGTACGTTGATTCATTGGGAGTGTTAATAGGCTACTTTTTATCCCGATATTCTTACGGGATCGGTAGTTACGCAGATAGTTTCCTTTCACCTTAATGAAACTTGGTTTGAGAATACATTGATTCATTGGGAGTGTTATAGGCTACTTTTTACCCGGATATTCTTACGGGATCGGTAGTTACGCAGGTAGTTTTTAATTAACATGTTGACACGCTTAGCAAGAACATAAATGGCGACCCAGTTGGCACAATGGTCACCATGCCGGACTGCCAAACACAGGGTTGCGGGTTCGATTCTCGCCTCAGGCACGTATTTATGCTTAGATATTTGTCCGTGGTCTGGTTGTTTCCATGTATTATAAGTATATATTTACAAAAGAAAGTATTTATTTAGTATATGAGCTGTCTAGCACCCATAGCACAAGTCTAGTTACTTAGCTTGGGGCTAGATGGCGATGTGTGGAATGTCCTGCAATATTTTTTTATCACTACATAGTATAAATTTATTATAATGGATCGGAATGCTGGGCCGTGAAGAAGAAGGATAAGAGAAGATTGCATGCAGTGGAGATGAGAATGTTGAGATGGATGTGTGAAGTAACGAGGATGGATAAAATAAGTAATGAGTAAATTAGAGGAAGCCTGAAAGTAGCACCGATTACTGAAAAAGTAAAAGGGAACCGTTTAAGTTTGTATGGACATGTGATGAGAAGAGAGGAGACGCATGTGACTAGAAGACTGATGAGTATGAATGTAGAGGGATGGAGAGGAAGAGGACGACCGAAGTAAAGATGGATGGACTGCGTGAGAGAGATGAATGTGAACGATGAGATGACGACTAATAGGAGTGAATGGAAGAAAAAGACATACTGCGCCGACCCCAAATAAATTGGGATAAGGGCAGGAAGATGATGATGAGTATAAATTTATTATAAATGTTACCTTCAACAGCAGCGATATCCGTGCTTAATAAGATTCCATTGTTGTGGTAATGTATTATAGAGTAAACACTCTAACATTTAGGACGAATGCAGAATACAGACTTAAAATAGGCCGATAGATACAAAACTAAACAATTTTCTACATTTTCGGCTGTGATCAGTGAGTATCGGCGGATCGAAACGTCTGACGTTTGTGCTGGCCCTAAGTAACCACCACTTCACACACAACACTCGGTAACTCGGTAACGCAAACAAACTTCTGAATCGGGGTAAAGCCGCCATTCTCCTATAATCAACAGCAATACTCATTGACCACTTCAAAGGGAACGGGGGAAAGTTCTCTTGTAATTTGCGTTCAACTTCACAAGCCATCAAACAGTGGATAACTCTGTATACTCTATAACTTGTGTGTCTACGATAACCGTGTGTGAAGCATTTCCTTACGTTGAAGTTTGACAACTTGGTAACGAAAATTATCACTACATAGTATAAAATAAAGTCACTTTTCGCCGTCCCTATATCCCTATGTCCCTTTGTATGCTTAGATCTTTAAAACTACGCAACGGATTTTGATGCGATTTTTTTAATAGATACAGTGATTCAAGAGGAAGGTTTATATGTATAATACATGCATAATATAGCCGTGCAAAGCCGGAGCGGGTCGCTAGTATTCAATAAGGTCCACATTTTGTTGTTTTGTTATTTAAAAAAAATCGTAGAAATGTCGCACGCGTTCACTTGTAGTCAATAAGCTACGAGCATCGGCTACGAGCTACTTTCTCCACTCATGTGCTACGAGTGGCTACGATATTTCATAAGTATTCTTGTTTCCGTAATAACGCTACTCCGTTCCCATAGCAACCATATTTTTTAAGAGCACTTCCGAAATAAATAATGCTAGTAAACAAAGCGATTCCATTGAACTCTCACAACTTCCCTAAATTGATTTATCAGTATCGGGTGCAGATAATTATTTTAATATCACACCCTTTTTGTCTCATAAATAAATATACGTTATTTACGATCAACTTTCAAATGTAACGCCTTTCGTTGTTATCCCCAATACGTTCTAAAAAGAAAATAGGCAATAGAAAGTGTCTTGTTAGGCGGCCCTTTAAAACTCTCAGTGGATTCATAAAATATGTAATTCGATCGCTGAACGAAGATATTATGGCGGCCGACGGTCTGACGCCCTCCCATCATAGAGACCTAACATTAAAATGGAAAAAAGAGAAAACATCAAATGCATTTTTATAACTAATTTTACCGGAATAACTTTTGTTTTAAGTAATCAGGTACTCTTTCCATGTTCAAGGCAGACTCAGGTGACTAGTAACCTCCAATGAAATGAAAAAAAAAAACAGCGCACTCCGGGAGTGCAGGCAGAAGTGAAAACTGTATATCTGTGTAAAATCTCATCTGTCGCGAGAACGGCTGAAAATGCTCACCCACAAAAGTGCCCAACGCGCCATAAGAAGTTTTCACTTCAAAAAAATAGAATCAATAAGTTTAATTACGCAGAATTATAGCTGGTGGTATCCTGAGTTCTTATAGTAATTGTTGTTGCAAGTTCTCAGTTCTTGGTGACGTGGCTTAGTAGGAAGTGATATTTATCTTAACTTTTCCTTAACCAAACTTAGCAAGAAACTGTCGACATGGAACGAAGTACGCTTATAATTAAACTGAAAGACGAGGTAAGAAATTCAGAAATAAAGAAGAGAACTGACATTAAGGATGTACTATTTTACAGTCACATTACCAATTAGCTAAACCCCGCGTGACTTAGAGCTCACTCGCAAATCTGTAAGGTTGTAAAGTAATGTTACCTGATACTGTTTTTCCAAACAATATACTGTACAATACAAATAAAAAAATAACAAAATAGGTTACTATATTTAAAAGTTACTATATTTTTTACAGATAATTATGCGAATGAGCTCTGGGTCACGTGGAGCAGCTAATTAGTAATTTGACTGTACTTAAACATACCACAAACCTGAAATGGAAATGGGCAGGACACTTAGCATGAGCAGATGATGGTAGATGAACTCAAGCACGAGCGAGTCGAGCACTCGATTTCTACTGATATTCGTTCGACATCGGAAATTTTCTATTTTTAAACACATCGAGGCGAGTGCTAGGCTAAAAGTCAAACGTCACGTCAAACAATGATAGTCAAACATCATTTCAAATGCAAAACCGACGACGAACGATTCAAAAATACAGAAAATTGGCCTCATGGGACTTGGAAGTCGAGTACTACTTGTAGGCGTATACGACGATGCTATGTCACACGGTTAAAAATTGAGCTCCTGGTCCACATGGCACGAGGAGACAAGGTCGACCACAAGAACGGTGCATGTTCCGATGTTATCAGAGCGGTAACAGAGGAAAAGGTTCAGATGTTCTGTCTATAACACTGTATGTTATACATCTTTCCTCATAGGAAAACAGATGGTCCTCTGATACACCAAGTTCGATCTCCGTATATTTCATTCGCTTTATTCTTGCCTGCCTGTTATGTTGAAAGTAGAACGAAATTTGAAAGAAAATTATTCTTATTTTAGAACCGTCTCTTTTACGGTTTAGTTGTTATATGATTTGATTTCCCAACAAACATAATGTAGTATGAGAGTTAACACCTAACTTACCTTTAAAATATTCAATTTAACAAAAATGATCCTGAAAAAGATGTATTGAACCTACTATTTAAAATGGATGAAAACAACTAATTAACACATTCGTGTTGTAAGATTCCTTTCGTTTTTTTTAATTAATAAATGGGTACTCACAAACTAATTAAAAGTTTTTCTTAGTGAAATCTTCTGGGAGGCAGATGTCTTTGGAACGAGTTTTTGGAATCACTTTGTTGGTAAAGTTTTCTCATTATGTTGGTTTAGAGACATTATAGGTATTCCAATGGATGTAGAGTAAAGCTTGGTTCAGGTATATAATAAGTCAAGGTACTAAAAATCAAAATACATTATTAGCAGGAAGGGGTACCGGGGGCTCTCTCCATACAAACCATTACAAACGTAGTCGACTGTTTTCTCCCTGGATAATGACACTAGAGCAAATATTTTTGGTGCATAAAACTTATAACTGCCATGACCAATATGACCATGCCACTATTTTTTTTATCTTAATTTCATGATAATTAGAAAAAAAAAAAAAATGGGTGTGTGTACTTATGTACGCGCGTGAGAACTTCGTTATACTTCTTTGGCATTATTAAAGAAAAAAAAAAAAAAAAAACCTCGTCCGACAAAAAACTCGTCCGACAAAAAACTCGTCCGGCAAAAAACTCGTCCGACAAAAAACTCGTCCGACAAAAAACTCTGGACTGGAAAAGGATTGTCAACTCAATCAATAAAGTTCAATTTAGATTTAAACAACTTCTCCCGTGAGAATTTTGTGTGACGTGAGAATTTTGTGTGACGCTTTTGTAAAATTTCACTCTCATCATTTTTTCATAACGCGCCTAAAGAAGTATAACTTCAAAAAAACAAAATAGGGGCACAGTCATGGCAGTTTTAGGTTTTATGGCACAAAAATATTTGTGCTAGTGTCATTATCCAAGGAGGGAACAGTCGACTACGTTTGTATGGAGAGAGCGCAGGCACTGCTCATGTGGCGCAGGAACCTTAAGGCTTGTCTTTATTTTGGAAATAAAAATCTGTCAGACCATATAATAACTTTCTGAACAGCTTGGATTATAGTTTTTTATGCTTTATAGAAGAACTAGCTGTACCTACGACTTCATACGAGTGGTAGTTTTGTTTTATGTACCAAAAACCTTCCTCTTAAATAACTCTATCTATTAGGAAAACCGCATCAAAATCCGTTGCGTAGTTTTAAAGATCTAGACATACATAGGGACAGCCAGCGGGCAGCGACTTTGTTTTATACTATGTAGTGATTAGAATAGTAAAGATCTTACTTTTTTGGGGTTTTAAGGCTTGGAATACATAAATCGCGTGGTGGTGATGCAAGTTTGTAAGATAAGATGAAAAACACAAGGAAGTTAAGTTGCAAATGTTAAAGAAATTGTATTTTTCGTCGCCCGCGCCTCGTCACCACGCCACACTTACGCCACTTGTCGCTCCATCGTGTATGTCGGAGATCAATCTAATACGATCTTATAAACTAGTTCAGAGTTAATAGCGTCTACCGGAAGGATAATCTCGTTTTATCCGCCAGTATACGGGATGTTCGACAAGAGCTTTTGCAAAAAGGGTGATATTATACAAACATAAAGTTATTGGCTTATTCACGCCATGTACTGGTACTAAAATATTATTTTGATAAAAGAACGAACAGACATTACAATCTTCGTAAGTGCTTTTTTGTCATAACGATTTATAAATTGGTAAACACCTGCACTCTCAAAAAAGTGTGACGTCATGCGTTATTGACAAGAAACCATAGAAACGTTATTGACAAGTAACCATAGCAACGTATTGAAGTATGCAAAATGGTAATGTCAACGATACAAAACAGTTCATATGACGTTATAACGTAAAATTATTATCGTCCGTAAACCAACTTTACAGACAACCATTGTTTTTTAATCTGTAATTATAGCTATGCCAAGCGGTGTAACCCTCGTAAGTAACCTTTGCGTTAATCCAGGGCCACATCTATTCAATTCATTCAATTCATTTATTTATTGAGAATATAGGTCACAAATTGGTCTTACAAATAAAGCATAGTACAGCTATATCCAGCCTTTTCGGCATTCAATATAAAAAAAAGGAGGTACATTTTGGGATTAAACAATTAAAGTTCGATGTCAAATTAATAACAAATTACTAGTAGGTATTATAATACGTCTATCTACACATCAAGTCTTATTGAAATCACTTCATGTGTAGATTTTTCGGGACAAACAAATATCCACAAACTTTGACATTCATTTATCAGTAGGAGACAGAAGGAGTCTAATTTATTAAAAAAAATATAAAAGCTCAATAATATTTAAGATAATAAGGGTATTCCGTACACTGTAGTCCCTGAAACAAAGGTAAAATAGGCTCGCCCTCAGCTTAGTTGGCCAGAGAAAATAATTCGTCACTAAGCTACGCCTGGAGCCAACTAAGGTGCAAGTTTGATGACAATGTTTTTCTTCACTGGAAAAATAACATGCAAGTAGATATTTAAGATATCCGTTGTCCGAGGTAGGAGCCAGCCCTTTGGTCACCCGAAGCTAAAACTAGAATTAAGTATATAAATTTCTCCTCCTTTTTAGGATTTTCCTTTAAATTTAGACACACCCTGTGTCACCAAGGGCTATTACACGGCGCGTCAGAGCGGAAAACCGAAATTATATAAACGCTACATTGAATCCCGTGTACCTACGTGCTGCAAACTCTGGTCAAGTAGGTACTGATTAAATCTATCGTTTGAAGTGAATCGACCCATTCATTTAAGAACAATAAATTTCAAGTCTCTAAACCATTATGACCCATATATTTTACACAATGTAGGTTGAATGGTTACTCGTTGAGTGCAGCTGGAAGAATAGCGCAGCAGTTTAGCTGTTTTATATTACTTATTAAATATTAATTATTACTAGCAGTTGCCCAAGTAAGCGGCTGCAGACAAAATAAATAAATATTACAGGACACTCCACACATCGCCATCTAGCCCCAAGATAAGTAACTAGACTTGTGTTATGGGTGCTAAGACAACGGATATACTACCAACTGGGTCGTAAAAAATGAGCCGGTGTGGTTGCACTTCATCGGAGCGCTGTGACTGTCAGACACACAATCATTGCATCATATTCTCCAATGTCCACTGTGCATCAACGTAAATGACATAAATGAGGCCAATGATGATACCGTGCCTGTGATACAAATTGGTCAGAAACAATTTTAATGGGGATAGGATAAAGTAAACATATCCCCCCCCCCCATCTATTATTTAAAATTCTCGCGACACAATGTTTGTTACCATACTCCTTCGAAACGTCTAAGTTACCGATTTTTTTGAAATTGTATATGCTCAGTAGGTCTGAGAATCGGCTAATATCTATTTTTTATTTTGTTTTTTTTTTAGTTTTGGTTTTTTTTTGTAAATGACAAAACAACGTTTGCCGGGACAAAACAGCTAGTATATTATATTAGTCGGGTTGGAAGAAAAAAAGACGATCATGAAATATCAAGTCTGTATGCGGTCGCTATAAGGGCGTGTTCAGATGATACGTGTCGACCACGCGCCCACCACGCGCATCACACGCGTTGAACACGCTTTGTAATTTATTCTATATAATAATATAAAATAAAAAACAAAATATTACAGGACATTCCACACATCGCCATCTAGCCCGAAGCTAAGTAACTAGACTTGTGTTATGGGTGCTAAACAACGGATATAATACTTATATACTTTTTCTTTTGTAAATGTATATTTATAATACATAGAAACAACCAGACCACAGACAAATAACTAAGCATAAATACTTGTCTGAGGCGGGAATCGAACCCGCAACCCTGTGTTTGGCAGTCCGGCATGGTGACCATTGTGCCAACTGGGTCGTCAAAAAAAAAAAGTGTGTGTGTCAGCTCCGACGCACGACTGGAGTTTACTCCTTAAGTATCACAGTCAAATTAGAAAGTTGCGCACTAAAGATGCGCACCAAAAACGTGACACGATTTCGTTACTTGTTAGTAGATTTTACCCCTCGCATTTTTCTCATACCGGGCGCCTTATATATGAAAATCGATTCTTAAGGAGTAAACTCCAATAAAAAATATAAATTGAGTCTTATGACACATACTGCTTCAACGAGTGTGATGCGCGTGGCGGGCGCGTGGTCGACGCGTGTCATCTGAACACGCCCTAAGACTACAAATCTATTCTGTTACTTAGAACCACTTATCCACCGCCGCCATACCACTTAGGAGAAAAAAGTTGAATTTTTTCCACTATTCCAACTCGGAATAAGTGGAATCATTTTCCCAGCAACATCCCACCGGGGAGGGCAAACTGTAATAAAGTCATCTTTCCACAGTACATTTTGTTATTATTCCATTACAAAGGGAATCATAACGGACAGTCCGGTGGACAATTGGACATCTCCTACACCCATGTCACTCATATTGCAGCCAAGTGGAAAATTAAATTTTTATTTTCACTTTGGTCGGGCATTGTGTATTATAAATAAGCGCTTTATCTTGACAAATATACTTTTACTAAAAAATATAAGTAATGTACGATTTGTAGTATAATTTATTGCAAAACCTGAGAAATTTGAGTAATTTGTTTTAATTTCACTAATTTAATTTGGTATAGTTGCAAAGCTCAATTTGAGTTTTAGCAAATGATTTTTAAGAGCTCTTTCATTTTCTGAAATTGGAACAAGCTCACACCATTTCATTAGTCGTAGCATTCTCGTAGCATGTCTACGAAGTATTGAAAGCACATAAAACGTAGTATAACTTATAAACTTTCTTTGTAACCACATGAGGGTTAAACACCCTCGAATAAGGAAGAAAACTCCATGCCAAGGTCAAACTACTTTCCTTAAACTACTTCCTCCCGGAAAAAGTAAGGTTTTATAGTTCCCTCCTACTCTATTAGGATTTGCACCCAATCTTCAGGGCCCAAACTTCCCACATTCGACTAAAAAGAACATATTGAAAATGCGTTTACTCCCTGTAAAGTTAAGTTAAGGAACGACGCCCACAGCAATTTTATGAAAAATCTTATTTTGTTTGATTTTATGAAAAGATTCGACCAGAAAATGTAATGGAGACGAAATGAAAGAAGTAATTAGGACGTAGTCAATTTAATATAACGACAAAAATTGGAAAAATAACTAGCAGGATGCGATAATATTGTAAAAAAAACACGCGACTTCATCTGCATATAGTTTGAAAAATTCTTTATCCAAAATCTTTTCTTAGCGGCTGCCTACAGCTATATCATATTATGTGTATACCTAATTTTAGCGCGAACCATCCATTATCTCGAGCTGCGTGTTCATATGTCAGTCATTCACTCAGGACCTTGAATTTTATATTTTTAGATACCTACTACTAGAGATGAAACGGATATCCGGTAACTATCCGGTATCCAGCCTATTCGGCTCAAATTTTAAATCCGGATAGGAACGAGTATCCGGCCGGATACCGGTTATCAAATAAATACGTACGATATAAAGATTGAAGGCACTTTAATCTTTATTTAACATAGATAATCATGATTTTTTAATAAAAGAACAGAAAAAATAATATTCGAACTGCACTATGGGCAAATTATGATGAACACCATTTTTTAAAGGTAATGGACGGCTTCGTTTGTCTTCGTATACAAAACCAGCTTCCGAAAGGGCCCGAAATCACCAGAGTCCACCCGATCGCTTCATTCGTGTAACGAGGCGATTCGTTACACGATCGGGTATGTTTGACTCGACTATGTTCGGCCGGATATTCGGCTAATCGGCTTTAAGGTTGGCCGAATATTCGGTATCCGGTATCCAGCCAAGCCACTATCCGTTTCATCTCTACCTACTACTTTTTTTCTTATATTTCCACGGTATCGGGTCTTAAGCAAGTGAAAACACGGGCCGCTACTGGATTTAAATAAATGAGAGTATAAAGTGGTATGTACAGAAGCAAATGGGTTGAAAGCACTTCGGAATCCCTTACCTTATTAGCCGCTTTCTGTTGGCAAAAAAAGGTTTAGTATCTCAACATGCTTTTAAAAGAACCTTTCAGATTTGTTCTTATGACTGCGCATTCTATTTCTAAGTAAAGAACAGAAAGAGATTTAAATTACGAAGAGAGTATACGAAACCTTCTTTTTCACAAACGTTTGATCTCGATTCGAATGTCAATAATGCTTCCGTGAGCAGTACTATGGCGCTATTTTATGACTGCCCGATTCAGATGTTCTATCTATTCCACTGCTATGTTAAATCTCTTTGATAGAACAGAAAGAAAAGAGTAGGTAACATTTTATTAAGAAGGCTTAAAAATGTTTTATCGAGATTGGTTAGCTAGCACTCAAGACCCTGAGAAGTCGGAGTGATTAGGGTGGAAACATGCATCCGGTGTTCTCGTCCGGAGGTACCTCCGGTAACCGGATATATACCTAACCTACGATGTTCTGACAGTAACTGGTAGGCTTTATGAAAATATAATATTGTTATTAAAAAAAAAACACATCTTTTAAGCTACTGCATAGCTTTTATCGCGGGCTTTGAGCGCGGCGACCGAATCAAGAAATTCCGTAACGAAAATAAAACCTAACACCCCCCACTCCGCCTACCATGTAGCTCGGCTGAGCCTTCGCTTAACGTGTATGTATATCGTACGACTGTACGAACCTCGCACAATGCAATAGCTTTACCGCGGCAGGCCCCGAGTGCCACACGTTTTTTATTCGTTTTTTAAAGAGATTTCTCAGAAAAAAAAAAACCAAATGAATTAATTAAACGGTCAATTTTAATCGCAACACCTACATGTTGAATTTTTACATAAATTATGTTTGTTTATTTAATAAACCCAGTCCGGTCCTTTATCGGAACACGAAAGTCTGGCGTGTATTTTGCTTAATAAGAATTTGGGTAGATTGGATAAAGGTAAACCCATAGTACTTTTTCTCGTAAATAAATTTACTCGTACTTAGAGCAAGTACCTACTTAACAAGCATTTTATCCATTTCTTAAGTGGATAATCAAGATAATCCTTCTTCTGTCATGTAATTTCACATACTTAATTGCACCATCAAAATCTCCGTAAAGAAATCGCTCTTGTCTTGTACGACGTTGGTCAAGCAATGTGCAGTCCAACTCAAGTCACAAATCTGTGCCTCAGGCATAATGGCTGTTTCAATTTTGCAAGCAAGTATATGCTGTACCTCTATGGCTTATTCAGTTTAATCTTCAAAGTTGCAATGACTTTGATCGTAAGCACCTTTTACCTACATAATTTAATTTATGCATAAATTCAGTGTTTCATTACAAAACATATGTTGAACTTCAAAAGCAAACAGAACAAGCTAAGTAAGCTCAATTCGTGTTATCTTGAGAAACTTTATCCTATCCGAGATATCAAATTGTTGGAGCTAAATGTTTGTAGACGTGTTACCGTGTTCTTACTTGATACCATTTGTACAGAAAACATTTATTGTTGACTAGCTGCGCCTCGCGGGTCCACCCATGTAAGTTCGGAATCGGGACACGTATGTATATCTTAACATACCTAATTCTTAAAAATTGTTTCAGCCATTTAGGCGAGAAATTGTAACGGACAGACATAGTTATTAGTATTATTATTAGGAATCATACGTGTGGAAACATTAAGCTATACTTATCACAAATAAGCCATGTATATTCTTGTGTTGTCTGAGTTTATTTTTTTCGCAAAATAACAGGTTTCGATTCCTCTTGACTTATACTTTTGGAAATTTTTAATATTATCTATCATAGCGACCCGCTCCGGCTTCGCACGGCTATATTATGCATGTATTATACATATAAACCTTCCTCTTGAATCACTCTATCGATTAAAAAACCGCATCAAAATCCGTTGCTTAGTTTTAAAGATTTAAGCATACATAGGGAATAGGGACAGAGAAAGCGACTTTGTTTTATACTATGTAGTGAAGTGATTATTTCAAGGATCAGCGATTCATAAAGCTTTCAAGATGTTACCCCCTTAAGTCTTGAGAATCAATTTTATTGAAAGCCATCGATATGAAAGTTTGCTGTGTAGTAAATATCTTCTATATATAAAAGAGAAAATGAAATATCACGAAATCTGTGAAACTACAAGCTACGGGTCCGAAACTTCGAATTAAGTTCTAAGAAAGCACTAAGAAAGGAATTTTTGGAAATTCTACCTCCAAATTGGTAAAAAAGGCTGTTATTTATTATTTATTTTTATTAAAAAGGACATATACAATTTCTTACAATGAATTAGTTAAACAATGCCAGGAAACCTAACTGGGTTTGTCTTGGCATCTACTTCTACGTACAATCGACGCTACACTATTTTTTATGTTATAAAGGTTGATGTTTGTAGTAACCATTAGTATTCTCTGTTTTTAAGAAATTAATATCACTTTTATACAGACACAAACGCGGGTAAAACTGCATGGCGCACCTAGTCTATACTAATATTATAAAGCTGAAGAGTTTGTTTGTTTGAACGCGCTAATCTCAGGAACAACTGGTTCGTTTTAATTTTTTTGTGTTGGATAGTCCATTTATCGAGAAAGGCTATTATAGGGTACTTTTCATTTTGATATTCCCACGGGATCGAGATTTACCGCGGAGCGCAGCTAGTATTTGTAAAAACAAGTCGCGGGTTTAAAAAGTGTATAGTAAATCTTCAAACGTTGTTTGTTTCTTCCTTATCCATAAATCAAATAATTTACATTCATTAAATTAATTTTAATGATTATATCAGTAAAATATAATTTGTAAAGTGAAATCGTTACGACCGAACCATTAAGTGTAATTTGTTTAAGGATAATGGAAGAGAAAATGATTCAGGATTTTAACTGTTTTTTTTTTCAGCACTTAAAACGTTATATTCGCTTCACTTTAAAATGTTGTCTTAAAATAGAGCTGGCATATAAAGTGTACAGAAAGCATTTCCAAATGAGTACCTACCAGATAGATTTAAACTAATGATCCTGGGTTACTTTTTTACTAATTCTTTAATATAGTATACAAAAAAAGTTTGATGCTTACCTAACTACTTAATCCAGGAAAGAGAGCCCTTCTTCTTCTCGTATAGTGGTGTGGCTCACCTATTGTTAGAGTTTTCAGATCGCCTTAAGGCCTCTAACTTGACATAACGACTGCTACTAGAGGTTGCAAACCGGGACCAACGGCTTAACGTGCCTTCCGAAGCACGGAGGGGCTTACGAAAACACATTTTTGTCACTAATTGGCCACCCATCGAAGTAATAACCGCGCCAGGCGTCGCTTAACCCGCACGACCGTAAACGATCAGCGAGCGAGCCCTAATCTACGAAGAAGATAAATGGAAAATGTTTTTTATACAATCATGCTAGTTCACCGCTCCAGTGTCAACAATAACATCACAAAGTTAGAAACATAAACTCAGATTTCGGTAGTCCAGTGACAACAGACATTTTGTACAGCAAAATAATGAGGATGAACGCGTGTTTCTGGTGATATTAGCTTTCCAAAAGCCGGTGCCATTGTTACGGCAAAATTATGGCTCTAACCTCTTTACTATGAGATAAAGTTTGGGGTCGTATCGAGAATATTGTACGAGATATTGAGTAGGCGAGGTAAGTGCTGTTTTGTGTTTGAAGTTTTAGAGAGAAGTCTATAGTGTTCTAGGTTCTACACGTTCAATTTTGAACTTTTTCGAAGGGTTTGCTGAATAGTTCATACAGTAATGCCGTGACTGCTGAAATCCGGTGATTGCAAACAAAACTGTTAGTGGTGAAGTTTTTTCATTAGTGAAACCAAAGCGGATTAGTTCGGGTCCTTTACTACGAGTTATCGATGTGTTAAAAGTCGAATCAAACAGTAAATGGAACCCTGGTTAGTGTCTATGGTTTGAATCATTGCACTCTTGAGACGGCCGACATGATGTTGTACATATATTTAAGACAATTTTCCTCAGTAAAGAATCTTCTGAATTATTCACTCTACCTAAAGTTAGGCTTTTGATGATAATGTCTCTTTGTAGGGTAAGTATCTAATCGGATAACATAAACTTTATTACAGTAATTTTTAGTCTGCAAAAATACTAAAAATTACTGTAATAAAGATTCAACAGAAGCGTGCTACATCTTAAACCGCATTATCACTTTTTTCAAGAAGATACAGAAAAACCAATAGTAGAGCATTTAAACGTCCACTGGTTTTTCGATAGCGGGCGACAGTTGGAAGGTACCGCTGTAATACCGCTTTTTAATTTTTAAAAAATACGGTCATTTTTAGGGCATCAAATTATGTGTAATTACGGGGAAAACAAAATGATGCCAATAAAACGCTGCGGTCGTCTTGTGCAATGCATACAGTTATTTAAGAATTGATGCAGTTTCCATACCATAAGAGCATACTTATTGCAAATTTAAAAAATGTAACCCAAGATACACGTAGGTATAGGTAAACAAAACTGAACGTGTATTGGGGACAGCGATAACGAAAATCCGTACATATACTACCTAAGCATCCATTGTAAGCTGTAAGGAAAAACCTTTTTCTATTAAAGAGCCGGGAAGTTAAACAAGGTTTACTTACGAACCGATAAAGATAATAGCTTCGCAGCCGCCAAAATGTCTTTGTATTAATCTGTGACCCTCTCTATCCAATTTAATAACCTGGCTTTCCTGGTCGAGTTTTCTTTATCACATTGTCCAATGACGTCATATTTAAAACATACATCCGATAATTTAAGTCTGGTTACCGGATAGGTATTCCTTAGTTAGGTAAATTACGCAATTGTAATTCAGGTTGTATTAAAATAAACTTATAAAACTAGCAGGAATTACAGTCCGACATCCCAAGTGCTTATCCAAAATTTGTGTGAAGATTTGACTGCAAATACGACTGTACGAAGTTTCTAGGATTGCACGTGTACACTTGTACAGTCTTTGTATTATTTTTATCCAATACCCGGACTTTTTTAGTTATATTATTTTCACTTTTTATTTACATAAAAAAAATACATAGGTACCCGATGATTTGAAAATCTTCCTTTTTTGTTGAAGTCGGTTAAAAAGTAAAAAAAAAGTTCTATGAATTTGTCGATAACAATACGACACCAAAAAAGTGCCGTAGAAATATATGGACGATATACCTACCTCTCTTTTATTGGTTTCATATCAGTTTACCATCGGGAAACCAGAAAAGTCGGTTTTGGAATGCTCCAAAATATTATAGGTTGGTACTTAGTAAAATATTTATTTTGATAAGATCGCTGCCTAACAAAATATGCACCAGTATCAAGTATCATAAAAAACTTTGTTTGTTACGACGAATTCACCCAGAAACTAGAAATGCTACAAATAGTGATATTGCGGAATCCCGAATATTCGGTGACAAATAGTACATCCAGCGAGTGACATGCAGTTCCGATTCTTAGAAGTGGTGGTCAATAAACACAAAACAGTATCAAAACCTAGCAGAATTTGCTCAAATTTACTCACCATGTCCTGCAATATTTATTTATCTACCACTAGCTGTGTAAAGCTGTCTAAATGGTTATTTTGTAAAAAAATATATATGTGGAAAATCGTTTCGTTTCAAAAGAAAAAAATCGTAAACAATCGTAATTCATATTTTACCTCTTCACTTCACTCTCACATTCACATACACACACAACACACACACACACACATTAGTTCCTCTCACACACCCCCTGCCCCTCTCCTCTTGTCCTAATCCAATAATCCCTATCTCGAGCTTTTCACCTTATTCTTCTAGTGCACATCATAGCGCGTGGGACGCATATTAATAATTGAATTAATTTTAAAAATTAAGAATCTGTAATTGGCAGTAAGTTTAGTTGAATAGTTTTCGTTTATAATTTAATTTAAGTGCTGTTGATTCAATGTTCATCAATAAAAAAAATAAAAAATAAAAAAAGTTTTCATAGTAATTATTTTCCCGGGTCTTAATCGCGTATTTTTTGTTTTTTATTTCTCTTACCTCGACGTTTCGACTATGTTACAATAGTCATGGTCGCGAGGAGACTGGAGCAGCGGCGAGCGTTGTCCTCTCATGTTGATAGTTGAGGGTAGTAACCGAGGGTAGGTCGAGTACCGACACTCGATTTTATAAACAGTTTTGTCAACAGTCATAAGGGCCGCGGCACACTACACTCACTATATCCGAAGATATATCCGGAGATATCTCGCGACACTTGCACATTTTTATCACTGGATTCCACGTAGATGAGAGCTTGTATCCACTTTCCCGGTTGAAATTGACATGTTTCTTAATTTCAACCGCTTCACGTACAATTCTAGGGTAGTAATGTCGTTCATTGGAAAGGACACGCGGTGCATGCAACTCAATCCAGTGGTTTGGTCCTGATAACAATAAATGCTCGGCAATCGCTGACTTCTCCACCTGGCGATTCTTGACCGCGGCGATGTGTTCCTTCACCCGTTCAGCGATCGTTCGCTTCGTTTGCCCGATGTACGAACTACCACAGCTGCAGTCAACTTTATAGACGCCTGGTGTCTGGTAAGGAATGATGTCCTTCGGTGATCCCACCTGCTGTGACATCTTTGACATAGGGGCGTACACGGTATTTATCGAAAATGTTTTTAAAATTGAACCAATTTTATCCGTTACCCCCCTGATATACGGTAAAAATGCCGGTTGCCTTGGGACGTCTGGACGTTTCTCCCTACTCCTTCGGAAAGAGCGTGTCCTCCTAGCTCTGTATCCATTTCTCCTGAGCACCCCCTGCACGTGGGTCAGTTCTTCGTCTAAAAACTCCGGATCACACAACGCGTGAGCCCTGTTTATTAGAGAAGTCTCCACAGAAAGAAGGTGGCGCGGATGATGGTGCGAAAAAGCGTTGAGGTACTTGTCAGTGTGCGTTGGTTTCCTATATACAGTGTGCCTCAGGGATCCATCTACTTGTGCCATGACCTTGACATCCAAAAAGGGCAATGCTCTGTCCTTCTCTAACTCATAGGTGAACTTGAGATTCGGATGTATAGAATTGAGGTGTAACAGAAGCCGCTCAATTTCCGATCCACCACCTTTCATGATACAGAACACATCATCCACATACCGCTTCCATACACGCACTGCATGTGACTGGTAGTCAATAAGTGTCTCGACGTGCTCCATCCAAATATTAGCCATAGCCGGTGCTACGGGGCTACCCATCGCGACACCATCAATCTGGAGGTAGTATTCCCCGTCATAGAGAAGATAACTACCCTCCAAGCAGTTCCGCAGAAAAACCATGTACCCTTCTGGTATCCCGTTCAGTCTAAGCTTCATCCTTATGACTTCCAGACAGTCTTTTACTGGGACATTAGTAAAAAGCGACTCCACGTCGAAACTCACCATTATGTCACCGGGGTCCAGTTTTGTGTCCTTAAGGATTTCCACAAAATGGCGTGAATCCTTCACAAAAGACGACGTAGTACCCACCAACGGCTGTAATACTGACGCAACGTGCTTCGCCAAATAATACGTAGGTGAGTCAATCTGACTCACAATTGGTCTCAGTGGAACGCTGGCCTTATGTAGTTTTGGCAGTCCATACAACTTTGGTGGTTGCACTATCTTCGGTTTATATAGACTATCAAAAACGTCCTCTGCGAAAAGATTCTTGTTGTCTCTGAGAACAGCCCTTATCCGCCTTGTTACCCTCGCAGTAGGGTCGTATGTTACAGGTTTGTACACCTTCTTGTCTTGCAGCAAACCACGTATTTTGGAAACATAGTCACCCTTATTCATCACGACGGTTGCGTTACCTTTGTCAGCCTTAAGAACGAGAATCTCATCATTGGCTCTCAAGCTCTTGAGTGCAGCACGCTCTTCGTTCGTAATGTTACTTTTAGGTACCCTACTTTTCCTCAACACAATGGCTACATCTTGACGTAAGGCATCAGCGTCATCCGTTGGTACCTTATTGCGAACTATGGCTTCCTCTATACTACCGATGACCTTTTCATACGGTATCCTTATGGGGGTAGTTGCGAAATTTAATCCCTTTGATAACACACTACGAGTTGCACCGTCAAGCGTAGTATCGGACAAGTTAATGACGTCATCGGTACCTTCCACAATGATCCTTGATCTCCCACTACGCAACAACAATTTCTCGAATTTCCGTTCATGTTGTTCCGTTGACAATCGGAAAATCCGATTCGATTGTTGATACGTTATGCGATCACATAATTCAAAATCACCGTAGGATAAAACCGAACTACACTCACTATGCAAATCAAACAAGTCACGCTGCACACTGTCTAACTCTGTATAACTGTTACGAATCACTTGTTTTAATAGACGAACACTCGCGCTCCGCAGAATCTCTCCGGAATGTGCAATGTCACTACGCGGCTTAATACGCACACACGTAGGTAATAAGTTATTATCGCGGCATTTACTTAAAAATGTCAACGATGTTTCCAAACGCACTTTTTCCTTCCGTAAAGATTCAAGGTTACGTACTTTAATGGCTATTTCCGGCCCGTATCGGATTGCTAATAAACTTTTTAAACTCACACGATTTGTATTCATAGTAATTATTTTCCCGGGTCTTAATCGCGTATTTTTTGTTTTTTATTTCTCTTACCTCGACGTTTCGACTATGTTACAATAGTCATGGTCGCGAGGAGACTGGAGCAGCGGCGAGCGTTGTCCTCTCATGTTGATAGTTGAGGGTAGTAACCGAGGGTAGGTCGAGTACCGACACTCGATTTTATAAACAGTTTTGTCAACAGTCATAAGGGCCGCGGCACACTACACTCACTATATCCGAAGATATATCCGGAGATATCTCGCGACGACATTACTACCCTAGAATTGTACGTGAAGCGGTTGAAATTAAGAAACATGTCAATTTCAACCGGGAAAGTGGATACAAGCTCTCATCTACGTGGAATCCAGTGATAAAAATGTGCAAGTGTCGCGAGATATCTCCGGATATATCTTCGGATATAGTGAGTGTAGTGTGCCGCGGCCCTTATGACTGTTGACAAAACTGTTTATAAAATCGAGTGTCGGTACTCGACCTACCCTCGGTTACTACCCTCAACTATCAACATGAGAGGACAACGCTCGCCGCTGCTCCAGTCTCCTCGCGACCATGACTATTGTAACATAGTCGAAACGTCGAGGTAAGAGAAATAAAAAACAAAAAATACGTGATTAAGACCCGGGAAAATAATTACTATGAATACAAATCGTGTGAGTTTAAAAAGTTTAAAAAAAGTTTTTATCGTTTTTTATCAACAAATGCTGGAAAACTTGTTTTCATTCATTATAACTTCATAACTTACCAACGGTAGACAGTGTTAAATTTGCTGATTTTTGGTAAAATGTTATATATTTTTAAGTAATATTTTTTTTATCATCAATAATTTGGTATTCTGCCGACTACCAAATAGTGAAAGAAGTAGCCGAATGCCGAATAAATTGTCGAATATTTATGATATCTCTACCAGTAACTACTAAAATAGTCAGTCGATGATTATATTAGGACTGTCTTAACCATCGTTTGCACATAAATCAACTTAATACTTTTTATGAAACGAATCTTTCTGGACCTGATCCTATAAAATAAATAAAAAAATATTGCAGTATATTCCACACATCGCCATCTAGCCCCAAACTAAGTAACTAGACTTGTGTTATGGGTGCTAGACAACGGATATACTATTTATAATATACTTTTCTTTATACTCATAATACATAGAAACAACTAGACCACTTACAAATATCTTGGCATAAATACATGTCCGAGGCGGGAATCGAACCCACAACCCTGTGTTTGGCAGTCCGGCATGGTGACCATTGTGCCAACTGGGTCGTTTAAATACTATTGATCATGTGAATTTCGTTGTCTTAGTGTTATCTCTACATATAGTAATAAATTTGGAAGTGAGCGTTCTACGTCCATAATGATGTTAACAATATAGAATTCGCTCACCTTATATAGCTCCGGTAGAAAAAAATCTTGATAGCGCGATTCAGGTTTTCTTAACTTTATAAAGTCACAAATTAATTTATTATTCTTTTTGTTCTGCTTAAAATTTTTGTAGACTTATGTATTTTAAGAATACATAGCAATATACACATTTATTAACTAAAAAATAAAGTAATTAATTTAATAAGATATTTTTTTAAATTTCAAGTAACTACCGCCATCTCTTCGGTTTTCGCAGAACTACCATTTTTGGACAAATTTGTTAATTTTCTTTGTTTACCTTTTTTGTGCGCTCTAATTTCGGGAACTAGGAACCAGATTTTAACACAATCTTCACGAATGTGTTCAGAAAATATCAGAAGAGGTTTAGGTATTTCAGGTAGATTTATCTTCTTCTTAATATATATAAATCTCGTGTCACAATGTTTGTCCTCAATGGACTCCTAAACCACTTAACCGATTATAATAAAATTCGCACACCATGTGCAGTTCGATCCAACTTGAGAGATAGGATAGCTTACATCCCGATATTCCCACGGGATCGGGAGTTACGCGGGTGAAACCGCGGAGGGCAGCTAGTGTTACTTATAAATATATGATATTTATTGGCGTAAAAAATAAACCATAATATTTTTGCATGAAGATGTACAAAACGTAGAGATGATGTCAAAATTGTCATTTTGACAAACGGAAAGACGTATCTGGCGCCATCTTTTTTTTTTCTTAAGATTATGGCTTCGAATTATCGTGCATATAGCCCTCCGCCAGGAGTAAAAGTGTTCCGTGATATAGCCAGTGTCGAGTTACTATTTTATATAAGGTCAAAGAAATTTAAATCAGGAGCGTTTTTTGAATTTGGAACATTACAACGCTCCAGCAATATTGTATGAACATGTGTATGAAGCGTGGTTATTAAATATACTTAAATACTCTTTGATTGGATCTCTTTTAACGAAGTATAGGTACCAAAGTCTCTTTGCTTAGTACGAAATGCGTTCTCGTGGCTATATAGCCATAAATGCGTTTGCCTTTCGGCACAGATGATATAAATAAAAAAATTACGGCAAAGCTAAAAATAATTCGCCTTGATTTGTTATTTACTGATTTATGAAACTAGCTGCGCCCCGCGGTTTCACCCGCGTAAGTCCCGATCCCGTGGGAATATCGGGATAAAAAGTAGCCTATATTTTCAATTCGATCTAGCAGTTCCTGAGATCAGAGCGTTCAAACAAACAATGGAAGCCCTTAAAGATGAATAATTTTCCCCGTATTTTCCACATTTCCCACTGATTCTTCGCTCCTATTGGTCGCAGTATGTTATGTTAAATAGCCAAACTAAAGCCTTCATCGATAAATCCATCACTAAAATAATGTTTAAATTCGAACCAGTACTTTCTGAGATTAGCGCGTTCAAACAAACAAACAAACTCTTCAGCTTTATAATATTAGTACCTACAGATAAGTTTAATAATTAAAATTATTTCGGTTCAGTGAGTGAAATGGAGATTCACCACAATCACAAATTGGCAATAGAAAACCTGCTTCCAGCGAAGTCAAAACAAAACTACATGAAAGTATCTAAATATATAAAAATCCCAATTTAACTTGGTCACGGCATCACGTGTATGGCTGGAGCAATTTCGCGAATTCTTTTTTTGTTGGTTTGTTTTTGTCAGGAGAAAGATCTTTATGAAAGAAAAAAATTAGAAAGTTGCGCAGAAAATTATTACGCGGGTAAAACCGCGGGGCGCAGCTAGTTTACAATATAATTGTTCTTTTGTACTTTAGAAAAGTTTTAATACGTACTAGCGACCCGCCCAGGCTTCGGCTGTATTATGCATGTATTATATCTAAAAACCTTCCTCTTTAATCACTCTATCTATTAAAATACCGCATCAAAATCCGTTGCGTAGTTTTAAAGATCTAAGCATACATAGGGACATAGGGAAGGCGAAAAGTGGCTTTATTTTATAATATGTAGTGATTTGCAAACGATTAATACAGTGCAGGGAGAGCTTAATCAATGTTACCTACTTTGTACTTCGGAAGTTATTTACAAATCTTATAATCAAGTTTAGAAGAGACGTTAAGAGTGAACAGATAACTTGTTTGTTTACTTCGTTTTACGTAAAATCCTTACTCGCTTTAGTGAGATTGATTAGAGTTTAGTAAATGAGGAACTCTTTTAAGGGATTTACGTGATAGATTACGGATAAGAATACCTTAATTCACGTCCATCCAGAGATTGGGAAAAGATAGCTCATAGTAATGAGGTCGAACCTTGTTATCGACAGAATTTTGGGTAAGTAAGTATAATCCATACTCACTGGGTACGTGTTTACCATAATAATTTATTCTCATCCAACTCTTTGTACTAAGAAGAAATATCTTTTATTGAAGTTTATGAAGTGTTATCTAGGCATGAAGCGAGTATCGCGACGCGACCGTAGACGTAGAACGTCCCGTATATTTACGTAGCAGTAGTCCGGTATCTGGCACCGAGTTATACTTCTTTAGGCGCGTTATGAAAAAATGATGAGAGTGAAATTTTACAAAAGCGTCACACAAAATTCTCACCATGAAGTTGTCCGCAAACCGCAAGATGACAGCTGTCATAAAACCATGTTGAAGTTGTCCGCAAACCGCAAGATGACAGCTGTCATCTGCGGTACTACTACTACATAATTATTTTAATGTAATTAATTATTTATATTTGTCGGACGAGTATTTTGTCGGACGAGTTTTTTGTCGGACGAGTTTTTTGCCGGACGAGTTTTTTGTCGGACGAGTTTTTTGTCGGACGAGTTTTTTGTCGGACGAGTTTTTTGTCGGATGAGTTTTTTTTTTTTGTTTTTTTTTTTTTTTTTTTTTTTTTTTTTTCAGGTACCTGTAAAGTCGGGGGTATAACTGCTAGTTAATAATACAATAGTACATAACACTAAAAGTGTGTTAAATCGAACAATGCATAAAGGCGGTTTATGACGCGCGAGTGAAACGCGAGCGCGTCAATTAGCCGAGATGCAATGATCAATAATCCACGACGTTTTTTATCACAGTTGCGAGTAGAAGAAAAGACTTGTTAAAAAAATAAAAAGTTAACAAAATATTTGTGCTTAAGGCGCCTATATTTTTTTTCATGACCTAGGTCTAGTTTTTATAATGCCATTTGCTTCAAGTCTTTTAAAATTCGAACTCTTTTTGTTGGCTTGAAAACACTTTGTTGGTACCTATCTTTTTTTATGACATCAAAACAGTATAACCCAGTTCAATTAAGATTGTTTCATCTAATTAACATATAATTACTAGTAAGATACGAATTTAACTTTATAATAACTTTATAATAACTTTAATACTTACATAACTTATATACTTACAGTACTTGTGCGTTATGGTAAAGTAAAACGCACGCGATCCACTTTATGAGTAACTGTGATAAGTGATTTAACGATCATTTTCAATTTATAAAGAGGTAAGTATAGTATAGAAAAGTACACAAAAGAAAAGGCGGCACAAATTTTCAAAACAATCAGCACTTGATTATTTCATCAGACGATTTTCAACGAAATTGTTTCCAATCTAGAAGCACCAGATTGTTGAACGCTGAGCGGTTAACTAATTAGAAAGTTTTTTCATTAGCAGGTCTGTATATGCGGACATCAACGCCAAAACAATCCAAATTAAGGTGACCGAAATAAAATTAGCATTTTCCCGGTACGGTGTTAACTAAGGTACGATGACTTCCTGAAAGCTGACTCTAAAGCTACAAAAGCACTTAAATTCCCTTATCTTTGATGTTGCCTCATTGAGTAGCTGAGAGGTGTCGTTGTTACTAGTGATTCCTTTGTTGATAGATGTAATTAGAAAGTAGAGAACACTGTAATCTTATTTCAGTAGAAATAAGGCCAGCTCACACCCGGCGGTCGGCAGAGCAGGGCATTTTAAATTTGCCAATAACACCTTTTCTTCGAAACATTTTGAAACCCGCCCTATAAATTCGAACGTATTTCTAAGTATGAATATTATAAGGTACGTTAATAAATAGGAAAATTGACTTACTACCAGTAAAATTACTTGGAATTCTTATACAATGTCTGTCGACCATCGTTAATGAAGAGATCAAATTTACAAAGCTCATTTTGATATCTACCTATTTTTAGCACTTTTCTCGGTAATCTAAAAAACCGGCCAAGTCCGAGTTGGACTGTCGCACGAAGGTTCCGTACCATCATATTCCGTTTTTAGTTTCCACTGTCGAGCTATCACGGTTCATGAGATACAGCTTGGTGACAGACAGATGGACGGACAGTGGAGTCTTAGTAAAAGGGCCCTGTTTTGAACCTTTGGATATGGAACCCTAAAAAATTACTAATTATTCGATGTTTGATTTCTCTAAATAATAAATATCTCTAATAAATTGAAAATCTCCTTAGGCGGGAAAATTTGTCATGTAAAAAATGTACATAGGTACTGATATTATATTTTCATCCTATAACCCTCTTATTCATAAACATTAAATGAGATTTCAACATTCTTTTCGTTCTATCAACAAAAAAAAAGAGATGTTTGTAATAAAATAAATAAACCATAAATACTCGTATTTTCTCAACTGTAGCGAAATTACAGGTAAACCTAATTATAACTGTATTTTAACAAAATGTTTTCAATGTGCTTTTTGTAGGTATACTTACCTTAAATATTATACTTAAATTAAATTTTAATTTGAAACAGAATGAAGTAATTTAAAAACAAAACAAACACCATTAAAATGTTAGAAAATAAGAATAAATTTTGTTATTTTCTGTACCTTTTTCGAAAAAAAAAAAATGTTTTTCTTATTCCAATTGTTACGAGTTTTTGTTTTTCGCTTCAATTACGTGGAGTTTTCGCTTGTTATAGACGAACAGGTTTTGGCTTCGACCCAACCGGATTAATTGCTTTTTATACAGCAGAGGCTGACAATACAAAGATATGACAATCATAGGAAAAAAAAATACATACCTAGAAATAAAGTTAGTTCTAAGGTTTTAGCGACTTGAACTCATAATTATAAATATATTTGAACGGATATATTCGCGTTTATCTAACGCAGATGAAACCTTTTTAGTAATTTTAAGTAGACGGTAGTTTAACAGCATTATAATTTCACATAATATTTTTTGTAAAACGAATGTCATCTCAGTCTGCCTGTGACCATGGGATCTGCAAAGTTCCCGAAACGTCAGGTTTAAAACAAAAATATATATTTATTAAAGTTCATTTTTATGTTTCACTGCAATTCTAAGGCCTCCTCCCTGAGGGTTGGCATTATAAATAGATAGATATAGATAGATAAACACTTTATTTGTACAACACACAAAACGTTGAAAAAACAATGAGGACAAGAAAGCTTATTAAATTGTACAAACAGGCGACCTTATCGCTTAAAGCGATTTCTTCCAGGCAACCTTAGGATGGAGAAGGTCTGTTTAGCTTTAGCTTATAAATAAATAAAAAATTACTTAATTATGAACGGACATATTAGACATATAGGCTAATATTTAATGCCTCTCAACCGTGGTGAGTTTTAGATCATGTTGGGTTTCTCAGTGCGTTTTACTTCAAGGAATAAGTAAGTACGTCCTTACTTATAAGTACCTACTACTTTTTACGTAAATCTTTGAAGCTTCGTTTATTGTCTTAAATCAATTTTCCGTCGTATTTCACAATAATTTAGGTATTTATTGGAAAAGTTTCTCGTCCGATTGCCGTTAAAACTCAGAAATTGTTCTCATCAAATATTCTTCGTTTTAAATAATATCACTGGGCTTGGATTCGTCGGTTGGACATTAGCGGAAGCATAAAACTTGCTAAGCATTCAAATTGGAGTTGCGGAATGATTATAGGTAGGATTGGAACCCGAAAATGATTTCATTCAAATGGAATTTTAATGAAGTTCTTTAACTGAAATAACAAAAACTTCAAGAGTGAAAGCTTCTAGTTCATTCGATTCGAGAACTCTAGAAATTATTATTCTTTTTCACAATTATTATTGTACCTAATAGTTTAACGTATCGAATGGTCGGAACAGAGTTGTGCCAAACGTCGCAGTTAACCCATTGTCCTAGATGAGCGACGAGACGCAACTCTATGCGATATAACGCGACAAATACTTCATGTGACGATTGAAATATAAAATTACTTGGGAGCTATCTTGCAATACTTATTTCCGGAAAAAAAACTGGTTGCCTATAAAGTCGGTATACGGGCGAAAGTTTTACGTGACAACAACTGTGCTCGAGTGGAAGGGACGCGTGCCTTTCACTTTTTATATCTGTCTCTCTCGCTCTTAGGCGGGCTAACCATGCCCGAGTGGAAGGGACGCGTGCCTCTCACTAGCTCTCATTGTGAGCGCATAACGTCAGCGGAGCGTAACGCAGTTTCTTGAAGTGTCACCCGGCAAACCAATTTATAAAACGTTGTCACGTCAAAAATACAAAACTTTAAAGACGTGTAAAGCGGAGAAAGTTTGACAAATGCTTACGTCGCATAAGCCATACATTTGTAACAACAACTTCTTAATATTTTTTATTATTCAGCTGGCTCATCTACCCTAGGACAATAGGTATATAGGCTACCAATTTAAGTATTTCTCTGGTAATTGTATCAAAGATTAAACAAGATAACTAATGCATCTAAACGGTCAATCGATCAAGTATGGACTCTATCAATATTTGACTTCCGTGATAGATTGATTCTGATTGTTGCAAACTAACGGATACTGGCTGGGTAGCAACAACGACTCACTAATGGCTGAATCCGGTGCTTGAAATGTATATTAGATTTATGATGTTGGCAACGCTGTTTGTCTTCGTAACCTCTGTCTATTGTTGTGCTAGCATTGTGTGAAATATTTCAGAAGCTGAGTGATTGCTGTTCACACTATTTGCTTAAACTACCAGTAACAACTAAAGTAATCCTAACTTCCTAATCCTAACTAATCGTTGGCGAGTCTCTGACTGCCATTTCTACGTGTTTGATTGACATGATTACAACAGGCGCTATAGTATCCATAGTTTCTCATAGTATCAATAATAGCCAGTCTGCTACCATCCCATCGCAGTAGCCCAAGTAGTTTTATCCTATAGTATAGCAATTCAATAGTTCTATTCAAACCGGAGGTTGTCCTTGGCTGCATTTCATACAGACAGACAGAGATTGCCAGAGCCCGCCAGTTTGGTGTCCACATCATACTTTGCCATTAAACTTTATTGAAAAGGGCCTCTACATGTAGGCTTTGGCTGCACACGCTCAATAGCCCCGTGATATGAGGCTTATATCCGAAAGTTTATATATATATATATATATATATATATTTCAGGACATATTACACATCGCCATCCAGCCCCAAGCTAAGCAACTTAATGCTTGTGTTATGGGTGCCAGATAACGGATAAACTACTTATATACTTTTTTTTTTTTTGTAAATATATACATATTATACATATAGGAAACACCCAGAACCAGAAACAAGAATTTATGGTCAACATAAATACTTGTTCCCGGCGGGAATCGAACCCGCAACCTTCTGCGTCGCAGTCGGGTGTTCGCCCGACGCGCCACAGAGGTCGTCGTTTATTTGTTTGTTTGTTTGTTTCCTTATAACGATCAAACTACTAAACCGATTTGGATGAAAATTGGCATAATGGTAGTTTATGGGAAACTTACGTGGGTGAAACCGCGGCGCGTAGCTAGAATTATATTTTAACTGTTCGCGTATAAACCTATGTAATTATAGTAGTAGTAGGTAGGTACCCTATTTTACGAGATGAGTCTCTAAGTGCCTTGAGTGTAGACCGCGGCTTGTCAAACCCAGAACCAAAGGTTATGGTAGAGAAAATTAAGTCCTTTGAAGTGAGTGGATGGAACAGTTTAATATTATGCAACGCTGTTGGTTGTATTAGATAAACTGTACTTCAGGAAAATGTTACATATTCTTAGCTTTTAACTTTGATTAAAGTAAAAGTAGCGGGCCCTTAAGTGATTAAGGCGGGGGATGTTTGATTCTAACTAAGTCGTCTTATATTTTGCGAAGCACTAATCAAGAACAACTTAGTTTCCTGAGAAATTAAATAAAACCAATATTTTTCATCACTTGCGACACCACACCAAAAATATATATATTTCTAGATACTAGTGGCTACAGGAAAGGCAACTATCGCAGTAAATTCACTTAAGTACATATTAGTATGACATAACTATAAAACATATTCTATTTCAATATCTTTATAATAGCAAAGCAACAATTTATTTATTTACTCAATAACTTTCTCAGTGTCGCAGTAAATTCAGTACCATAGGATAAAATAATTGTAAAAATATCTATATCAATATCTTTATAATATCAAAGCAACAATTTATTTATTCACTCAAGCATTTTCTCCCTAACAAATTGTCTCTAATGATAGCGCTTCCTGTTATCACATCTAATATTTTCATAATAGATAGGAGGTTACCTACATATCTCTAGGAAATGGTAATTTCCTGCCACTTTTCCACTTACAATCGTAATAATAAAGTGTCAAGTAACTGTTACCTGGGGTTAATGTGGTGAGCCACCCCGTCACGAGTTGTTACCCCCAAATGATATTGGCTACAATGTAAACTATACGCAACCCTTATAATTAGAGCATTAGAGTTCAAAATGGAAACAACAGTGTTATTGCTCGAAGTAAACAAAATTAATTTACAAACTCAGTAAGTTATGTTACTACTGTATCTGAGGGGTGGCTTGGGGCTTATCCCTCAATTTCATCCTGGAAATCTGAAATTGTTGATTTCTTATTTAAGGGTTCTGTACTAACTGGTCTAGTCGTAGGTACGGTTGGAGTCAGAATTGCAGACCCACCGTAGACCTTCAAAAATACTATCTTAGAATGTGAATGAATAGCTGGGTCGCCGTCTTCGAAATCGATGAGGAGGACTACATAAATATATAATAATAATAATATATACTAGCTGTTCCAGCAAACGTTGTTTAACCATTAAACAAAACCTGGCTGATTTGTGAATCTAAACCATCCAGGACCCAACCCAAACGCATACAAAAATATCATTCAAATCGGTCCAGCTATTTAGGTATTTAAAGAAGATATTAGAATGTTTTCAACTCAAGCAAGATTATAAGGTCTTGCTCGAGTTAAAGTTTGTTTAAAGTCTTTCAACTCATGAATTTACTAGATAAATATTATTAGACTAAAAACATTCCAATAATAGTAATTTTAGAACTCTACAGTGGGTCTGCAATTCTGATTTCGACTGTACACTGGTCCATAGACCCGAATTCAAACTAAAATTAAAATGCGAAAGAATTTAAGTAAATTAATACTTGTGGTAACTATTAATATTTATTCTTTTGCATATTAAATTTTACGGTTATAAAATTCGACCGATTAAGATGAAATGTTGAGTGATCGCGATTTTTTCACGGAATCGGAACTGACGCCGGTAAAACCTCGGGACGCAGTTACTTATATATTACACAATCAAGATTTATTTAATTGACGCACATGGTGCCCGTCGTCGCTAGTTTCCGTCGTACTGATTATTAATCATTGTAAAACTTTGTGGTGTTTCACTTTATGAATCACAAAACCCCGTATATTACTAGCAGAAAATACAAGGATTTAAATATTTACAGAGTATATCAAGAGCAATGTAGAATGTAGAATAGATCTTTGGATCTATTGCAATATTATGAGAAGGATATTGTTGTAAATCACCTTATATATGGAGTCAGTTGCAAGATGTCGACTACAAATAGGACATTTTATAGATTGGTATCATGCGACGGTCGTAAAGTTATGTGACAGAATGGTTATTGGACGAATTTACGAACAAAGAAAAGAAACGAGGAGCTTTTTTTGTAAAGATTACTTATTAATTATATTGTTTATTTTCGATGTCACTAGTTATAATCTTCTAAGAGCATTTAAGATTTTCGAGCTGATAGCAAAAACGCTAATTTAATTTAAAAGCTACTGAATGGTTCTGACGGCGAATCTCTGAGAAATGAAACGTCCTGTCGGCGGTCAGTCCAAAGGCGAAACGACTGTCGGAGAACGTTGGGACTTTCACTGATTAGGGATGTTTGCCTAGTGGTGAATACCTCGACTGTCATTCCGAATTTCGTGGGGGTCAAATTTTTCTTACAAAATATTTATGTGTGCTAATTAACATTGTTCTTACAGTGAAGGAAAACATCGTGATGAAACCCACGGCTCAGTTGACCACGTATTGACAAGTTCTTTCCTCTAGTGACGGTCGACTAAGCTGATGGGGCACTATAGCTCCCTGATTAACATGGATTGAAGTTGTTGGCGTTGTATAAATCATATATGTATATGAGATGATCTTAATATATTATACCAATATTATTTAAAGCTACTAATTTATATTCTAAAAGCTCTAAACTATCTGGATATTTTTATTCGGTTGAGTAAACATCTTTAACTGAAAGATAAATCTTACGAAATACGTTTAAAATCCAGTTCGGAAAACCAGAAAACGAAATGTTTATTTAGAAGCACATATTACTTTATCTTCAAAGCGAGCTTGCCTTTCTTTTAAGTGCCATTATGATACTCAAGTATTCTACGGCACAATTTATGTGCATACATAATCTCATGCAAATAAACCAAAAGAATATCCAAGTAAGTAAGTAGATATGTAAGTAATACCTATTAAAATGACAAAACGGAACCCCTTTAAGTGACCCTTAGAATGGATAGCGCTATATGAGTGTTAAGAATGAAATAAAAATGTCCTATGATATAATTATCAAAGTAGGTTTTTCGACTTTTAAGTCATGTTATATCTTCTTTCGTAGTTTTGTGTTAAGTAGGTACATATTTTTAGATTGAACATACTAAGCAAATATATATAATTCCTCTTAAATCACTCTATCTATTAAAAAAACCGCATCCGTTGCGTAGTTTTAAAGATCTAAGCATACAAAGGGTCATAGGGACATAGGGACGGTGAAAAGTGACTTTATTTTATACTATGTAGAGATTAATAACAATAAAAAGAGAGTTCATATTATTCAATTACTTAGAAGATTGTAGTAACAATAGTAGAAACATTGGATCACTACAAGAAATACATTATGGCTTCTAGAATATTTATTTTCGGTTCAAGTCGAAAGCACACGATAAAAAGAATATCCTTTTCACCCCAGTAACACAGTGCTTTTCGTTGTCGTTAACAGGAAAAAATTAATATTTTAAAAACCTACACATAACAAGGCGCGCGATGTAAAGAATCTGCCGATTCAAACTGTCTAATAACAAGTAATCAGAACTCAACGAAATAGTTGTATCTATCATTTCTATAATGAGTATAATTGTATATGTATAAACACCTTAAAAATTGAAGCGTTGTAGGGACTGAACTGTTTGGGTTGAAATCTGCCTTTGAAATTTCCGATCGTCTGTCTAACCAAGAAATTGTTGTTGTTGACTTTGAATCACATTATAATATGGATTTTTCTTCGTATCTCTATTTTTCTGTGAAATTGCGTATTCTTATTATTTATTGCTGACACACATCATACACTAAAACATTTGTATATACTTTTTACCCGCGACGCATTTAGGGTTTAAGGATGTTTTAAAAGCTTTTATTTAACTTGCAATGTTTGTTTGTATGTTTTGTATGTTTATTAAATCGGATTGTCCATATAAGTGATCAACGTGTCCTGTGACACATAAGCCTGTTCCAGCTGCTTTCATTCTATTGTATTTTTTATTTTCCGTGGCTTGTCTTTCTCTTTCTTTTCCTTGGTGTTTTTGACAATGATAAAAAAGACAGTATTGTAGTAAGTATTATATTATTGTCCCTATAACTTACTTAAATAATATATTCTTTTATTTAGGATTTTCACTGTTTTTTAATCTGGGTGATATTTAAGAATTTTCACTGTTTTTTCATCTGGGGTGATTTAACTACATCAAAAAGAGTAGTACCTACTAGAGTGAACTAGTACTAGAGTATGTCTTTAGCCTACTAAGTCGACCAGCTTGGTTTTGTTGGTGCGCGGTATTTAAAAAACACAGCCCAGTCAGTCTAGCTCAGAGCCATTTGGAGTCCATTTTTAGGAATAATGTTGGTGAATATTACAAATTCCCAAATTCGACATCTTCGTCCGTTCAAATCATAATCGGTATTCAATAAACTGAGTTCATTATGCAATCTGTACCGAGTAGCATAAGCTAGCAGGCCGTAGTGGTTGCTCGGCTAGTACCAGCCAGACCAGCTTTCCCAGAGACTTAAAAATAAAATGAGAGAGAAAACGTCGTGAAATAATATTGTTCAAGGAATCGATGACTTGTTTACAGTACGTATCAACTTCCTTGGAAATGAATTGAACCAAAGTTATTTACTTTAGAAACAGTAAACAAACGTGAAGCATCAAATTTGTCCTACAACTAATAAGTACGTAAACAATGAAATGGAGAGACAATAATCTTTGTACAAACTTGTCATTGTATTGACTAACTCATTTTTTTTAACCGACTTCAAAAAAGGAGGAGGTTCTCAATTCGTCGCGTATATATATATATATATATATATATATATATTTATGTATGTTCCCGGATTACTCGAAAACGCCTGGACCGATTTGGAAAATAGTTTTTTTGTTTGAAAGGGAATAACTCACAGGTGGTCCCATAAAAATTGGATGAAGATCTGATGAGGATCTTCGGAGTGATAAACAGAATTACACCTCGAGAGTGCAACAAATTGCTCAGTTTTCGATTTCCACCAGTAGAATTAGGCCATAAACTAATAGTTACCGATAAATGGAATATCTGAAACCACCTTCTCATCAGACAACTCTTCAATCGGTTACGATTACAGATTACAATTTGAAGAATTTTGTCGACTTTTGTCGCCGGCCTAGGTTTGTATGAACGTTGGTAGAGAACCCTATCTTAAATGAAGATCTGATGAAGATCTTCGGAGTGATGAACAGAATTGCACCTTGAGTGGACAGCAAATTGCTCGATTTTCGATTGCCACCAGTAGAATTGGGCCATAAACTAATAGTTACCGATTAATGGAATATCTGAGACCACCTTCTTATCAGACAACTCTTCAATCGGTTACGATTACAGGTTAAAATTTGAATAAAATAGTCGCTTTCATCTCGCCGGACTGGGTTTGAATGAATGTTGCTAGAGAACTCTATTCTAAATGAAGATCTGATGAGGATCTTCGGAGTGATGAACAGAATTGCACCTCAAGAGTGCAGCAAATTTCTCATTTTTCGATTTCCACCAGTAGAATTGGCCCATACACTAATAGGAATCGATGAATGGAGCATCTGAAACCACCTTCTCATCACCAAACTCCTCAATAGGTTACGATTAGGTACCTAGGTACAGGTTGCAATTTGAAGAAATAGTCGCTTTCGCCTCATGGAGTAGAATTTTCAGTGACAGCTTCACTAAAATTGGCTAAATAAAAAAAATAATTAAAATTTTAAAAACCGACTTAAAAAAACAAAATATAAATTAAAAAAACTCTGGGTGGGTGACACCATGTTTCCTATAATACCTCTCAACATTAAATCTAACCCAGTCCGACTTCCAAGTATGTTTAAGTTATCTGCTGTGTTAGTGACCCGACATGGATTATTTTTCACTTTTTTTAGTTTTTGTTTACAGGTTTTAATAGTTTTTGTTTACAGGTTTTAATAGTTTTTGTTTTCAGGTTTTTTTTAGTTTTTGTTTTCACTCATTTATTTAGTTTTTGAGTTTTTTTTTAATTTATATATTGATTTTTTTTAAGTCGGTTTTTAAAATTTTAATTTATTTTTTTATTATATCTATCTACTCTAGTATAATCAGTTGCATAGGTAAATATTTACTATTTAATCTCAGGAACTATTGGTTCGAATTGAAAATTATTTTGTGTTGGATAGTCCATTTATGGAGGAAGGCTATAGGCTACTTTTAATTTTGATATTCCCACGGGATCGGAACTTACACGGATGAAACCGCGGAGCGCAGCTAGCACTACCTATGCCTCCGGAGGTTGTAATACTTACTCGATTATTTGTAGGGCTAGTCTTAATGTCAATGTGGCCTAGTAACTGAGAAGCCTTCTAAATGCATGGACGTATTATCCATGTCTAAATGACGGAGTGTGGAAGGGGTGACGTATGAAGTCAGACTGAGACGACTAAACGAAGTTTTGCGTCTATTGACGTGATGCCAACACGCCTCTCCCGCACCCATCGTTACTAAAGCTTTTGTGCATCTTTTGTGTTTTCTTTTCCTTTCTATTTATGGTGGTTACATGTTACAAACAAAAACTGTACAGCTTACTGCGTCTTCTTTAATCATGATCTTAAAACATCCTCTTTCATTTACAAAATAAATTCAGACTAAATTAATTCGTGTCAAAAATAAAATAAATTATTTGATTTATTTGTTTCATAATGACTGCTACTATATTTTCATGTTTTAATTCATTTTTGTATAGTATAGGTACCTATCTACTTACATAACTATGTGCTGACACGAAAAGCATAAAACTAAAAATGAAAGTTGTTTCCTTTGACCTAAAACTGTACAATATTATAAAACTTTTTAACAAGCATCTTCATCTAAGATTCGTATACCTCCTTCCTCGGTGATATGATATGGTATCTTTTAAATTTTAAACAAGGGTAAAACGCACACAGAATAGTACATTGCGATACAAGTGTGGAAAGTTGATCATTCCATAGAGGCGGTTTATGACGCGCGAGCGGAACGCGAGCGTGGCAAAAGCCGAGATGGAATGATCAATTCACACGTGTATCGTACGACGTTTTTTATCACAGTTGCGAATAAAAAAAAAGACTTGTTAAAATTTTAATATTAAAAAGTTTTTAAGAATTTTAGGTTATGTTTACTATTTTTTGTTAATTACACTCCCGAAAGGCTAGGCAAAAGACTTTTAACCTATACAGCGTCTGACATACAATATTTTTTTAGTGTTTTTTTCATTTGTTTTTGCGTCGGCGGTTAAAAACAGAATATAATGCTTACCATTATATTCTATATAATGGTAAGCATTATTAGTTCCGGGTTTCATTAAAAACAGAATATATAGAAAAAATATATTTATGTACCTACCTAAAGAAAAAACAAAATAAAAACAAAACTCAATTTTTAATTATTTTCAAAGACGTCATCACGTAATATTATCGTTCGATAACAGACTTTAGAGACAACCTTTTGAAAAGAAGAAAAAAGGTACCAACAAAGAGTTTTAAGCCAGCAAGGCTTAAAAACTCTTTGGATGGTACCTTTTTCTATACATCAAAACAGTATAACCCAGATAAAGGAGATCATTCATGTTTCTAACAAAAAATACCCACATGCATTTTTTGGGTTTTCAATGTAAAATAACTCAACGATTTTTGATCGTAGCTCTTTGTTGCCTTAGTAAACATTATTTAAAATATTATTCTCTACAAGATAGAAACATTTTTTTTTCTGGCCGGCACCTTAATTTTTGGGTACGATTTGAATGATGTCCTTAAGAATGTTTCATCTACTATATGTCATTAGCAGTAAGATACGTATTTGACATATCGGGATGACGTATTATTTTAGCACTAGTTGGATTTTTTTTTATCGCACGCGTGTATAATACGTTGCATTATGAGGCTAAAAGCGGTTTAATAAGATCCACTTTATGAGCAACTGTGATAAAAAAATATAAACTAACTTTCTATTAAGTGCTTCGTTGTAGACAGAAACAGCCTCTCTACAAAGTTTATTTTCACAGTGAAAAAAAGTAATCCCATAAGAAATTATTATATTTATTGTGCTTACGTAAAAAAAGGTAACAAACTTGTTTTCTTGTGGTTACAGAGCGACGTTTATTAGTCGACTTCAATACAAACTATTGATATAAACTTTTTGTTACGTCGCGCGTCGTCGTCTTCGTGTGGAAACTGCGGTTGTTGGTTTATGTAAGTAAAGTTTGGCCAATATTGGACATACGAAAACAACTAGGTACACTTAGATTTAACCGACAAAATCTAGACGCAATTGTGCATCTTCTAGAAAAAAAAAGCGTTCAGCGAGTCAACATCTCGAGGAGCGACGTCGTATCTAACGTTTGTCGCTCAAATAGCGCGGTCGGGGTCCAATCCTGATGATGCGTCGTGTAGACGCAAAACCCGTGTCGTGGTTAATGAATGGTGTCACTAATTAGTACTATTTTTTGTTTGTCCTCATTGCAAGCCTCTTCAAGTGGGCGGGAGGGCGGTGCACATTGCATTTTGTTCTTTGGCACAAGGCTCGGAACTAAAAACTAAATATTAATACATTATAGATATGGAATTCCGAAACGTAACGCCGGATTCAATCAACCTTCTTCTAGAAAACATATCTATTGTATACCTTTACTTGTTAAAGTATCCTATATAGCTAAGTATAGTAGGTATATCTTAGAAAGGGAGCGTTGGTAGCAGGTATTCAATGTTTTGTATTATTATCAAGGACAAGTAGAAACCATCACTCACAGTACACAATTACGTACATCTAATTAACGCTATTCTGCTCTTTATAATTATCAATTAAGGCAAGATTAAAGTCCTTTTGTTTACTCCTTCTCGAAATAAATCCCATCCAAAACACAGATTCCATAATAAAGGGCCTGAGTGAGCGATTAATTCTAAATTAGTAGACGTTACTGCATAAATTCTTATCAGTAAATTTTAAACGTAGGCATTTGCTTTTGAAATTATATTTAATTAAGGGGCGAGTCCCTAAAAACGTCATTTACTATTTTAAAAATATTGAAGAACTCCCTGCATTGTAAGACACTAAAAAGAATTCTCGATAGCTTATTAGATGAGTCTACAGTTTCACTATCAGATATTTTGAAAATAATCCATAGTTTTTGAAAAAACAATTATTAACTTTGATGAAAAACATCGAAATCGACCTTTTCTATTTTAAGTATCTGTGCTACTTCGTTGTTATATTTGAAAATATTTTTGGTTAAATTGTGAGACAAAAGTATAGAGAATGCATTCATCATTGCAGTTTTTTACTTATTGAAACCAAATAATAATAATCAATGCCGAAACATAGATATTTTTTTTGGTTAAAATCATTCCTCGCTGCCCATACATTTTAGTATGAAGCAGTAGAGCGCGACATTTCGCTTTATATTAGATGTCACGGCGCGCAAAATTGACAGTGTCATCTCAGTATTCAAGGTGAGAGCACGTCCATTTGTTTCCCGACATTTATTGTTTGACCTGGCATAAGGGTGGGGTGCGAGTGTTGCACACGACAACTAATTTGTAATTGTACCTATTCTTCGAGCAAGGAGTCGAAACTAGGTATAATCCGCGCACAATGAGAATAGGATGGAACCTTGTCAAAGTAAATCGAAAATGACAGTTTATAAATACATATATAAATAAATATTGCAGGACATTCCACACATCGCCATCTAGCCCCAAGCTAAGTAACTAGACTTGTGTTATGCGTGCTAGCCAACGGATATACTACATATACTGGGTTATTGGAAATTATACTAGCAAGCCGTTGAGGGCTACTTCTGTGCACCCAAACCAACAACTTTTGTTCTACGACCTTTAGAAATTCGAACTTTTTTTCGAAAATTTTGAGGTTAGGTTTACCTGAAAATCAGCTGTTCCTTACACGGAGAGGTCAGTAACCTTAAAATTTGACTTATTTTTTAAGTTTCATGTACTGTTTTTGGTCTGAATGACCTTTGTTTTAAAAAATCAGCAAATACCTACCTACTTATAAAAATTTGTAAATATATACTTATAATACATAGAAATAACCAGACCACAGACAAATATTTAAGCATAAATACTTGTCTGAGGCGGGAATCGTACCTGTGTGGCAGTCCGGCATGGTGACCATTGTGCCAACTGGGTCGTCTTCAAGTAGCGTTAGCATAAAAGTTCTGAATAATGGGTAATTCGTTTTGTTGTAATTAGTTATTTTTTATTTATTCATATTTAGTGTAGCTACATATATAGTATAGGCATTTCTACTGTATGTGAAGACTTCACGGACAAACATACATACCTACTGACACATATACGGGTCAAACTGAGAACCGCCTTTGTTTGAAGTCTGTTAAAAATACACAAAAATGTTTCATGGTTGTAATCCTTTCAATAATAATGTTTAGGGATATTTTTTTAGTTATTCCAATTATTATTCCCCAATGCCACTCATATGTGCTTCATGGGAATCATCATCAGAGCTTTAACTTTCTTCAGAAGTATCGCTTTCTGAAAAAAATGAAGTTGATGCAGCCAAAGTTCCCTCACCTCGGATGCGTGACACCGTGTTTTAGATATGCTTGTTGCTCGTTCGGTTATTTTTTTTGTATTTTTGAACAAACCCATAGGTTTGTCAAAAAGATCTCTTGACAATGTAATTCCCGAATTACTAGATTCGTGATCCACAGCCAACTATGTCATCATTTTCAATGCGTTAGAAAAACCGACTTTGTTCCTGATCGAAATATCTATCGACTGCCAGAACTATTTGAGGTGGTTGACTATTCAAAGTTTTACCCCATTTTCCACTCATTATCACTAAATCACTAAAATAATCACACAATAATTAATTACATAAATCTAGCATTTATAATAAAACAAACCACAATTTATAACAACACAAACCACGGTCGGAATTTATTATTTGTTTATTTAATCACTTTAATAAGCACAGTCCTTATGTGCTCGTTTTATTTATAATTTTGGAGAAAACATTTTTTTAAATGAAATCGCCATTGCTCCATAGACAATCTACCACAGACAATAATAATTTTTCTTTAAATCAATGGGTCTGTTTCAAATCCGCGACACTATGACCGTGCAAATAACTAATTTATACCTAATTATTATTCAGAACTTTTTTTCTAACGCTACTTTTCTGTCATTTTCGATTTACTTTGACAAGGTTCCATCCCATTCTCATTGCGCGCGGGTTATAATGTGATATTGATTATTTATTTTAACCTAAGAAATAACTGTTTCTATATTTCATTTTAATTTTTGACATAATTTTGACAGGCAAACATAGACAAAAAATTAAATACTTCATGGACTGTGGTTTTTTACCTTTCGATATAGGGCATTACAACAAACAAATAATGCCTTCACACCAAACCTCTAAAGCGTCTCGGAAATGGGATATTTGAAGAAACGTTTATCCTACGATTGTATAAAAGTTCGCGGTGCACTTTGAGACCCATACCCTTCAATAGAGGGCATTACAGCGAAAAAATTATGCCTACACAACAAACCTCAGAAGTGTCACGGAAAAGGACGCGGTGATACGTCTTGTAGAAATACTTGGTCACAATGCTTTTATTTGAATATCCCGTTTCTGAGCTGTTTTAGAGGTTTGGTGTAAAGACATTATTTTTTTATTGTAATGCCTTTTATCAATAGGTATGGGTGTCAAACTGCACAGCGGCATTTTAAATTACTATGCCGGTTGTGTCCAAAGATCTTTACATTTCGATCTCTAATTGGATATGTTTTACAAACAATTTGCGGGAAAGAAAAACTCAACTAGTATTTGACGTTCCTGCCTTTTGCAGGACATATATTTTTTTTTTGTTTTCTCTAAAGAAATTAAAATAGGAATTTATTGAGCTGTCAAAAATTAAATAAAAATATGGAAAAGGTATGATTTAGGTAGGTAGGATGTATTAAAATTGTAGCTTATTTTTATATTTTAATCCTATATATTGTAACTTATTTTTATTCAAGGTTAATAATAATGGGAAAAGTAAAAGGAAATTACTATAAATCCCAAAAAAATAAAGGAAGATTTAAGACAAACCAGTAACTATAATGTACTCATCTTTTTACCCAACTATATCGAATATTATAAAGATTGGTAGGTGTTTTGCCTGAATATTTATATAGTGATATATGATGCCGATACCGACACGTTTTAACCTGTTTCTTAGTAGGGCACATAGGTACATACGAACGTTTATGTGTGAATTTTCAATATATAGAGACGGATGTAATAATTATTTCGCATAATTATTATTATAAAAATATATAAATATAAAAATTATTATAGTACAGAACATTTACTTATTGACAATTTCGTTATCAAACAAAATACCCAAAAAACGTACACTCTGACCCCACACTCTCCCGCCAGCTACTTACTACCGGACTGCAGTTTTGCGATGTGACAAGTTAAATACTACATACATTGCGTGTTTTCTATTATATTCATAAACATCCTACGAAGACGAACGCTTGATGAATATGTAACTTGTACAAAATGTACGATGCATCGAAAGTAGATTTATTTGTTTCCAGGGTGCATAATTTTAATACTGCGTTGCACCTGTGTGGCTAGAAAATATCAATGTGTGTGTTCTATCAGAAGTTCCCACGGTCAAGGATTACAGGCTTAAAATTCGTTCGACATTCAAAGTTTTACACTGATTTTTTTAATTATTTTAAAAGAAATTAAGTTCATAAGAGGAAAGGGTACCTGGGGCTCTTTCCATACAAACTATTACAAACGTAGTCGACTGTTTTCTCCCTGGATAATGACACTAGAGCAAATATATTTGGTGCATAAAATTTATAACTGCCATGATCATGCCCCTATTTTTTGTTTTTTATTTTTTAAATCTTAATTTCTATGATAATTAGAAAATGAAAAAAAAACAAAACATAGTCGTAGCAGTTATAGATTTTATGCCACAAAAATATTTGTGCTAGTGTCATTATCCAGGGAGGAAACAGTCGACTACGTTTGTATGAAGAGGGCGCTGGTACTCTTTCACCTTAAGTTAAGTTCAAGGAAAAACCAGAAAACCTACTATACCTACATACCTACTTACCTACATACATACCTCAGAAAATCTTAACCTACCTATCTCTGCAATTATCTCGAAATAAATGATGCTTTACACAATATTTTACGAACCACGCAATTCTAAATAAATTCTCTGTTTCTTGAACCATAAAATTTTAACGTTCATTGTTATGTTTTCATTATGATCTACCTGCTTCCGATTCTACCTGAACCCTTTGTTTTTGCTCAGCAATTAATTTTAAAACGGGTTGAGGTTTCGTTTATTTACTTAGGATGCAGCCCTTAACAAAAATTTAAACGAAAATAATACTATTATCGGGAGACATTAAGAAAATTGAAAAGTTAAAACGTTGGCCAACCAAACCTTATTTTAATTACTTACCTTCCTTCAAATAATAACCACCACCTGAAACCTCTTCCCTTAGCTGTTTTGACGGGATAGTAATCAAGTAGATACATAATACACAACTTTAATCCATTCACGTCGGAATATATTATCAGGACTAAATTATAGGTACTGATAACCAGCCATTAGCAAGACTGTAATCACAATCGGTTCAGTAGTTTCGCGAAAATATGTAACAAACACAGTTCTTCACCAACTCAAAAGCTTTCGCATTTCGGTATACCTAGTATGATAGTAGGATTGTCATTGTTTAACACAAACACCTACATACAACTACAGAAACTCGTCTGGTCTCTTATTTACCTAGAAACGCACCGGAAACGGAAGAGACAAGATAATGTCGCCGCTGCTCCAGCTTGCTTTGTTTGAGAAAAGTCTGTTTAGACAAAACGGGGAATTATGTTCGAATTTTAAAAAAATATTTTTATCTTCTGGCCGATAGCATCTTGTTTATTTATGCTTGGTTATTAGCAAGTCTTTTTTCCTCGAAATATTATTAAAAACGCTGGTCTGATATTAGGTACCTACTACGAAGATAATTAAAAATAACAATATTTTTCCAATATCGTATATTCAATTTCGGTTTTTCTGCACAATTAATTAATATTACGATCTATATTTATTATTATTTTAATATCACAGTTCAAAACTTTAATTAATACTGTAGGTAGGTATGTATTAAAGTTTGCTTATACGTTTTTGAATAGATTTTAAAATGTACTCTTAATATTTTTGCGGCAGGAATATAATTTTTGAAACTTTTACCTACAACGTCGGTTTTTTCCGCTACTCCGGTAAAAAAAATTCAATAACAGTTTTAGGAGATATGTCATTAGCCTACGTCGCAATGGCTATCTGCATGCCAAATTTTAGCCCGATCCGAAATTAATAAACATACGTAACTGTACATCAGAAAATTAATCTTCACAGATCTAAACAAAAATCTGCCCAAACTAGAACCTGTCCAAAAGCGTATAAGCGATTATCAACGATTTTGATAACTTATTTACAAACATAACATAAAAATGTAATTATTATAATACATTTAACATATTATTACAAACAATTATACAGAATTCAATTAAATCATAGTTAACGAATATACGAAATGTATAGTTACCTATTTTGTACAAACAAGAGATCGAACAACATCAAATTAACACGATAATAATGATTAAAATTTACTTTTACTTTAACAGTTATTAATTTATTCAAAATTAATATATAAAAAATGAAAAACTTTCCCTTTACAATTGATTATTCTAAAATAGGTGTTCCTATGTTAAAAATACAGTCATAAATCATGTGTAGCTGAAAATAAGGTTGTTTTAAGAATAATAAGTGATTTAATTAGGCAAAATATTAAACTAACTTTTAGATTAACTATTTTAAAAGCTCACATAAATATAATTTGTATTTTGATTCAGTGATAATTAAAGATGTCCTGGCTGTTAAATACAATTAAACATATTAAAACGTCCCTCGCTACGGACACCATGGCTATTTTGATACCTCGGTGAGCAGCAGATAGTGGACGAAACGTTCAAAACTATAAAGTTGAATACTAGATTTTTACTAACTATACCAATCAGTTCCCATTCTCTATCTGTTCCTGTATGTACTGCTATCTGTAATAAAAAAATTACAAGATTAAAAAGGTATTTCAAAATCAAAATTATTTACAAAACATCAATTTATAAAGGATAAAAAAGGTCCTTTAATTTTTCCGTGGGACTGACACTTGCTCAAAAATAATTGAAAAGTTTAATCCATTGTGATTGCGACCCACTTTTAAGAGTTTTTCAATGTTTTTGATGAATTTGGATTGCCTGTTTTTTTAGCCGACTATGACGAAGCTACAGAGAAGGGCTATGTTTTGACGGGTAAGTAGGTATTTCTTACGTCATTTAACGGTAGTTATTGAATTTTATACTTTTAAGAACTATAGGGAATTGGTAATAATAGCTTTAACTTCTTGTTAAAATATGGTTTGTTTTTGTATTTTGATTTCAAAATCGTGTATAAAATACTTCATAATTGTGTTATTAAAATAAAATAACTGATATAAAGCACTTCTGGATAAATACCATCATCAGTGTCTCTAACAAAACAATTTGTAGGTACAACAAAAAGTTCCGAACTTGTAAATAAATTTCTTGTAGCGTACTGATTCGAACATCTGTAGGTACCTAATACACTTTTCTCGCTCCTTGATACCTTTTACAATTACAAAATCCTCTCTCACAGTAATGGGCTATATTCCCGAGAACAGCTAGTAAACTCTACAATAAAATTATTCTGCTAAACCTAATAAGAACAGGGCTACTTACAGTAGAAAATATTCTATTGCTCTATAAAAAGGCTTTAGTTCAGAACGGAGTTCCATTTCTCGACTAGGGTGTAAGCATACTACAAACATTTTTATCGGCCGATACCAAAGCATTAAACAAACTGTAGGAAAAATATTTATCTAGGTAAATATGCAAAGATCGGTAATTAACATGATTGTGATGATTACAAATCTATATAGTTAATCACTACATAGTATAAAACAAAGTCGCTTTCTCTGTCCCTATGTCCCTATTTCCCTATGTATGCTTAAATCTTTAAAACTACGCAACGAATTTTGATGCGGTTTTTTTAATAGATAGAGTGATTCAAGAGGTAGGTTTATATGTATAATACATGCATAATATAGCAGTGCGAAGCCGGGGCGGGTCGCTAGTCACTACATAGTATAAAACAAAGTCGCTATTTCTGTCTCTATTTCCCTTTGTATGCTTAAATCTTTAAAACTACGCAAACAGATTTTGATGCGATTTTTTTAATAGATAGAGTGATTCAAGAGAAATATTATATAAAAGAGAAAACGACTCATCACGCAATCTGAAACTACAAGAGCTACGAATCTGAAACTTGGCCTCTTAGAACATAGGCGCGGACTAAGAAATGTTTTTTTTGAAATTAGATTGACACTAATTCAGCTACAATCAGCTGTAGATGGCTCTGTCGAGAGTGAGTGACATGTTGGTATATTGTTCCAACGACTGGGCGTCACCCACAATGTTGTGTACAAGAAAGCTTTGTAGCTGTCATAATAGACACGTGTATTAAGTAAGGTAGGCAAACGCGAACGTTCTAAATAAAACAAAAGCACCAGCGAAAGAAGTCGCGGGCAACAGCTAGAGTATTTCTAAATTTAAAACAAAAGAAAATAAATAATAAAACAAGTGAACGGTCGATAGGCGAGCTGTTGGCCGATAGAGAAGTCTATAGCCTGCTTTCACCCTGAAGCAATCGAGAGTTGCCTATCGGAACTATCATTCTGTAATGCAATATATCGTCTCTCGGGAATAAATGAATTAATAACAGAGTTTGAAACGAAATAAAGGCAACGTTGGGTTATTTGGTTGGGCTCGCTAATGGAAATACTATTAGTTTTCGTTATGTTCAACAATAGGTATCTATATTAAACTGTAGTGGCACTATGAGCTCTCATATTTGTTAAAGCATGAGTGCTATTTAAAATTCCAATTCAATTGAAATACCTTTGGATATTCTGGTAAGAGTCAACTGCTATAATATAAATTTCGAATACACACAATTAGTCAGTCATTGTGTAAGTCCTATTATGAAAATTACGTCCTCACATTTCTTTCCTAACATTTATTTTTGCTAAACAGCGCCCATTTGGTATTCACTAAGGAATATTATTGCCCAAAGTTGGAAGTGTGCCAGCGTTTGTTACGCCGACATGAGGTGCTAAAATTTCGTAGTACTGCATTGTCTGAGTCTATGTGGACAGTGAACATGACCTGGATAACATAAAACAGCTGGTCTTCGTAGCCTATTTTCGGTATAACGTCAAACAGAACTAGTCCCCAATGCCCTTTTTTTGATGAATAGTTAGGTATACTAGTACAGTAAAAATTTATTAATCATTCTGGAATGTAATTTTTTAGGCAACCCATTTATTGACCTATTTAATTTTAATATAAAATACTTTTCATTCATTAATCAACTCAGTGAAGGTCGTTTTTAAAGGGATCTTAGACTACCTAAGTACCTATAGTTACACAAGATCCTACACGTAAAACTATGTCCTTTGTAGATTGCCAAGTCAAGTTTTTTTGTTCTAAAAACTTCATGCAGTTAAAAATATTCAACGAAAAAAGTTTCCAATACGTGTCTGCGCTATGGAATCTGCAAAAAATCTCTTGGTAACTTTAGGGATCATTAAAATTTTTAGTTTCAAAGTTGTAAGGAAACTTTTCTCTCCATGTCTGTGGACTAATAAAAAGTGCTTCTTTATTCGTTCCCGCTGAGAATTAAGCTGCTATGTTTATATTTTGCCTCTACAGTCTAGTCTCGACACAACTTTTACCTTTGAATAAAAGAACAGTAAGTAAATAGAAAAAGTGTTATAGTTTTTCACGACAAAAAACCAAAGTAATTAAAATTGCATATAGACAGACGCAGTACTTGACGTGGAGGTCGAAAGCTCTTTGACAAACAAATACAAAAATTCTGGTTCATAAATTTTTTTTTAACTTTTCAACGTATGAACCGATTTTCATGAAACACAGCAAAAAAACTCATTAGAGAGTCAGCTGTAATTGCTAAATGCTCCATTAGGAACATTTAGCAATTACAGCTGTTTGTCAACAACTTTTTAGTTTAAACAACTTTTTATCTATACTAATATTATAAAGCTAAAGAGTTTGTTGTTTGAACGCGCTAATCTCAGGAACCACACTGGTTCGAATTGAAAATATATTTTTGTGTTGAATAGTCCATTTATCGAGGAAGGCTATAGGCTACTTTTTATTTTGATATTACCACGGAATCGGGACTTAGGGTGTGTTCAGATGACACGCGTCGACCACGCGCCCGCCACGCGTTGATCACGCTTTGAAATTTGTTCTATATATAATTTGAGTCTTAGGACACATCAATAGATCTCAAATTGCATTTCTGCAAGCGGGCGCGGGGCGGGCGCGGGACGGGCGCATGGTTTGAGCGGGTGGACTTCCATAAATGCAATTTGATATCTATTGATGTGTCATAAGATTCAAATTATATATATAGAACAAATTTCAAAGCGTGTTCAACGCGTGTTCAACGCGTGTCATCTGAACACGCTCTTACGCGGATGAAACCGCGGGGCGTAGCTTAATAATGCTTAAGTGTATGGTACTAGACTTTAACTATTTTAATGTAAGTAAGTATATTCTATAAGTGAATAACTTTACGACGGCATGAATGCCTTATTGTGTTACAGCATTGTTCGTGAATAACGTTACAATTCTGTTTATTTAACTGCTTGCCCTCTAAGCTTTATAGTCCATCAAGTTTTAATTAAATGAAGTTGTTATGATTAGTTTGTTGAAGTCATTTGCTTTGAATAAATAAACAAAGCAATTTACAATTGAAAATTAGTTCTTTAGGGAATAAGTAGTGGATACAATGAGCTGTTACGAAAGTTCTTAAAAGAATTAAGCATTGGAAGGTCATCAAAAAAATGTATAACATCTGAAAGAAACATTATTGTAAGCATCCTTTATCCTATAATTCGTCAATTTTAGAATTTATAGGCATGGGACATTAGTCAAGGCTTTTAACTATATAGTAAAATTATTATTGGAACGAAATTCCTTATCGCGGGTTGGCGAGGGTACCTAGCCGAGAAAAAATGTAACGCGTTACGAAACGTGAAACAAAATCGCATCACGAAAAAAAGTAAGAGAAAGAGAGAATAAAGGAGACCGATAACTTCACCATTACAATACGGTACCATTATAAGTATGAATAAAAAACATATTTTTTTATAAAAGATTTTGTTCCAAACGCTTGTCCCGCGTTCATATGTTTAACCTACCTCGGATACATAGCATGTACTTCAGTATGTACCGGTACATGTGTTGCGTGTCGCACATGTGGTGACATTACAGCCGCTGCGTTGATTGCCCGAATGCGCGCACGCAGTCTCTCGTACTGTTCAGGCTGATACTGCGCTGCGATCGTTACTGAAGCTCCTGAGTACTGCTTGAAGGTGAAATAACTCTATTAGTTTAGATTAGTAGTTATGTTCGATGGTTTTCATATAAAAATAGAATAGAAATAATTTATTGTTTAACTGTTAGACCAAGTTCCCTTGACCGCCAGACTTTCGTTATTTTATAACATCTAAGAATTACTCAGCGCATGCAACTGCATGCGCTGAGTAATTCTTCTTTCACATCTTCAAATTTCACATCGTATATAACTAAGTACGATGTGCAATTATGAAGTTCAGATCATAGTAGCTTGAAGAGTTATCAAGTAGTAAAACCAAAACTGTCTGGGTTTTGGGGAAATACCTTCTAATAGTTACCTTTAAAGCAGCAGCAGCCTGCTCATGCGTAGCCCTCGTCAGATCCCTTCCATCCACGCTTAGGATCCTGTCACCTCGATGTAACATCCCGTATGCTGCTCCGCCGACTGACACTCCTGACACGAAGACTCCACACGCGTTGTCTTCGACTCCTGGACTGCTTTCAGTCTCCCCTCCAAGACCGCCCACGATGTCCATTCCGAGACGTGAACCTGAACGGACCAGACGTACCATCCGGACGCATCTGAGAAAAAAAACTTAAAAACTATATCAATGTTGTCGAGTATTAGTCGTTGTCGTCGTTTCTGTGGAATTTTGCTAATGCTAGTATAGCATGGAGTAATGAGTAGAACTATTAACAGTACAAGTAGATATTATTTTAAGAAAAGTTTGATTGGTAGAACCACACCTAATCAAATTGATATTATTACTAGCTTTTGCCCGCGACTTCGTCCACGTAAAAGTCGATAATGGACCAAGGAATCACGTTGTCCCATACCAACTTTGCCTCCCTTTTTTACCCTCTTAGGAGTAGTATTTCGGAAAATCCTTTCTTATCCGATGCCTACGTCATACAAAGAACACACCCTCCAAGTTTCAGGTCTCTACGATCAGCGGTTTAGGCTGTGCGTTGATCCGTCAGTCAGTCAGTCATTCAGGACAAAGCATTTTATATGTATAGAAGATAACGATGGTTCGATTGATAGAACTGCGGACAATTTAATTTGCCCGTGGTTCGATTGACAGAACTCCGCCGATCGGACTACGACCAATAAACGGTTCTATCTGTAGTGTCAACACAGTTGGCTTGGTCGCCCGCTATTCGAGCGGCTAGTCTTTGCCGTCATTCTGCATATTAATTCGTTTCACTGGAGGTGACATCTCAAACAAAAAGTTTGCACCAAACCGACGGTGTGGGGTGTTCGCTCATGTGTCAAATGTTATTGGTTATGTGAATTATAACCGTGAAAATAGCTGCAAACTTTTGTTTGAGATGTCACCTCTTGTGTTATTTATACCTCAGTGATCGAACCTAAAAATTGTGTGTTATCTAAACCATTGAGCTTGGTACTCTTAAAATTGGCTTCATTTATTATATTTTTTTAAATTGATATCGGTATTTTGTATGTCGAACAGTGAACGGAAAATGTCGAATAATAAATGTTAGATTTGAAATTTTAGGTATAAAAAGCATCAAAATAGTTTCAAAGTCACAAAGTGAATAGCAAATTAAAATGTCAATTCCGATTTTAATCAATTGTCAGTTTTTGACATCAGGAAATGCTTTCAAACAAAAACAAATTGAATATTATAAAACTCGTTCAAAACAAGGGATCACTAACAATCACGATAGAGCTTTAACCCGATGCATCTAGTGTTGGCTGTCAATGTCAACTGGTCTGAATAGGTAAATTACGCAGGACATTGCACATATCGCCATCTAGCCCCAAGTCAAGTAGCTAGACTTATGTTATGGATGCTAGACAACGAATATACTACTTACATACTTTTCTTTTGTAAATATACTCTTTTCATATAGAAACAACCAGACCACAGACAAATATCTAAGCATAAATACTTGTCTGAGGCGGGAATCGAACACGAAACTCTAAGTTTGGCAGTCCGGCATGGTGACCATTGTGACAACTGGAGCGTCTTTAGTACACTGATAGAACCAGCAGAATAAGCGCAACTTTAAATTATCAAAACGCTATCTCCTTCGAGCAATCGCTACTTACAAAATATGTTGTTGTAGAATAAACATAACAAACCTAAACTCCTCCTAATTACGGTTCCCAAGACATTACAAACGTTAACTGTCTCCGTTCTATCCTTGACAAATATTGGAACAGAGGTAAGTACCTACTTATACAAAATTAGTTGTCTCGCTTCTGGTCGGAGCTGGGTTGGCTATGGAGTAACAGCTAAAGATTAAAAAAAAATTATATATATATATTATATTTTTTTAATCACGCGCAGACTTATGCCTGAGTGCGGAAAATCGGAGCCCCTAACCTGAACCTGACTATAGTTGTCTCTCTATGCAATCTTGAAAGGACGTTGTTCCACACGTTTAGGCAGTTATACTTTTTCTCCCCCTTAAGTTTCCTCCATTTTAGACTCTGCGCCTTGGGTTTGTAAATTTTTAACATAGTAGGTATTTTTAATATGCTTTTACAATTTTTATTTTAGTTATTAAATATTATATTATTATAGCCCCGCGTTTGCACCCACATAACTCCCGATTGTCGGGATAAAAGTAGCCTATGTTACTCCCATTTAATTAATGTATCCTCATACCATTTCTCATCAAAATCGGTCCAGTAGTTTCGAAGCCCATTTATTACAAACAAAAACAAAACAAAAATATTTCCTTTTTATTATAATAAAAAGCTGCGCCCCGCGGTTTCACCCGCGTCAGTCCCGATCCCGTGGGAATATCGGGATAAAAAGTAGCCTATGCGTTAATCCAGGTCTCCAAGTTTCACCGCAATCGGTCCAGTAGTTTTGGCGTGAAGGAGTAACAAACATACATACACACACACATTTATAATATTACTAGCGACCCGCTCCGGCTTTTCACGGCTATATTATGCATGTATTATACATATAAACCTTCCTCTTGAATCACTCTATCTATTAAAAAAAATCGCATCAAAATCCGTTGCGTAGTTTTAAAGATCTAAGCATACAAAGGGAAATAGGGACGGCGAAAAGTGACTTTATTTTATACTATGTAGTGATGATAAGTAGGAAGTAGGATAGGATTAGTATAGATATAGATTAATAAACTAAAACATTACGTCATAATAATATAATAATAAATAAATAATAATAATTATTATTATTTATTTATTATAGAAATCAGAAATCTTAGAATCTCATAGTGCCAACTTTCTAATATATCTTAACCTATAATTATTGACCTTATAAAAATATAATATAGCCTCAAATGCTTATGTTGGTACACAGTATATCTTATCAAAGCATGCGCTCGATAAACCTGATTCAACTCTGCCAAATAGTTCAAGTAGAATCAGTATTCTATAGTATTAGAATCAAAACAAACCAACATTAAAAGGACTGTTGAACGTTTAGTTAATTCACAAATAATAGGGTTAAATTGTTATTCAGTGTTAAGGAATAAGGGATTCGGATTGTTTCGTTTGGCTTACCCTCTGTTAACTATTTAATGTAAATATGATCTTAATTAATTGGCAGTAGTTGGTGTCATAACTTAACTCAATACAACGCCGATTTTGGCAGAGCAGTGTGACGTTTATTAGAAATAGTGTCCATATCGGTGCAAATTATTATGTTATTACGCTTAAGCCAATATTTTTTTTTAATTTTTTTATGATACTGACTCTCGAAAAATACTACAAATAATAAATAATAATAATAATGTCGTTCTTATTGGGAAGTCAGTTTAAAAGGGTTCTCAATCTAGATAAATAATTCTCCATCAAAAGCAACATCTAATAACTACGTGTAGAACAACCCCTTTCGGCATGGATTAAACGATTTAATCCTTGCCTTTAGGCCTTACTGTTACACCTTGTGAAATATCTCACCTTGGAATTTCATTTGGTTCCTCTTCTAACAATTCGTGAAGCGTCGAACACGACGTCGCTTGTGTCTTAGCTGTATAAATGTAAAAGATATTATTATGAAAATCTATTTTTGTCGATTTTGGGTTTGCCAAACCTCAAAAGGTAAAAAAGGAACGCTTATAAGATCACTCTGTTGTCCGTCTATCTGACCGTGTGTCACCACCGATTTTCTCAGGAACAGATAAACTCAGCAAGTTGAAATATCGACCAGATACTGAGGTCTGTAGTCCGTATTATATAGGTGTATAAAAATCAAGGTCCTGAGTCAACACGATAAAAAAGTATGGGCAAATTTAGATTTTCCTGAAAACTTGTAAGTACCTAAGTTTAACTTGATTTTCAACTTCTTTTTTTATAAAAGTGCATAATTTTAAACAATATTTTTATATTCCTTAACCTCCGATAAGCTTTTGATAAATAAAATAAAAAGGGTATTAGTGTTTACCTAATGCATTCCTGCCAGTTTGTGGTTAATATTATAAAATTATATCCTAGCTACAATTTGAATCACTTTTGAATGTTTGGCACCAACGATTGGTCTGACTGTTTAGATAAAGCATTAGTAAAGTAAATATATTTCTCTGAGTATAATTTTATAAAGAAAAATCAAATTGGCTTAATAAATTTTCACAGAGTACCTACTAGCTGTGAAAATCTGTCTACGACGAAACTTTATCGCACTGAAAAATCCTAGAAAAAAGGTAATACAAAACCATCTATGGCAGTTTGCCATTTGCTAATCCAGTAACCTATTTGTATGCTCTGATTTTTCAGTAAAAGAAATTTCCTCAAATACTGTAAAAAATTAATCAAACTGCTGTGTAGTTACGGACTAAATAAAATATTTAGTGTTTCTATTTGAATCTAAAGAAGTTTTAAGTTAAATCCTACTTGTCTTAAAAAATACGATTTCCTAGCTAAATCCTAATAAATTAAGGTTATGCTTACTAGAATAAAGCGGAGCGGTTTTAGCGACGGGCGGAAAAGACGCAGCGGGTAGAACCACCAGAGTGACGTGCTCGCCCGTGTTTCTTAACGCTGCAACTGCTTCGGCATGTGTCGCTCCTATTAGTGGAGTTTCTATACCCTGGCGATAAATACATGTTTTAAATAAAAGGCATTTTTGTTTACCTACAGGCTAAAATAAGGTTGTCTGGAACACGAGCATTTCCTAAAACGAACTTGTATCTCTAACATTTTAGTATTTTATGAAAAATGAAAATAAATCAACCAACAAAATGTCTGAACCAGAACTTATTTTGGTGCTACCTAGTATGTATATATCTACCCTATAAGAGAAAGTAATGGAGGAAATAATAATACGTATTTGTAAACTGGTATTATAAATGAAATAAACTTAGTACCCTATCTGAAACATGCAGAATAAATAACATAATCACAATATAAAAACAAACTTACTTACATCATCATCTCTAACAGCCAAAATTTTATCTCCTAGCCTAAGTCTACCATCGTGATGGGCGGCCCCACCGACAGCTATGTGCGATATAAAAACGCCGCCCGCCCCAGCATTGTCCGCTCCACCCGCGATACCGAGCCCCAAACCGCGGACGCCTCTCCACAATGTCACCACCCTAGGACGGCGCGCTCGACGGATTTTCTGTATAAAAGGATATTATTTTTCTCACTTATATCTTTAGGAGCTTTTTTGTTTTATTATTTTACTGCGATTAATTTTTGAATTATAATGTTGTTTTGTCAAACTACTTAATAAAAATGATGAGCTTACTTAGAAGGCAATAAAAATAGACATTGATTAAAAAAATAATTACATTCTCTTTCAAAGACCCTACAAAAATATAGTACCTCTACATAAGTACATATAAAATTATAGCGGACATAACAACGAATGATGTCAAATTGTCACCGTAACTCAGTTACGTATATTTGAATATGTTAATTATATTTCAAGACATTTTTCTTAGTTTCGTCAGATTTTCGTTTGATTTATATTACAAGACATTATTCTCTTTTCCGTTTGCAAAGAAGTTCTTTGAATTAATAAAGTAATAGCTCCACTAAGTTATCTGTCAAGTTTATGAAACCCTACATCTTACCCTTTTCTTTTTGACAATTTGTTTTACTTGTAGAACAATAAAAGTGAAATATTATGTGTTGATTCATGAGACAGACTGAAATGATTATTTTGTTCTTTTGAAAACGTGTCCATGCAAGGGTAGCGCCAAAGAGATCAAGAGTAGCGGATTTGTGGGTATATTCTTTGGGTAGGGTAAGTGATGCAATACTATTTATGGAGATCTGAAAGACATTACGAGTATGTCATTCTCCTTCATGAAATTTAGTCAATTACATAAACACAATTGTAATAATATCATCAATAGAAGTTGACTCTATTTTTTAACAATGTTATTTTTTGTTTTTTATTGATAAACTTTTTAAACAATCACAATTTGTACTCATAGTCCCGGGTCTTAATCGCGTATTTTTTTTTTTTATTTCTCTTACCTCGACGTTTCGACTATGTTACAATAGTCATGGTTTCGATTAAGACCCGGGAAAATAATTACTATGTGTTTTATTGATGTTTTAGATTTTCTAAAATTAAATTTTAGTTAACTTTAGTATGTACTTACTAATCTAACAACATTGCCAGCTTGTTGAAGTGCGTCTACCGCTGCAGAATGGGCTACACCTTCCACAGATATGTCATTAACCTGAAACAAAATTAAACATAAAAAATAAATGTACATAAGGAAATTCTATCCAGGGGCCTAAGTCTGCTAACACAATTGTATTTCAATAGTGTGTCGATATAATCGTAATAGAAATTTAATGTCAAAAATATGACATTACATGTCAAATTGGTAGTCTCCTAACGTTAACTATTCTATCGAAACACCACTGACACACCACTGACTCACTTCGGTATTCTGCTCTACAATCGTGGCTTAATGGAATCTCGATAGTTGTTAAAACAGTATATCGCTTAGCAACATATACCATGTTGCTAGGCAACACCTGCTAGGTAAATATTACCATACCATTGAGACTCCATAGTGATTCTATTGTGATGTTATTAAAACTTTAGCAGAATACCAAATAAAGTCACAATCTCGATATAATATCAATAGAGTTTCGATATAATGACAATGGTTGGCCAAATAGCAGAATAAGGCCCCTGTTATCTTGTGTATTCTTATAGTCATTTTTCACCGCACGAACAATAAATCAAAAAATGTTACCCTAACTAACTAGAAGTAAATAAAAAAAACGTTATTAATCACAATGCCAGTTTACAACAAAGACAACGCGGCAAAAAAAGTTTGATTGCTCCATTTTCTTGGGGGTACCCTTTCTTGTCTTCGTAAATTGGGTTAGGGTAACATTATTTACAGTCGCTTTGCTATCCCATGCTTAACTAATGCGTGTTTTGTTTATTTCTTTTTTCCTATATTGTTACGTATCTCATTTTATTTGTTTCGTTTTATTATTGTTTTAGGGAAGATGTTTTATTACTGGTAAAGGTAAAGCTTGAAATATGTTACAACTACGTAGAGTTGTTGTCAAATAACTTGGCCACTGAAATATTATGGACAAACAAACATTTCAGTGAACAAGTAACTTGACACAAACTCTACTCGTACGTAACATGTGTATGTGTATCCTGGGCAGAATTCGAAACTTAAAATTATTTAAAAAACTGTTTTACTTGTTGATTTTTATTAATTTTAAAAATTTTATTGTTTTTTTTTGAAGCTTCTGAAGTGCTTGTAATTTCTTGCAAAATAACCAAAAATTACTTAACCGCTATCGACAAGAATCGTCAGCGTAGAGGCTAAACTTTTGCCAACGTCCTATGCCTACGTCATAACTCAATCCGCCTATTGGTAAGAGATTTTGTTATGACGTCAATCGAACGTCATACGTCACCTATCCTACCCCGTTTCATTATCAAAGAAAACTACGCCTTGCTAGGCTAAAGAAATTTTGAAGACTTTTACCAATATCTATTTTTATCGATATTTAAAATTAATTTTGCCATCATATTTCCGTATCTAAAAATAAATAAAAAAGCAGTTAAAATTTAAATTTCAAACGACGACGGTGTATCATCTGGTCAAATAATATCAACGTAAAGGAAAGTATTAATTTAAAATATCTTCGTAATCTCGCCCTTAATTAAATTCTGGGCTATTTTTCCCTATTTTATGAACCATCAAATCATTTGAAATTTTCGTTCCTTGTTCAAACAACTTTAAGTTTACCCATCAAATTTTAATGAAATCAACATTATTTTGCCCAAAGTGAATTCATATTTAATTTTTAAGGGTGTTTAATATTGACGTTAAAATGCGAGTCATCCGTCTCGTAAAGTGACGAAATGTTTAACGGTCCAAACAATTACGTTCACAATGCTTTTATTTATTTTTCGACTATCACTTGTTTCTTTTTTTGATTCTTATCTGATCTTTCAAGAGTTGTAAATGTCATCATCTAATTAAAAAGTATGATTAATTTAAGTTTTCGTTTTTATCACTACATAGTATAAAACAAAGTCGCTTTTTCTGTCCCTATTTCCCTTTGACTGCTTAAATCTTTAAAACTACGCAACGGATTTTGATGGAATTTTTTTTAATAGATAGAGTGATTCAAGAGGCAGGTTTATATGTATAATACATGCATAATATGGCCGTGCGAAGCCGGGGCGGGTCGCCAGTGTTTTATATAAAAAATATTATTTACTTTGTTCACGATGTTTATAGTTTGTCGAAGCACTCCTTTGGCTAAACGTGTACTTGGACTAAATACACCCACGACAGAACGAGGTTTTAAAACGTATATTTTAAAGAAATACTCCTTTGGCCAAACGTGCGCTTTGACTAATCACACCTTGACCAACCGCCCCAAACGCATATCATGTTCATTTGTATTATCCTGTTAAACATTTCGATACAAAGATAAATGCGGCAACTCACTTGTAACAGAATATCTCCTATCTGCAACCTGCCATCTTGCTTCGCTGCTCCGTTGGCCGCTATCCTGGTTATGCTGACGTCACCACCGGCCTCCCCCCCTGCTATGCTCAGTCCCAGGCCACTGGGCCCCCTCTCCAGCGTGACGTCACTCGTCTCCCACACAGACTCATCTGAATCTGACGGACACTGCGGAAACGTAACATAAATGAGCGGAGTTAATTATCATTGTTGAGCGAAAACGATTTCCACTATAGTTAATTGGATTGCGAATTGAATTTTTATTGGTTGATAAAGCGTTGATTTTAACAGCAACGAGATTTTATAATCTCTAATTAAATTCTTGATATAATCTGACGACGGACAAAGCATACTCAACTGCTCTAGTTTCAAGATTTCGTACCTCAAAAGATAAAAACGGAACCCTTATAAGATCATTCTCTTATTCCTCTGTTTGTGACTATGTTTTAAACATCACTATCACTACATAGTATAAAATAAAGTCACTTTTCGCCATCCCTATATCCCTATGTCCCCATATCCCTTTGTATGCTTATATCTTTAAAACTACAAAACGGATTTTGATGCGATTCAAGAGGAAGGTTTATATGTATAATACATGCATAATATAGCCGTGCGAAGCCGGAGCGGGTCGCTAGTTAATATATAAAAGGGACTATGTTTGATGTACAGAACAAGAATAATATGTACCTACGTTACGTCTGATGTGGAATCCAATGCATCTCAATGGCCGTGGAGATGGATCCAATTTATAACGTAATTGAACACTACAACGCGAACGTACCGTAAGGAAAACTTGGCTCTAAATATGTACCTATTTACAATTAAAAAGATGCAGTGTGTGTAAAAATATTATTATTGAATAGTTTTGGAGAATATTTTATTTCTTTGTACTAAAAATTATACATATTTGTAACATATCGTGGATGATAAATCAGACTAGACAAAAACTCTTCCATTTGTCCAAAATAAATCACGAATTAATTTTGGACAAGTATACAAAATTAAAACAAAAATATTAACATTACTACCTGTTTAAATAACATATTTGTAGAATTCAAAATTAAAACAAAGATTCACACCTTTTTGTGGTGACTAGAAAACAGTAGAACACTGAATACAGAGGAAAAACCATTTTCATTTTAATAAATACGATAATTAACAGAATTGAGGTTAACAATACGTTTCCAAAACATTTTCTCACGCAACAAAAGGGGTATAAATAAAAGGTTTACACAAACCGACACGACTAGCCGCACGATCCAAGAGACGCGAGTTTAATTTGGCACAGTTTCTGTCGCGAACGTTCTCAAGACTGTTTGTAAATTAACTCCTCAGTAGTTGATTTTCAATAGTTGAGCTATTAGTTGGCCGTATATGTACCACCACAAGGCTGCTCAACTATCGGAGTCGGTTTGAACAAAGCTTATTCAAACATAAAGGGAAGTGGATCAGTTCATTTACATTTATAATTTTTAACACTCTGCTTTCATTAGCGTACCCTTTATGATATTGTATGTGTTAAAAGGTAAACAAAGCTCGTTCAGTAATTAATGTAGAGAACATGGAAACGGTTATGAGGTATCTGGTATTTGCTGATTAAAGTAAGTAGGAACTCTATAGCCACTATTTTAATTCTTTCACTTTAAGCGACTAGGACACTTGCAATGTGAGGAAGAACAGGTTGTGTCTTTGTGAATGACTTAGTATCTACTTAACAATACACAATAGGTACTTGTAGTACTATAATGGCATGGTTATACGCTTCGGCAATATTTAAAACAGTATTGGCTTAGTGGTAGCCACCTCGATTTTCAATCAAACGATGTGGTGGGCTCGAATCCAGGCCGACCGTACACTAATGGATTTTTGTATTCGGACAATTTATGTAGATAATTATGTGCTGTTGAGAATGACTCTTACGTTCAAGCTCATAAGTGAACAAAGTCGCAGGTAGAACTTTGATTATTAGAAGTAGGTTAGAACTCATAAGTGATCCTCTTCTTTTTCTACCTACAGTAATATTAGTAGTAGAACCTATTTTATTATACCATTTGTCTATGTTTTGTTGATTTTTAACGTCTCTGAAAAAAGGGTGACAAAACAAGTTAGTTTAGTGACAAACCGGACCGTTATTAGATAAAATAAGTAACCCTGTCACGAACTTCAAAAGCCTTGACCCAAAACTAAAATAGTAAAGTAATTGCGGCGAAGGATCGTGGTTTATCATCCCAAATATCTACTTGTTTAGTGTTTACTTGTGAACAAGACAAGTTTGGGTGAGTGGACAAATTAGTGAACTTTATATTATTTACCTTTTTATTCAATAGTTTTTACCTGGTATTTTACTCGCGTTTGTAACCCTGACTCGGTACAAAATCAGATGGAAAGTGGTTATGAACCTATTTACTTATTAATACTTTGTTTTAATAATACGATTTCCCGTGCAACACTATTAAAATATTAGTCTTCGAGCTATGTCAGTAAACAAACGTGTTCGGAACGGAATGTGTGAAGAAGAATAAGAAAAATTTTGACGGACAACTTACTTACCTACATACGAACAATGCAAGTTAAATAAAAGCTTGTAAAAAGGAGAAGATTCTTAAGATATATTCTAGGCACCTAAAAAATCGGTGGTGACAGAAAAGAGACAGACAGACAAACGGACCAGAAAGTGATCTCATAAGGGTTCCTTTTTTACCCTTTGAGGTAAGTAACTCTAAAAAGGAAGTTAGTATAAAATTACTGCAATGGAATGTTTGATATGTTTGGCCAAAGTTAATAAAAACGACTTTAAAAAAATATTGTGTCTTCTGTGTGTATCTGTACTTCTGCCTTTATGCTAATCTGTCCTTCTGCTAATCTGGGATTTTGCCATTCCGGGATTTTGCGTATCTGTCCTTCTGCTACACAGAGACACGTAGGTTTGATAGCAATATTACAGAGATTAGTCAATTTTTAATTATTTTACTTTTATCAATTTACTTTTATTACGTAAGTTCCTACTCTAAAACTTTTGATTACATCGATTCCTTTTTCTATTAAACTATATTTTAAGAAGATACTGAACATGCAACGTGATTCAAACTAGGTTCATGAATCATGATACAAATCAGGTAAAAATCGTGTCAAACAAACTTTACTGTTTTAGAATAACCGCATATTATACCAGTAAATATGTATAAAAAGCTGCCCCTGCAGTTTCACCCGCTTAGGTTCCGATCCCGAGGGAATATCGTTATAAAAAGTAGCCTACGTTACTCCCAATAAATCAATGTATCCTTATACCAAAGTTTCATCAAAATTTCGTAATTTTAAGTAAGTAATAACAGAGAATATTCGTGACAAATTAAAAAAAAAAAAACAAAAAAAAATCCTCTAATTTAGAAGTTAAAATAACGCAAACACGAACTGGTTCGTAAGACAAAAAGAAATAGAAAAATGGTGATTCAAAATGGAACTAGAGCTAGTGGGTGTTCGTGATAATAACGACAATGCAGACCTGGTAACTTCCGTCGAGCCGTCGACCACTTTCCGGACTCTGGACTGTTTGTTCACGCCCACACTCGTAGTTGCCAACGTTGGCTGCAAACAAAACATTACTGTTACAAAGAGCTACGTTACAAAATAGAGTTCATTTTATAAAAGAAATCACCCAGACGCAGCGATGTACTAACTTTTAACGCGTCATTTTATTGGGGACTTTTTTGCAACCACATGTTTCGAAAAAAAATCTGATAATAAGGGCCAATATAAGTTGACTAATGAAAAACAATTCATATTTTTTTTTAAGTTTTCACTAATTTTCTTATGTAAGAAATTTACTGTAATAAGTTAGTGAATATTAGTGATAATATCAAAGTTTTTAAAAACCTTTCAGTGGCCCTAGTGACTCGCAGGTTTTCGATTTAATATTTGTCGACAAAAATTGGCAACTATATACATATAGATCTCCTACTAAGATTTACCTATTAGTAGCCTAAGAGCACGACAAACGATAGCATGGCAAACTTAATCAAATTATTTCAGCTACAAACGCGGACGTTCTTTTGTGAAATGGATATTCATTTTTTTTAAGTTGATCTTTTTTATATTAAAATATTGTGCCATTGAATTAAAGCACTCTTTATGTGTTATTAACATACTAAAGTGCCTATTTCAGTGTTCATTATCTGGTTCTGTTTTTAACTGGCTTCCTAAACAAAATAAGGAAAAGTTGACAAGGGTTTCTTTTGAGTCTCAGGCAAAAAAACAAGTTATTTTTTTCTGTAAAAAGAAACCACTTAATGAATACGTAAATCTAGTAGGTAATATTCAGCTACTCGTAAGACAGCGCTAAAATTTAAATATTTTTAACGCGATCCATTAAAAATATTTAAATTTTAGCGCTTGCTTTACAAGTAGCTGTTCCAATTTTGGTATTTGGTCACGGTATCAAAAATAAACCAATATAAATAAAAAATAAAATTAATCAGGAAAAGTAGATTTATAAGCTTAAATCATAAAAACATAAGTTAAATTAACACGTTTTTTTACCTATAGAAGTAGTTAACCTGAAATAGAACGGAATTCTATTTTTGCGGTACGAAACCAAAATGTTTAAGGAATGTCAGTCGAAAACAGGAGGAAAAATCTTTGGTAACATTTGACACCGAAAGTAATTTGATTCACAAAGCATAGTTCAAATGTCGGAAACACTTTGTTTATTCGAATCTGATGTTTGACAGGAAAATGTTTGTTTATGTTTCACTTGACTTACTTTTTATAATAAGGTAAGGTACAATATTTTATTCCAAAGTACCGCCCTTTAAAAGTTAATCGAAGAATAATTCTTTAACTTTTTGGTACTTACGACTTTTCAAGATTCAAAAAATAATTTTGGGAATAATGTTTCCAGGAAAACCATTTTTAACCCCCGACGCAAAAACGACGGGGTGTTATAATGTCTAGTAAAGACTCAAAAAACAAATAAATCCATAATATTAATTAGGTATCTCTCCAAAAATTGGGTGGTTTTCGAGTATTTAGAACACACACACACACATCTTATAAGGGTTCCTTTTTACCTTTTGAGGTACGGAACCCTATAAACCCTAAAATTTAAAAACTTGTTAAGTCCTACAGCAAAAATTGTAAGCTTAGACTAGCCTAAAAACCCCTTCGGGTTAAAATTTTAGACAAAAGTCGCTAAACTCTTTATAAAGAGAGTGCCAGCTAACTTTTGTCTCATATATTAATTACGTGCCGCTAACACATGACGTGACTATGTCTCGTAAAAAACAGTCTAATAGAGAGTAATCTAGTAGAGTGAGGCGTTATCTAAAATTTTAATACATTGAAATCGAGAGATACAATCCCTCGGAGATATAAATTTAAAAGCAGCTACAAACATAAGTAGGTACACAACCCTTAGTCAATATGTTTGCTCAGATCGTGTCGACGGTTGATTGCTCTAATGCCCCTAGGGCTACCTTCCAATTTGTTTGAAGATCAGAGCTCAGAGATTGCTCAATATCTCGTTGCAATCATTGATACACCGTGTTGATATAGTAAAACGAAGATTTCTTTAGATTTACCTTCGGTCACGGTAGTCCGCATTTAATTTTATTGCCATCATGCTGTCTCACTGTGTGATGTTTATTGTTTATGCGTTTGTGTAGCTTTATTACTACAACTCTATACAGGGTGAATTTTTTATGTGGGCCTTCAGGGCTATATCCTAAACTATAAGAGTTAGCGAAAAATGCTGAAAGGAGCGGCGTGCCCGATTTTGACAAAAACTAAAACTGCATTATTAGATTTTTTGAAAAGTCATTACCCTAGCCAGGAATCGAAGCTGTTGATTTTGCAAAAAAATAATCATGCTATATTATTATATCAATGGATAGCATTGCTGATAGAGATCAATTCCTGGAAACAAACATAGTATGGCAAATCAAGGGAAATAGCTCCTTTTTGTAGTTTTCTTCATTTTTCATCTTTCCGTTTCTAGCAAAATAATAGCGGGAGGCACAGAAGAGTAGTAATATTTTTCTATCTTTTTGATAAATGTTCTAAATTCTCTACATCATTAAAAAATTGAAAAAAAAAAAAACAGTTTTTGTTTTTTTTAGCAGCAGTTTGTTACGTGATGCCATACCTCCTTACTACATTTTTTCAGGGACAGTTGTATGAAAATTACAGAAGACTACAAAAATTTGCTATTTCCTTTCATTTGCCATACTATATTTGTTTCCAAAAATTGATCTCTATCAGCAAGACTATCCATTGGTATAAAAATATAGGATGATTATTTTTTTGCAAAATCAACAGGTTCGATTCCTGGCTAGGATAATGACTTTTTCAAAAATCTAATGATGCAGTTTTAGTTTTTGTCAAAATCGGGCACGCAACTCCTTTCAACATTTTTCAATATCTCTTATAGTTTAGGCTATAGCCCTGAAGGCCCACATAAAAAAATCACCCTGTATACTTCTTTTATGATAAATTCTTTAAAAATTAATTACTATATCATCACTATCACTACATAGTATAAAACAAAGTCGCTTTCTCTGTCCCTATATCCCTATGTATGTTTAAATCTTTAAAACTACGCAACGGATTTAGATGCGGTTTTTGTAATAGATAGAGTGATTCAAGAGGAAGGTTTATATGTATAACTAGCTGCGTCCCGTGGTCTGATCTTTAAATTCTCACCGTTTAAACCTTCCCTGTACTCCAACAAACATTTCAAAATCGAAATCATCTAAATCGGTTCAGCCGTTCTCGAGTTTTAGCGAGACTAAGGAACAGCAATTGGTTTTTATATTATAGATATATAATATATATAGATACATGCATAATATAGCCGTGCGAAGCCGGGGCGGGTCGCTAGTTAACAAATAAACAGACCAGAAACGGTAAGAAAAAGGATAATTTGGCAAAAATATAGTACCTGTGAGATTATGTTAATTGCTAACTGTTACTTGCGATTTCATTGGTGTGGCAGTTTTGGAGTTTTATTTAGAAGGGAAATAATGAGTAGCATACTTACAATCTTCACAAATCTGCAATTCGATCTTATCGAGATCTTCGTCATCGTCGAAGTCAGTCTGAACGGTCGCGTCCTTGGTGTACTGCTGCAGCGCGATCACGTCGAAGGGCGCGGCGTCTTCGCGCGGGCTGAGCGCGCGCTCGGGCGGCACGTGCGTGTCGTGCGCGTCGTGCCGCGCGCGCTTGCACGCCGTGCACCCGCACAGGGAGCCGCGCACGCGCAGCAGCCACACTAGCCCGAAGAGCGCCATCCATACGGTCATGCTGTTACCACACACTGCACCATCACAATTCACTTAGCTAATGTTACACCACCATATTTACTTTATTATTTTGCTTGTTTTGTTGTCACTTTTATTTGATTTTAGTCTTTTTTGTTCGTTTTCTCATTCATTTTCATAATTTTGTGACGTGTTTTTGTGCTATTTTTTATTTTTTGCGCTGAAAAAGAATTTTCGTTAAATATTTCCAATGAATCTACTATTTATAAATTCGACAAAGAGTTAAGTAATGAAAAAAGAAGAAATATTATAGGTATACACTAGCTGCTATTACCCGCGACTTTGTCCGCGTCAAATTACTACATCGAGTCTTTCAATGCTTATCTCTTAAATTAAATTAGAAATAAATTTTACCCCGGAAAACCTAACTCCAAAATAAAACAATAACATATTTTATAACGATATCGAATTTTTATATTACATTTGTTTACATTAGGCATGTAGGTACCAATTTTAGTATAACAAAAGCATTGTAAGTTATTACACGTCAATTTTTATCTCATTTTCATTGCTAGCAATTCCGTTACAAACGATCCAGTATAAACGCAAATATGGTTAAATAACGGCCGTTAAGTTCAATTCAAAATGTTTAGTTGCCGTTGCTGCGTATGCCGCCTGATACGAGTACCGATGAAATGATTTAGCTTTGTAATAAATTTCACTGTAGATTTATGAAAACATTACGCTGCAAAGTGTTAATGAATTAACACTTCAAATTGATAAATTGAAAAATAGGAGTGAACTTTTGTTTGACTGTTTTTTCCACAGCTTATTTTCTACACGTAACAACACAGTTGAAGCTTTCATTCACAAATCAACATTCTTTGTGTATAGACATAGAATGCAAGTTTATTTATATACGCGACTCATGAAAAATGTAGGCAAAGGCCTATAAAAATAAAAATTATAATTGTCGTAAAGACGACAATTTCTTTACTTGTATAGGATTAGACCCTTTTTAATTGGGTCCTTTTTGCGTGAAGATGGAGTAGGCTTGCCCCAGCACCTACTACCCTATCAGCTTAGTCAACCATGTCCAGAGGAGAGAACTTGTCAATACTTCTGGAGCCAACTAAGCCGCGGGTTCATCACGGTGTTTTCCTTCACCGTAAGAGCAATGTCAATTAGCGCACATAAATTTTTCTTAATTAAAATACATTGGTGCACGGCCGGCCTGGATTCGAACCCACGACCTTCAGAATAAAAGTCGAGGTATCTACCACTAAGCCAACATCGCTCTATTCAATTTCTTTCTTTCTAGTTGTTGTGGAGTTTTTTCCTACTCGGGTTGAACCCGGTGTAAATGGACACCTCGTCCCGTAAGCCACGGGAAAAAAGGTGCCCATTGCCCCCTATCAAAGTTATAATCTAATTCTTCTCCTGCCTATTGTTGATTGTGTGTTGTTGTGTGTAGATTGTGTGTTTATAGTTTGTGTGTTAATTGTGTGTTGTTGGGTGTCACTTGTGTGTGTATCTGATGGTGTTTGAGTGAATATGGGAGTTGAATGAGAGTGGTTTGGTTCTAACTTTAAGTTTCTTCTAAATCTAGAGATTACTATATGTATTGAATGAATGAATGTTATTTGTTACACTAAAAATGCAGTTCTCCATATATTTAAGTTTCGCCATACACTGCAGTTTATCGCTTTTTTCGTAATACGACCCAGTTGGCACCAATGGTCATCATGCCGGACTGCCAAACACAGGGTTGCGGGTTCGATTCCCGTCTCAGACAAGTATTTATGCTTAGATATTTGTCTGAGGTCTGGTTGTTTCTATGTATTATAAGTATATATTTACAAAAGGAAAGTATATATGTAGTATATTCGTTGTCTAGCACCCATAACACAAGTCTAGTTATTTAGCTTGGGGCTAGATGGCGATGTGTGGAATGTCCTGCAATATTTATTTTATTTAATACAGCATTTACTAAATTAACTACTAGTACATTTCACAATTTTATAATTTAAATTTCTTTTCTCGAATCAAATTGCAATGTCAGCGGTTCTACCGTTTTCGTTCTCAAAACTTCGTAGGAAATGCTTCAGTTGTAAAAATTCTACGGACTTTCTAGAATTTAATATTTAAAAGAGTTTTCAGTCACTGAGACGTGAAACGATGTTATTTTATGTGTGGTACTGCGTTATTTTATAGTAATAAAATAAATGCAGTTTGCTTCATACTCGTATGTATATATACCTACTTGTAGTACCTATAATTATTTACCACGTTCCGACTATAGCGCCGCGGCGATTCCACCCAAGTATTACTTGATTCAATGTATTATTTTAACACGTAGATTTTGCATACACTGTTTTTTGCTATCTATACGTTACGTAGGTACCTCAAACATTTAGGGTGAATTGGGATTTAGATAGTTTTTAAATGGTATAAATTAGGAAAATGAGATCAATTTTGCGGTTGCAATGGGGCTAAATCGTATCATCACGATCGGTTGATCGTGATAATATGATTTAGCCTCAATTACCCCTACTTCTAATTTCTAATTAGCCACTACTGATTTTAACGACACTTCGTTTCTGTGCCTCTTCATTACAAACAAACAAAATAACAAAATTCTTTTATCACATCACTACATAGTATAAAATAAAGTCACTTTTCGCCGTCCCTATGTCCCTATTGCCCTTTGTATGCTTAGATCTTTAAAACTACGCAACGGATTTTGATGCGGTTTTTTTAATAGATATAGTGATTAACGAGGAAGGTTTTTAGATATAATACATTTATAATACAGCCGTGCGAAGCCGGGGCGGGTCGCTAGTTAAGATATAAAAGACAAAAAAAGCACGTTTATTAAGACTTATTTAGACATTCACCTAAATAAATAAAAAAGTAGGTATTCTAAGTGTATGTTGAACGAATCACTTTTCTTTGTATATCCCGTTTCCGAGACGCTTTAGGGGCTCGGTGTGAAGGCATTATTTGTTCGCCGTAATACCCACTATCAATTGGCATGGGTGTCGAAATGCACTGCCGCATTTTAAGTTACTATGCCAAAAAGTCCAAAAGCTTTTTTTTTTTACTTTTTAGAGCATTCAATACGAAATACTGTAAGGTACACTAATATGATAAAGAGGTAAAGTTTATGAGTATCTGAGGTTATAGGAAGTATCTCCAAAACCAGTGGACCAGTGAATTAATTTTTTCAGTAAAAACATATTAAAATAAATATTGCAGGATAGTCACTCAGCGCCATCTAGCACCAAGTTAAGCGCAAGGCTTAGAATTTAGAATTTCAGCTTAGAATTTCGAAATATACATTTGTTATAAATAACTAGATCAAATATTCTTAGTTTCTGAAGGTTTGGCATAACTCAAATTTACAGTTTTCAGCAACATTGTTATGTAGCGAAATATCCAAATTAGCTTTATTCAGACCTATCCCTTAGAATTATTCCTTACATTTGTAAGTTTGTTTTATTTATTTATTCCCTCTTTACGAACAGATTTAATTGAACTTTTGTAAAGGATCAGTTCTTAACGTGAAGAACGATATACCTATCAATAAATACTACTTTGAATACATAACACGTAAAACAATGGGACGCATTTAGTATTATATAAAACCTATGTAAATTTTGTTTGTTTTTACCACTTCCATTTCGATCGTCTTTTGTTTCGATTTCGATCGCCTTATGTTAACCACTTAGTAGGTTGACTACGACGAAATTTATTCTTTTTGGACAAACTAGTTTGATCAGCGGGAAGGTACCTTTTTTAAGGTCAATCGACTCCACCGATTTTGGTACAAAGTTTAGAATAGAATATCATTTACTAGACAGACTAGACAAGAAAACGACGACGTTAAAAGAGGAAAACAATGAACAAAATAAAGACAATAAATGATGAGAAGGTGGTTCAAAATGCTCCATCAATATTTACCTAGAGGGTCGATCACTGGTAAATCTTGAAAACTAAGCAATTTTCTGCACGCTCCAGGTGCATTTCTATTCATCACTCCGGAGATCCTTATCAATTTACTAATGTAAGATCTTTAGTCTCAGCATTATGTGTAACTGCATGATGCAGTGATAGTGCTCTAGAGGCAGATCGAAGCGTTCGCGTTGAGACGGATATATCAGAGATCCCGCAAAGAACGACCTGTATACAGCTCGATGAAGGTCCATTCATCCATTATAATGGATGAAAAGTATTTTATATCAAATTAAATAGGTCATTAAATATATTGCAAATGGATTGCCTAAAAAATTTCAGTCCAGAATATGATTAACAATTTAATTTTTTTATTTTATTTTATAAATCATTGGTTTGTTTAATAGACAAATTCCATACCACTCGAATGTATGAAGCCTATAGAATATGCAAACGATAGGTTGCCTACTTTTTTCCAGTCAGAACTCTTGGGTTGCCAGTTAACACTAGTGATCGATATTGGCAATTTGCACTGGTCTGTTTCATGAATTTAAAAAAATTGCCTTTTCAATGATAATATTATAAGAGGAAAGATTTTTAGGAGGAATAGGCTCCCAAACAACATCTTATAATTAACTGTGCCACCTAATAGTACAAGAATCGGTGAACCAATCACAATCAACTACCTACACAAGTCCACAAGCAATAGCATTTTCCTCTCGTAATAAAAGAAAACACATTTTATTTTCTCGACTACTTTCCTTTTATTTCCGTCTCGAAAACTTAATGTTATTTAAAAGAGAGCGGTAAATTATTACGGTGTAAATTGTAATGCAGTTTCTCTGCTCTTGCTAGAGCGAATGCTAGACTACAAACTAAACGATCGAGCGATATCTTTTCTAATATTATATAAATTACGTGTCACGTTGTTTGCGTGCGCGATGGACTCCTAAACTACTTAACCGATTTTAATCAAATTTGCATACCGTATGCAGTTTGATCCAACTTGAAAGATAAAATAGCTTACATCTTTATTTATCCCGGTATTCCCACGGGATCGGGAGTTACGCGGGTGAAACCGTGGAGCGCAGCTAGTAGCTCATAAAGGCAAACGAAAGCTGAAAAAAATACGAACCTAATTCATAACAAACGTTTAAAAATGTCTTCGATTTTGATAATAAATGATATTTTATCACTCTCGCACTTGTAGTTTTCAGTCGACTGAACAAACGAGAAAATAAATTTCCAGTTAGCAAAATAAACGAGAAAAAATTTCACTAGTTCTGTTAAGGTGAAAGGGTACCTGCGCTCTCTCCATACAAACGTAGTCGACTGTTTCCCCCCTGGATATTGACAATAGCACAAATATTTTTGTGCCATAACACCTATAACTGCCATAACTATACATCTATATTTTGTTTTTTTTTTTTCATTTTCTAATTACCATAGAAATTTTGATTAAAAAAACAAAAAGTAGGGGCATGGTCATGGCAGTTATAAGTTTTATGCACCAAAAATATTTGCTCTAGTGTCATTATCCAGGGAGAAAACAGTCGACTACGTTTGGAATAATTTGTATGGAGAGAGCCTCCGGTACCCTTTACTCTTAAATGAAACGCTGAAATGAACTTGTGGGAATAAACGTTTATTTAGTATTTCAATTATTATAGGCTTATTTATAATGTTTATTAATGGATCTGACCTATTCCTATCTCGATCAAGTCAAACCGAAGGGCGCTCTTGTGTACCATATTATTTTTATTCGTAAGTAAGTATTAAGGGGTTATAGTTGTTGTTGACAGTCATACTAACTATCAATTATCGCCCGATTACAAGTCTCCTGTCTGTTTGTTCTTAAAATTTTAAAAATATATTTAGAAATTACAATACCTGGAATTATTGTTTAGGGTTCTCTACTAGTTTTCAGCGATTTGGAAAAAATAAAATACTTAACAATATTTTATTATTTATGGTGCATTAGCCAGCACTAGGCATTACAGGAATATATTTTTGGTAAATAATTCTCCAAATTTCGCAGAATAGTATAGTACCTATATGCCAGCGAAATAACCACTATGCATCCACTATGCTCCACTATAATTATTAGGATTTTCTTAAGTACCCCTTCTACCTTAGTATTTTCTAAGGTTTTCGCGACTTTAATTACTCATAATTATAATTATAATATTTGAACGGATATATTCGTATTTTTTCAGGCAGACTTTGCAGGTCGTCTGCCTGTGACCATGGGATCTGCAAAGTTTCCGAAACGTCAGGTTTAACACAAAAATAAAAACGCGAATATACATATCCGTTCAAATATAATTATAATTATCTTTCTACTAATGTTATCTATTTATGATCATCAAAGTATTTTATTTCGAGTACTCAAACTTCATTTAGAATATTAACTTGATCATAGAATACATAGAGTACAAGACTTGGTTCTAGTTTGATTACAATCAAAATGAATAAACATAGCACAACCCAACTCAATGAATAGAACATATAAAAGACCCTGTCTGCGTCAGTAAACATTCAGGCTTTCACGCTGGGTGTTGCCGAAAATACACAAAAAGCCCCGGACGGTAAAAAAGTATGTAAAAGTACGTGTCACCAAAGGCATTGATGGGATACCTAACCAGGCCCCGGAAAGACTTCCTTTAAATAACATCAGTAGGGAACGCAAAGCGATAAAGTAACTAGGGCCCAATTCTACTAATATCACATTTTATTTTAATAAGATATTTTTATTTATTGATTGATTTTTATAGTATGTGTAGATTGTAATTTTTGAATTTTTATTTTTATTTAATTTTTATTTATTGTGTATTGAAACACTTCATTATTTAATCCAACTATACTTATTACCTAACTATACTAATATTATATAATATATCGACGAATAGGCTAATATAACGACGAATAGGCTCCGAAACTACTGGAACGATTTTGATGCAACTTGGTATATGAGGATACATTGATTCGTTGGGAACGGGTAAGCCCCCGGTCCGGTTTCACCCGCATAACTCCCGATCCCGTGGAAATATCCAGATAAAAAGCCCATGTTACTAAGTACTTAGGCACGTCCGGTTTTATGGTGAGCATGAACACAATGATGTTAAAAAAAGAAATAATTTAAAAAATATATTATTTAATTTTTGATGATAATAAATGTTGCACGCATCGTCATCTAACCTACAGCTAAGCAATTACGCTTGTATTATGGTGGCCACATAACAGAAAGAATAGGTACTTGCAATTCATACATTTATAGAAAAAAAAACTCATCACAAAATCTTTGAAACTTCAAGAGTCATGAATCTGAAACTTCGCATAAGGGTTCTTTTTAGGACGTAGGCGTACACTTTAAAAGGATTTTTGAAAATTCGACCTATAAAGAGGCAAAAAGGGCTAATAATGTTTGTAGTTTGGATTTAGTTTCTGGGAAATCAAGAATACTACGGGAACACTACGGGATCGACATATTATATTTATAGTATTGGTATATTAGGTTTAGATATTTTACCTAAACCTAATCAGACAGAATCGGTACCTTAAGGGACGTACCATCTCATAAAATGCCGTGCAACAAATTGTCTGAAAGGTTTTAAAGTATAGAGAGGAAACCGTCTGATAAAAGATTGTGTTATCTAGTGTAACAAATTGGGTTTGTTGGTTGGTCTGTAACTATTGTTGCGTTAAGAACCTTCAGACTATAGATAGATAATTTATTGAATCACACGATATTCAAAATAATATGTAGGTACCTATGCTAAATTACTTATTTTTAGGGTTTCGAACTGAAAAAGTTTAAAAAGGAACCCTTATAAATTAATTATTTATAAATATTGCAGGACATTCCACACATTGCCATCTAGCCCCATGCTAAGTAACTAGGTAGACTTGTGTTATGAGTGCTAGACAACGGATATACTACCTATATATTTTTCTTTTGTAAATAAATACTTTTAATACATAGAAACAACCAGACCACAGACAAATATCTAAGCATAAACACTTGTCTGAGGCGGGAATCGAACCTGCAACCCTGTGATTGGCAGTCCGGCATGGTGACCATTGTGCCAACTTGGTCGTCAAAATAAAAAGTAAAGCAAAAAAAAAAACTGGTTGCCTGTAAAGTCGGTATACGGGCGAAAGTTTTACGTGACAACAACTGTGCTCGAGTGGAAGGGACGCGTGCCTTTCACTTTTTATGTCTGTCTCTCTCGCTCTTAGGCGGGCTAACCATGCCCGCGTGCCTCTCACTCGCTCTCATTGTGAGCGCATAACGTCAGCGGAGCGTAACGCAGTTTCTTGAAGTGTCACCCGGCAAACCAATTTATAAAACGTTGTCACGTCAAAACAATTACTTAATTGAACTCTTCTGTATCGTTGACATTACCATTTTGCATACTTTAATACGTTGCTATGGTTATCATGTCTATAACATGACACTTTTTTGTGAGTGCAGTACGGTGTTCATCGCTTTATAAGACGTTGTCACGTCAAAAGTATCAAATGTAATTAAGTAAGAGTGAGCAATATGCCGTAGTGATAAAAATGGGCAATAGCGCTGCGGTAGATTTGCTTATTGAAGCAAACACAGATTTTCAGCTAAACCAATTTTTTATATTTATATGATTTGTACATATTTGATGGTTATTTTATTCGTGGTAAAGGAAGTGATTGAGAACTTATTTCGTGCACCTTAACAATTAACTTTTCTTTCGAGACTTTCGAAAATTCAAATTTTGAGGGTTATATTGGTTAAAATCCGTTGAGTTTTTTTAATAGGTACCTATAAGTCATTTAAACTTAGAACAGTCAATAATTTTTTTTTAATAAGTATAAACTTAAGGTGAATGACCTCTCTGTCTAAGTAGCAATTTATTTTCGGGTAAACATAACCTCAATTTTTTCGAAAAATTGATTGAATTTGTAAAAGTCGTAGAACAAAGGTTGATTGTTATGGTGCCCTTAACCCCTGTCTAATATGAATACCAATAACCCTGCCCCTCTAGCATGTGCAGCACGATATAGCGATTTATCGACAAAAACTGTCAAAATATGCTATATAACGCCGCCATGTTGAATTTTTATCGAAACAGCGAGCATGGCCCGTGTGTGATGTCACGTGTTACGGTATGATAAGATAGACAAAAGAGCGAGCACGACAGTCTCTTATTTATCGAAAGGTCGAGCATGACCGACTAATTGTCGATAAAAAACGTGAAAAGTATCGATTTTTGACATTAAGGCGCGTTATTTTATCGACAACGTTTGGAGGGTGTGATAAATTTATCAAGATTATTTAGCTTAACAAATATTAACTTAAATCCATTATTAGACTAGAATGTTAGAAATATTATAATGATTTTTGTGTAAATGTTCATAATAAATACAGAAAATGTACCTACCTACTTGTAGGTATAACTAAACTAAAAATATTCTATTCCATTCGTTTTTTTTATATTATAATTAATTAAAGCTTCGCAGTGTGCATTATATCCAGTGTCGAGTTACTATTTTCGCACTGTAACGAAATTAAATTAAATTAAATCGATTATTACAAAGTTTTGCTAAAATAAAAATCAGCGCGCCATGTTGCTCTCGCGTTCCAAAACGCGATTTACACGAAAACGTCAACACTCAAACACGATGATAGCACGATTTCAAAATATAAACATTGAAGAAAATCTTGTTTGATCATTCTGTCAACAAAGATGTGTCAAATTCAGTCACAGATTGCGTTAAAAGTTGCAAAAAAAGAAGAAAAGAATGAATGGTTAACGTTATTAAATTGGCAGCATTGAAATTCATATCAAGTGGATGTGACGTATTTATCATCTCATATTGCGTGATATTATTTTAACATATCATATCGCTCCATTTGTCATACTCGCGAAATCGATAATTATTTAGGTGTGGATATAATACGTTATCTTTTATCATATCATATCACGAACAGCCATGCTAGCTAGGCTGTTTATGTAATCATGTATTAGATCTACATCATATTATGTAGATCTATTTCATCGACCGATAGTTTCATAAGACCGTATCAATCGATTGCCTTCAAATCTGGAGTCGGTACTCTGCGAGAGCTCTAAGTGCGGATCGTGGTTGGGTTAAACTGAGATGGATTGCCTTATTCGTGGTGTTTTAGAATTATACATTAGCTCTCTTACAATTTGGCGGTAAAATTAAGCGATATCATACGATAAATCGCTACAATGTGAGCAAGGAATGAAAGAAATTAATAGGTAAAATAAATAAATAATTTGTTACTGGTTAACATCTTTGTCTGAACTAAACGGTAAGCGTGTACAATCCACGGTCAAAAGTCTCTGCCCACCGTAACGTTTACAATCCTGTGCAGCACTATTTGAACATTATAACAACGTAACCTGTGGATCGAACCCACGTCAGTTGATGTAACGGGTGGCGGTTTATCTCACTCACAAAACTAAAGATACAGCTATCATGTTGAAAATAATAATCACACTGAGTACTTTTGATTCAAGTATTTAAGTTTGTGTGTAACGTCTATTAGAAGAAGGTCGTAACTAGAATACTTGTTGATAGTATTATTGTAGCAAACTGATCATTAACTTATGACCCATACTGTACAAATATAGGTACAGAAATATACATATAAATTGAAGCTGTGGTATTAAACTGAATTACTCTTTTAAAATATGTAATCGTACGAAGTTTCATTCATTCCTTAAAGAGACAAATCACATCCACCGTTCACTGAAACTAGCGATGTTTTCCATCATTGCCAACTTGATATATTGGAACAATAAATTCTAAGACACATTGGTTTAACCCGAATCTCCGTGTGTTCGCAAATGTCAGCGGTTTCATTTGTTGAAAAGGTTTCTTTATTAAATTATTGAGTGCGACCGGGACCGATGGTTTATTCCGAACGTTCACTTGTTTTTTTTTTTGTTTTTCTTCAAATCAACCTATCGGGAAGCTATCGGCCGATCGAGGGAGCTATAGTCTGCTTTCACCCTTATCTTCACTATACATAGTATAAAATAAAGTCACTTTTTGCCGTCCCTATTTCCCTTTGTATGCTTAGGCCCGTATTAATAAATCGCTCTCAATATCGATCTTGAGTGCGTATCAATCGAGTGAGTCTTGAGATGTGGTCACTATCTTAAGTTAGGCGTTAATTAATAGATAAAACTCAGGCTGATATCGCTCTTGAGATTTGAGACTGATCTTGAGAGCGACCTTGAATGACAGTAACGCTTTGTTCTTACCTTGAATGATATGTTCTTACCCTATGGTAGCTAGTGTCGTCATATTTTGCTGTCAACTTGTTTTAATGTGAAAATATTTTACAAAATGTAACATTTGTATGACCCGCAATCAGACTTGAGTTCACGAAACTACATCTTGAGACATATCTTGAGAGCTGAGTTTGATTTATTAATACAGTATGACTCAAGTGATACGTCGCTCTTTAATCGCGTCTTAAGATAGGTTTATTAATCAGCGCAACAACTCAAGAGCAAACTCAAGATTGAAATCGATATTGAGTTCGGTTTATTAATACGGATCTTTAAAACTGCGCAACGGATTTCGATGCGGTTTTTTTTAATAGATAGAGTGATTCAAGAGGAAGGTTTTTATATATAATACATGCATAATATAGCCGTGCGAAGCCGGAGCGGGTCGCTAGTATAACATTATTTCAATACAATTTTTTATACTTTACAATAATATTAGTATGTGTTTAATAGCTGTGCCCCACGGTTTCACCCACTTAAGTCCCGATCCCGCGGGAAATTCGGGGCCAAAAGTCACCCCTAAATTACCACTATGATGATAACATTTATGAAAATTTGTGTGTTATTGGACTCGATTCGAATGTACACAAATACGACTTAACTTAACTAAAATTAGGTTTAGATGTGTAAAATTATGTTTGCTATTCGGAAATACCCAACCTAACCAATTTTGACAGGAGTAAACTAATTTTTAGTTTAGTCGAACTAAATTAAGTCCAAAACACAATTTTGCAATTCGGAATGATCGTCTAACAGTCAAATTTTAGAAATGTCAAACTAAATTACGACTAATTTTAGTCGCGACCTATTTCGTATCGATTAAAATTAATGCAACCACTTTCTGAAGTTTTTACGATTTTTTGTTGATTTTTGGGGTGAAAATGGAGGAGTATTATGGTAGTTGCTGTAGCAGATACAGAAGAAACGTAAAATAAACAGCTAAAACTAGTATTTTCCGGCCAGATTTGTCAAAATGGGAAACTGTTAATACTTGGTTGATTTGCGCTTTGTTTTTCTAAGACTCCGTTCTTTCTTCTAATCCCAACCTAAGAATAAACCGTAAACCATTAGAATAAGGCTGAGGGGCTTGACGCGATTCATGAATACTTTTGCGCTGCCGAGTGCAAAGGCCTTTAGACACAGCATGCCTGTAACTTAAAATGCATCGGTTCATTTTGAGACTCATTCCTATCGATAGAGGTCATTATGACCAACAAATAATGCCTTTACACCGGATCGCTAAAGTGTTTTGGAAACGGGGTATTAAATAAACCGCGGAAAAAAATTACTATGCCAAGCTCCTACACTAAAAATGTCCGAACTCTTTTAATAAATTTTAGTTGTGTCGAACAATCTGTCAAAAGGCAACCGAATTTAGTTTGACGGCAAAACCGAATTGAATATAAAAATGACTTAACTTATTTTAGTCGTATTTTAGTTAGGTTAAGTTAAGTCGTCGTGTTTATACCAAATCGACACCATTAAGTACCTACTAATAATGAATATTAGTAGTTTGAAACTTACTTGGCAACTTGATATACCTAGCAATTATTTTCCTGCGGGTCTTAATTGCCTATTTTTATTTCTCTTACCTCGACGTTTCGACTATATTACAATAGTCATGGTCGCTGCCGCATCTCCTGCTGAAAGTTGAGGGTAGTGACCAAGGGTAGGTCGACTACCGACACTCGATTTTATAAAACAGCGTTTTTACGCGATAAGACCCGGAAAAATAATTACTATGAAAATAAATCGTGTGAGTTTAACAAGTTTAATATACCTACTGAAAATTAAATAGTGCTACAACTGCTCCCCGTGGCTTCACCTACGTAGAACACACTCTAAATCCTTCTATGTACTATGGACAAGGTACTCCTGTACAAACTTCTATCGAAATCAGCTGAACCAATTGACCGTTTGATCGTGGAGGGACCAAACAAACAAACATTCGCATTTAGGTATAGGTATAATATTTGTCAAGCCTGAAAGCAACGCCCCGGGGCATAAGTCTCAATCCCGGTTGAAAATCAGGATAAATGTATACGAATATTCTTAGAAGAGGTTATGGAGTCCTAGAACTAAGGAAGGCGGACATGAAAATGGAGGAGTATTATGGTAGTTGCTGTAGCAGATACAGAAGAAACGTAAAATAAACAGCTAAAACTAGTATTTTCCGGCCAGATTTGTCAAAATGGGAAACTGTTAATGCTTGGTTGATTTGCGCTTTGTTTTTCTAAGACTCCGTTCTTTCTTCTAATCCCAACCTAAGAATAAACCGTAAACCATTAGAATAAGGCTGAGGGGCTTGACGCGATTCATGAATACTTTTGCGCTGCCGAGTGCAAAGGCCTTTAGACACAGCATGCCTGTAACTTAAAATGCATCGGTTCATTTTGAGACTCATTCCTATCGATAGAGGTCATTATGACCAACAAATAATGCCTTTACACCGGATCGCTAAAGTGTTTTGGAAACGGGGTATTAAATAAACCGCGGAAAAAAATTACTATGCCAAGCTCCTACACTAAAAATGTCCGAACTCTTTTAATAAATTTTAGTTGTGTCGAACAATCTGTCAAAAGGCAACCGAATTTAGTTTGACGGCAAAACCGAATTGAATATAAAAATGACTTAACTTATTTTAGTCGTATTTTAGTTAGGTTAAGTTAAGTCGTCGTGTTTATACCAAATCGACACCATTAAGTACCTACTAATAATGAATATTAGTAGTTTGAAACTTACTTGGCAACTTGATATACCTAGCAATTATTTTCCTGCGGGTCTTAATTGCCTATTTTTATTTCTCTTACCTCGACGTTTCGACTATATTACAATAGTCATGGTCGCTGCCGCATCTCCTGCTGAAAGTTGAGGGTAGTGACCAAGGGTAGGTCGACTACCGACACTCGATTTTATAAAACAGCGTTTTTACGCGATAAGACCCGGAAAAATAATTACTATGAAAATAAATCGTGTGAGTTTAACAAGTTTAATATACCTACTGAAAATTAAATAGTGCTACAACTGCTCCCCGTGGCTTCACCTACGTAGAACACACTCTAAATCCTTCTATGTACTATGGACAAGGTACTCCTGTACAAACTTCTATCGAAATCAGCTGAACCAATTGACCGTTTGATCGTGGAGGGACCAAACAAACAAACATTCGCATTTAGGTATAGGTATAATATTTGTCAAGCCTGAAAGCAACGCCCCGGGGCATAAGTCTCAATCCCGGTTGAAAATCAGGATAAATGTATACGAATATTCTTAGAAGAGGTTATGGAGTCCTAGAACTAAGGAAGGCGGACATGGAACTGAAACCAACACGATAGAGACCTTTCACCATAACAAGTGTAATAACAAGGTATGATGTGATCACTAAACCAGCAATTAGCGCTGTCTGCACTGCAAAATACAGGGAAGATAAATTCTGGTTTGGATAGAACTATTGATAAAATAGAGGAGAAAACTAGTTGAAATGGGATGGTAGTGGTCTGGATACTGAGTAAACATGGCTGACTTAGGTAGGTAAAGCAACATGGCGCTACTATTATTAACTAGCTGTGTGAAGGTGGCCTAAGTACCAGGGACTCCATTTAACCATATCAGCTGTTGTGTTTTCTTGTCCAACCTTAAGACGTAACCCTCTATCTTCTTCCACTACTGACGGTCTAGAGTCTAGAGCAATTAACATTCAATCACGACGCGTCTTTAGACGTTGAGTTTTCGTTTAATTGGTGGTCTACCTCACACGGCATCATGGATAGATAGATAACTTTATTTGTACAACGCAAATAGAAACATTAGTAAAGAAATAGCTAGAGGTACAAGTTGCACAATTGGGCGACCTTATCGTTGAAACGCTTTCTTCCGGGCACTTTTAAATTGTGAATAACTGATTTAGTAGTTGGTATTCATAAAAGCACAAATTTTTCGTCGAAATCGGTTACGTTCTTAGAAGGTGAAGATGGAACAGATAATTAAATTTTAACATTTTAATATTCTAGAATTTTGTAAAAATTTAATTAGTGTAAATTAATATTACGGAATACGGAAATCCGTAGAAAAGTCACCAACATAGCTCTCAGGATTGGTAAGCTGAATTGGCAATAGGCAGGTCATATAGCTCGCAGAACTGACAACTGCTAGGGAGTAAAGGTTCTCGAGTGGCGGCCGCGATGCAACGCGAAACGGAGTGTTGGGAGACAAGCTGCCCGGTAGACCGACGACATTGTGGCGGTCGCGGGTACTCGGTGGATGGAGGCGGCCACTGTTTGTGGCGTCGTATGGGGGAGGCCTATGTCCAGTAGTGGACGTGTATGGGCTGATATGATGGTGATAATAAATTAATATTTAGTGCCTAGGTTACAAATCCGTTAAAAGATTTCATTTTCATTTTTTTAAATTTAAGTACCTACATTTGACAGCACTTACCTACATTATTGTGATTTATCTACATAATATACTGTATAATGTAACTATACCTTAACAAACAGTTCGGAATTGTGCTCCATTCCAAACTTAATTGTTTGTTTTACAAAGATTTAATCACAGAGTTTCAAACTGTTCGATACTTGTAACAAAGTTAAAATAAATATTTAGATGAGTTATTGTCGATGAATAACTATGTACCTACTTCAAATATTTGTTTGGTTTTTATACTCTAGGTAGTTTGCTAAATAGTAAAAAAATAAAAATTCTTTTGCATACTAATTTACCTTACTTACGTTTTTCTAAAAATCCAGTTTTATAAATAGGTAATTTAAAAAAAGAACCTTGAACGGCTTTTTTTAAATTTAATTTTAATATCAGAACACGTCACTTTCCAGTTAAAAACAAGCGTTTAATTACGAACACTCACTCACGTCACGTTTGTGATATTTCATTTGAACAACTCGATTCGCGTTGGGTTCCGCGGGATATTTGTGAGAAACCCGCGCTGCGTTTCAGTCCGTGTCCCGTTTAGTACTAAACCCTGTGATAGGACAGTGAGCTTTACGCATGCGGAGAGCTACTCGACTCGTAGCTGTCGTAGCTACAGCGCGATACGGATCCTAATGAATGAGGCCATAAAAGGAACTAAATATGTTAAAAAAGTGTCGAAAGTGTCGTTACAACTTTTAGTCTTCATTTTTTCAGTCTAGCCCCCTTTCGCAACGCGCGTTAAGGAACTATCGTTCCAAAATTAAATCAAAAGCAAGATGAAATATGGGTGACGACAATTTTATTGGGAAGTATGTATTTCCTCGGGTTTAAGTAAGTAGCTCAAAATTATTTATAAATTAATTTATACCTAGGTACTAAAACTCATGAAAATCGTGATTTATTCCCGATCCCGTAGGAATATCAGAATAGAAAGCCTATCTGTTAATCCAGGTCTCCAGCTATCTACATACCGAGTTTCATCGCAATCGGTCCTGTAGTTTTTGCGTGAAGAAGTAACAAATATACTATAACAGACAAACTTTCAGATTTATTACCTATAATATTAGTAGAATGTAGGATAGGTATTTACAAAAAAATATATCTTCAAAACGTTACGTGCCGCGATGTCAAAATACTGGTATAAAATATTTAGCCTTTCATAACAAAAAAGTAACGAAAAATATTGGGTTTTCTAGGATTTATATTAGAATATCTATTTTAAAGTTTCACTGCAAAATTATACTTATATTTATTTAAATACATTTAACAGTCCATTTAATGGATTGCCGGATTATGGTGGAGGAGTGTAGTGTTCTTACCCACGTTCAATTAAATCCTAGTCGTTGTCTGGCTGCTCCGTTATGTTTCATCGTTCATCAACCGAGGAAAATTTTGTAAAAGCTTACTAAGCGCTCTCATTAAGTTAATAAGTTTTAATGATAATAATTGATTTGAAAGATGAGATAGAAATATTTAGCTTGGTCTCAAGTGGTTGGTAATTTGTAAGCAAGGTTTTATTTTATCATAGAAAGTGACTTAGTTGAGTAAAAAACATATTCCTAATAATATGACAGCCTATTGGTATATATGCTTACATTTTCATTTATTCGTGAAGAAAGATAAAGAAACAAATTTACACATTTATAATATTAGTAGGATTATTAAGTAATATATGGAAGTTTTACCGGTTCTCCGGCTTGGCCGGAGGTGGCCCAGGACCGCGACCGATGGAGGGAGATGGGGGAGACCTTTGCCCAGCAGTGGGATACTAGGGGTTAGATAAAAAAAAAATATGGAAGTTTTATATAGTATAACGACAACATACGTTACTCTTTAAAAAATACTTAAAAGTTTTATTAGTTTTATTTTGGAGTTACCCTAGCTATTTACATTTTTTAAATTTAGAGTTCGTGACTGCAAAAAATACTTCTATTCATTCACAACTGAAAATTGAATTACCATGTTTCTAAAGTAAGCGTTTCGCATCGCACTCGAAAAATACTTAAAGAGATCTTAAGTTGGGGAAAACGATATCTGCTATAACTTCGATGATTGACGTCTCAGACGTATCTTGAACGATTTACGAATATTTTTCAAGAGACGAGGCCCATAATTTAGCGTCCTAAATGAAGCTTTGGCACATCAGAAAAACAGGCTTGATAAAATCGCGTAACCTTAGTAAAAAATAAATTCATTTGTCAAACGCCGTAAATTGCGTCGCTTGGGTCACGAGATTATTTGTACTATAGTACGGTCTAGCTAGAGGCTTACCGAATCTTCCTACTCAACCATAAAAAAAGAATACTTTTAAAAATATTAAGAAAACAGATTCTAGTCATAGACCAAATTTATGTATAAATCTTTTCCTTGTACAATATTGTACATTGCACACATCCTAACTTAGTTTTTAAGACGTTTTTATGTGGTCCTGTATACTTTTAAGTATTAAGTATCCAAAGAAATAAAGATATTTGATTTGATTTGATTTGATTTGCTATATAGTAATGTTACTCGGTAATGTACTACAAAAAGAGATATGTATATCCTTTATTGCTATCTACAAATATTTGTAGTTAAAAAGTATAAGTATTAATATAAGTATACTAGACAACTAGACTTTAATATAAGTACCTGATAATAGGTACTTATATTAAAGTCTAGTTGTTTAGTTTGCGGCTAGATAGCGCTGTGTGCAATGTCGTACAATATTTAAAAATATTATACGAAGATAAATAAAGGGAGCTCGAAGAAAGGGTCTTGTCAACGACAGATGCAAGTGATTTCAACCGCTCATCGTTGCAGCCTTATTTTTATTTTTTAAACAGTTCTTAAGAAAATATGACTTCAGACCGTCTCTTGCTTAGTCAGCACATCATTGAGCTCCTCTTATAAGTAGGTACCTATAGGTAATAGGACAAAACTACTGAATTCATTTTAAACTTAAATTCTCATGAAGCGAAGGTAAAATTCAAAGTAATAAATCTTATAGATCAAAATTTGCAAGTGAGGCGTACCGATATTCGTCACTGGAGAAACTTTGTATGAAGTGCAATAAATCATAAAATATTATGTTACTTCCATAAAAATGTTTGAAATTTTATTACTTTTCCTCCTGCAAATATGAGAAGGTAAAAAAAGTTAGAAATTTGATATCCATCGTCTTTTTTATTATGACAACGTTTTCATTAACCAGATACTTAATTAAAAGGTTGAAATTATGTCGGATTTCCTCGTTTTCTCGTTTATCTAAAATTTTGTTAGAGATGATTTATTTTTTCATAAATTAATTTTGCGTTTGATGTTTTTTTTTTCTAAGCATCTGTGTATCGGTTTACAAATCATTATACTTAATGATTTGTTAAAAAGCACATTTAAAGCGACTTCTAACTCGAACTTTTCTTCCAGCCAGAACATAATAAAAATACGTTATTTGGCAGAGAAATAAAAGAACCCCTGATTCACAATGAAATGTTTAGTGCTCATAACTTCTAAAAGGCTCTGTAGATTTTCATACAGAACTAAGAACATTCACAGTCTCAATTTCAGCTTTCTTATGACAATAAAACTGCATTGAATTCAGTAAAAATTCTCTGATTTTTAGCATGACACAAAGACAGACAAACAATCAGATAAAGAGATCAAACTTATTACAACCCTATATTTGTTAATTGAAGAATTAAACCAGAATAACGGCTCAAACTTCTACCTTATCTGTTTATAAGTAGGTACACTACCTAGTTTACGATTCAATCGAGTCGTACTCATTTATCATGGCGTAGCTCAAAATATCAATATTGTTTGTATTTGTTGGTCTGTAGCAGTAATAAATCCAAAGAGTCTTCGCTTCCAAGCCGCCGCGCCGCGCCGCCCACCGGCAGCGTCGTCGTTGTAAGTTAGTTGGTTTCTTGGAAATCGATGTTGACTACGAATTCGTAAATAAATAAATAAATAAATATTTCAGGACATATTACACATCGCCATCCAGCCCCAAGCTAAGCAACTTAATGCTTGTGTTATGGGTGCCAGATAACGGATAAACTACTTATATACTTTTTTTTTTGTAAATATATACATACATATTATACATATAGGAAACACCCAGAACCAGAAACAAGAATTTATGGTCAGCATAAATACTTGTTCCCGGCGGGAATCGAACCCGCAACCTTCTGCGTCGCAGTCGGGTGTTCGCCCGACGCGCCACAGGGATCGTGTTTAATAATAATTAATTCGTGTTTAATAATTTTAAAAGCTCTGTACGAACTACAAATAAACTAGCAAGTTAAGTCCTGCAAACTTTACGAGATGCGAAGATGCGCGTTAATTCGGGGTAACGACCACGGAATGGGAGAGTACAAAATATGTCTTTTACTCATAAAATGAAAATTAGATATAAAGGGTTTGTTTAAGTCAATGAAAGGCCCTAGAGTTTTCAATATGGCAATATGATGGCAATACACTGGAAGGAATTTCTTCTTCTTAAAAAAATTAATGTTTTTAATAAATTTTAATGTTTACTTATATTTTTGTTGGTCAATTATAGATACATTTTCTTCTTACTTACATAGGTACTTCAAATAATGACTGCAGAGCCTGCGGTGATGTCAGAGAAACTATGGAGCACATACTGTGTGAATGCGACGTCTTAGCAGCGAAGCGTATGAGCCTCCTTGGGAATGCGTATCCCAAACCGGAGAAATATAGGTTACTTCCTCTCAGTGGGATCACCGCGTTAATCGACCACTTCTTCAAAGAGTAAGAAACATTAAGGTAGGGGTAAACACGAAAGATCCCATTGGGTCGAACTGTTGCTGGCTATTTGTCAGCCCCTTATTATTATTATTATATTATTTTATTATTTTCGTAATTATGCAGTATTTTAGATTCTGTAACCTATAAGGTTTTTAATTCAATTCAATTGGTTAATCTCGTGATGATGTGTCCGGAACTTTAGCATTTTCCTATACCAAAGGAAAGTCAAGTGCTGTAGTCTGCATTGATTTAATTTGTTACATCAAGAAACCTCTTGTGCTACGGCTTTCAATAAAATTGGGAAACTAAACCGTTAGCCTGTAACTTATAGCTGGATTACCATAACTTAGTTCAGCAACTGATGCAAATCGTTGTAAATTCACCGCCCATCTGCATCACACTGGAGTAAAGCAGACTAAAGTGCAAGATTGGAATTTAAAATGTTCTCATCTCGAAAATATTTGTGTAAATTTCTTCTCTTTGATATTGGCGGTTCTATTGAATTTTAATATTATTTTGGAGAATCGATGTTATGAGTTCCAAAAGTTATGAATACCAAAGGCTTAATAGACCATGAGCTCATGCTTACTAGACCTACGTGATAGTTATTAAAGCAAAGATGTATAGATTTAAATAATAATGTGATTAATCAAGTATCATATGCGATGGTTTTCCAACTAACAATAATGGATTTAATTATTCTTGAGGTTTAAATTTATTTTATTTCTTGTTTTTATTTAGTAAAAACTCGAAATCTTAATTCTCATAAATACTTTTTGGTCTTAAATAATTATGACGTAGTTCTTCCGCCTGTGGGCCCTCGATGTCAAAATAAATACGCGTGCACTCTCAGTGTAATTAAAATATTTTAAAATTTTAAACGATCCTGGTACTATCAAAACGGTTGATGGCAAGCTTCAAGCTTGACGTTACCTAAAGCGAATAACTGGCGCTGTCACCTTACCAATCTTGCCATAGGCGAAGTAAAATACACCAACCTCCTTAGACAAAATTACTTTCTATTAGCGATATCACCAATCAATAGATAATAATTGTATGAAATATACATACCTAAAGCATTGTATAAAATTAGCATAAGAAGAAACTTTTGTTTTTCTAGCGCAAGACTACGTAAATTTTCGAGAGAAATTAAAAAAAAAAACAGCGCACTCCGGGAGTGCAGGCAGAAGTGAAAACTGTATATCTGTGTAAAATCTCATCTGTCGCGAGAACATACGCAAAAAGAGTTTTAGATGAAAAAAAAACGACTATTGACGGACGACATTTGTCGTCCGTCAATAGTCGTCCGTTAAAAAAATACCATATGGTCGTCTTAATACACTCACAGCCAAATTAAAAAACTGTATATCTGTGTAAAATCTCATCTGTCGCGAGAAAATCTGTCGTCTGTCGCGAGAACGGCTGAAAATGCTCACCCACAAAAGTGCCCAACGCGCCATAAGAAGTTTTCACTTCAAAAAGTCTGTCAATTGGCGATATCGCTAATAGAAAGCAATCTTGTCTAAGGGTACTGGCTCTACTTATCGGCGGCTGTGCTGTTTTGCGCTTCGAAGTCTGCCAGGTGGTTTGTAGTGCTTTAAAAAATACAGGGTTATTGGAAATTAATTGACACGGCGTTAAGGGCTTCTTCTGTGCACCTTAACAAACAACTTTGTTCTACGACTTTTGTCGAAACTTAATACATATCCCAAAAAAAAATATTTAAGTGTTTCTCGTAATGTCTGGTAATTTTCTATGTCTATGCGGCAAGTGCGCGCGCGCGATCGGCACGGGGCGCACTGCGTGCGATCCGATCGGGTTGTACCATACCTACTATGATTGATTCTGTGACGTAGACGTAGAGTTGAGTATTATTTGAACCGTTGGATTTAATTTTTTATTTTTGTATGGAATATTTTTATAATGAATTTCCAAAAGTCGTAGAACAAAAGTTGATCGTTAAGGTGCACAGAAGAAGCCCTTAACGTCGTTTCAATTAATTTCCAATAACCCTGTATAATAGCGGCTTTTGTCTTGATCGTTGCCGGAGCTGCTTTACCAGCAGCGCTAAAATAAGTAGGTACGCAACCACAAAATCGAAAATATGTTCGCAATTCATATTATTGCGAATATATTATAATATTATTATATTGAAAACACACAATGATTATGCCATCACTCGATATCATGGCCAATAAATTTAAGCAATGCCTTTTTGTAGACAGATTTTGAGATTTAGGTTTCGCATATTATTTTATTACTACCTATACATAGAGGTGCCTTTAACTCCTAAAGGATGATCTCATGTATACCTATACAGACCACTAGGTACTCACTACAGACACATTGTTAACAAGAAACTTAGTAGGGAAATATTTGAGTGCATGGTGCAATAACGTATTAAAAATATGGACTTGTGAACTCCCTCTACCTCCTTTCAAAGTTTGTCGAAGCTTGAAACCTCTAGAGCTTCGAAAACTATTCAGAGCCACCGCAGACATCTGTAAAGGAGTCATCTAAGTAAGAGATTCCGCAGATTACATACAAATTAAGTCTTCAGGTCTAGATTGAATAGGTACAATCAACGTTCAAAGTACCACCGGCACCGTAACGTTTACAATCCTGTGCTGCACTATTTGAACATTATAACAACGTAACCTGTAAATCGATCCCACATCGGTTGGTGTAGCGGGTGGCGGCTTATACCACTCGGACAACTAAATACATAGCTAACATGTTGAAAATGTTGAGTACTTTTAATTCAAGTATTCATGTTTGTGTGTAGCGTCTATTAGAAGAAGGTCGTAAGACCAATACTTGTTGATAGTATTATGGTAGCAAACTGATAATGGACTTATGACGCCTTCTATCATTATCCTCGCTTTCCATCAGGTAAGATGAGGTAAAAGGAAAGAATATTTTGGTTTAAAAAAAAATTGTTTACCGACTGTTCACAATAGAATGCAATACTTAACTTAAAGAAGTACCAAACTATCACCCGATAGAAAGTTTTTAGTATGCGCGGTATCACTAAAACTTGCCATAAATAGTTTTGGGTGACTTCCAACTCTGTAAATGTTTGAAGTCAACTTGCAAGTCTATTCCGATCGTGGAAGTCTTTTATTTAAGCTGAATACGATCTTGTATCGTACGTATATAAGAATCATATTTAGAATTTTAGTTATCTATGTCATAACAACGTGTGGCCTCCTGATTTTTATACCGTTCTTTAACGGTATAAAAATCACGGACGACCTCTGTGGCGCGTCGGGCGAACACCCGACTGCGGCGCAGAAGGTTGCGGGTTCGATTCCCGCCGGGAACAAGTATTTATGCTGACCATAAATTCTTGTTTCTGGTTCTGGGTGTTTCCTATGAGTATAATATGTATATATTTACAAAAAAAAAAAGTATATAAGTAGTTTATCCGTTATCTGGCACCCATAACACAAGCATTAAGTTGCTTAGCCTGGGGCTGGATGACGATGTATAATATGTCCTGAAATATATATATATATATATTAACCCGCAACTTAGCCAATATAAGCCATTCTGTAGGAATGAGAATTATCTAATAATTCCCAAAGAAACTGGATTCTAAACGATTATCCACTGCTTTTTACATGATGGATGTCAAGTTATGAAAAGGTCTAATTGAATGAAATTTTCTGATTTTAGTTTCTATCAAGTATTGGTAATCAATAAGTAATTAATAAAAGGTATCGATAATGGTCTAGCTCTGAGCTCTACGATCGTGTTCGGTCGTTGAGCAACGCCTGGTGGAGTCATTACTTTGATGGGTAACCGATTAACAATGTGGTAAAAATGTTTCCAATGACGGAAGGCACCGAGAGGTCTCCGTACTTGGAACAATTAACTTCTATGAAGAAGATAGGTAAAATAATTACAAAAGTAACGAACTGAATACCATTAATTTAATACTAAGTTATGTTTTATTACTACATAAATATAAATTAATAATACCTACTTACTGTAATCATAAGTAGGATACATCTATTAAATGCGATTAGGCTTACGCGACTTAGTGTAGATCAATATTTATTTTTCGAATAATTATCATTTTTTATTGTACTTAACCTGCGCATAAGTCGTTGGCATTATTAAATCTATCTTTTCTACAATAGCTTCACTTTCTTAACTGAGACATAATATATTGAACCTAACTGGACCAGGATACTCCCCACATATGAAATTGTATGAAAACGACAAAAGACAATCGACAAAACACGACAAAAATCTCCCTGAGATAGGCGTATATTGTCGATCGGCAACCAACAGCTGGCGAGTCATCGTGGCTCTTTGGATGTGAAGCTGTGGCTATTTAGTTCCATACGTAAATATTATAAATTTTAAAGAAATACCGCGAGTTGAGGCGCATAGGTTGAGGTGATATTCGACGCATGGAATTTACAGTTAGCTGAAGAAGTTGGCATTTGGAGTGCTGACTATCTACAAAAAACTTTATTTACACAAGTAGGTAATTCTGGCAGAAAAAATTGAGACTCTTTAAAAACTTTGAATTTTTGTAAATTGTAGTTTTTGACTCTTCCAACGACGAAAAAATTGAGACTCTTTAAAAACTTTGAATTTTTGTAAATTGTAGTTTTTGACTCTTCCAACGACGGATACAGATAGGCCAGGGGTCGGCAACCTTTTGAAGGTGGCCGACCCCTGGCCTATCGGTATCCAAAAAACCTATCCGGTTACGTTCCCTAAGTTCCTAGTAGATATACTCTAATATAGCGAGACCTTTACCGACTTACCACAACATTCTAAACCAAGCTATGCTAATATTTGTATAAAATATTAGTATTTACCTGCGACATAGTAGGTAATTGTAACATCATAATATTGAAGTAGCGTCAGAATTTTCATTCAATATCGAAAATTGTACGTAGTGAATATTATAATGTATTGTATGCATTAGACATATTATTATTTATCCTATATATTTAAACGAGCAATTCTTGTATATAATATATACAGGGTTATTGGTAATTATACTAGCAAGCCTTTGAGGGCTACTTATGTGCACCTTAACAAACAACTTTTGTTCTACGACTTTTGAATATTCGAAAAAATATATGAATAGTTTGAGGTTATGTAAATTCGAATAACAGCATTTTTTTTAAAACAAAGGTTATTTAAGAACAGTAGATATAAAACTTTAAAAAAAGAGAAATTAAGATTAAAAAAATAACAAAAAATATGGTCATGGCAGTTATAAGTTTTATGCACCAAAAATATTTGCTCTAGTGTCATTCATTATCCAGGGAGAAAACAGTCGACTACGTTTGTAATAGTTTGTATGGAAAGAGCCCCCGGTGCCCTTTCCTCATAATGTTCGTTTTCTAGTCGAATTTATGGAATTAGGTAAATAATAGTAAGGACCGGAAGACCGGAATGGAGGCGTCTCATAAATCAATACGTGTCTGATTTTGAGTCAGAACGCCTTGTTGATTTCGATCGCAAACGGAACCCTCTAAAGACCAGACCACCATCGGCTATATCGCACAATTTTGTAAACGGTGTCCAGAAAAAATATTTTATACCGATTTTGGCTATTGGAATTTGTATATTATCGAAAAGACTAAAAACAAAAAAATATTAACCTTAATTTAAATTTAACCAAAATTTTATAACCTAAATTTTAATAATTTAATATAATATAACCTATTGAATCACTATCACTACATAGTATAAAACAAAGTCGCTTTCTCTGTCCCTATTTCCCTATGTAAGTATGCTTAAATCTTTAAAACTAAGCATCGGATTTTGATGCGGTTTTTTAAATAGATAGAGTGATTCAAGAGGAAGGTTTATACAAATAATACATGCATAATATAGCCGTGCGAAGCCAGAGCGGGTCGCTAGTTTGATATAAAATACTTTTCATCCATGAAACAGTTCGATAAAGGTCCTCCTTAAAGGGATCTTAGGGTTATTATAATTAACAGATTTTCTCATGTATAGGTACTATACTAATATTATACAGCTGAAGTGTTTGTTTGTTTGAACGCGCTAATCTCTGAAACTACTGGTTCGAATTGAAAAATATTTTTGTGTTGGATAGTTCAATTATCGAGAAAGGCTATAGGCTACTTTTTATCCCGATGTTCCCACGGGATCGCGAGTTACGCGGGTAAACCCGCGAAGCGCTGCTAGTAGTCAATAAGAGACGCTGTGGCCAAAATTGGCTAAGTAAACCTCATCATCATCAGTAAGTATTTATTGGCTCGTATTTAGTGAACTCAACTTCCGTTAAAGAAAAACAAACCAATAATAAAATATTGCCTTTACGCCTTTAATTGATTTATTATCGTACAGGTGAGGCGGTGTCGGTCGCATCCGTGTGTACTACCTACATCTGAAAGTTATTTATTATCCCATTTTCTACACAAATATTTATTATCAAGGGTTTTTTTCAATATTTCAGTTTTACCCTTTTTTGCTTTATAAAAGGACATCGTTAATAAATGTATGGGTGTTGATATAATCTTATCTTGTACCTACTTGTGCTTGTGCTTTTGACGACCCAGTTGGCACAATGGTCACCATGCCGCACTGCTAAACACAGGGTTGCGGGTTCGATTCCCGCCTCAGACAAGTATTTATGCTTAGGTATTTGTCTGTGGTCTGGTTGTTTCTATGATACGTATATATTTACAAAAGAAAAGTATATAAGTAGTAAATCCGTTGTCTAGCACTCATAATACAAGTCTAGTTACTTAGCGTGGGGCTAGATGGTGATGTGTGGAATGTCCTGCAATATTTATTTATTTATTACTTGTATAAGGGCTGTTTTCTGCAACTAGACCACAATATGACCTCTTTAGTTAGGTCCTATTGTGTGAGGACTAGGCTTGCCCGACACCTACTACCCTCTCAGATTAGTCAACCGCGTACAAAGGAAAGAACTTGCGAGGCGCTTTCTAAATCTTTTTCAAAAATCAACGAGAAAAATAAATATCGTCGAACTCAAAAATATAGTATTAGAATAAACGGTACGTTCCTGCTGATCCAGCTATCTGAAAAAATAACTACTTGTAATTTTCGATTTATACGCGGACGAAGTCGCAGGCAAAAGCTAGTAATTATAATATAATTATTGTCTTTTCTTACGTTGCAAGGGTTTATGTATAAACCCTTAGTCCATTGAAATGTTACATTTTTTTGGGCTTAGCGTGCATTTGTCAGAGGACGCAATTTTATTTTTTAGATATCAAGAGGGTTTTGTTCTAAGACTAAAAGTTACTTAATAAAAGATGTAGATAATCATGTTTGCAAAAAAAATGTAAAGTAATATTTTTTGTGAGACCTATGTTTGTCAGATAAACCATAAAAACCGTTTAAATCCCTTTTTCCAAGATGGCGGCCGTGGGACAAGAGCTACAATCCCTCAAACTTGGATTTAAGCTTAGACTAGACTAAGGCCCATATTCTAAAACGTCACTCAAGCGTTGATCTAGTTTTAAAAGTAGTTTTAAAACGAGATTGTATTTTTAGTCATGTCTTGAGACACGATTCTCAAATCTCGTATCAGCTGAGTTTTTGTTTATTCTGAAACGCAACTTGAGCGGTAATCGACACTCATGTAGGGATTTGAACTTGACTCACGTAAAACATAGCAAATCGACTCTTGAAACGAGATTTTATAGCAAGAATAGGGTAGTTATCTGTTTTGCCCGGCTTCCATATTGGATATTTTTGAAGAGATCGATTATGACAACTATGTATTACAATAATTTATTTGTTTTGGAATCAAATTATTAATATTCCTATACGGTACGGGCAAGACCCGTACTTACATGATACACGTAAATCAATTCAAGATGCAGATTTACGAAAGACACTGTAAAATCTGTTCTTACGGTGAAATATTCGTGCCTTGTGTTTACACTGATAGGTACATAATACCTAGGTACACCTAATTTCATACATTTTCTTTCTTATTTTGCATGAAAAACGATCTCAGCAAACAAAAATCCATTGACTGAAATGACATTGACGTCTTAGGTATAATTTATTTTTCGTTCCATTTTACGAAAAATACATACCATGGTCGAAAATAGTTCAGTATGATTAATCAATTGTAATATCCGTTAATTATTACTTACAACACGCAGTTTATTATATTTTTGCCTAATTAACGATTTTGTTCCTTTAATTTAAATAAAATGTGACTTTTTGATTAATTGATATCAAGAAAAAAATCCGTGTCTGCGTGAAAAGGAATTTTGTTGAAACAAACACAGCAAACGCATTCAAATTGTAAATGAAAACAGACTTGAGCCATAGACAATATAGACGATGTTTTAAAACTCGTTTCAGCTGAGTCAAACTCAAGATGCCTTTCAGAATACGAACTAATGTCAAGACTGGATTCGTTTTCAAGAGTAGTTTTAAGTGAACATTGATCTGATTCGTCTTTTGGAATACGGGCCTTAGAATCGGTCCAGGCGTTTTCGAGGAATCGGCGAACATACATTAAAAAAAAAATGTATATACGCGACGAATTGAGAACCTCCTCCTTTTTTGAAGTCGGTTAAAAAATAAAATTGCGTCCTCTGACAAATACAACCCTAAATGTAACTTTTCAATGGACTACCTTGCAACGTAAGAAAAGACATTGATGATTTTAGTAATGTTGCCTACTAGAGAAAATAATTCACTAATAACATTGTTTATTAATTTTTATTCATATGGAAATAATCAACATAAATAATATAATTCCATTAAAAAACAATGCAGTAAATGTACTATGAAATTAGAAGACCTCTATAGCCTCATTCTCTCTGGAAAAGCCGAAATCCATTGAATAACGTTATTATTTTAATTGTTGAGTATCAAGTGGAATTCATAATGGTTTAAATAAATTTTCAAGGTCTGACGGACCCACTATGCTATGCTTCTGTTTTAGATTTTTTCACGCTCATCCTTCCCCCTAGTCCAAGCTGTGGTCCAAGTAAAAAACGATGTTCTTTTATTTAGACTTGTCTGCGGCCGATTTTTCGCAGATCAAGGGGTCCTCTCAATTACTATGGGAGTATTTTTTGTGTGGTGAACTTTGAGACCCATACCTATTTATAGAGGGCATTACGACGAACAAATAATGCCTCACACCAAACCTCTAAAACGTCCTGGAAACGGGATACCGAATATTTGTTGGAAATTGGCGTTCCTTGGATATCCCCTTTAGGAGATATATATAGGTAGGTAGGTAGGTATAGGTCTCACAGTGCATTTCACATTTATCATGACACTTAGTATCAGCCGATAGAGAGTTCGAAGGACGCTATAATTTCTCGTGTTCCCAATACATTTATAATTTTTTAACAATGCCATAAAATTTTCTTAATAAAATCGCGTTTTAAAAACACGGATATGAATATACGAGGACAAGACTATCAATGGCAATAAACACGTTTTCTAGGGTAACCCCTTAAGGCCAAACAAAGGCTTTAATTGTTGCATTTATTAAGTTATCTCAGGTGAGTAGTTTTAGTTTTCAACATGCGGAGCGCGAGACAAGTCGCCCAGTTTGTGGCCTTTTTGGCAAGTTTTAGGTGAGCTTATCGAATATCAATATATTTTTTATTTTACTTATTAATAATTTATTTCGATCAATATCATATTTTATTTTATTAAAATAAATGTTTTACGACGGTCACCAGTGAAATACACGTCGACCTAATAAAAGCGTGTTAATAAAAACGAGAAAAATTAAACAATTTTAATAATAAATAAACATTATGGGGCTCTATAATTAACGGTTTTAATTATCTAGGGTCTTACCTAGATATAAGGTCTTATTTACCTATGTGTTTGCTGAAAAAAAAAAATATTATTATTAGAAAAGTGTCTCTACTATGAAGAAAAGTTTATACTTGATGTTCAAATGGATGTTAGTTGTTATTGAACGTCAAATTTTTTAAAAACCGTATGTAGGTAGGTATACTTTTTTCATGGTTAAACTGAATACGTAACAAAAGAGGTGTAAGAAGAGGTGATGCGTAAATTAGAAAGCTCCATATTTAATAACGCAGTGCAAGGAAAGTGACATTGACATTAAACGCAGTCACTCAGCCGATAGGTAACTTCCTGACTGTCACATTTTAAAGACAAACAAAACATACAAGGTAAAAAAATCTTGTTTTATTCTACTAAATACTATTTATGCCGTATTCTTAAAGAAAGCAAGAAAGCCCAGTACAAACCTATATCGGACACAACGAATCACTGGATATCTTTTCATAACATAGGAGTCATTTTTTAAAGTCGGTTGAAAACCGTCGAAATCAACACAAGCCGGCACCGATAATAAATAAATAAATAAATATTTCAGGACATATTACACATCGCCATCCAGCCCCAAGCTAAGCAACTTAATGCTTGTGTTATGGGTGCCAGATAACGGATAAACTACTTATATACTTTTTTTTTTTTTTTTTTTTTTTTTTTTTTTTTAATATATACATATTATACATATAGGAAACACCCAGAACCAGAAACAAGAATTTATGGTCAGCATAAATACTTGTTCCCGGCGGGAATCGAACCCGCAACCTTCTGCGTCGCAGTCGGGTGTTCGCCCGACGCGCCACAGAGGTGGTCAAAAAGATAATATCAGTATACCTAGCTAAACGCCACTAAACGAACTGTCAACACACCCCCTATTAATTAATTACCCAAGTGTTCCTTTTAATGTTTTAGTAGTAAGTACTCAAATATTGTATTGGGCTATTAAATGAACCACTAAAAATAAAAGTAGTCACACTTCGTATTACAAAACTCACTTCCTATTTTCATGTTCTTACTAGTGTTTTTCATTGTTGTTAATTACTGTGATTAAAGTGAAAAAAGTGCCCGATAACGAAAACCTGTATGTAGAGTCTTTACTTAGTATTTTTTCTTTAAAAAAAAATATATATTATCTGATAATGTTTCTTAATAAGTATTATGTTTCCATATCACGAGGCTATAGAGCCCTAAAGTGGAGTGGAGCCTTTTACAATGACAGTTACCTAGTATACCTAGCATAAATTGCGCCATAGCTAACCCTGTCTGCACTATAAAATGGAGTCAATCACAATTCCTGCCTGTCTAGCATAAAGACCAAAACACGATACGATAAAGCGATATCACGCAATATAACTACATCAACTCTCAAAATATGATAGATAAAGCCGCCGTGTTGAATTTTTATTATAAACTAGTTGCGCCCCGCGGTTTCACCCGCGTAAGTACTCACCGTTTAAACCTTCCCTGGACTACAACAAACACAACAAAAAAAGAATTGGCCAAATCGGTCCAGCCGTTCTCGAGTTTTAGCCAGACTAACGAACAGCAATTGATTTTTATATATAAGATTGCGATAAAAATAATGATAAAAATTCAACATGGCGGCTTTATCTATCATATTTTGAGAGTTGATGTAGTTATATCGCTTTATCGTATCGTGTTTTAGTCTTCATGCTAGGCAGGCTGGTGAAGATAAAACTATTGAGAAAACTAATTGAAATATGGAGATAGAAAAGTAGGGAATCGGATATTGAGGGAACTATTATAGACAATTTATATAATAATTTTCCACTTTATAATTTCTGAATGTTTTCTCGAGTGCAGTATTCAGTGTTTTACTTCAAAATAAAGAGATTCGATACATCGTAATTTAGATATTTTGCCAGCTGATATTACCTTATGATTGCATTGCTTGGCATCCAATATGTATCAAACTGATAATACGATAAGGTATGTACAATAAATAATCGATATTTCGATTACCTAATCGGTATATAATTGTTATAACTAATAGGAAGTAATCGTAAATCGATTAAGCATAAATTAAGTATTACGTTAAATTAGGTATTATAATTATGAATCTAGCTATCAAAGTCAGAGTTTTTATAAATAATTCAATTAGATATAAATAAGAAGTAGGTACGTATAACAATTATTTAAATTTACTTGTAAAAAACTGTTAACATAAAATATACATTTACCGACTATAATTATAGTTGTGCTTACCTATATTAAAATTAATAAAGCTAAAGCTAGGTATCTTTATGTTTTAAATGTAGACAGGTAAGTTATTTAAACTCTAAACAATGACTAGGTAGAATAAATATTTCGAAGAGGTAAATAAATGGTCATGAGAATATTCCTAGAATTAATTTATCAAATACATAAAAAGGCAAGGAAAATTAATTTTAAATCTTCTACTTATTCCCTTATCTCAACGTCCCGTCGTATTTTTGCGCCATGTCGCACAATTCTGGGTTGTTGATTCCAAAGAATATTATTTCTAAATAAATAGGATAAGAGGAAAGTCATCATTATCCAAGCGATGTTCCCGGTTGCATCCCTCTCGGGAGCCCGGGGTCCAGTTTCCTACTTTTACGCATCCACTTCGCACGATCTTCAGCATAAGTAGGAAAGTAAGGCGTATGAAAATATCTTAAATATCCAAAAAAAACACTAGATTTAAATATTCTCATACATCTCTAATAGCTTGGTTTTTTTGACGCAAAAGTTGCTTTCTACCTTAAGCTAAAAGTTGTTCTACCAATATTAATTTATTTCGTATTTTATACCAATGTTTTAAAGTGTTGAAAAATGACTAATACGTCTCGATGGATACGTAATTTATAGGACCACTAGCTGCGCCCCGCGGTTTCACCCGCGCAAGTCCGAGTCTCGTAGGAATATCGGAATAAGAAGTAGCTTATTTGTTAGGGTCTCTAGCTACCTGCTACCGACTTTCATCACAATTCGTTAGTAGTTTTTGTGTTTAGCAATGCCAGTATTAAGGGAAAGCGGTGTTATAGGAAAGCGAGACGTTAAGGGAAGGAACATCACGTCAAGGTAACGTGAGGTCTCGTGGGAGAGCGAAGTCTTGGGAAAGCGAAGACGTGGAAAACGATTATATTTTTAGGAGTCCAGACAGACCCAGAATGCTTTTCCGACACGGAACCGTCGCAGATGGAGTAACAAACACGTGCGAGCGAAGCGAGCGGGTATATTTTTAGGAGTCCAGACAGACCCAGAATGCTTTTCTGACACGGAACCGTCACGGATGGAGTAGCAAACACGTGCGAGCTAAGTGAGCGGTTATATTTTAAGGAGTCCAGACAGACCCAGAATGCTTTTCTGACACAGAACCGTCGCGGAATGAGTAGCAAACACGTGCGAGCGAAGCGAGCGGTTATATTTTTAAGAGTCCAGACAGACCCAGAATGCTTTTCTGACACGGAACCGTCACGGATGGAGTAGGTGAGGTTAGTTAATACACGTGCGAGCGAAGCGAGCGGTTATATTTTTAGGAGTGCAGACAGACCCATAATGCTTTTCTGACACGGAACCGTCGCGGATGGAGTAGCAAACACGTGCGAGCGAAGGGAGCGGTTAGATTTTTAGGAGTCCAGACAGACCCAGAATGCTTTTCTGACACGGAACCGTCGCGGATAGAGTAGCAAACACGTGCGAGCGAAGTGAGCGGTTATATTTTAAGGAGTCCAGTCAGACCCAGAATGCTTTTCTGACACAGAACCGTCGCGGAATGAGTAGCAAACACGTGCGAGCGAAGTGAGCGGTTAGATTTTTAGGAGTCCAGACAGACCCAGAATGCTTTTCTGACACGGAACCGTCGCGGATGGAGTAGGTAACGTTAGTTATTGTGACCAAACACGTGCGAGCGAAGCGAGCGGTTATATTTTTAGGAGTCCAGACAGACCCAGAATGCTTTTCTGACACGAAACCGTCGCGGATGGAGTAGCAAACACGTGCATGCGAAGTGAGCGGTTATATTTTAAGGAGTCCAGACAGACCCAGAATGCTTTTCTGACATGGAACCGTCGCGGAATGAGTAGCAAACACGTGCGAGCGAAGCGAGCGCTTACATTTCTAGGAGTCCAGATAGGCCCGGAATGTTTTTTTGACAAATTACCGTCACGGATGGAGAAGGTTAGGTTAGGTCCACCCCCCTTTTCCTCCTATTCTTCTTTCCTCTCCTCCCCATTCCTCCCCTCCCCCTTTCCTCTTCTCCGCCTTTCCTCTCCTCCTCCTTTCATCCCCTCCCTCTTTCATACCCTTTCTCTTTCCTGTCCTCCCCTTTCCTCTTCTCCCCCTTTCCTCTTCTCCCCATTTCGTCTCTTCCCTCTTACATCCCCTTCCTCGTTCCTATCCTCCCCTTTCCTGTCCTCCCCCTTTTCTGTGCTCCCCCTTTTTATTTTTCTTACCCTTCTCCCCTTCATCACTCTCTCCGCCTCCGCCCAACTACAACCTTTTAAAATATATTTTGAGTCCTGATCCTGTAAGTCCAGATCCCGTGGGAATATCGGGAAAAAAAGTAGCCTTTGTGTTAATTCAGGTCTCCAGCTATCTACTTACTGATTTTCACCGCAATCGGTCCAGAAGTTTTTTGTGTGAAGAAGTAATCCCGTAAGTCCCGATCCCGTGGGAATATCGGGATAAAAAGTAGCCTATGTGTTAATCCAGGTACTCAGCTATCTAAATACCGAGTTTCAACGCAATCGGTCTAGTAGTTTTTGCGTGAAGGAGTAACAAACATACACACACACACACACATACACACACACAAACTTTCACATTTATAATATTAGTAGGATTCAAACCGTATTAGCGTTTCGGGATGCGAGCATTTTAACGTGGTGGATCTACAAACCTGACAAACACATATTATTATTATGTACCTACCTACCTATTGATAAATATATTATTTACCAGTGTGACATGTCAGTTACATATCACTGTTATTTACCTAAAATTATAGTAACTGAACAATTAAATAATGATATATGGATATACTTAATACAGAAAGATCTTCAAAATGCTAAAAATCTCAATATAAAATACAAATAAGGAAAACCATCTAGCAAATACTAGATGATGTTTTCCACAGCATATTATTATGTTTTATTTAGCGTAAAAGGAAATTACATTCATGGGGAAATTTGATCAGAAATCTTGTCATTTCCTTAAATTAATCATGTAGGTACTTATAGATCTTTATCATTGAGGAATTTCTAATGATGTATAAAATTTGTAAAAAAATTATCTTATTTTTCCATTTATATAGGGATTTTTGAGAACCTGATATAAATCTTTCATGCCACTCGAGGATTTGAATAGTGATTTTTATAATATTTTGAAGTAAAAAGCTTTGTTTTTGTGATAATTTAGATCTATACTACATATTGATCTACGGGTTTTAATATAGTCAACATTGTAAGGCAATCCTTTATCAGCCCCTTCATGCAGATACCAAATAATCTCCTCTAGGAAATTTTGTTATCTGCGGGGGCTTAACTATTGAAATATTAATGCAATGTAAATTATTTTGCAGCCTGCTGTGTCTATCACATGGGGCGAACGATGCTAGATCAAGGACTGGGCTGAGCAACTACACCTTTCCGAAAGACTTCATGTTTGGTGTCTCGACGGCCGCATTTCAAATTGAAGGAGGATGGAACGAAGGAGGTTTGTGTACCAATATATTTAAAAAATCTTGTGATTAAACAACAGCACAAACAAAATCCGTCTCATTTTTACTGGGTATGGTTAAAATTTTTCATTTCCGATTTGAATTATCAATAATAATCACCAAAAAAATAAAAAGAATCTAATATGTTATTTACTTTGTACAAATGTTATGATCTAATGTCGCTCGTTAGTATTATAGGTACTAGATCTATATCCAGGGTTATTGGTAATTATACTAGCAAGCCGTTGAGGGTTATTTCTTTGCACCTAAATAAACAACTTTTGTTCTACGACTTTTGGAAATTCGGAAAAAAAAATGAAAATTTTAGTTTATGTAAATTTAAGAAACCGCTGCCCTGGTTTTTTAAAAGAAAGGTCATTTAGTCTAAGATAAGTAAATAAAACTTTAAAAATAAGTAAAATTTTAAGGTTAATGACCTCTCCGTATATGGAACAGCTGATTTTCAAGTAAACCTAACCTCATAATTTTCAAAAAAATGTTCGAATTTTCAAAAGACGTAAAACAAAAGTTGTTTTAGGTGCACAGAAGTAGCCCTCAACGGCTTGCTAGTATAATTACCAATAACCTTGTATATATATATATATATATATATATATATATTTCCATATTTTCCAAGATTGTATTTATTTACTTAGCTGACAGATTACCGACCGTAGTGATGAATTATTTATTTGTATCTACAGAAATATCAATAAACCTTTTAGGTCAAAACATAAGTAATGCTCTACTCAGCTTTTAAGGTAAAAGGCCGCGCCCACTAGTAGACTAATAAATGACAGCTGTTTTCTAAGCATATTTAAGAAACAACTTATACAATGAATAAATTAAATGCAAGATATTTTCTATTTAGATAATTCAACTATGAAATATGAATAATAAGACATCTTTTATACAGGAAAAGCATTTTTGTAGTGCCCATTTTTTTCTGCTGAATATATGTCGGCAGTGGAGTACAAACGCAAAAAAAAAAACTTTAATGTGAAAAACTTCCTGCAATTTCTAAATTATTGGGTATCTCAGTATTGATACACACAGTGACACGTAGGTACCTGCCTTCATTCAGAGCGCGCTATTACTCGTAAACTCGCTGGCGCTAGTATTGTGTCCATGGACTTCGTTGTTTTGTTAGAAACACAAATCAAATCAAATCAAAAATTTTTATTTCTTTGGATGTATAATACCTTAAAAGTATAATAGACCACTTGAAAACGTCTTAAAAACTAAGTTAGGATGTGTGCCTTCGGAACGCGCCCACCAATGAGAAGAAGGCACAAGAAACTCATGGGGTTTTTTTTTTTTCATGTGATCACGCTCACAATGGTCAATATTACAAATATTTGAAAGTATTATTTGAAATGGAGCAACTAAAGTCACGTCCATGGGTTCTTATCATTAAGGTAAGACGAAGTATCATAGTACGCCTTACTGCACAATCTGTGCTTTATACTTAAATGGTTATAGCTCTGAGAGTTTTTGAGTTAGCTCCAAAATAAAAAACTATATTTTTTATTTTAATGTGCTTAAAACATACCGAAATTTGTGCGCTACATAAATACTTTTCCTGTAGATACATTGCTATTTATTTTATTGGATGCTAAGAGCAGAATCTACCTACTTGCTTTCCTAGTAAATTCGATTCAAATTCCCTCATATATCACATGTTCTGTACCGAAATATCCTTCCGCTACAAATTCAATATACAAGCAATAGTGACATTCATGTTTGAATAAATAAAGTTACGTCTTGACAAATTTATACGTACGTGCATAATATTCTAAGAAAATGTCGAGATTTCGGGAATGAGTGACATCCTAAAGTTATTCCTACGAATTAATTGACTATTAGCAGTTGCTTGCGTTGAGTGCGACCACGGGCCACCATTTGTTTCTACGTGTAGATCAAAATGACAACGTTTTTCACAAAAAAAAATATTAAAAAAAAACTTATGTAGGTAAGTGCATTTGGCTCAATAAAAACTAGACAGCAAGGTCCATCTCGCTATATATGTGGACTGCTTAGGCACTTTTTATATTTTTGCTACAAGTTCGCCTCTCTCAATAAGTATAATTCTCTATATAAATTTGGTTAAACGTCGTCGTGCTATTTTATAGTATTCATTAATTCGATGGTATTGACAATCGATAGAAGAGTAGTTCTAGCACATGAGTACTTAGTAGTTTAAAAATGTATTGAGCACACAATAAAAAAATAATCTTTAGATTTGGCATAGGTACAGGAGTTATAATTTAATACATCTAGATTTATTATTGAGGTACACTGTTATTTTGTTAATACAAACAAAAAAAGGTAGCGTTCACGTACGTACAGTTACAACTTCCGATTAATAAAAAAATGAGGAAATTTCGAAAAATCTGGTTAAACTCGTTTTCCTTGATTTATTTCCACTTAACAGGTTTACATTTTGCTTTAGCACGATCTTTTTAACATTTTATAGGTTGTAAATTGGAGGATGGTAATAAAACGTTGGTTTACATTTCGTGAACCATTTGGTACTTAATTTTAATATGTTGTGACAGCCAGCAACACCAGCGTGCTCATCTATTATTCCGTAGTTGAAATATTATAGGCACCTACTGAGAAATAAATATCCAGCCAAAAAACTAACTTATTCTGCTTTTGTGTACAGGAAAAGGTGAAAGTATGTGGGACACATACATCCACGAGCATCCTGATTATACACCAGATCATTCGAATGGTGATATAGCAGCCGATTCTTATCACAAGTATATGGAAGACGTCGCGATGGTCAAGAGTTTGAAGGTTAAATATTATCGGATGTCTATTTCTTGGTCTAGGTAAGATTTACAAACATAACTTATCAACTTACACAATAATATTACATCGGCTCTTTTTTATGTAAACATACGTAAAACCTAAACGATTCTAAATTGATTTAAGATTTACTATATTTTTTTTTTATTTTTTTTACGTATAATAATTAATTTTAATACGTGCTAAAGAATATTATAAATATTCTTTAGCAATCAATTTTCTTTAGCTTTCTATATTAATTAAATTCATAATTCAATCATTTATTATTAGCTAAGCAGAACATTTATTTACATTACTGTGAAGAGCGGTGTTGGCTTAGTGGTAGATACCTCGACTTTCATTCTGAAGGTCGTGGGTTCGAATCCAGGCCGGCCGTGCACCAATGTATTTTTCTTAAGAAAAATTTATGTGCGCTAATTGACATTGCTCTTACGGTTAAGGAAAACATCGTGAGGAAACCCGCGTTTTTGTTGGCTCCAGAAGTATTGACAAGTTCTCTCCTCTGGACATGGTCGACTAAGCTGAGAGGGTAGTAGGTGCTGGGCAAGCCTAATCCATCTTCACGCAAAAAGGACCCTATTAAAAAAAGGTCTAATCGCGGAAAACAGCCTGTATACAAGTACAAGTACATTACGGTGTTAAAGAGTTACAATAAAATGTTATTATCACTTTGTTAAAACACGATGTTCTAGATTACTGCCACTAGGTACGGACAACAAAATAAGCAAAGACGGCGCGAAGTACTACCGTACTTTATTCGAAGAACTCATAAAAGCTAATATTACACCGATAGTAACATTATTCCATTGGGATATGCCAACTCCTTTCATGGATTTGGGCGGTTGGGCTAATCCAAAGATAGGAGATTACTTTGAAGATTACGCGAGAGTTGCTTTTGATTTGTACGGCGATATTATTAAAACTTGGACCACTATGAACGAACTTCATCAGCATTGCTTAAACGTGAGTGCTTTTTCCTTGTTTTAATGTCTACTTTGCTTATAGATTTTGTATGATTTGCAAACTTAACAACAACAAGGCAAGTGTTTTGTCTGTATTTACTGATTACCTACGGTGCAAATATAGTTTAAAATGATAACAAAAAAACAGTTGTGTTCATTGAGAGAACTCTGGGTCCCTATTGAGTGATATGTCTAATTATAGCGTTATTGACTTTTAAGCTATAAATGATTTTTAAGATCGCTCGAATGGCACATTCACTTTTTTCTCTTATTCTAGGGATACGGGGGCACATTTTTCGTCCCAGTTTTGAACTCCCACGGAATCGGAGAATATTTATGCAATCATTACATGTTGTTAGCTCACGCTAGAGTCTATCACCTGTATGATAAAAAGTACCGCCCAATACAAAAAGGTTAGTTAAGTCTTTCTTTGATATTGATTTATTCCTTTTGATAGGTTCTTATATAAAAAAACCCCTTATGATCGAGTTACCTAAAAAGCAAAATGCCAATGAAGGCATTATGCCTAAATGGAAGGATTGTCTAGATAGCTTTTCGCCGTAAGCGAGAGATGCCACTGAAGCAGAATGCCTGATATTCGAAACGCTATAAGTTTTAAACTTAAATGCTTTTGCAGGTCAAATAGGGATAACTTTGGATGCATTTATGGCTGTACCAAAGGATCCCACTAAGAAAGAAGATCATGAAGCCGCCGAGAGATATTTACAGATGCATGTTAGTGAATTTTGTATAATCATATCCACTAAGGGCACCATTGACACTAAACAGCTAAAAGCATTTAGACATAATAAAATATATGTCAATTTGGACAAATATAGTATTTGTTAAATTACGAAATAGAGGCATAGGTTTGCAGCACTGTGAAATACCGCAAGACACAAATTAATTCTTAGTTTTAGTAACAATGTTTAGTCAAAAAAGAAACAACATTATGTTATACCTACTATTGTCACTCAAAAACCATTCTAGGCATTCCCGCCAGTTGACATAAACTAAGGAAAAAACCTCAAACGGACTTGTATATTTAATACAATCATATTTTCCTCATACAGATGGGACTGTATGCCCACCCCATATTCTCGGAGACTGGCGATTATCCTGAACTAGTGAGGAATTTGATCAATAACAAGAGCCTTGAGCAGGGCTACACACGCTCTCGGCTACCGTATTTTACGAAGGAGGAGGTCAGTATGACAATAGCATTTATGGTGATTGTAATCGATGGGTTTTATGAAGTACCTAATGACATTACACTGAATTGGTACGGCGGGAGCGCGACTAATGTGCCAGAACGAATATGACTCACATTTGCAAGAGTACGCAGCGATGGAGACAAACATATTTCTGGCTGTTATTTGATCGTCAAACATTTCTTGTATAACATGTCCTCATCATGATTAATTTCTGTTTTATTCCATGACGTCTAAATCACAAGCATACATCTTTTTTATTCTCAGGTTAACTTACTCCGTGGTAGTTCTGACTTTTTCGGCTTGAATCATTATACTACGTATTTATTTTCGCCGTCGGAAATGGAGCCAGACTGGAAAGTGCCGTCAATAGACCACGATGCAGGAGTGAAAATGGAGCAGAATGCGTCATGGCCTGTACCAGGGGCTGAATGGTTATCGGTAAGCACCTTCTTTAAATAAAAATTTAGTGTAAGTCATAACCCAGAGAAGATTAAAACATTCAGACCTGGCCAAAAAAATATTGAATTGTCACTGTTCTAAGTGGTTGGAATTAATGACATCATTTAAATGACCACAGGGTCAGATAACTTACATTTTTTAACTATTTGTATCAGCTATTCGTTTGTCTCCTAGTAATTTTTAACCACAAACAATTACGAAAAAACAATCTGAAATCAAATCCGGCGGATGTGACCTACATTTAAAAACGCTTCCTACATAAATTCTAATATCTTCTAAGCTTAATTTAATTAATGATAATAAAGTCCGTATACAACCTTAAAACTGTCAGTCAATGTCAAATAGACATTTTTTTTTGTCAATTATCTCTGCATCTGTATAATTAGGTAGCGATCAGATAAGACAACCTGTTCACAGACAGATCCTAGGTACGTTGACCGATATTATCTTAATATCTTGGTCACGGTCATGGTCAAACTATTGTTGTGCTACTCTAGTCATACCCTGAACGGAGAATTTTCTTTATAAAACTGGTTCTTAATGTTCCGTCAGATGGTGCATTTGAAATGAACATAACTGGGTTACATAGTTTTTTAGATTAATAGCATAATAATGAATCATATTATTTTGAGTTATTTTAATCCTATATCATTATAAGTATTATAATATGAAATTAGGGGAACTTTTCCAATCAATTTTTATTTGATATCTTATTAAATAGCCTAATTATAACAAAAGAATGTCAATAACGTTTCTAAGCTCGAGAACAAAACAAATTATACAATAACGTCATGTATTGCATCAACCAAAATTCTTAGCACATAATAGAAATATACCTAAAGTAGGTAACTTATTATTAAATGAAATCGTTTCCAAAATTGTTACTAAGGAAAATAGATGACAAAAATAATAGCAAAAACAACAGAAACAATTCGTATAACTGTTAATATAAATAATTTAGCTGGACTACTCGACTATTCGACTAAAGTATCCGTGAAAACCTGTTATTGGCTATGTTTCCTATTTTGTTTCGATTGTATTTTAAATCTATTGATTTCCAAATAAATAAAAAAACATCATCATCATCAGGTCATTTCGAATGAAAGCACTCTGTATTCATAAAGTTCAATCACACTTCAATTCAGATTTTATATGCAACACAGCTAGGTAATTGAATTTATTCGTCTTTTTTCATATGCAGGTTTACCCTCCAGGGTTTCGGAAACTCATCAATTGGCTCACACGAAATTATGGGAAAAAGGTGCCTATTATTGTAACAGAGAACGGCGTCTGTGATGGCGGGTATTTGGAAGACTATGAACGAATATCATACTTCAATGAATATCTTGATCAGCTACTCTTAGCTATTTATGAAGATGGTTGTAATGTCCAAGGATACTTTGCATGGACGTTAATGGACGATTTTGAATGGAGTGATGGATATTTGTAAGTATTTTATATCTTTATTCTTCCAAGTGCTAAGAGTTCCTAACATCTGTGCTCAACGTCCTACTTATACCTGATTAAATAAATTACCTTATTATTATATAAGTTCGCCTAGTTTGTACGTGGAACAAAGTTTATAATACCACATTCTAAGTAAACTAGCTTAAACAATCTTAAAGTTTAAAGGACCTATATAATCACTTAAAACGAAGTCAAGAGTTACTATTCTCGGGGCTATTATTATCATATATAACCTTACGTCGTCGGGACAGAGCGCTGGATTAAATATTTGTACATCATAAATGATAAACTAGAGCGAAGCAAACGGCTTACGTTAATCAGATCCAGACTAATTTTAAACAACAAGGCTGCTTTCAATAGCAACGGTTTAGATCCATGTACTCGTTTATTAAGTAAACAAATTAGGACAAGTTTCTGTGTCAAATATTGTTTGAACAACAATTATATATTGACATGATTTAAATTGATAAAATAATTGTCTAAAATCTGACAGATAGAGACTGCTTCAATCTCAATTTCTTTTTTGCTTTTTACAACAGTAAAATCTTTTCATTGTAATTGCTTTATCTAATCTGACAAATAAAGACTGCTTCAATCTCAATTTTTTCTTTGCTTTTTTTAAAATATACAACAAGATTTTCTATTCTAGGTAATCAAAAGAAATAGAATCCTATAAAAAGGCTTATTTTGTTGTCTTTCTACCTACAGAAGGTTAACCTAACCACATGCATGACCATCTGTCGTATCTTGACCCTTTTTTGTAAAGGAAAAGTTAGATGTATCAAGTCGAAATTTATCTTATAAGAGTAAAGAGTACCTATATTAATTTCAGACAACGCAATCAAAAGATCCGAACAATTTCTACTCCAAACCAGTTTAATAAAACAAGAATTCAAATAAAATAAAAATATTTAAATTGAAATGTGCGTAAATGTGCTAAATTCGAAATTATTAAAATGGAAACAACTTCTGTTTTAATGTTAACTCATTTTTAATGAACATAGTTTCATCAAGAACCGGAATTGGTTCATAATACGTATAGAAATATACACAATTTTATAATTTATTCAGGTTGAAGTAGGTAAGTTTAAGAACATGTCATTATGTGACTACTAATAAAGAATAGGTTTGTTATTTTTAATTTTTTTTAATAAACTTATACAATGATATCTAATGATGATAGGCTATTTTTTATTTCGGTTTTCCCCCGAAATACGAGGGTAAAACTGCAGGGTGCTGCAGTTAGTGACCATAACTCATAAATAAGTTATAAATGAGCACTAGATCTAGATAAATCGAATTAATTTTTAATTACAATATTCGTGACTCACGATAGAACAACAGTTTTTAAATGACCATCAAAGTCGGAATATATGAATAACAATTCTGATTTAAGTTAATTGATCTTTAAGTTACCTTTAATGATGATCGAACAACCTTGTTCAACGTCCGGCCCGTCCTATTGATTTTTCGAATTTCTAGAGTTGTTTATTAGATTTTAAATCAATAACATTAGCAAAATTGATGTTATAGATGTATGAATAGAATTTGCATTACTTTGTTTTTAAATCTCGATGTTTATTACCAAGCTCATAAAAATAGGTAAAAAAAAATGTTAGACTATTATAAAGAATGAATAGAATGAAATTAACGGAAAATTATGTCGAGGACGAAGAGTATCTTGTTGTTTTGAAGAGTATCTTGTTGTTTTGAAGAGTATCTTGTTGTTTTGAAGAGTATCTTGTTGTTTTGAAGAGTATCTTGTTGTTTTGAAGAGTATCTTGTTGTTTTGAAGAGTATCTTGTTGTTTTTTCTATCTTGTTTTTTGACGTGACTTTTAAGGAACATCTCACGATTCTTTATTGAGAGCTAAGTCATAATTTGTAATACCTAAATCTTTGATTTAATGGATAACAGAAATTTGTTAGCGTTGATTTATTGATTTACGGGATAAATCTAATCAATATATTTGCTATATTTGCATGTATTATTGTGAATTTTACTACAAGATTTATCTTTAAAGGGTCGGGTTAAAATTTGTCATTTTCTAAGACTTAGGAAGGATTTTGGTAAATTGAACACCTACGCGGAGGAAGTGGCGGGTGACAGAATAGAATAATTACATTTAAATGAGAAGAGCACACGGACAAGAAAAAAAGAGAGTGATCGTAAAGGGTTCCTTTTTTACCTTTTGCGGTACGGAACCCATAAAAAAAGATATAAAATAACAAGAAATGAAAATAAGACAGACAGAATTAAAAAACTATCACAAAGAATAATTATAAGGCACATAGGTAGGTATAGGAAAAGTCCGAAAGCGATCTCAATATATTAAGTCTCAACAGTAACACTCATGTTATGGGTATTTCGGGGTTAAACAAAGCAACGAATTCCCCACTCTCTACAATTCTATTGTCTAAGGTTCATACCTCGCTCGTTCATACAATGTTTATATTTACAGAACCAAGTTCGGCTTGTTCCACGTCGATTTCGACAGTCCAGAGAGGACCAGGACTCCGAAACTATCCGCACTAAATTACGCTGAGATCGTCAAGACTGGCAGAATTGATCCTGACAGGTTCAAGCCACCATCTAACATATACCATGCGAACCGAATAAGGTAGTTCGTGGTTTGATGTGAACATTGAACTTGTAAAGGACTTTTATAAACGCTTTGCGGTTGATTTGTATTTATATCTATGAGTATCTTAATGGTTCACAGTATTAACATCAGCCTATATATCTTAAAAAAGCATTGCGTTCGTCATTTGAAGATCGATTCTCTAACAAATAATAATACGAACAGCAACTTGTTAGCGAATCGATCGTTTTCTGGTCTAAGCAAATAAATCACTCACAGTTGCTGTACAGTAAGTCATTTATCTGCTTTGTTTATCTGCTCCGTTTTTATACAAGGTCTTTGTTGCAATTTATTAGTTATAAGTGTAAATAGAATTTTGTTGTTGTTAAGTATTTATATATATAGATCTAAAGTTTTCAATTATCTACCATTGTTTTCTTTTAATTTGCTAATTCGCTAACCCCGCAATTACCTACTAATGCCCAAGGTGATGTCACCCAGGTGCACATAGAAACACTTTAGTGTCATTTGAGCACCTGAGAAAATAAGCACCCAGGTCCAAAATTACTATTTTTGGGTTTATTTTAAGCACTTGTGAATTAACATAAGCGCCCAGGTTCTTTAAGAAAACTAACTGCTTAGTAAAGCGCTATCGTTTTAAGCAGAAATACCTATATAATTATCATCCTAAGTTCAGACGTTATCAAATATGGCAATTCTGATATTTATAGTGTGAAAATGTTGCCATTTATTAGTAACACGTATTGTTAACTTTTGGTTGTTAAATTCAATCGCTTATCAAACTTATCAAATGTTTGAAATGATAATATCTGCCAGTAAATATCTATAGGTTAAACCTCCTTAATCCTTTGTAACTTAAACTAAGTTTCGAGTGGAACAATATTACGAACAGCACACGCTGATTTTAAGCGACAAGTGTAAAATTAAAATTAAATGTTTTGCTAATTGAATTTGGAAATACTAAAAGTGATAAGGTATTTAAAATATCAAAGTTCTAGCAGTAATAGGTACAGAAAAAGAAAAAAAATCCTGCGGCTAAATTTGGCCGACAACGAATTGGTAAAAATTAATCACAATTATTCATGTATAGTTGTCTGAAAAATCAAAACCTGTGCTTTAAGATTTTTTCAAATTGCTTGTTCGGCCGACACACCGTTTAGTCCTAGAGTCTGGGTTCGCCGTATTTGTAAGGGTAGATAATAATATGTACATAATTAAGGAATAGTGGTAGCTTAGAGGAAGACTATCTCAAACATTCTATTGGTCATTGTTTCCAATCCAATGAATATATGTTTTATGAATAAAATAGGTAGTAATATAGGTATAAATTAAGTACTGCGTGACCTTATGGTGCAGGGAAGCATCGAAATCTCTACATCGGGTAGTTGTTTCAAAATTACTAGTTTTGGCTTCGGGTTACCAAAAGGCTGGCTCCTACCTCGGTCAGCGGATAAACATCGCCATCCAACAAGGTAACGCAGTCAGCCTTTTGGGCACACTTCCTAGGGACTTTTAATTTTTATGAAACGTAGGCAGTTAGTTTATTTAATTAATTTAATTTTTATTATTTAATTGTTAAATTTTATTATTCACGTGATAACGTCTTATAAATCGATGAACACCAGCACTCACAAAAAATTGTGACGTCATCGCTCACGTTTCCGTCGTGCGTCATGTTACCATCAACGTTTTCTTAAGATGTTATCCCATTAAATTATCAACCATTTGTTTTTTTGTTATTATCAGAAAATAAATTTGAATCTTATTTTGGTAGGTAGGTGTATGTACTCTGGAATTTTTATATCTATCTGGTTTTACTATTTTGACGCATTATTTTCGTCGCAATACAACAGTGCGCTGTTGAATTAAACTATCGCAATCAAGTTTTGCTTATAACCGGGCGGCCTTTAGGAAGTCAGGAACAGGGAATGCTGTTATTTGCATATAGTTATCGCTTCAAAACGAATTTATAACAGAAAGGTACTGTTGTACACCTGTTTTGCTTTCATTATATAGAAAATTACGGGAGAGAGTATAGGTATCTCTTTTCCGTAAGGAACAAACACTGTTTAGGAATAAAAAAGATGAGCTTACCTAATACGTAAAGTAGCTAAAATTAATTAGCAGTCCTCCGCGGTTTACCCACGTAAGTCCCGATCCCGTGGGCATATCGAGATAAAAAGTAGTCTATGTTACTCCTAATAAATTATTGTATCCTCATACCAAGTTTCATCTAAATCGGTTTAGTAGTTTCGGAGCCTATTGGTTACAAACAAAAAACGAAACAATCTTTCCTCTTTATATCTAAATACTAGCTGCGCCCCGCGGTTTCACCCGCGTAAGTCCCGATCCCGTGGAAATATCAAAATAAAAAGTAGCCTTCCCCTATAAATGGACTATCCAACACAAAAATATTTTTTCAATTCGAACCAGTAGTTCCTGAGATTAGCGCGTTGAAACAAACAAACAAACTCTTCAGCCTTATAATATTAGTATAAATAAGTATAATAATATGCTTAGTATAGATTGTATTTTCATTTTTTACTCCTACCTAGGTAGGTATATCTATTTTTTGTGCTCATGGTTTTACTCAATACGTTATTCAGTTTGTATCTCTAGCTTTATTTTTCTTACGCCTTTAGCTTTCTTCACATAAAGGTACCTCCTACCGTTTTGGAGAAGGTATCCAAGCCAGGTTTTTATTTATGCAATCCCTTTACCACGGATTACATGACATTGGCTGTATGCAGTTCGAGGAGCCAATCAAGAAATACGAACGTCAAATTCTATGGAGCCAATACGAATAAAAAAGAAAATGGAAGACCGCGAACTGTGACTGTGAACGTCATGCAGTAGGGAAAAGGCCTTTGGACACAACAGATACAGTAACTTAAAAAGGCAGTGATGCACTTTAAGACCCACATCTATCGATAGAAACAAATAAATAATGCCTTCACACCAAATCTTTAAAGCGTCTCGGAAATGGGATTTTGAAAAAAACGTGATGCGTTCTGTTATACCTCTCACATGTAGGTACTTAAGCTGACTACTACTGCCTCAGCAACAGTAGCCATTGATTAGTTAAACACGTCATTAGCTCATCAGTCTCAATCCAGCCGCGACTGCCGAAAGACGGCTTTTCATAATTATCATAATTTCTATTTCCTAGTTTTTTTACTAAATCCTAATTATTAATAAAACATTTGCTATTTAGCCAAAACATAATCTTTTTTTAAAAAAGCGATCCAGTGGCTATCCTTTAACAGTTCCATGTTTCAACAAATATCCCGTCTCCGAGATGATTTAGAAGTTTGGTTAGAAAGCATTAATTGTGCACAGCGCACTTTTGAAAAATCTTAAGACATCACGTTTGGTCAAATACCCCATTTCCGAGACGCTTATGAGATTTGGTGTTAACGCATACTTCATTTGCCGTAATGTCCTCTATCAATAGGTATGGTTTTGAGTGTTTGACCTAATGCGTATTTGACCTTCCACGTATGATCCAAAATATCGCGCAAAAAATACTATGTTAAGTTTCCAGTACTAAATGGCAAGACACCTTTTTTTCAGTTTAATGTTCGAAGTTTTTTACCTCTTTGGTTTTACGTTAACATCAGTTGCTGTCAGCTTGAGGTGACGTCTTACCAATTCTAATCAAAAGAACTGAAGAGTATTTATATCAACTTCGAAGCAAATCACCCACAAAATAAATTTCTACCCCTTTTTAACCCCGTTAGAGGATGAATTTCAATAAAATACGAAACACGTGTTCCATTAAATTTGAAGCAGATTGGTCCAAGGAATCACGTTGTCCCATACATACTTCGTCCCTCCATTTTCCCCCCTTAGGGGTCGAATTTCACAAAATCCCGTCTTAATGAGCACCTACGTCATAAAAGAAACCCCCATGCAAAATTTGAGACTTCTAGCACTTGTAGTTTCTGAGATATCGTGATGAGTGAGTTAGTGAGTGAGTCAGTGATTTTCTCTTTTATATAAATAGATTACTTTAGATAAAGATTAGTTTATAGATAAACCATTATCCCTTCGGCCGCATACGAAACCGGAGGTTCGTAACCAGTTACCAAAGAAGAAATAATACTCTTCGTACGAAACCAGTTTCTTAACAAGAGGTTTTTTTCCTAACACGAAACCGACACCCGCTCGGCTGCATTCAAAGCCGAAGGTTCGTATAAGCATGTTATAATAAGATTGTCTATAAAATAAATTATCAAAATTGTATGCTCAAATAAAATATTTTAATGACTTCAAAATATACCTACTACTTATGTTGCTTCGTCCTTTATTACCTACGACAAAAAAGACGATACTGCGGCGACGTGAAATACTGCGACAAATAGGTTTAAATAACAGTTTGATGCAATGCAATGAGCGTAGACCTTTATACAAAGAAGATAAAGTAAATAAAGGTAAGTATTCTGTACATTTTATATTGTTACCTGATACAGCGTATCGTAACGTTTACCTGTGGGGGTCATTGCACGCTCGTAAAATTAATTGGTCGTATTTTTAATAAAACGCACCTAAGGGCATTGTAAATTTTACGTGAAAAGCAATTGCCATTTTTCTCTCCTTAATTTTAAACCTAAATGATAATGAAATCAAAATTTACCATTATTTTTTACATTATCCATACAACTATATAGCAGCGTAAACGTCGTTTTGCCATTTGCAAAAAAAAAAGGAAAAATAAAGGAAAAAAAGTAGATGTTGTTCGATTCTCAGATCTAATGAATATACAGATACACGAAAAATTTCATACAAATCGGTTCAGTCGATTAGGTGGAGATTAGTAACTAACACCGCGACACAAGAATTTTATAAAGGCAAAGTTATATTTTTTAATCTTTGTTTGATTTTTAAACTACCGGATCGATTTTCACGAAACTTAGTAAGATAGGTAATTAGAAACCTAAGAGTAACATCGGATATTAGCTAAGTAATAAAACATTAGGTTTTTAATCTGTGAGCTGCTAGTTGGTAGTCACCACAAGAGTTAAATATTAAAAGCTTCCGAACAAATTCACTCCTGCCATACTACAGCGTATCTGTAACCTAGAAAACCTTTCTATTTCTATTGCATTTCGATTTGTGCAGCAAGTTTAAAGTTTAAAATAGTTGACCCAAGTTAGTAGTTTCCTTAGACCAGGGGTCGGCAACCTGCGGCTCACAAGCCACATGTATGTGAAGTTGTGGCGCTTTAGTTCCAAGCGAATATTATTTTAAAGAAATACCGCGAGTTGACGCACTTATATTCGATGCATGGAATAGTCTTCCTGATTGCCACAGTGAGGAGAAGAAGTTGGCATTTGGGGTCCTGACTATCTTGACTGTATTTACACAAGTCCTATTTATTGTAGGCAAAAAAAATTGTGGCTCTTTAAAAACTTTGTAATTTTGTATACTTATTATTTATTTTATTGTTTATTTTTAATCTTCCGACTCAAAAGGTTGCCGAGTCCTGCCATAGACTATTCTAACTGGAACAATGTAAACTAGTCTAAGTAAGAATATTCAATTCAAGAAACAGTAATAGTAGTTTAAAGTTTTACTGCAATTGAATTTAAAACTCACAGCTGACTGAACGAAAGGCTTTGACAGACATACATAACTACGATTACATAGACTATTTATCACTTACCAATAATATTAATAGCAGTGTTTTTTTTAAACGAGTAGACTGCTTACGTCAATTTGACACAACCCTGGCAAATATTTAAGTAATTGATAAGATCTTCGTTAATTTTTTTTGGTATTCATTTTTTTCATGACCTGAGACTGAAAAGCATCTTAGCTGAATTATTTTCGTTTTGACCGTTGCATTTCTTGGACATGTACTTAGTGTTCAATGTTTTTTAAAATAAATACAAAATGTCATAACGAAAATAATTTTCTAATTATATGTAGGTTATACCTATTTATTCTTCTTCTTCTCGTATAGTGATGTGGCTCACCTATTGTTAGAGTTTTCAAATCGCCTTAAGGCCTCTAACTTGACCTAACGACTGCTACTAAAGGTAGCAACCGCGACCAACGGCTTAACGTGCCTTCCGAACCACGTAGGGGCTCACGAAAATACATGTCGCTTGACCCGCACGACCGTAAACGATCAGCGAGCATCGCTTAGCTGTGAGCCTCCTCAACCTATTTATTTCAAGTAAGTTACTTAAGTAATCACGTTTATACACCTTATTTATTCATTTTCTGACGGTTGTAGATAATCCATTCCTTTTTTGAGAAGGTTCTAGCAAAGACACCTTTACCATCTAGCACCAAGGTTAGGTTAGCTACATCCTCGTCCCTTACATCCGTTACACGTTATGAAGCATTTATAACGTTTCTATAATTTTTCATCGATTACATTTGATTTTTGCAAGAGATCCCGATTCTCTTCTGACCAATACACAGCTTACACAAGAGAGTTAGTATGGATACGTGTTCCTTCAAATCCTATCTTAACTTAAAAACTACATGGTATATGCGGAGTGGGGGGTGTTAGGTTTTATTTTCGTTACCTACGGAATTTCTTGATTCGGTCGCCGCGCTCAAAGTCCGCGATAAAAGCTATGCAATAGCTTAATAATATCTCAACAAGACGATCGAGATGTGCTCTTGTTTATCTCAACTAACATCAAGTCACTTAACAATTTAATTACAAATTCAAAACCGATAATTAGCCATAACTCAAACTTCAGTATATTAACCGACCATTTAACAAAAGCAATTACCGTTAACGGCTTGCGAGTGTTTGCATTACTATACCATTTGGTCGTGTAATACGGTAGTCATATGGCTTTAATATAACCAAGTTGTTAAGCTGATCATTAAGTTTAAATGACTTATTTTTGTGTGGAATGTTTTTGTATTAGTTAATAATTTAATTAAATAAGTACCTACTCTTAATTGGGTGAGGTGGAATTAAATCTATTAAGGTTGAGTTTTAGTGGATCCCCAGGCGAATGCTCTGATTTAGGATACATCCATCAGATTTTCCTTTCGTCAGTAAATGCTATAATGACTATTTTGGTTCAGTTTCGTTATGACTAAAGTGGAAAATTGATAACTGACCCTTTACATTTCGCTTTCGTCAGTCAGTGTTTTATTGACTATCTCTATGGGAGCCGTCTCTCTCTTATCGTATCCCATAGACCAGGTGATGATAAGAACTCATTTTGAATTGAGGGCCTCGCAATTCCCCTATGCTGCCTTAGGTGATCCGCCCGAAGATCCGTTAAGAGTCTACCTTTATTTTGTGTAAGTAAATATTTTTTTATTTGGATTTCGTATGATTTTTGTATGTCTGTCCGTCAGTTGAACACAGAGGGCTAGGAGTGTATAATAGCATCTGACTACTGGTATAACTAGTATCAAAAACTCAGTAAATTGCGATCGTCATAGCTCCTATGTACTTCGTACGGTCGACTGCATATAATTGCAGACCCACCGTAGAGCTCCAAAACAGCTGTTATAAGAATGTTTTTAACTCAAGCAAGATTTTAGACACCTGCTTTAGTTGAAGTTTAAAGTCTTCTAACTCATCAATTTATCGAACAAAAATTATTAGAATACAAACATTCCAATAATAGTAATTTTCGAACTCTACCGGGGGCTGCAATTATGCAGCCGACGTATATAAATAATTAAATTTTTATATATAAATAATTTTAAGTTCACAAACAAGTTGGATGATTCATGTATTCATTGCCTAAAAGCAGCTGTGGATACTTTCCATAACAAAGCTTTGAATTGTTATTTTATTTCAAAAAATTAAAGTGCTGTCGAAAATTCGAAGTTTATCGGTTGTTCATTTTGCTTATCTTCCGAAATAAAATAAAAAAATGACAGCTCATTACACTACTCAAAAATTAAAGTGTATTACAAAACAAGTAACGCAGATTATTGAATAAGAGTGTTTTTGTTGAGGACTTTTAAGCTATAGTAGTCACAAAAGTTTAGGGGAAATATACTTACCTACCACACTAATTGTGCAAAAAAAACAACAATTAGGCAACAAATAACGGAAACTTAGCTACCCTCCCGTCAGTGGTTAATAAAATATGTGGGTACTCTACCAATTTCTTGGTCCAAAACAGAGATAATTAAATTCCAGTAGATTAGATAAAACATCTGATCTTTTTTTTGATAACGTCTTATAAATCGATGAACGCCAGCATTCACAAAAAAGTGTGACGTCATGCGTTACGTTTCGTCATTGACAAGGTAACCATAGCACCGTATTGAAGTGTAGAAAATGGTAAAGAGTTCTTACGATATTATCACGTAAAGTTATCATCCGTAAACCGACTTTACAGACAATCATTTTTTTCATAGGAAAGCAAAGATTTTCCAGAACAAGAACAGACAACAATTATTTACAAATAGACCCAAAAATGTGTACTTACTGCTTAAGTAACACATTTGGTAACAAATAGCTTGCATATAGTATTTTTTTGGAACCTTTAGTAATAAAATCCACCTTAATTAAGTTCTATATAGGTGGTTAGAACCTATATGCAACCTATATATTACTAAAGGGAGAAAAATTGCAACTCATTTATAGTTGCAGAAGCGTTGCATAAGAGTTCGAATTGTTACCCTAAGTGGCACTTGGAACTAACGGTGCGAATTGTGCGCTGTGAATGAATGATTGAACGATAAAGCGATACCATTCATTCGTTGAGTGACAGATTTGTCATAACTAGTCTTATTTTCGGTGGAGATAAACGAAAAACGGTGTCCTTTGTTCTGTTGTGTTAATTGTGACAGCCATATTGCATCTATTTGGCGAGTATTAAAAATGTACGTGTAAACCGCAGCATAATATCATGGAGCCCAACTGTCTGTGCAACTGTCTGTGCAACTGTCTGTGCAACTGTCTGTGCAACTGTCTGTGCAACTGTCTGTTCAACTGTCTGTGCAACTGTCTGTGCAACTGTCTGGTACTGTCTGGTACTGTCTGGTACTGTCTGGTACTGTCTGGTACCGTCTGGTACCGTCTGATACAGTCTGGTACCGTCTGATACAGTCTGGTACCGTCTGGCACCGTCTGGCACCGTCTGGCACCGTCTGGCACTGTCTGGCACTGTCTGGCACTGTCTGGCACTGTCTGGCACTGTCTGGCACTGTTTGGAACTGTCTGACACTGTCTGTAACTGTCCGGAATGAAACTAATGTACGGAACCCTCAGCGCGTGAGTACGACTAGCACTCGACCCGTTATTATTTTAATTAGATCTTGTGGTGCTAAATGAGAATTAAATGGAACCGATCTACGCTTTACAGTTTATTAGACCTTACAAAGGCAATTACACTAAGGTTCCAAATGAGCTGCAATAATAACTCTTGAGCCACTACAAGTCATAAATAACTCTTATATACTACTTATTTAGTACTAAAGGTGCCAAATGAGGGAAAAATATTACCTATTAGGGCACAGTTCTTTAGGGGGGATTTTAAGATGTCATATGCCTCTTTGAGTTCTAAAAGAGAGAAAATTTAAACCTTTATGCACCTATGAGTAATAGGTTCGGCTTAATGCTACCATAGGTAATAAAGCAGAAACAAAAATCACTTAAAAGCAACCGTTAGTGATAAGAGTTACTCATTTGCAAATTCGAGTGCTGTTCGCATCTTTAAGTAATACCATACACTCTTGCATCACTTATATGCTACCTACAGTTGCAAAATAAGTTCCAAAATTTACTAACGTGCTACTTGGGTGGTACATTTAGGCAAACTACAAAGGATGGCCACTATGGCCATCACAGGAGCGCTTAAGTCCACGCCTACAAAGGCGTTAGATATAATTCTAAACTTAACCCCTCTTCACATCTTCACACAACAGGAGGCGATTAAAACCTTATACAGACTACAAACGGCAGGCGCTTTTAACTGCAATAGGCCCACAACGAGGCATACAAAAATGGAGCTTAATGATGAGCTTCAAAGGAAGATGAATATGATTAGCGACGTTATGCCGTGTATTAAAATCTTCAAAAGGAACTTTAAAATACATGTCCCAACAAAGGCCTTAAATTCCTACAAGGTCAACTCGAAACTGGTCCTAAATGCGGTGAAAACTTTAAACAAGTTGGGCCGCAGGAACGAACTACGACTGCTCTGGGTCCCAGGCCATGTAGGAATAATAGGAAATGAGAAAGCTGATGAGCTAACAAGGACGGGATCGGCAGGTGCTATGCTTGGACCTGAACCATGTATGGGCCTGCCAGCATGCACAATCATAAAGGCCGTAAAGGATTACGCTGATAAGAAACACACGCAAGAGTGGGAAATCAGTCAAGGGTTACTACATTCAAAGAAATTCATTGGTAGCAGCACCAGAGGGGCTTCTAAATTTATATTGAACAACAGTAGAAGCAAAGCACGAGCTGTGGTTGGTGCCTTGACAGGGCATTACGGAACCAATGACATACTTTTAAAAATGAACATAACTTCAAATAATGACTGCAGAGCCTGCGGTGATGCCAGAGAAACTATGGAGCACATACTGTGTGAATGCGACGTCTTAGCAGCGAAGCGTATGAGCCTCCTTGGGAATGTGTATCCCAAACCGGAGGAATATAGGTTTCTTCCTCTCAGTGGGATCACCGCGTTAATCGGCCACTTCTTCAAAGAGTAAGAAACATTAAGGTAGGGGTAAACACAAAAGATCCCATTGGGTCGAAGTGTTGCTGGCTATTTGTCAGCCCCCATTATAATATAAGATAAGATAAGATACTGGTACAAAATTTCTCAGTTTAATGTGACGTTTGAGTTCTACACTTTAAAAAAAACAATCAATAGCAATGTTTTTTTGGTATGAAATTTGTTTTAGTGCCCACTCTATGAATTAATATTAAGGTTTAATTTCTTTGTAGATACTTAAATCAATCATCAAGATAACCCAAATTCGAGTGTAACGACTATGCAGTGTCAGATTTGGCGTTTTTTAAAGCAAACATTAGAATTTGTACAAGTCCATTTTACTTACAAAATTTCTATGTTTTAAATTGGCGAAAATTATTTTATTTTATTTATTATAAAAATAATTCAGTTATTATAATTCATTGTGTTCTAACCTATTGTAGACAGAACTTTTTTTTCATAACTTTTAATGACATATGGGGGATAACAATAATTATTAACCTTACAATGGATAATTAATGCTACACACCATTTATAGACCAAATGAATAAATGAATTAGATAGGTATAGTAAAGTATTACACAAGATCTCATAGTATTACTTTCTCTCTACGCCTCTGTAATTTAAATCTTATTGGTCCGAAAGCAATTTAGAACATTTCGCTGTCACTTACAAGTTGTAAGCTGTTTTATTTTTCCTTTTCTCTTAATTGGTGGATATTAGTGAACCGGTAAGCTAATTAGCCAACCGTGTAATGGATACGATTAAACTGATCTTATTTGGTCCGGTATAGCACGAGAGGCAGGGGCATAAAAATGTACCTATTAAATAAATAAATAATTGTTTATTGCCATGTTCATTGTTCATACAATTTGAATAACAATAAATACCTATACAATTCCTTAAAAGAAAACAAAATATGGCAAATGTAACAGGCTCAGCATTATTATGCTGTAAGACGCAGCTAACAGCGCTGGGTTTCGGTTCTCCCGTTTTAACCCGACTGCGCAACGAAAAGGAGTGGTTTCTGTTTCATTTACGGTAGTCAACTAGTCATGTACAAAAGATAAGGAAAAAGAAACCTACACATTTAAAAAAATCAAAGTAGAAACTAGAAAACCATGTAAATTAAAATGCACAATCATAAAAAACATAAATCTTCTATTTTTTTTTTCATTAAAAAAAATAAGAATACCTATACCTACAACATAAAACTTAACATTTTATACAGCTTAGTACGTTTTTTTTAAAGATATGTAAGTATCATAAAATAACAGATTTACCTACTTATAAACCTACCTAGAAGTCAGTAAACCTGTAAACTCAATAGAGTTGGTATATTTCCGTATTAAAAAACATAAAGACAAAAACACGTAGTCGTCGTTAAAATACCCACAAAGACTTTCAATATACTATATTACAAGAAGTAGACCGGACAATTTTTATCGCAAAATGTTGTATCAGTACAAAATCGCTCAGTATAATGTGATTTTTATGTTCTGCGCAAAGGTGTTATGCAAAAAATAAAAAAATAAATGGTTGTTTGTAAAGTTGGTACGGAGAATTATTTTACGCGATAACGTCATAAAAAAACGATAAAAAAATTGAGTTTTATCTTTTTTTCCTTTAAATACGAGTAAGTCTTCTATTCGTTACTCGTCACTATAACACAAGCCCAGATAAGCGAAATCATTATTAAATACTCTGTTTCCTCTGTTACCATGACGCATGACGTCACACAATATTACCGTGACACTTTTTTGTGACTGCAGGTGTTCCATCAACTTATTAGACGTTATCATGTCAAAAAGGGATAAGTTTTTGTATGAAAGATGTCCTACTGACGTCATCTCTATTAATTGTATTTAAATCTCTTATAACGTTGCTGGATAACATGCATTTACTCGGTCTAAAGCTGGCAAACAAGTACTTAACTCGATGAAACTCAAGGCGACATTAAATTAATTTTATTTGTTAATTTTCCTAATTAAATTAAAAACATAAATATAATTTCCGTCGTCGTTTACATGATGTACCATACATTGAACTCTCGGTCTATTGCTTGGAAGTAACTCGATAAAACTCCGAGACGGTATTAACTTAATTTCGTGTTTAACTTGTACGTGTGAAGATGATTTATCTTTATCAGAAGGGTGTGAATTAAAACTTTTTTCAAATATATATTACAGGACATTTCACACAGGAAAAAATCACTAGGCTTGTGTTGGTGGCCAGACAACGAATAAAATTCTATCCTATTAAATTATTTTATTATATTATCCTATCCTTCTAATACTATAAATGTGAAAGTTTGTGAATGTGTATGTATGTTTGTTACTCCTTCACGCAAAAATAGTTTACTTTTATCCTGATATTCCAACAGGATCGGAACTTACGCAGGTGAAACCGCGGGGCACAGCTAGTACTTAAATACTTTACTTTTTTCAGACCAGAAACAATTATCTCTACAAAAATATTTGTTTGAGGCGGTAATGGAATCCCCAACCTCCTGTTTCGCAGACGGCAGGTGTTCGATCTCTGCGCCACAGAGGTCGGCATATTTCTTCTCGTAGTCGTTTAAAAAAAAAACGAAAGGGTCATAAATACATTGGCTATTCAAAATATACGTCAGAGAGCCCGGCCCGGTCGTGGCGCCATCTCGTGTTTTACTATAATATTTCCTGTGTCTTATCTATGTATCGAATAAAATTACAGAATGTGGGTTACTTTCCCAACTTATTTGTACAGTCAAATTATCTAAACCCCACGTGACTTAAAGCTCATTCAGATATCTGTAAAAAATATAGTATTTACCTATTTTGTTATTTTTTTATATTGTATATTGTATTGTATAGTATATTGTTAAAAAAAACTGTATCAGGTAACATTACTTTACAACCTTACAGATTTGCGAGTGAGCTCTGGGTCACGTGGGGTTCAGTTAATTGGTAATGTGACTGTACTTACTACTAGTTTAATAATATAAAGGGAACGTTTTAATTAATTTGTTTTGTAAAAAAACTTCTTTTTGCGCTCTGCAGCTACTATTTGTCCCAGTTTTTCTGGGACAGTCCCCACTAATTCTGATATAATGCGGGTGGAACCACGCAGCGGAGCTAGTCCAGAATAAAAAAGTAGATATAGTAGATATTATAGTAGGTGAGTACTGTTCAACATAGTAACATATCCATTCGTATCTATGAATTATGTATTTATTATTATTACAAGTATTTTATAATTAACTTAGGTAGTTACTTATTTTATGATCAATAACAATTACCATTGTTAATATAAAGCGTCTCTTGGATTCGTTTTAAATACCTACCTACCTATAGCCTACATGGAACGAACCTAAGGGATCAAAAATAAATATTTATATCCTCAAAAACATCAATAAGTTCTATTAAATATAAAATAAAATTTGGTACTGTCTACGGCAAAATGAGTTCAGAATTCTTGATTTACCTTCGTACTTATTAGGGTTCTTTTGGTCATTGACAACCTCTGTGGCGCGACTTCGATTCCTACACTAAACAAATACTTATGTAGATACAGATATTTTTTTCTGGTGTTGGTGCTTCTGTTGTACCTATATTAAGTACCCTCCATTATAAAAAAAGCTACTAAAAGAGCTGCCGCGGCGTTACTTAAATCGTCGCCTTATAGACGGAATAGGCCAATGATGATGACCCATTGTAAAAAAAAAGTGTATATTAATTATATCCGTTTGGCCAACAAAATACAAGGGTTTGGGGCGTTTGGTCAAGGGTGTGTTGGGTCAAAGTGCACGTTTGACCAAAGAAATATCGTCAAAATATACGTTTCGTCTAAACCTCGACACAATATTGTGTCAGTCAGCAAGACCGATATAAAAGTAAACTTAAAGGGTTGTAGCCAGAATGCCAGTATTTGATTACAAAGAGCGATTAAAAGTCTATTTTGTTACCACAAGAGCCACGCAAGTAGGTACGCAAAGTATAGTCAGCAAAATCATTACAATTTATTTTACACTATAGGCATTTTGTAATTAACTATACTTTATGATAGTAATCAATCATAATCGTGAATTTAATAACTATTTGTGTACTTGAATACTTATGAACTTCGTAGTACCTACTTATACGTCCTGTATCACGGGGCTATGGAGCCCCGGACCTTTGGAAGGCGTGCGTGGAGCCGAAGCCAACACGTAGAGGCCGTTTACAATAACAACTATAATAGCAAACAATGGGGTGGATTCTAAGCCGGCGATTATCCCTGTCTACACTTTAAAGTGCAACCAAGGACAACCTCCGGTTTGGATAAAACTATTGATAATCTACAGGAAAAAAACTACATAAGCTATTGTGATGGGATGGTAGTGGACAATGTCCAATAAACACGTAAAAATGACAGGCGGAGACTCGCCAACTCTCAGACTGGGCCACCCTAATTAGCCGAGTAAATTACAGCAAGGGGGCAACAGGAAAGTGAGTGGTTTGAAGGATGAAGAGGCCTCACTGAATTTTAAGTCATCGCTGGTAGTCCGAGCGAGCGGGCCAACTCATCACTGACGTTCGGCATCCATCCTTCGAGCATTTCTGCTTTGCGACTCGACTCTGGACGGCCGGTGTAGGCAAGCCAGAGGCGGGGGACCGCTTCCTCGTCAATATTCACTCCGACCAGTCAACTATGGCAAGCCGGAGATGAGGAACGGTGACTTCCCCCTGGAGACCTCGGGACCGCAGGGTCGTTATACTCCCCATCACCTCGCCTCAAGGTGCCCTGCGGGCGAACCTACTTATTATTATTACGATCTTAAGATCTTCGAACACAATATTGTCTCAGTCAGCATCAAATTTTTCAGACGCACTGCCTAAATCTACTGGTTCTAGAAATGTAAAATATTTGACCACACGAACTAAATGCAATTGACTCTTAATCATTCAGGTGCTTTCGGATATGCGCGAAGAGCATTAATTATTGTGCAATAAAGTAAAGTGTACACAATTACAATAAAGTAATGCGAATTCAGAGAAAACCACTCTATAACTGTTACATCTCATTGTATTTTACCATCCCTTTCTTAACCAAATTAAAAAGGAGGTTCTCTATTCGTCTGTTGAAAGTAAACTTTTAGTACCTAGACACATAAGAACAAATGGCAGGCATATTATAATAATACAAGAAGATTAATTTGATTCGTTATTAGGTTCATTATTCATCAATCATCATCACCTCGTAATTAATTAACCTACGTCTATCTTTCGGTCGGAACAATGAATCAAAATAATTAAAGCTACGAAGGTAAGGGGAAGGTATTTTATGGTTTGTGGTTATTATTTAATAGAAGGTAGGAGGTAAGTGCAGGTTTTGGGTCGAGCACAGATGGACAGTCAGACGTGAATCAACTGACTGACATACAAATCGCGTAAAGCTCTCGGCAAACCATCCAATTATAAGCGTGCTAGTCTATATAGGTAGTAGGTATAGGTAGGTACATTTGCCGAACAGTAGCTAGAAATTGCTTAAGATCGGAGAAGGTAACTGTTTGAAAAGAGATTTTCCTGTAGTACGCCTAAATACTTCATATTTCCAGGAATAATGTTCATGCGTTCCACGAACACTGTATCTAATTCGTTTCTAATGAAGTACCTAGGTGATATTGAACAAAAAAGCAGCATGCGGAAGTTTATTTCACAGTATTAGTCGCAAATCATACGATGATAAGCATGATTACTAAGAACAAAACTATATAAAAAATCAGTTCAATAAGGGCGAACACAGACCAGTAACAATCAAGCGATAGCTCCCTGAAACAATAAAACAACTGAACAATCCTCTGTTTGATACTAACTTTATCGACCGTTTTCACGTGCGTTGTCTATGTCAGCCCTAAACCTTATTCGATATTTTTCGCCGTAACTTTTTAAGTAGACGTGAAAGTGACATTAATTCAAGGTTACACCCCGGGAAACGAGCCAAAACGCTGAATCATGACTTCAAAATTCCCTGGAGTGGAGCCGGAAGGTGTCATATTACTGTTATCCATTGAGTGTTGTGTTATATTTTATGAAACATAGGTAGTTTAGACACGAAAATCGGGTTTTCTTCTCTATTTTTTGGTATTATCTATCAGGAACAACTGAGGTAATTTAGGCCATATGATTTTAAAAAATGAACCTTTGATAATAATTTTAACTGTCGCGGCCAATCAAAAAGGTCGTTGTCTTGACTGTCAATGTTAATTTAAAAAAACCTTCGCATACTTTTACCACCCTTCCTCAAGTCCCTCCGTGCTTTAACCGGAAGGCACGTTAAGAATTTTGGTTCCGGTTGCTATCTCTGGTAGCAATCGTAAGGTCAAAAGAGCGAAGAGAGAGAAAAAATCCAACAATAGACGAGCTACACCATTATACGAGAAAAAGAAGAAAAATCTATCCAAGTAAAGAAAGATTAACTTTAGTCATCGTAAGTGTCTTTTTTTCGTTACAAAAAGCCGGAAATGCTTTACAATTCACAATCTCTGATATCGGCTCTATCAATTTGCGGGTGCCATCGGATTCAAAGGCAGGTAATTTATCATCACTCCGCTTTCACTTTGCTCTCATGGGACACAAGGGTTTTTCATATCCTGCTTCATGGAATATCACAATCACACGCACAAATGTAAAATAAATAGCTCAACTTAGGCTGGCAGTACAAGAACGATTTATTTTCGGATGATTCCATACATGCCATGAACAAATCTTTCGCATACAAAGGTGCCATAAATTAGACACTTTTTAGGCACTATCACATGCTTTTGTAAGAAAACGTCAACAAACACATTTCCAATATGCTCCGGTATAAAAACTTTTAAAACAAACATTTGTAACTTAGTAGACACACCTAAAGGTCAATTAAGGTAGACGTTTAGTCGACGAAGACTATATGATGACCTACATCTTAATATCAGGATAAAAATAGAGTAAGGTCGCGTCATTCAACTATCTCTACGCAAAAACCTGTGTTAAACCTAGGAGAAAGGAGAAAGTAGGAAAAGTTTATCATAAAACCCTTTCACATTTAAATAGGTATATTATGAATAATAAAGTAGGTGATAACAATATTTTTTTTTGAGTTTATTTTCTCTATATATTTGCTTAAAGAATGGCAAACAGAAAATACGATGGATGACGACATAAACCCAATGTCTCCTAGAGTTCCATCAACAGAGAAGTGCCATCGAAATACCCATTGGAAATTGCAGCTATTTGTTAACTTTATACGTCCCGGGGGAGCATTATTGCACATACTCATATTTTTGATATATTTATCGCTTCAAATATTTATTTCACACTTCTCCATAATATTCTTTCGATATTCAATGTACCTATTTTTGAGTGCACAAGACTGGAGCTTCATAGAAAGGATATAGAAATAAACGACCAGCATATTAAAATTTGAAAACTCACATGTTTATATTCATAGTATAATAGTCATTGTAACATTGTCGAAACATCGATGTAAGATAAATAAAAATAAAAATACGCGATTAAGACCCAAGAAAATAATTACTATGGACCTGAAAAAATCTTAAATACAAGAGACACGTGACATGCGGACAGCAAATAAAATAAATGCATTATTTTATTTACACTGGTCGTGATTTACGTTTTATAAAAATACTCATGGAAGTTGCTACAATTAATGGCAAGACCTCAAGTGATAGAAAACTAAGGTGAACCAACTAAACGTTTAACTAAAAGACAGAATTCAATTCAACGCTCCAACGACCGTAATGAGTTCTGTAAATAAATGTCTCGCTTTAAGGTAACAAAAACAATTCAAACTAAGGATGTATCTACACGGAGAGTTACGTACACTATTTGTTTAGTACCAGTACCAATATCTGAATGTTATATTTAAATAAATTGAAAAATACGCGACGAATTGAGAACCTCCGACTTTTTTTAAATGGATAAAAACAGGCCGCTATACCGAAATTTACCTATTAGAAACCGGGACTAGCATTTAAGGTTTATTATACTAATGTCGATCTTATTTTGTCGTTTATCAATGTGGGTGGAGAACATAAAAACTTTGATTTTATAGGGCTAAAAAAGAAACGGCAGTCAAAGCGCTTGGAACAAAAAGAAGTAACATTTTGGCTTTTTAACTTAGGTTAATTTAGACATTTGTAAACTTTAATCAAGGCTGGAATTCAGGGATGAACTTGGCCCAACGGCCAAGTTTGTGTCAACAAAATTAGTAAGAAATTGCATTCAATTTTAAAGGGACTAGGCAATTTTTGGGAAATGCGTTTCTACAACAAATAAGATGTTAAGCTAACCGTCGACCGAATAACTGAAACAATGAAGGTACAAGTGTGAGTATCGGAAGCTTAGATATACAAAGATAAATTAATCTGTCTATCGGATTGTGACCCATTTCCTCAAGCTCCAAAAAACACCCTCGACAAGAAACAGTTTATCGATACATTTTGCTAAACAAAGTTGTTGTCAAGTCGTCCAGTATCCTAAATCTCCCCCATCTTGCTGACACAAGTAACAAGTCTTGGTCACGTTTTTGCTTACTCATCAAGCACAAAGACTCTACAAATTGTGCATACAACCACTGGCGCTACGCCAACAGTTTATAAATCTAGTGTTTCTCGACTAACGAGCAAATTATTCGAAACATCCCCCTATTTTTTTCAAGATACAGTTATGTCATTCCATGTTTTAATTTGGATTGTGATTGTTATGCAAAATTTTAGTTTGTAGGCGCTTGAGTATTTATGGAAAAATCGAAGTAAATTGTGTCGAATAATAATTGGGTTTGAGGGCAATAATTGTGTAAATTGGAACAAAATATCTGAGAATGATTTGATTGCCGTAGATCTTCCGTAGATCGAACGCAGTCTATTACACAGTCAGCCGACCGACTCAGTTCGACGCCCATCGTCAATATCGTCATATTTGAAGTCTAAAATATATATTCTGTGGTCTAACAATAAAATAACAATTATTTTACCTGTTTCATACTAAATACTAACAGTATTTTAGGTTGACTTCGAAAATTTTTACCAGGAACTTTTTTAGTACCTACCTATGTAAAAACATATATACATTTTCCAAAAAAAATTGATACAAGCTAAGTAAAGTTTAAAAATATTTTTAAATTCCGGCCATTTCCCTATATTAGCACCCATGACACGTAGCCGGACGCGATGCAGCGTTACATACAGTTTTTATTTCCGGCTACATTTGTGTGACCAACGTAGTTTTTACACCCAGTTTTTTCGATGGAAAATAAAAAGTTTTTTGATACCATGTACGCCATTGTACGCAGTAGGTAGATCGTAGAAAGTAGAAAATATTTAACTAGGAAATTGTTAAGAAATTTAAATGCTTACAATTTTATCTCTTCACAATTCCCTCTAGATATTTTTAAATTTATTTTAATTTTCTGCTGACGCTGCCTCGTCTCAACAAAAAACTATGTCTAATTGACTGAAATGCTTAATTTACTTGGACATCTACCTACTTATCAACTCTATATAAAAAACATTAGATTCTCTACATTTTTGCTAGCTACAATTTTTAATTAAAAGTTGTCGACGACGATGTCTCTCTCTCCTCAGGTTCACGTACTAATTAGATTCGAACTAAAAGAGATACGTTTTCATTGATATTAATTTGAACATAATATTAATAATGTAAATCTTTGTACGTGAATAATACTAAAATAATTTTGTAGGTAGAAGTTTGTATTAAACAGAATTTAATTGTATTGTATTAATTATAATACTACTCTTACTACGGTACTTAGCTCTTTGATATTCATTCACACATCTCAGTCTGATATGACGTTACTTAGTTAACTAATAATTGGATATGCCACCCAAGAATAAATATTAAATATCTATTATTAGGAGCAACATTTTCTGCTGCTTTATTTTATTTCCAGCTATAAGTACTAATATCTGTAGATTATTGTTCTATAGGCTAGTCTCGACTAAACAAATGGATTCACATTGACGTCGACACGCCAGGAAACAGAATAGAGGCGTCGCAGCATCAGAGGCTTGTCGTAGGCTTGACGCACAATGCAACTGTTGGAACTGTCACGAACGCAAAACAATATTGCATACAATGTGTTGTCTCTTGATGGTGGGAGATGTTCGTTACAATGTTAGAATGATGATTTATGTTTGTGTTTTCCCTTAAGTTCGATTTATTTAGAAAACAAAATGCAGTTCATTAGACACATCGCCATCTAAACTTTTTAAACTCACACGATTTGTTTTCATAGTAATTATTTTCCCAGGTCATAATCGCGTAATTTTATTTTTATTTCTCTTACCTCGACGTTTCTCCTATATTACAATAGTCATAGTCGCGATAATAAAAATACGCGATTAAGACCCGGGAATATAATTACTATGACATCGCCATCTAGCCCCAAGCTAAGTAACTAGACTTGTGTTATGAGAGCACCCATAAAACAACGCATATATTATACACAACGTATATTATTATACTTACTACTTATATACTTTTCTTTCGTGAATATATACTTATAATACATAGAAACAAACAAACCACAGACAAATATGTAAGCGTAAATACTTGTCTGAGGCGGGAATCAAACCCGCAACCCTGTGTTTAGCAGACCACCATGCCGGTCTGCTAAACACAGGGTTGGTTGACCATTGTGCCAACTGGGTCATCGGTAATAAAGATATCATTAAAATTTTGTCTTCAAAATTACTTCTTCCAAAAACATAAAAAATAGGTATGATGGAAATATTTATAAAAAATTCATTGAAATCCAAACTCAAAACTTTGTGACCTTTCTTTGTGAAATTTGAGATTCTAATTATTAAGTGAGTAAGTATATTAAAATTCATCACGCACACTGTCATCAACACACTTCAGAGACTGACAGTCAAGTTAATATTTTAAGATTTTACTTTTAGCTTGATTTTCTAGTCAAGAACGTGTTTATTTTACCGTACATACGTGTAAACGCATATTAGGTAAATTCATAGAATTTTAGCACTTCACTCTCTGTTCCATATCAAATACAAATCAATTAACATTCAAATGCATTTGAAATAAGAATTTTTCATTGCACATGTATTTTTATACTTTTAAAACGGACTGCAGACTTATCAGTCAGTCAATAACGAAAAAACAAAGTAGTCTGCCTCAGTGACGTAGCCATCTACGGAATATTCGTCTAAAACAACTCATCTAAAACTATTCGACTAAAACAATTCGTCTAAAAACAATTCGACTAATAACAATTCGTTTAAAACAATTAGTCTAAAACAATTCGTCTAAAACAATTCGTCTAAAACAATTCGACTAATAACAATTCGACTAATAGTAGAGGCTAGGAAACATATTGTTTAAACCAAAAATTTCTTATTGTTATGCAATAAATTTAATAACCCAAATATGTTGAATTAGCAACAGCCGTTACAAATATGACGTCACTTCCGACATTAATCTTCTGACCGGTGGTAAAGATGGTTACACGTAAACAGACGAACATCTTTTAAATGCAAACGCTCACTGAGCTATCGTCCGACTATCCAGTCTATAGTCTGCGTTTAACCTTAATTAGATTCATAGCTATAAAGCTTGATAGAAATTGATTCGAAAATCTAGAGCTTAGACGGTGTTAAATATTGAAAAGAATAATCTAGAACAAACGGATGATAGAATCAACTATTGTTTGACTGAATTGGCTTATGTGTACCTAGCTAGGTGCTAACGTTTGCTTACCTCTGTTACGCGTCCGTTTAATAATTTAATTAATTTGTTAGGTCACAATATGTAGAAATGTAACAGTACTATAATTTCATACAACCCGGTCCAATCGACTCTCGGAAACGTTTCTTAGTAATCTCGGAGAACCCAGTGCAAAGTTTTGGTTGCAGCAATATAACTATACTTATTTCTATATTCTATATATATAATCTACACTATTATAAAGCAAAAAGATTTATACGTTTTTAACTACTGGACCGATTTTAATAAAACTTAGGATACCTACCTACATTGATTCTTTGGGAATAACTTTTTATTCAGATATTCCTACGGGATCGGGAGTTACGCGGTTGAAACCGCGGAGCGTTGCTAGTTTTAAATAAAATATAAAATTATAACAACAATAAAACATTCTTAAATATGGATCAAGTTATCTGAAATAAATTAATTTTAATTTCACAATCATTAAAAAAATCTTAAATTAAATTCTTAAATTGCATTATTAATTAAGTACCCAGTTGACTCAGTGGCCAGGTCTTGTCGGCATTTGGTATATAATTCCAAGGAAACCGCTTAATTGAAATATTGTTATATTGTTATACTTTAATAATGTGTAGATATGTATGAATATATTATTATGGGAACTTCGTACGATAGGAATGTAGAGTATTGTTGATGCGTAAGTATAAAAATATTGACAAAAATCTTCTTGAATTTATCTACTTCAAAGTATTATTCAAGTATACGAATATAAGCAAAAAAATATTCCATTTATATTTGAGGATAATAGCAATGTAAATAGAATATTACGAGGTAATACAAAGCTTTTTACTATACGAGATATACGTAAACTAATCTACGAAAAAAAACACAACAACAAAGAATCCTAGCATGAATAAAAAAACCTACTCGTATATTTTCTCAATTTAACTTAATACCATTTTAACTTTTATATTTCATCCAACGTTTCAAACTAGAGGAAATTTCTCGTAAAGGTTTCCTCATTTCTTTCGAACACGAAGCCAAAACCTCGCAAATTGTTTTCTTGGAGAATTTCTTCGATATATAAAAGTGTAACAAAATAAGTAAGGGCAGTAGAAACTTAGAGCAATACCTTGAACAGCGGGACGTCTATTTTCACGTCCGCGCAATATCTAGATTACCAACGAGACTATGAGGGTAAACTTGCTTCTATAGACGTGTGGTAATTTAGACGTTACGGTCAAATTTAATAATCAGACAATATTCAAAAGCCCAGGGCAGGCAGACGCAAACAAGGTAAAACAACCTTGAGGATTGGAGGAATCTCAACTACCAAAAAACTACTCAAAAGTGCGACTAAAGACCGTAAATACTTTCACCAATTGACCGATGCGCTGTTCTTTAAAGTCATCCTTTAAAAAACGGCGCATCGGTCAATTGGTGATAATGATGATACATATTCAAAAATGACAAGGCGTTAGTATTTATAATTCCAAACCGTTGAACAAAGTGTAGCTAGAATTAATGTATCGAATGGACTAAAAGAAGCCTGGCATATGCATCAGAGCAATGTATATGCAACTAGTCCTTATGCATAACGTCCGGACTTGTTAAGTTTACCGTAACATGACATAAACAGATTGCGTAGAAAAACAGAAAAAACATAGTACGTATCAAAAATATTGAAAAATAAAAGAAAGATCGGTGCGCAGAAATCTGTAGCCTACATGTTACTAATCTTATTTCTTATGTATGATATGGGATAGATGTTTGAGATCATATTTATAATAATGGATGAGCTAGAACATTATATATTTTTGAAGTGAAAACTTCTTATGGCGCGTTGGGCACTTTTGTGGGTGAGCATTTTCAGCCGTTCTCGCGACAGATTTTGACGCGACAGATGAGATTTTATTTGTGTTAGTCTTTTTGTTTAACTTATACTGCCATCTATTACACAAATTGAGAAACTTAGTTTCTAGAAAGACCGCTATTCGAATGTAGATGGCGCTGATTTAAATTTTTTACTGCCATCTAGCGAATAAAAAATAAACTATATTTGTTTAAGTGAGTGCTAATAGATGGCAGTAGCAGATCGTTTCAAGAAATATTCTATGAGAAATAACAAGTTTATTGTTTTCGCTTCTGCCTGCACTCCCGGAGTGCGCTGTTTTTTTTAAATAGTTTATCAACAGTCACTTCTAAATCCGATTAAGTCTACAAAATTCAGTTGTATAAAGTGTAGAATTTGTCCTAAAGGACCAAAGTGGCCGGTCCGCTGCTTAATAGAATTCGGAATTGAATTAGGTATCAGATTTAAACAAAGACATGTAAATTACACTGGAATAGAGAATTATACGAATTTTTCTACTTTTAACAAGTAGTCTTCTTTAAAATCGGTCAAAAAAAACTATCATGTCCTGACGGTTATCACTAAAGGTAATCACTAATGGCAACAATTCTTAACAACTGTCACCGTACCGCATTGCCTTTTTTATATTTATTCAAAATCTTTACATAGTATAACACAAAGTCACTTTTCGCTGTCTGTCCCTAATAGTCCCTATGTATGTATGCTTAGATCTTTAAAACACGCAACGGGTTTTGATGCAGTTTTTTTTAATAGATACAGTGATTCAAGAGAAGTAGTTTTGTTTGTAAACTTTAAACTTTACATACTTAGTACTTTTGAAAGAAGATAATTCGGGCAAGAAAAAAGCAAAAAAATATGTTTATAACTATCAATAAGGTATATATTATATTTACCATATTTTTGTTTTTATTTGTGGTGCTCGATATTTTGTTGTTTTTTCAAGAGAAAGGTTTATATAAAATAAATAAATAAATATTTCAGGACATATTACACATCGCCATCCAGCCCCTAGCTAAGCAACTTAATGCTTGTGTTATGGGTGCCAGATAACGGATAAACTACTTATATACTTTTTTTTTTGTAAATATATACATATTATACATATAGGAAACACCCAGAACCAGAAACAAGAATTTATGGTCAGCATAAATACTTGTTCCCATATGTATAACTAGCGACCCGCTCCGGCTTCGCACGGCTATATTATGCATGTATTATACATATAAACCTTCCTCTTGAATCACTCTATCTATTAAAAAAATCCGCATCAAAATCCGTTGCGTAGTTTTAAAGATCTAAGCGGTCAAAGGGAAATAGGGACAGAAAAAGCGACTTTGTTTTATACTATGTAGTGATGATGATACATGCTTAGTATAGCCGTACAAGGCCGGAGCTGGTCGCTAGTATATGCTAAATAAATATCTGGCATTTGATTGTTATAGTTTATTGTTTGCTCAAATAAATATGCTTGTATTTGATTTCATCTCATCTGATGGAAGCAACGATGAGATCTAGGGTGTAGCATGCTCGGCTAGAAGGAGAACAGCATGTCTGGACAACATGATGGAACGCAACGAGTCACTTAGCACAATGACTTTGTCCAAAAGATGGTGTTAGAAGCCGCCGGTCGCCACCTCCTCATGATTGTCTCCTCTTTAGCGCCACCCGGGGAGTCTTTTCAAAATAAAAGTTCATGAAACCCGAACTTAAAGAACCATAACAATAATCCCTTTCCTTGATTATAATAATATTAGATTAAGGGGATGGTATTTATGATTTAATACAGTTTTGTTCTTGCCCGGAATCATCTAAGTTTATTATTTACGAGACAACTTATGGGTAGTGTCTACTGAACCTAGTATGATTTAAGCTTGTAGGTACACTAATAATAGGTGAAATTATCTTTGTAGGTGTAATTCAAAACCTACGTGTTGGAACGTATATTCTAGGTACTAAAATTATAAATGAGAAAGTTTGTATGTTTGTTACTACTTCACTTAAAACTTCTGGACTGAAACCTATGAAACTAGATATAGACACGATGTATAAAACTCGGTATGTTTCATAAATCGTAAAAAAAACGACCACGTAAGATGGGTTCACGAGCTCTTGGGCGATTCATACCGCGGTCCGAACCGCTCGCGGTACGAAACGCCCAATGACCCAGATGGGTTGCAGGGGTTTTGTTACACACTATTTGTCACAATATAAATAATAAATATAACAGGACATTCCACACCTCGCCATTTAGCCCCAAGCTAAGTAACTAGACTTGTGTTATGGGTGCTAGACAACGGATATACTGCTTATATATTTTTCTTTTGTAAATATATACTTATAATACAAAGAAACAATCAGAGCCCAGACAAATATCAAAGCATAAATACTTGTCTGAGGCGGGAATCGAACCCGCAACCCTGTGTTTGGTGTTAGCCACCATTTTTAACTGTAAAACAATGTCGGGATACTCTACATGTTTTACAATTTACAAGATCAGTAAAATTGCAGTTAGATAGACTTTCGAAGATGTATCTACCAGTTACCTTATAACTTTCAAGAGCTAGTTCAGAATTTAAAATAGTTTAAAATTTATATACTTAGTTGGTGTAAAATATGTAGGTGGTACCTATTTCTAAATCTACGCTACTTGTGGTTGTAGATATGCGTCTCGCAATTACTAATTAACCTTCCTTACCCTAATTTTGTTCCGTTAGTTACAAATACGTCTTAAAGAGTAATTAACAGAACTAATTGCTTCTTAAAAATTGAAATGATTTTCAAAAATATTTTTTCCTGAAGGGATAAGAAGTCATAACCTCCGCGTACCGGTGGTCTTACCAACCGAACCACCTCCGCATCGAAATAAAGGAAACCCATATAGGCTCATGTGCTCTTAGTGTCATATACAATATTGTACGCTTTTCGAACGTGTACGTGGAAGCAGACAACATCAAGATTGGCCAGGAGGCTTTCCCTGAAATTTAATTTATGTTCACATTATCAAGTTTTTGTATCGTACACTAAAGATTATCTCTTCTTCTTGAGATGAACTTTTGATGTAGGTTACGAATAATACGTCTTTCTAGATGAGATTCAAGATGTTTAATACACAAGTATTTAGATGCAGTTTACATTAAGATGCAGAAATTAATATGCCGATTGTGCGGCGTATTCATACACTTTAAAGCACAATTAAATCCCGTGTCACTGGGCGAGATGTAAATACTATACAGAAAAACATGCTCATAGAACCTAGTCACAGTAACAACAGTGCATCCGATTTGGACCCGTTATCGATATGGCTTCATTTCCGTGTGCCTGACACATGGAAATTGCAACTCCATCCGATGTCAAAATGTCCACTGCAAAGCTTTTTGCAGTGAGATTTGTTTTGAATCGAACGCTTCATTTCGAATGCATGTTTATTAGTTCGGCGGTTCGGAGAACCAATGGAGCGGCCCGTGGTTATTTTCTATTTGCTGCGAATTATTTTATCAATAATGAATTTCAATGATATTCAGTGCCTATGTTTCGGTTTCTGGTTTTGACTAGTCAAATAATAGTGATTGGATGCGGTCGAGGAATTCAATGTGCTAATTGTCGTGGTTTGGTTATTATCATATTTAATTATTTTATACTGTTTTTATACAGAATAATTAATAAATAAAAGGAATTTATTTTTTTATCAGTTTATTTTAACAACTATGAGTTGCAAGTACCTACCGATAATGTTATAAATAACTTATGCAACAAAATTATGGATAGAAAATCAGAATTGCAAGAAGCGTCCGCTTGCTTACTGCCCCAATTTGTTTCGCACACTTAAAACTCCTTTACAACTCGAAACTTCATAAAATTAAATTGAAAAGCCAATCCAATAACAAGAGGCGTGCTCGCGGAACTGAAATTCGAAGGAAATAAAATAATTCTCACACCATAAACCTCCATTTTGGAGAGCACGTTACGCTCCGTCTGCAATATTTCAAGAAAATTCATTCCACTCGAATGTAGACTCGAAATCATATTAATGACAGAGTTCTAGTGAAGCGTAGGATTTCCATTTCTCGATATCATAGTGATTTCTCACAGCGTCTGCTCTCCAGCTGATATTCGAAGTTTAATATTCATGTCTGATGCTTTGTTTCCTTGCTCAAATTAGATATTCATTTCGGTGCAGTTCCGATCGCAGGCAGGATCAATATTTAACATCCGAAACTGCAATTTAGCATTTAGGCTAAGACCCTAACAATAGTGATCGAGCTGATTACGCGTGGCACAAGCGATCGAATCAAAATAATAGAGAAATCCTACTTTCTACAGTATAGGTAGCTAAGTAATTAATTTACAACGAACCAAATTGTTCTCCAATTAAACGTTACAAAATGAACAATAACAAAATTATTAAGTTGTAAATCTCAAAGTTTGTTCTTGAAATTACTTTGACACTGATTTTACTCGATAAATCTTATAAACAACTTTGGTGGGGTATTTAACTTAATAATTAGAAGACGTTAATCGACTATTTTTAGACGTAATAAAATGGAGGAAGAGTTAAAATAAATAGGATAGGCAGATCTGACCCCGTTGATAGGGCAGAGCCACCGGGGCGGATGGGAGTAAGTCTGACCATGTACACTAATGTACAGTATGCGTCATAAGTCGCTATCAGTTTGCTACAATAATACTATAAACAAGTATTGGACTTCTTCGACCTTCTTCTGATAGACGTTACACAAAAACATAAATAGGTACTTAAATTAAATGTACTCAGTGTGATTATTATTTTCAACATGTTAGCTATGTCTTAAGTTGTGTGAGTGGTATAAGCCGCCACCCGCTACACCAACCGACGACGTGGGTTCGATCCACAGGTTACGACTTACGTTGTTATAATGTTCAAATAGTGCTGCACAAAAAACTTTTGGTGGACTTTTGAGAGTCGATTGTACATTGTACGTACAGTTCTATGTAAACTTTCGACTCTATTTATCTTTTTGATGTGAAACATCTATAGCCGCACGTAAAACCGATTTCTGGCGTGGCGACGCATGCCGTGGCGACGCGTCGCCACGCTATATGATGGTATATATATACAGTCTATATGCATGCAGTAGCGACGCGTCGCCATGCGCAATCGACTGTGCGATTCTCCTCCACTCTTAATAAATTCGTAATTTTTTGTATTTATGAAAATAAAATCGTAATATTTTATTTTATCATTATGACATATTTAGTTCCTATCACAATCTGTTCTTTTCTGCATATTACTTTTACAAAATAATGTCGATGTTTGTTTCACATCTGCCAGGCGTCCCGTGACGGCTCACATTTTTTTTTGTATTTTTCTTACATTCGAGTTTGTCACGACAATTATTTATCGTGACGGGCGGTGGCGCGGCGGCAGGGCAGGGCGTGAATGTTAGAGCTGCTGATCAAAAGCAATCCCAAATTGTTCAAGCGTCTCAAACGTTTAATTTAAGTAATATCAAAGGCACAGTCGAACGTCTAAAATATTTTGCAAATCTCACTGTCAGAAACTCCTCGGAAATATGAATCAGACGTGTGTTGTCGGAGATTTATCTAACTTTCAAGTAATCGTGGAGCCACAAAAAGTTAAATTGCTTAAGTTTAAAACGGAACTCACTCACTAACTTAGTGTTTCGGGGAAATTATATAAAATTGTAATATCTTACTTGCGTCTAATTTAGTAAGATGTAATCAAAGAGAAGTGAAACTTTGATAAGTTCAGTAAACAATAAAATTTACATCGTTTCTATAAGATTTTCTTCTTTTATCTTTATTGCTAGTTATTTCTTAAATTTTTAGGCAGGTGCGTGAACGGTTATGTTCTCGTAGACCCTAATTCAGATAAGTTAGGAAAGACAAATCACCTACCTAGAACAGCAACTTTTCATCTAATAAATAACAATTGGAAGTGATCAATGGATACTCAATATCCGCTATTCTTTCGATCGCAGAGAGTACCTTAAATAAATGATGCGACAATGATTTAGCAGAAAACTGGGAAAATTGTTCACGTACAAAGTTATTAGATACGATGATCAATCATAGCAATTGATGGTTGCCACGTGTTGATATCAAAAACGATCAAGGATACCTGTCCTATATCAGATAAAATAAACACAGGTGTGAATTTGTAAAAGTCGTGTAAAACTGTTGTTTCAAAAATCAAATACCTACTCCAAATACTGAACACCATTAAATTTACGGCAAACGACGATGAATACGACGAATTTGTGTTTGTGGTACCTTCTTGCTGATCAAACTTTCTGGTCAAAATAGTTTGTTCAAAATAGTTTGTTCAAAATAGTTTGTATATAAATAAAATAGTTAGTCTAATTAAAAAAGTATAATGCAAATTGTATGATTCCAAATAAAGAAATAAAAAAATATTCTTGATTTGTTTTTTTTTTTTCAAATAAACGCCTTATTTATTTTAAACATATAAAGGTAAAAAAAGGACCCATAAAAGATCACGTTGTTGTCCGTCTGTCTGTCGGTATATTTTCCTCATGGTATTCAATTTTAACGCTAATAGATAAGCGTCTAAAACGAGCCAATAAAAAATTATTAAAATATTTTCAATTTCTCGTTCTCTCCTTAGCCAGAGGAAGTAGTAGGTATGGCAAAGTGGATTGAATTTTCAAATTGAATCCGTACCATTTGATACCTTGAATGCATTTTTATTCGCTTTCTCGTTGAGCTACTTTACCATGTCCGACTACAGACCGACCTTTTCAGTACAAATCCTTTAAGAAATCTACATTTTTCAAACGAAATAAGGGTTTGGAGATTTTTTAGGCATTTTAAAAAGGCTTCGTTTATTTTGTAAGTTACCTGAATGTTTCGTATTACATCATGTAATTTTTTAGATATTAGATGATCTTTGCATTATATAGAAATTAAACCAACTAGAATTGTTGGAGGATAAACCCTTCACTGTTAGTTTAGGTGTGCATTTATTATGTATAAAAAGCTCACAGTCATCCAAATTAAAAAAAAAGATAATTGAAAAAATACAAAAAAAATACGACAATTAATTGTAAAATAAATTTGAATTTTTTCGATAAATTTTGAGGTTGTGTTTGTCCGAAAATCAGCTATTACTTACGTTTATTGGTCGTGGTCCGCCGACCGCTTACTTACATATAAAGATCTCCCATCTTTAAATTATTTTATTTATTGTTATTTAACCTCAAGATTATAACTTATTTTTTAAGCGTTAGCGACTATTCTAAGTCTGAATGTCCCTTATAAAAAACAGTTAACTTTTCGATTCAACATAGGAACTTTACACAAAATTTAAAAAAAAAATTGTATTTCCAAAAGCAGTTAAACAAAAGCTGACTGTTAGGGTCCACAAAAGTAGCCCTTAAAGTAGCCCTCAACCGCTTTCTTAGATTATTTTAATAACCCTACATTTAAGAATTGAGACCCTCCTCATTTTATTGTCCGTTAAAATTGACCAACAAATAAATAAATATAAGAGGGGTAAATAAAAATAGACCAAATTCCGGTCCGGATATGATTATAGTAACGATCCGGACGTCGGATCAAGAAACCGGAAGTTACCGGATATACACCACTCTGATTAGAGACACCAAAGATCGTTATCTCAGGGGATTTAAATCAAATTTAAATCCAGGTTGCTTATTTTATTTGGGTTCAAATGTTAGGATTTTGTGGAGCGGAACCCTAACATACACGTCCACTGTAGTGTGCCATGTCTGGATTTATACACTTGGGGACAACATAACTCTTTACAACATTACTTGGTAATTACTTCAATTCTGGTCCACCCAAAGGTTGCCTGAAAGCAGGTAAGGTAAACAGGTAAACAGTAAATTATCTACCTATAGTAATCATGTGGTAATCTTCAATACAGCATAAAAAGAACCACTAGAAAATATAATACAAAAAAGGCGAACTGGGTCCAGTTTCATGAGAAACTGGCCGAGTTGAGAGCCGCAAATAACTTAACCAAGTCAGAAATAGATAACTTAACCTGCAAAATCAATTTAGAGAATAAAGTAGAGTCATTCATAGGCATAATAACAAAAATTTGTGATGATATCTTACCAAAAAAGAAGAGCGTTGAAAAGTTGAACTTACCATGGTGGTCTGAAGAACTCGCAAACCTGAAAAGAAAAGTGCTTACCATGAAGAGAAGAATCCGATGCGCAGCGCCGAGGCGAAAGCAGAAAGTCGTCGATGAGTATGTGGAAGCAAAAGAAGAATATGAAAACAAGGCAAAGAAGGACGCGATAGAGAGCTGGAAGGGATTCTGTGAAAAACAGGAAAGGGAAGGCATGTGGGAAGGGATTTACAGGGTCATAAAATGTACAGGGAAAAGACAAGAGGACCTACCACTAACAGTAAACGGCAAAGTGCTGAGTGAAAGGGAGTCGGCAGAAGTTCTCGCCCACACGTTCTACCCAGAAGACCGAAAGGAGGAGGATGAAGAGGAGCATCGACAAATAAGAATACGAGCTGAACAAGTAAACGCGACGTATGATGGTGAACATGATCCGCCGTTTACCCTAGATGAGCTGAAAGCCGCCCTCGATAGCTTCAATCCCAAGAAGGCTCCAGGGTCTGATGGTCTTACGGCAGACATATGTAGGCAGGCAGTGCAAGCAGATCCGGAACTGTTCCTATCACTGGTGAACAAATGTCTGGAGCTCAGCCACTTCCCCAAGATTTGGAAGGAGGCAACAGTGATAGTACTTCGGAAACCAGGGAAGAAGGATTACACGGTTCCGAAATCCTATAGACCTATCGGATTGTAGCCAGTGATGGGAAAGGTACTGGAGAAGATGATAGTAGCCAGGCTAAAATGGCACCTAGTCCCCAAGATCAGCACCCGCCAGTATGGATTCATGCCTCAGAGAAGCACCGAGGACGCCCTCTATGCCATGGTTAATCATATAAGACAGAAAAATTTTCAGAAGAAACTTGTGGTCGTCGTATCACTAGACATAGAGGGCGCCTTTGATAGCGCATGGTGGCCAGCTATCAGAATCCGACTGGCAGAGGTCAACTGTCCCATTAACATCCGGAGGCTAATGGACTCATATCTGGAAGATAGGGGGGTGGGGGTGAGGTACGCAGGAGAAGAAATCCCAAGGAGAACCACCAAGGGATGCATCCAGGGATCCATCGGCGGCCCAATCCTGTGGAACCTGCTCCTCGACCCCCTGCTGAAGGAAATTGAGGACAGAGGAGACTACTGCCAGGCCTTTGCCGACGATGTCGTCCTGATATTCGAAGGTGACACCGCAACAAAGATCCAGAGACGTGCGAATGCCGCTCTCGAGCATGTTCGGGGGTGGGGTGTCCGAAATAAGCTCAGATTCGCTCCGCACAAAACTAACGCGATGTTGCTAACAAACAAGCTTAAATATGACACCCCACGCCTGACCATGGGCGGGACCGACATTGGCATGTCTAAAGAGATCAAAATCCTGGGACTCGTGATTGACAACAAGCTGACGTTCAATAGCCACGTAGCAAACACCTGCAAGAAGGCACTGAATGTCTATAAACAGCTGTCAAGAGCGGCCAGGATCAGTTGGGGATTGCATCCGGAGATTATCAGGGTGATATACACGGCCTGCGTCGAGCCAATAGTAATGTACGCTGCCAGCGTTTGGGCCCCAGCGGCTGGGAAACTGGGTGTGCAAAAACAGCTAAATGTGGTGCAGAGAGGATTTGCGCAAAGGCTTTGCAAAGCCTATAGAACCGTCTCTCTGAACTCCGCGCTGGCACTGACTGGGATACTCCCCCTAGACCTTAGGATACAGGAGGCAGCTGCCCTGTATGAGGCCAAAAAGGGAATATCGCAGCCAGTGATACTGGCGGATAGGGAGGTGGAACAAATGGCTGCCTACCAAACGACACCACACCCAGCGGACCATCCAGAGCTTCATTTCAAAAATCTGGATAGTGAGGAGCAGGTAGCGGAAAATAACAGGCAGACTGTCAGGATATTCACAGACGGCAGCAAAATCGACGGGGGAGTAGGTGCGGCGTTATCCATATGGAATGACACCGTTGAAACTGGAACCCGAAAATTGAAGCTGTCGTCTTACTGCTCCGTCTACCAGGCTGAGATGCTCGCTATCCGGGAAGCGACGCGCATGGCACTGAAAAATCCTGCAGATTGCTATGGGATTTACAGCGACTCGAGATCGTCGCTAGAGACGATCAGAAATCGGAGCGCGGTACATCCCTTAGCAATCGAGATCCGGAAGAATCTCGCAAAATGCAAAGCCCAAAATAAAGAGGTAGCACTCTTTTGGATTAAGGCACATGCGGGTTTCGCCGGAAACGAGCGGGCGTACACACTGGCAAAAGACGCGGCTACCAAAATTAAACGAAGACCAGATTACGACGCCTGCCCGGTCTCATATGTTAAGCGAGTAATCCGCACTGACACGTTTAACAAGTGGAACCAAAGATATAAGTCGGCTGAAACTGCAGCAGTTACAAAAATCTTCTTGCCGGAAGTGACGACCGCATACAAGGTCATCAACAATATAGCACTAGATGGTGTCCTCACGCAGATAATGACGGGGCACGGTGGATTCTCTCAGTACTTGCACAGGTTCAAGTGCAAGGGGAGTCCATCGTGCATCTGCGATCCAAGCAAAGACGAGGACATCTTACACATCCTGCTGGAATGCCCTGTACACGGAAAAGAACGGTTCGACCTGCAACAGCGATTAGATATACAACTAAAAGCAGAAAACATACCTAAAAAACTAAACAAGAATACTGACAGGGACCTATTTTTAAGATATTGGACGGATATTGCGAAACAAGTTATAAATAGAAATAAAACACATAGATAAATTTTGCTAGCAATATATACTGAGTATATACTTGTGTAGCAAACAGACACGTGGTCGTATTGGTAAGATAAGTAAATAAGTCATGATGATATTACGACTATATCATCAACACCTGGTTGGTCATTAAAATTAGGCTAAAAAATGTATATCTAGATTAAGCATATGATTTAAATGTTAAAAGCAACTATATATAACTATATAATATGAGCATGTTATAGTAAGAAGTGGATGAGAGCCTGTATTATTTGCAAATTACCACTGCCATTAAATAAATACAAAAAAAAACAAAAAAAAAAAACTAGATTTAAGTAGACCATAAGCCAATTGTAATAGATTAAGAAAACTGTAACACCCTCAGCAAAATTGTAAAAATTATTAAATAAATAAAACCCCATCCCCGTATAGTAGATAAAACCTGAAAGATGATTGCATAAAGAAAGAACCCGTATGCAGAAAGAAAGAGATGTATGAGTGAAGATGATTAAAGACTCTGACTGCTGTCAGGGGGAAACGGATAGGACGTAGCTAGAGTCGCGGGCTACCCCATCGCGGGTAGACAGTAGGCCAACTAGGTCCCAATAAAAAATAAAAAATAAAAAAAAAAATCTTCAATACAATATCTCAGAAGGTGATTTAGTCCAATAGGATTGCCTACTACTAGTCTCAAACTTCAAATGAAATGCGCAAATTCATTTGCCGTTTTGAGTTTTTCAAATGGTCTTAAACGTTTAACAATTGTTTTCTAATATTTTGTACACTCCCTGTAAATGCTTTTAGCGACGTAATTGCACTATTTCATTACGAAATTCCGTAAAAATTTCGGCCTGTCCTAACATCCACCTATAGATATTTTTTACCCTGAGCAATTTAATTGCGCCTGAAGTGTATCACGTCCGTTAGCGACAGCGACAAACACACGCGGGTAGGTACTCTCGCCAACTCGAATAATGAATACCGTCCCGACCCTGCCATTGTAATAGCACTCACACTTTATCTAAATTACCTACATTTAACATCAACAAATAAAAGCAAAAAAACTTACCGCTCCATGACCGCATAAAATTAATGCTGCTATATTTTTCTACCAGATAATACCAAATCAGAAAGCATCGTACACATCATTAAACAAGAAAAGAAAAATATAAAGATTTGTCATTGCTCAAGCTACCGAAGCAAGATTTTCTTGCATCGCTATGGTCTTTATAAGAAAACCAGCGTTCGTAGAGCCTGTGTCACTTGGTAAATTACCCTTTCTCTAGTCATTGTTATAGACAAGCGGAAAGCAGACAGGTCAATAAAATTGGTTCCCCGACGAGGCTTGTTATCACTGGGTTATACTGTTTTCGTAGCACAGTTTATTTGCCGTAAAAAGTAATTCCTCTAGCAATGAAAATAATAAACTTGTAACGTGCGGAAATTCTTTAATTTGGAAGCGAGGAGGTCATCAAAAAGGGGCAAACGTAGACTATAGATGAACTAACAGGCCGATAGCTTTCCGACCGACACATTCAGGCAAACAAAATACAATTAGATATTCCAATGTTCTGGTCGAGCATTATGTATTGGGAATAAATGTTCGACCTTTAGCCTGGTTGGTCCTATATCTCATAAAAAGTCATAGCACTCTACCATATGCAAGAGCTAAGAAAGCGTTTGCACATTTGTCAGTAGTGATTTGTTTTGTAAGACTCTATATGGCGTATTAGGAACTATCGCCCGATTTCATGTCTTAAGTATACATTCGCCCTTAGAGGTCATTATTACAATTTGACGTCCGCTTTTATGATGCTGACTGACAGAGTGATTTCTTTTGATGCTACGAGTACTCTCACAAAAACAAGAAGGTCCGACTTTTAACATTCAACTGCAAATTAAATGACATCTAACTCGTATATCTACTTCAATTTTCATTTCAATTTAAAATGTCGAAGAAGTTGAATTGAAATGAATATAAACCCAACCATGAAGTAAGTAACGAACCGAGCGAGTTTTGATAAACTAAGGATTTACATTCTCTCCTCGTAGGTACATATTTTTTTGATGTCTGAGCTGCTCTTTTGTTATCTACCAACCTTATATTAGTAGGGTAGGTATAGCCAAACAATATTCTAAGTTTTATCCAAAACAAGTAAGTACAAGCAAGTTTTGTTACGATAAGTATTTACGTTCGCTGAGAGCGAAAGAAAATATTTGTCCCTTACTTGATTAAATAATGTTTACTGAACATTGATTTATTATAATACGACACACTTCAAGATCGTGAGATAAACACGTTTTCTTTAACATTGTAATACCTATCTAATATTTTATGTGTTTGCTTACAAGGTTAACGTCATTTCTAAAGCTCGTAAACAACAGAGCTCCAGGTAAAAGTCTAGTCTGAGCTTTATTTTGAAAATGGATATTTTTTTAATATTATGTAAGGCATAACAAAGGTATCATTTTCATATATTTAACATAGATAAACTTCACTGTGGCATTGGTTTCAATAAGATAAACGAAAACTACAGAATTTTACGATTAGCCGATCAATTTAAAGCAGCAAAAGCAAACAGTAAATTATTTAGTCTTAAGCGCGTAAAATACCGTAGAGATTGAGATTTTTCATACGAAAACTTTGTTGTCGTTTTTTTTATTTTCTGCGCAGATAACCACATGAGCAAATAACGCCTCTGCGCAAAACACAAGCGAATTTTGTACTAGTAAATACAAATTTTGACTGTCAGTCTGTTCTACTTTTGGTTATATACCTATATTTAATGTTTGTAGTATAGGTACTTTCCAAGAAACTTATTTAAAATTCCAATGTAAAATTGTAAATCCTAAACTGAAAGCTGCCTACGTAATAACAGCAAGGTTATACCTTTTACACGGCTAGACTTGTATTAAAGTTTAATATTAATACGAGCTACGTCAAAGCTTTAGCAGCAAATTAATTTGAACCTTCATCATCTTTGGTCGGGTATTTACGAAATACCTCTAGAAATTTCTGTAATACCCAACGGATTTTTTTTCCATAGTAATATAATATTTCTTTGCCAGTCATGTTTGTTAGGCAAAATAAACTCCTTTTTAAAAGAAATATTGAGTTTTTAATTAAAAGAGATGCATGCTGCCTGATATCCGTACACTTCCTCTGGCATTCGTAAAATATAATATGTTAAAAAGTCGTAATGCACACAAACCATAATATTTAAAATCCAGAAGTTTGTGCATTCTATTGTAGAAATCAGTTCAATTACGCTTCGAGTTCGATTCTATTAAATAAAATTTATTGTAGATAAAATTAACACAAGATATTGAATTCCGTATCTCTGTAACCTCCTGTCAACATGTTCAACGAGGAAGTCAAAGGGAAATAAATAATAACAACAGGAAGGTACATAATCCGGCTGCCTTCAATTTACTGTCAACGTCCGGAAAAAATCTAGTCACCCAGAATTCTGTTCATGTCGATACCCACTTTTTGTTATTGAACTGTGAGTAGGATATTTACTTGACCTTCTGTATATACCTAAAACTTGCTGAGTACAAGTTCTTGAAAGAAAGCTTTCGATGCATTCATTTTGACTGCTATCTTTTTGACTTTATAGTATAGCTTTCGATTTTTTATGGTGGGTAAAGTTGTAGATCTACATTTACGACGCACAAAATTTAAAGAGCCTTATGGCGTGTAGTCTAGTGGATTTAATTTAAGCTGTGTGAGTTTGCCAAATGAGGCCTGACGCATCCAGATCTACGTACGTGAACCACGTGGATTCAATGTTGCCCTAGATTTATAATAATACACTAACAGAACTCATTACACATACAAACCTTCCACACAACAACGTTTGCAATCAAATTTAACGGCCCCCTATTACGGAAGTTAACGTTTCACTCGCTGTCACTAGCTGGGTATGCGTCTATGTTAACTCCACAAAATTCTCTGAGAAAATGGTTGTATGAAGATAGGCACCTTTCGTTAACAGGCGTAGCGATAGCTAGAGGTAATCTTGTTTAGCCTGCTGGTCTCATAAATGTGGATTAGTCATATATAACAGACTTCGGTTTAATACCAACTTATTGAATGACCATTAAACAATACCTCTCCTTTTAGTAGGAGTGAAGTGCGGGAGGATTTGCGTTCGGTTGATTTGGTCGACACCATCAATAGTCAAGTTTCATCTATGCACGAATAAAGAACTGAACTCCGTCATGTCATCAAAGCCCATCGTCGTTAAAATGATCATTATAACTGAATCAGAATAAGAATTATTTATTTGCATTAAATATGGTACATTGTGGTGTTACAAAATAGAATATTGTTTCTTCATATTTAGCCATACAACGGCACTGCATCAAACGGCTGATCAATCCCTTAGCTATAATAATTAATTCAAGACTTAAGAGGTTTTAGTCGTGGTTGTGACTTTTATAGCAAAGGTTTTCATTCTTTCGCTATAAATAAAATAAATAAATAAATAAAAATATTTTATTAATTTTCTTCCACAATATTTTTTTTTTTCTATTCATCTGGTTTTAGTTTTACCTACTCTAACAGTGGTATTGCTTTCACGGTACCTCTACAATTCCCATATTGGTCTAACCCATTGACTTACAAAACAAGTAGTGATAGCCCGAAACGCCCCCAATTCTGTTCACGACTCACGTACAAACTTAACTTTTTTTCTATCTTCTTTGTTGAATTCAATTACGAGTTGGTACATTGGTAGGGTAAATGCTTTTGTGCGAACAGATGACTTGGTTTAACCCGACTTTGTGTATTGGATTCGATGGAACTCTTATATGAAGTTACGAATGGTTTGTATGGGCTTTGATTTAGTTTCATTAGCTTTTATTAGCTGATCGTTTAAATTTAATTAATTTTAGAAACGAAAGGTACTGAAAGTTACCTATCTCAAACAACCAAATCAGACCTTATTCAACACAAATTCTATGATACGTTTAAAAAACTTGGGATTCGAACTATTTCCTTTTTATTTTTATACAAAGAATTTCTATAGAGGTAAAAGTGAGGTAAACCGACTTCTTGCTTTTTTTCGAAAGCTACATGTAGACGAGCAGTTTTTCAATGATCCGAATCCAAGAGCCGCGAGCGATCTTCATCGGTAGATAAAGGGTAAGTCTTGTATATAACAAGAGACAAAATAATTACCTCTCTTTTCGAAGAAAGGGTACCTACATCAAAACCTTTTCCCTGTGTGTATAGCGAAGATGCCCTTATGTAATCTCAATTCTAATATAAGTAGCTCTATGAGGTACCTACTTAACTTAGGTCTGTTAACTTTAAAACCATTAGTTTTATTTTCAAAGCTGATTTTTGATGAGATCTTCCCCGTATAAAATAGCAATCGAATCCCGAATACTCTTTGATTTTCACTTCACAATTTATTTTCTCGTCAACCTAAAACAAGCACACAGAGCTTCCAATTTACAACCGTAATGAACAAATATCCAATCGTGGCTTATTTCGGCCCACCTACCTTAAACCAAATAAGAGGACTAACATTTTTGCTGAAACCTAACGAACCGTAAAATGAATTACAAAGCAAATGCTTCCCACCATGTAATTTATGCCACATAAACGAGAGGCATCGTCATTGCCGTAAAATCACACGGGATTCGAATATTTTACGACTGTTATCCAACGATTTGTATCTATAAAGGTTTGTAAACTATTGCGATTAGCTGTTATTTAGATACATGTTAGAGAAATTTTGAACGTGATTGAAATAAAATAAACTATATTTTACGTACAATTTGAAATACAGTTTCACGTATGTGTGTTTATAATCGTGTCTTTACCGCATCGGGCCGGCCGAGTACTTGTTAAAAACAAAAAAAAAAACATAGCAATAGTAAAGAAAATCGACAGAGTATGGGGTAAGATATTCGGATTAGATATACAACAGTAGTAGTCGTTGACCCGCCAATTTATGCATGTACGTACAATAAATAGAAAATACGCAAAATAAAGCCACAAGGACAAGAAAAATGGCATAAATATTTCAAAGCATGTCCTTGTTATTCCGCTGACAAAAAGGACATAGTATCAAAAATTAGGAAGCAATCCTCGTCTTCTTTCCTCAAAAAAGGTCTTGTTATTGGATGAAATAAATCTCGTGGGTGAATAAATTAAGTTATGAAATCACACCATGGAAAACACACGGCAAAGGGTTTGAAATATTGCCCTATAACTTACCTTCCACGTGCTACATTTTGCTTCTTTGAAATATTTGTTCTATTTTTTAGAGATTTTCTTATATTTTTATAAGTTCATTTGCATATTACTGACATAATACCAATTTTTCAATAAGAAAATTTGTTATTCATTACAACCTCCATAACATGTTAAACTAGTAGTTCGCCCCGAATTGAGACCTTCCGAGTTTCCATTTTTACTGATTTTAATGTTTTACCACTTAGACCTAAAAACTATGTGTTAAGTCTAACAGATCGACCTGGTTTAAATGGGTGCCTAGAATCGCTTCATCATTAGACCCCACATAGTATCAGCTGATTCTCCAATACCTACAAGAGGATTTACAACGACTGAACGCCTCGCCATATAGACCCACACGCTTCGCTCATTCGGTCAATAATACTCATCTATACCTATAAATTAGTTAAAATCGACATTTTAACGAGGTTTGACTGCGAGCAAATAAATATTCTGAGTATCTATGACGATGAATGCCTAACAAAAACATTTTAGTGCGTTTTCGATACGGGTATTTCCGTTTCTGTGTTAAATAAAAATTTAATAGTGTGTCTAGAAACACTATGTTAGATACCACAAGGTATGCAGGGAGTGCAGCGGCCATTCGACCCACCTAAATCAAAATATCAATATCAACATATCAGCTCAGCAGCGCCTTAATGAACCATTTGAGGCTGGAACAGAATCACCCCGTCCGATAATACAGTAATTTATTGGGTCATATTTCACCGCGCGAACGGGAGACCCCCAATGATGAGCATGTGGAATAGACCAACTTTATGTCCAGGATATTATATTATCAGTGAGCACCTGTGATGGTTTCCGCACGTCCTTTGTCATCATAGCAATAAAGGTTAGAATAGGGAAAAAAACGTTTTCCTTATCTTTTGCACTACATACCTACTATTTGTCTGACAAATTAGATTAGGACACGTTCGAAATAATGATTGTTTTGACGTTGATTTTTTATCTATAATTTGTGGGTAAAAACAAATTAATGATATTATGCTCTTTTGTTTGTTCTAAATATTTACAATCTGTAAATTAAAAAATTGAAATGCTGACTGACTGATATTTCAACTTACAGCTTAAACCGCTGCTTCTAGAGACATGAAATTTGGAAAGTGTGTTCTTTGTGAATTGTAGGTATTTGCTAATTAGAGTTTTTCAAAATCCTAACCCTAAGAGGATAAAAGGAGAAGCCACGGGCGGAAGCTACTCACTACATAGTACCTAATAAAATAGAACTGTCACGAGTTTACATAATATATTTTGGTTTTCTGCGTAGAATTAACTTCGTGATGATAACTTGTAAAAAAACCTCTTGTACCATTTTTTATCAGTTTTATTTACTTTTACCACAACATTTTCTAACAAGCAAAATAATTTCTAAACCCCTACAAGGGCCTAGTAAATAATATATCTTTTAAAAACCATAAAGAAAATGAACAACCGCACAAAGTAATTGAAATTTCACAATAACTGCTTGCATAGAGATATGTAAATCTACGTAGAAACGAAGCGGAAAAAAATCCAGCAAAATATTTGTTCTTACTCAACACAATCTAAGTAAGCGATTTGAAATGTTGATATTAGGTGCTTCGTAAGACTGGTTCTTAAAAATATCTACGGAAGATCTTCTATCCCTTCTCTCTTCTTGGAAGCCTATGTTTTTAATAAATCGCGTCTAGTGGTCTTAAATTAAGCATTAGTACACGAATTCATGTTTTTAATTCATGGCTGTCTGTCTATATGTCTGTTTGTTACCTAAGAAATTCTATTGAAGTAGAGGTTTTCACTGTGGGATAGCTCTATTTTCTGGAAAGATTACGTACTTTACATAATAAATCCACTAAGTATTACCAACGAAAAACTAACTAACGTGGGTAAAATCGCGGGCACAGTTCTAAATATTTTCTAAAAACAAATGGAAATTATACGAATTTACTTTAAATAATATCAAAGGAAATATAATTTCTTCAATTTGTGAAAATAATTACAGTCTACGGATGGGTGAATAATTATAACAATAAGGTATCTACCTACGTACAATACAAGGAAAATTAACAAATTTAGTTCAAAAAAATGTTTAATTTTTTTTCACAATCATTTTAATAATAATCATTAACATTTCATTAATGTAAATCTTCTAATTCTGTGTAACATTCGTGGCCGGTTGATTTTAGCTTTACAATGCTGTTCTCTGCTGCGTAAATGATGCTGCCGTCAGCAGCTATAACTGCACCGTATATGTTATTAATACCAACAATTTTCGTCACATGATTATCTTTAATCGAAAATACACCAGTCGGAGTAGTAAAGAACACATTATCATTGACATCATGTGTGAAACCGTTTACAGTGAAGTCGCCCAGACGGTGAGTTGTTTCGGGGCCATCTTTATATTGGAACAAACCAGAAGAATTATAGTAGTAAATGTCGTAATTATTATCAACTGCAAGTAACATCGCTTTAGCATCACCAATTTCAGGGACTCTTCTCGTTTCACCATTCTTGTAAAAGTAAGCGTCCTCTTCCGGATAAGTACTGAAGAAAACAACATGGTCTTTAACAAAAACTTGCCAAATGTTTAAATCGGTGATATTAGTTTTGACAGCCGTGTCTGAGTTTTCATTTAATACGTAAATTCCGTCTGAGCCTCCAATATAAATTTTGTGAGTTTTTGGGTCAACTGCGTTGGCAAAGCCTCCTCTAACTCCTTTTATGATACCAAAATCGTTTGTTTTCAAATTAATATAAGCTGATTTGAAAACACTCCCATCACTCGCTGTATAACTGAAATACAACTTATTTGTATCATAGTCTAAAGCTAGTTGGTATGGTTTGTCTACATCATCCTTCAGAGTTTGTTTCTCATGATTAATGCCGTTGACGATAACACCGTCACAATTGTCACTAATGTCAGTGACTCTTGCCTTTGTTAGAGCAACCAGCACAAAAAGGATTAACAGCTTCATCTGCAAATAACAAAATTGATTTAAAAGTAATACAAACACGTAGAAATAACTAATTTAAAACTAAAAAAGTAGATATAAAAATAACTAATAAATTTTAAAGAAATGAAAGTTATTAGGTATTCCTGATTTAGCTGATTTAGGCAATATCAAAATTAATTATTTATAAAATACCTAAATAAAGGTGTATCAGACATTATCATTGTAATGACGTTTTGCCCTTGAAATTTGCAAATATGATTTACGTTTAAAGACATTTTAATAATAAAATACTGAAAATGACGGCGAATCTAAACTCGTACCTACAGCCTAAATGGATAGGTTTAGAAACGTGAAATTAGATTTTGAAGAGAACAAAGTTAATATTGAAAATTTAAAAATTGTCGGAATATAAATGTGCAGTACCTACAGCTGGTCTAATCAAAATCATCGCACTCACACAAAATACACATAGAAACGACATGCACAACACCGAATTTAATATCAAAAGTAATATTTGTTAACAAATGTTGGTACTTACATTTTGAACTGTGTTCCAGCAATACCAGTAATGCACTAATAACTTTAGCCGAGTGTTGTTTTATTTACTTAACATTAGCAAAAGGTTATGACCATTATCTGTTATCTGTTTGAAATTCCTGAGAATTTCTTTGTTTACGATGACTTATTTATAAAATATATGAAGTTAAAATTGTTTACGGTTTTGCGGAAAATATGAACTTTATTAGTCATTTTATTAATCAGCTGAGCATTTATTTGTGAAATCATCATTAATGATGTACTTCCATGAATTTGACAGCGTACTTTTTCGATTCTTTTTAACCGACTTCAAAAAAAGGAGGAGGTTCTCAGTTCGGTTGTATGTATGTGTTTTTTTATGGATGTTCCCGTATATTATCTTCTTTGTTTATCAACCGATTTTGATGAATCTTTTTTTTTAATTGACAATGATGATTTTTAACAAATCAGGTGCGAGACGGGTCCGTTTCCGGAACGGTTACGTTGGTCTAAAAGTAAATCGACAAAAAATCAGCATGAAAAATTCTTATTGCTTACCTAAAAAAACGTTTATTCAGCTGATTTTACGGGAACACAAAAAGGCCCTTTTACCTGGTCGGTGTATCTTCCTGTAGTCGACCGTCATCTATCAATGCTATCCAATGGTTCTCTATTGCCTTTTTTGTTTCTTTTAAATTTAGAAGCAGGAAGTTAGCTATTTTTTGTCGCACTTGATAAAATGGATGCCCCAGTAATCTCGGTCTTTGCTTATCTAACTTTATTTTTCTGAATAGTGATGTTTGGAAATTTAAAATAAATTAACCTTACACTTGAAAAGGCAGAGTTCGTTTCAGAGAGTCGACAAAATAAGTCAAATTTAACCTAGCTGATATCATAAAACCGGTTTTTACATAATTTAACATTTTTTCCAACTTGAAATCACTCATTACCGCCAAAAAAGGCCTAAGTTTGCTACATTAAAGAACAATTAGGGTGATCCCATCACGCCCCTGTTTTAGACCTCAAACTGTGCATTAGGCTCGACTTCTGATTGCTTTATGAATTTCAAATTAACTCGATTAAGAAAAAGTTAAACAGGACAAGCGTCGGATGAAACTTTCATTTTAAATGTTCGTGCCTTTTTCTTCAAGAATTTCTTGATCCAGGGATAAAATTTGTTACGGAATTAATTATTACGGGAAGCGAAGAGATTATAATTACGAGTAGAATTACATTTATGTTTTTTACATTATTAATTTTCTTTTTCGCTAATTTCAGTAGAAAAGAAATGTATTTACAATTCAGTTCCATCATTTTATTTTTCTTGTGATTATCTCAATATATTTAAGGTCGGCACAGTTTGTCTCTAGAATATATATTTGAGCTCATACTGTAAAGTAATTTGGTTTCGGAATAAAATTTAATAGTCGGATGCCAGTCCCATTACTCTTTGGGAATAATGTTGTTGCGTTTGTTGGTATGGTTTAGCCCACGGAAAACCTAAGGTTCGGTTATCAGCTCAAGGCCTGCAAATACCTTAGTCGCTTTCCATGACACCCACGAGAGAACATGAACTTTACTTTAAAAGTCTAAGTTAGGTACCAATTTGACTTGATAAACTATTTTACTCGTTCGTATTGACAAATCGTGAAACAATCAAAATTTAAATCCAAATTGATAAATTATTTTCCAAATATAACCTTCAATTCACGTCAGGAAATAGTAGCCACTTTACAAAATTCATTCGACAACTTGATTTATTTAGCCCCTGTCAATTCGAAGAGGAATTGGCTATAGAAATAAAGTCACGCCTCTTCTTTTAATAAAATTCAATTACATTGTCTTTTTATTGAAATATCTTTAGATTTAAATATAGCTTTGAAGATCCTTCTTGAAAATTGTACGCCGTAGTTGGAATCGATGGAATTTTTTAATACTTACATACTGGAGTTAATCAAAGCAACCAATTTGGGACTCAAAAGCCAGACATTAAAAGGACTTGTTTGCGGATGAAACTTACTTAGTAAAATCAAATAATATCGTATCTAGAATTAAAAGGAATTCAACTGGCCTAATTTAACTCCGTTTGACTTGATAACCTACCAATTGTGTGTCTTTGAAAGTAATTTTCTAATTCAATATACAACCCGAGCTGCGTACAAATAAAAAATAGAACATTAAAAATGTTGTTATTATTGACATCTCTAAACGAAAAATTTGAGAAACCTTTTAGAGAAAATTGAAATACGAACGTATCTACAATACGTTAAAATCATTTCGAAAACACAAAGAAATTGCATTGTCTGAGCGAACATGTTTAAATTGAAGAAAAGTAAATTCTATTACTCAATTTAATAACGCCTTGTCATTGTAGTAGAGCAATTTCAATGATAAACAACGTTGTAGAATGCTTTTATAAAACCAAGTACCTACCTATCGTAGAAATATATTTTTTTTTCTTTTTAAGCTCCAAAAAGAAAAAGGTATGTAATAATGAAATTCGTTGTGAATGTCTAAACTTAAAAATTAGAAACAAACCACGTTAAATATTTTTAATTTAAGATCTACGAGTGTGCTACGAGACGTAAGGTAACGACCACTGCGTCCGGGCAGTATTTTACTTAATATTCTGTTCATCAATTTGGTGAAGGTATATCCCTAAAGACAGAGTCTTAAGGCACAGGGGTGATAGGGAATTTCGAACCAATTATTTATTTATCTTTTACCCAAAAAATTAAACAATTACCTTCTGACTGATACTTAGATAAATTATCGACCTCGATTTATAAAGTTTTTACAAGAAAATAATTGCTTTTTGGGTACCTACGTTGGTATATATTATGTTGAGTCTGTATACCTACTATGATCAAATTCGAGCGAATTTTAATACTTTATTTCCACAAAAATACTCAAAGAAAAGTTATCATTTATTCAAAGTAGGTTATACATTTTGTACCGACTTCAAAAAGAAGGAGGATCTTAAAATCGACTGTATATTTGTTTTTAAATATTACTAGAGACACAAGAGTTCTTATTCCAAATAACTAATTCAGTATCTGTGTACATTTAAATTTACAACTCTTACAAGAATCAAATGTAAAACAGGGCATGCAAATTATTCTTATAAACCCCGCAGTCTACTGAATTTCCGTCAGTTGATAACATCGAGATAGAGCTAAAAAATCCTACGTCTGTGGTCCTTAATTGGTATCTATCAGTGTCAGAGATGTGATTCATTTTTAACCGACTTCAAAAAAAGGAGGAGGTTCTCAATTCGGTTGTATGTTTTTTTGGAACGATAGTTTTTTTTTATGGATGTTCCCGCATATCTTCTTTGATTATCAACCGATTTTTTGATACAAGTACTTACCTATATATAAGTTACCGGTGGCTAATAAAAGCCACCTACCACTTTAATAAAATAAAAATAAAAAAATCGTAAAAAAAAGGGAAATTACCTTAAGATAATATATTTGCTTTATTGTCAATCTGAAAAACAACTAATTTGTAAATTTTCTTGTTATTTGGTCACTAATATCAAGGTTTTTAAAACCTTTTATTGGCCCTATTTAACCGCAGGTACCTTATAGTTGGTAGGAGACAAAAAACAGATTGGAAAACTCCTTATAAAATAGAAAAAAAATCTTAATGGGGATGAGAATACATTAAATATAGATACACAATACAAATTAAGCATTATCATTTTATTTTAGGTTTGAAAAAAAAAAAACATTTTGTATTGCGTATCTTTTGCTATCTTAGTATTTTGTAAATATTAGGGTTGTTAGAATACCTTATGTAATAAAAGATACGGTAACTTAAGATATCAAAAGACTGTAAGTATATTTTAAAATTACTATCTTAAAAAAATCCTTTAATATTTAGGTAAATAGATATTGGTACTAAGTACGGTCGGCTGCATAATCGCAGACCCATCGTAGACCTCCAAAACGGCTGTTATAAGAATGTTTTCGACACAAGCAAGATTCTAGGCACCTGTTTTAGTCTTTTAACTCATGAATTTATCAAACAAAAATTATTAGAGAATAGTTATTTTAAAACTCTACGGTGGGTCTGCAATTATGCTGCCGACCGTACTACTTTGAAACAAAAGGACACATATTTCCTCTTTACTGACGACCCAGTTGGCACAATGGTCACCAGACCGCCGGACTGCCAACACAGGGTTGCGGGTTCGATTCCCGACTCAGACAAGTATTTATGCTAATATATTTCTCTGAGGTTGTTTCTATGTATTATAAGTATATATTTACAAAAGAAAAATATATAAGTAGTATATATCCGTTGTCTAGCACCCATAACACAAGTCTAGTTACTTAGCTTGGGGCTAGATGGCGATGTGTTGAATGTCCTGCAATATTTATTTATTTATTTATTATTTATTTATTTACTGATTCAAAAGTTGTCTGCTGAACTAAGTATCTGTCGATAGAAAGACAATACTCTGCGAGAGCCTTAGGTAGGTATTTTAAAATGTACATGGCACCTGCAGGCACCGAAATAAAATATGCATTGTGAGCGAATGTAAACATTTCAAGAAAATAACACTGAATGTCGGACAAAAGCTTTTAGAGTAGACGACTGCATGACATTATAGAATACGTACTGCTACCTACTTGTGGATTATTTAGATACATAAAATGAAACATACTTATATTTTCACTTGGTATCTATTTTATTTTCTCGATAATAAATCTTCGATAGTTTTCTGTCTATCGTGCCTAACTTTAGGCCATATTCAAATATGAATTTTAGTAAATAGGTACTGTTATTTTGTTTACAGAATTTGACCACTGTATTATGTGAGTTGAGTGAGTTATTATAAATTTATATTATTATTATAAAGGACATTTTTCTGAAAAGTTATCCCATTTTATAATAACTTTAGTATTTTATCTGAAATCATGCTATTTTCATTGGGGCGCGTGCGGTGTGTTTCAAATAAAAGAAAAAAACGTGTGGCACTCGGGAACTGCCGCGGTAAAGCTATTGCATCGTGCGAGATTCGTACAAACGTACCATATACATACACGTTTAGCGAACGCTCGGCCGAGCTACATGGTAGGCGAAGTGGGGGTGTTAGGTTTTTTCTTGATTCGGTCGTCGCGCTCAAAGCCCGCGATAAAAGCTATGCAATAGCTTAGAACTCAATTCTAATTATCGTTATAAATTATTAACATCACATTTATCGGGCTCCCTTTATTTACAACTAGCTGCGCCCCGCGGTTTCACCCGCGTAATAATTTTCTACGCAATTTTCTTAATGTTTTCTTTCATAAGAACCTTCTCCTGACAATAACAAACACAACAAAAAAAGAATTGGCCAAATTGGTCTAGGCGTTGTTGAGTTATGCGCTTACCAACACATTTTGCGATTCATTTTTATATTATAGACTAGCTGCCCTACGCGGTTTCACCCGCGTAACTCCCGATCCCGTGGGAATATCGGGATGTAAGCTATCCTATCTCTCAAGTTGGATCGAACTGCACATGGTGTGCGAATTTTATTATAATCGGTTAAGTGGTTTAGGAGTCCATTGAGGACAAACATTGTGACACGATATTTATATATATTAAGATTATGTATTATGGCGCCTGTGTCTCCAAGAGCAAGTTAAACTTCAACTCTCAACAAAGCTAAGAAACCATGTGGAACGAATCTTATTTCCTCTTGTTTGACGACGCTACATCCATGAATCACATTCGAATTGCTCTCGAGCGATGAATACCTTAACATTCACCCTCACGAAATATTTATTATTTGTCTCGTCTTTGAAACATTTTGAAACAGTCTGAGTGTTTGAATGTAGTCTGCAGCCCTCAGTTTTTCTTGTCACGTAAGTACGTACTACGTACTGGTTTTTTTGATTAAATTTTAATTTTATGTTTCGTGGAATAAGGTGAAAACTCTACGAAATACCCATTTATCCATTTTCTAGGTAAGTACATTACCTAGTAATGGATATGGGATGGGATATAGATACCCAATGGGATCTTTTTTTATAAACACAAAAGATCCCATTGGGTCGAAGTGTTGCTGGCTATTTGTCAGCCCCCAAAAGATAAGATAGTAATAGATATAATAATTGAGGTCTTGTAGATGATGCATTTAATGAAGATACTATAATTTTATAGCAATTAACTTCTTTTTCCGGTCTGTGAGAGACGTCTTCTAGAAAAGCTTCCTCAATACGCCTTATAAAAGCTTTCACAACCAAGGTACATTTAAAATACCCAAACCGGACGAGGCACTCCTGGCCCTATACGCCGACGACGCAGCTTACATCGTCACATCGATGAACCGCAGCCACGCCGCCAGAAAAATGCAGAGGGTCTTGGATGTCCTGCCTGCCTGGCTGGACAAATGGCGGCTCTCAGCCAACGTCTCCAAGATCCAGGCGATCCTCTTCACCGGGGGGATCCATCTTTTGCCAAGACTCCAGTTCCAAGGCGTCACCATCCCCTGGAGGAAAACTGTGAAGTACCTCGGGGTCACGCTCAACAGCCGCCTGAACATGGTCCAACAAGCGAAAAACGTTGTGGCGCAGGTCCGCATCGCCCGCAACCTCCTTCGTCCAGTGCTTTCCTCTGGTCTCCCACTGCGCAGCAAGGTCGGGGTCTACAAGACCTACCTGCGATCCCGCCTGACATACGCAGCCCCGGCCTGGTTCGCGTTCCTGGCCGAATCACACCGACAGTCCCTCAGAGCACAGCAGTCGCTAGCTCTGAGGACCATCACGAACGCCCCTCGGTACGTCAGGAACGCGACCATTGCGCGGGACCTGAGAGTCGAGAGCCTGGACGAATTCATCGTGTGCCTCGCCAAGGCCATGTTCAGAAGAGCAGATACCTCGAGGTACCAACACCTCGCCCACCTCGCCGTACAGTTCGATCGACCAGAGAGGGGTCTCCGGTACCCCAGGGAGCTGTACGGCGCGGAGCCCATAGCTCCACCTACCCTCCAGGAGATGGAAGAAGTGAGGAGATCACTGGTGGAAATTCCAGTGGCCGAAGGCCACTCGGTGCCGACCACCGGCGCCGACACAAGGATGCGGCAGTCTTAACTGCCGGCGACAAGAAACCACACCCATGGGCCTTCGGCCCGAAGGAGCTAGCCCCCCTCGAACAAAGAGGGAGAAGAAAACCCGTTGTTGTTGTTGTACATTTAAAAAATACACAGAAACTTTGCTGTTTTCTATTGGTTAAAGTATTTGAAATGTACGGAACAATGTTACATTGACATACCTTTAGGACTTTTTACGGGTAGACAAACACGACGTTTAGTATCTTCGGTGTTTCAAAGGTATTACTTTACACGTCGGCTACAAAATGTCCTTGATTTAACTTTTTCAAAGGGGAAATTCCTTTAGTGGGAATTGTGACAAGTTTTACAAGGTATGTTATGAATGCAGTGAATTTCAAACCGCTCGGTATTTCCAATAACTTGAGGGTAGGCTTAAATAATACCGTATCATACCGAACGTAACTGGACCGGCATTTTTCCTAGTACTTTGTTTCTTTCGTTTTAATAAAATTCGTGTACCAATTTTCGTTGTTAGTATCGTGGAGAAAAGCCCTGTGATATTTTACATTCAATTTTTAAAATCATTCTAAAGTTTAAAGTGCGCTATTAAAAACAGCAAACCAAACAGCAGATCTTCTCAACCTAGCGCTGCAATGAGTAGCACTTCAAAGGTGTTTCTTTGTACACCGCACCGTTGTAAAGGATGTACAGACAGACAGGACTTCTTTTTGTAAAGCCAACGTACCGACAAAGATTGTGGGAAATGAAGACAATTTCCCAGCGTCGAGGACTATAACAGTGCTAGTTACATTCAACGCTCTCTCGCAAACACTTCAAGGATTTCTTGTTTACTGTCATCCTCGAGTATATGCGAGAATATCAAGTATACATGAGTAGGTATATTTTTTGTTAAATAAGTAAACTTACAAAAGATCAATTCAAAAATTCTTCATCCAACCATACAACGTCAAACCGATGACAGGTGCATCTTATGCGTGACTTGATAACCGATCCAATTTCGAAAAATCTTTTGGATAATCGTGTAGGTAATAAGTAGTGAACCGATAGTAAGTGTAAATAGTATTTCGATGAAATGAAAATAGGTGTAATAGTGCTTGGATGAAATAAACTTAGTGCAATGGTGTTAAGTGAAAATGTAGCTCTGAGTAAATAAACATAGGCATAACAAACATTGATGAATTGAATGTAAGGTTTATTAAACAGTGTCGGTGATTCGTCAGAGTTAAATATAACAAGTGAAAAGGTGTTTCGATATAGCGTAGTGAACCCAATGTAATCTATTGAAATCAATTTTATGATCACTAAATTCTTGCTCTACAAACAAAACAATATCAGCATGGAGATCATGCAATCTTATATTTATGACTCATGCGCCATCAAAAAAAAATCTCGGGTACTCAAAGCAGACAATTTATTATTCCCGTTCAGTTATTTTGAGTCCTACCAAGTACATAGCAATAAAGAGCGAACGAATTCCGCACGTCCCTAAACTAAATGAAACTGTGTGTGAACGAACACTGAACATAGATACAAGTCAGGATTGTACCAATAAATTCAGATGGCAGGCGCAGAATTCCAATATACTCGTTATAGGTTCCTACTATTCATTGAGTCTATTTAGTTTTCGTATCAGATGCATCGCTGAATTTACAAAAGCTCTTCTATTCTTTCCGTACATGGGAGAAGTACTTGGCCTTTATGAGAAACTATCATCATCATGCCGACAAGTGTCACTTTTTCTACCTTCACATATCTTAGTCCTCGATGGATAGGTCAACTCTCACTCACCTAATAATTACAATGCGTTCTAAGATGTCGCACGCGTAACTTATATGATACCTGTTAACTTATGGCTTGAAGCAGAGGCCTTCGACGGATATGAGCAAAGGTAGACGGCAGTGGAACGAGAACTTTTTCCAGTCATCCTCCTTTTATTGATGCCCGGCCTACGTATCGGAACACGGACAAGTCCGTCTGCCAACCGGCCTAAGTTCTACGTAAGGTACGGTACTTGTACTTGTATAGGTACGGGCTGTTTTCCGAAATCAGACCCTGTGGATGAAGTAGACTTGGCCAGTATCTACTACCCGCTAAGCCGCGGGTTTCCTTCACCGTTTCCTTCAAAGATGTTTTCCTTCACCGTAAGAGCAATGTCAATTAGCGCACATAATTTTTTCTTAAGAAAAATACATTGGTGCACGGCCGGCAAACCCACGACCTTCAGAATGAAAGTCGAGGTATCTACCACTAAGCCAACACCGCTCTTAAGCTCGGTAAGAAGCCGCGCCCGAAGCAAATAGATACCCGTCCATATCTGACTCTGTACTAAAACGTCACAAATCAAAGACACAACCAAGTAAAGACTTAAAATACAGGTTCGTTTTAGTATGCTCTCGTGTGGTTAATATTTAATATCGTTAAAATAAAATATTATCCGTAAAGTACTTATGTAGACGCAATCTAATTTTCTCTTCGAGGAATAGTATTTATTTATACGTCCCTCGTGTTCTCTTACCTTGAATTTATGAGATCAATTACTGAAATAAACGCAATCTTTTCATTACAAAAAAGATTTTAAACATTTTTACAGCCAACATAATATAACAATTCATTTATCCAACTAAAATTCTGGTTCTTAACTTACGACTAAACCTATTTTTAGGTTCAGCCGTAAGATACTAATAACTCCGTTACCTACAATGGTTACCTATTATAAATCTTTTTGTAAAAAATTATTTCGTATAAATATAAAATAACACGTTCATTTCTTTTCTAAACTACAATAGGCCAAAAATTGAACAAAGTTTGTGAAAAGAAAACATAATTCTGAAGAAAAGATTTACAAAATCTCTTAAACGTATCTTGTGACGTCATAAGATGCGCACAAGATGGGAAAAAAAAATTTTTTTTTTTTTTCGTAGAAATCGAAATGACACGTTATTTCGTAGTTACCGCACTTACCGCACCTTGGACATAATTTTTTTGGTTTTAGTGTTTGGTTTTTAAACAATACTAAATTTAATTTGGTATCTAATTATGCACGTTAATATAATTGATGGTTATCTCAAAAAATCATTTAAGTAGGCAGTACATTTTGAGATGGTCATAAAGCAAAACAAAAAAAAACATGGTTATTTTATTAGTTGGAAAATGTTGTTCTAGATTTTATTTCTAATGGGTAAGTAATTTTTATGAAAATCCATTTTACGCTCAACCGGTAACGTATCCTTAAAATTATAGAATTAATAGAATATTTTTTCTATTTTCAAGACAACACATAGCAATAGGCTGTTATTTAGGCAATTTTTTGCCTTTTTACTGTATGAAAAAGCGTACACAGTACGTTTTATAAATGACGGTGGGAAAACGACCATTGTCTGTGACGTCACATTTTGTTTCGTAGCCCGCATCCATTTGCCAAAGTCCTGTGAACCACGATCCCACCCGTTTGAATATTCATTTCGGAAAGCCTACTCAATCGAGTTAATTGAGTCTATAACTTTTTCCGTTGTAATTAAGCTTGTAGGTGTACTTAAAAAGTAAGGAAAGTTAGGACATGGGTCTAACCTTAAAGTGGTTAGGTAGTAAGACGTCATGGTGTCTACTCCGAATTGGTGAATGTCCCATTACCTTTGAACCGTGGTGAGTTATATATAGGGCATGTTCGTTCCCTAATGAAGTTTTCCTTAACCGTAAAAGTATTAAAATTTGGAATGTTTTCATACCTATAGAAAAAAAAAAACTGGTTGCCTGTAAAGTCGGTATACGGGCGAAAGTTTTACGTGACAACAACTGTGCTCGAGTGGAAGGGACGCGTGCCTTTCACTTTTTATGTCTGTCTCTCTCGCTCTTAGGCGGGCTAAGCATGCCCTCTCACTCGCTCTCATTGTGAGCGCATAACGGAGCGTAACGCAGTTTCTTGAAGTGTCACCCGGCAAACCAATTTATAAGACGTTGTCACGTCAAAACTGGCATCGGAATTGGAATCCACGAACGTTCGCATTGAAAATTGACGTATCTCTCACTAAGCCTACTACTCTACTACTAAACCAAGTCTTAGACGTTCTTATCTTAATCTTCCATCTTAAATTAAGTATGATTTAAATTATGAATGTAATCGCTAGGTCGTTACACTTCCGAGTGCGGCTTATTTCATTTCAAAGCAACGATTTCTCAGTGCTACCTAATTATATCGTCCGGTTAGACTTAGTCACAGTGCAGAATGAAATGCAGTAAAAAATATAAATCTTCCAGCTTTTTCCAGCTTCTTCCAGCAGTATTGTTTTGATAAATTCGAGTATATATATTTGCAGGCATTGTAACCTAAGCAGGTAATTTTCAATGAATAATGAGAAGGGGTGATAAATTATTATTATCCACCTATCTCTAACGTCTATAAATTTTTTAGCCTATTACACTGATATCCTTCCGCCTCTCCTACACCCAAACGTCAGTCTTAATTAAGATTTTTATGTCTTACTAGCTGCCCCGGCAAACGTTGTTTTGCCATTTACAAAAAAATAGATGTCGTAAGATTCTCAGACCTAACGAATATACTCAAAAAATTTCATACAAATCGGTTCAGCCATTTAGGTGGACATAGGCAACTAACACCGCGACACGAGAATTTTATATAATTATATAGGCATTTTTTATTTATTATCCTCATTTAGGTAAGTTTTATACGGTTAACTACTTGTTATTGAATGAAACTAACTTCATTCAATTTTATACACTGTATATTTTGCACTGTGGTCTCGAGATCCACTTTAGTCCAGTGATGAAGATGTTCCAGCAGACTTAATGGGCCGGCGAGTTCTCAACCTCGGCCCAGCTGTAATTCAACCAAATTTATATTTGCCCTATCGTCACGGAAGTAAATTGAATTCTATGTAACTACATTTATAATTAATGTAGTAAGTTTAGAGTAAGTGATTGTTTCTTGAGTGATTGCTAGATAATGATAACCGCTCGGTTTATTTTTTTGGATAATTTGGATACCGCAGCAAAACAGACCCCGTGGTACCTCTGGAGGACCAGGCAGAAAGAAGACTAATAGAGCGGTGTTGGCTTAGTGGTAGATACCTGGACTTCCATTTTGAAGGTCGTGGGTTCAAATCCCGGCCGGCCGTGCATCAATCGATTTGTCTTAAGTAAAAATTTATGTGCGCTAATTGTTGACATTGCTCTTACGGTGAAGGAAAACATTGTGATGAAATAGTTTTTGTTAGTTGGCTCCAGAAGTATTGACAAGTTCTCTCTTCTGGACATGGTCGACTTAGCTGAGAGGGTAATAGGTGCTGGGCAAGCCTACTCCATCCTCACGCAAAAAGGACCCAATTAAAAAGGGTCTAATTGCGAAAAACAGCCCGTTTACAAGTATAAATACAAGAAGACTAACTGCACTGAGATCTCTGGAAGCAGATTATGGTCTACCATTATATAGAGGTCACAATCGGCAGATACAAGCCGGTGTAGGTGGGATTAGCACAACGGCTTGTAGTGCCATAGGAATATGAAAATAAATTTTTATTTGGTTACATATTATTAAATTATTTTATTAGGTATATATAGAAAACTAATTATTTAGTTCCTGTTTTGTCTGATACTTATGTTTTATTTTGTTATGTAATGTTTTGTAATATTTTGTTATGTTATTTTTTTACTGTAATGTCTTTAAACAGGGCAAATCTCAATCTGAGGAATTTCTTATAATATTAATCTATACCTACTTAGCTTAATTCGTCATGTATTAGATAATTACAATTTCTGTACGATTTAATGAAAATAAATGGTTTGAGATGTTTTTATACACATTTATTTCAACACTATTAATTAAGTATTTATCAAACATTAAAAGTCATCAGATAAAGCATATAAAAGAAGTCAGAATGTAGCACTCTAACTTGATAAGACTAACTTAAACACAAATAAACTTACCTAGTAATTACTGACCCAAACTTACCAAGTCAAATATGTCCGAAAATGGGAGACCTTTCAGCGAAGTGTTTAATATTCAAGCTTCATTGACTATTTTACCAGACAACCTCTTAAATTATATAAAACCAAAATCTGTTGAATAATAAAGTAATACTAAGTGTGCTCTTCGGATCATCAATCACTTTCTGAATATTGATTGAAGGGTAATATAACAGGATTATAATGTGAAATTGTTGATACGAACAATTTAAATACTAAAAAAAAATTCAGTATCTAGTTCTAAAAACTATCAAAGTATTTAGTCAAAATCAAAATTTTAATATCACTGTACTTAGAGATAGCAAGAAATTTTAATATCCTAGTACTAAAAGTTATCTTCTTCTTTAAGTTCCACCCCTATCGGAGGTTGGACAGCATCAGGGCAATTTTCACTTTCGAGGCTGCCGCTCTGAAGAGCGAGGTAGTGCTCCATCCGAACCAATCCCTCAGGTTCTTCAACCAAGAGTGGCGCCTTCATAACTAAAAGTTATGTAGGTTGTTTATTTTTTACAAATATATAGACAACTAGCAGTCCCGGCAAACGTTGTTTTGCCATTTAAAAAATAAAACCGGGATTTTTTGTGAATCTAAAGCAGCTACCCAAACGCATACAAAAAACGTATTCAAATAGGTCCAGCCAATTAGGAAAAGTCCAGTGACATACACACGTACAGTAGAATTATTTACATAAAGATAGGCAAGAGTCCTCAAAGGATCAGATTGCTAAGCCAATGGCCAAACAATATATGAAATAAATAAACTCTTAGATGGAAGGGAAATAAACCTAAAAATCAGCCTATCTGGACCCCACCATTAGTACGTAAACTAGATTAGGTACTTAGAAACGAATTAATTTATACCTTTCTAAAGATATAAGTAAATAATTAATGAAAAAATGACAAAAAATTTTTTATTTAAACCACAACTTTCTCTAAGAAGCAAATTTTACATCAAAGAAACTTTTAAGCCTTGGTTTTGCGATATTATATTTTAAGATTTGATTGAATCCTTTTAAATCGGCATTTCAAATGGGGTTGCTTTATTTATCTTTTTTGCTCTATTTTTTAAATTGAAAATTTAGCTTTTGATTTTTAACGGTCAAAACAAGGGTTTGGTTTTAATACCTACCTACGCGTAATTTGATGTTCTTAACCCTTGGTAGGTAGGTAGGTATACTTTGCACTATTGGTCATTCCGTGGTTAGAGTCTTCTTCTCGTATAGTGGTGTGGCTCACCTATTGTTAGAGTTTTCAGAACGCTTATGGCCTTGACGTAACGACTGCTACTAGAGGTAGCAACCGGGACCAACGGCTTAACGTGCCTTTCGAACCACAGAGGGGCTTACGAAAACACATTTTTGCCACACTACTAATTGGCCACCCATTTAAGTAATGATTGCACCAGGCGTCACTTAAGGCTGCTTATGCTGCCAAACGCAACGCGCCAGAAATACGCGTCGCTTACAACTAATATTGTTGATTGTAACTAATGTGTTTTGTTTTTCTCAAAAGTGCTGAGATGGAATTGTAGGTGAAATTTTTACCGATATTTTGGGGTACCTAATTTCGAGGCGAAAATTCTTTGTCATTTCAAAGCTAGACTAGTTTTAATTCTTAATTTTAGGATAGCTTCAAAACTATAAGAAATTATTGGCTCAAAATCGCACCAATAGTCGGTAAAAATCTCATCTACAATTCCATCTCAGCACTTTTGAGAAAAACAAAACACATTCGTAACAATCAACAATTTTCACCAACGAAGGCGACCGGTGCCAGTATAGTTACTATTTAGTAGGCTGTGTACCAAGGTCGTTGGCGTTTCCCCTTAACGATGGTAGTACCTACTACCATCTCAGCTTATTTGATCGTGCTCAGAGGAAAGAATTCGTCAATACGTCCGAAGTTAACTAAGCCACGGGCTTCAACATGTTTTCTTCTCCAAATGGCAAACATAATTTTTTCTTAAGAAAATTCATTGAAGCATGGCCGGTCGGGATTCGATCCCACGACCTTTGGAATGAAAGTCGAGGTGTTTACCATTAGGCCAACACCGCTCCAGATATATTTATATATTGAAACTAGCTGTCCCGGCAAACGTTGTTTTGCCATTTACAAAAAAAAGTAGATGTTGTTCGATTCTCAGACCTAAAGAACATACACAAAAAATTTCATACAAATCGGTTCATGCAGCCGTTTAGCTGGACATAGGTAACTAGCACCGCGACACGAGAATCACTATGACTAACATCACTATCACTATCACTACATAGTATAAAATAAAGTCACTTTTCGCCGTCCCTATATCCGTCCCTTTGTATGCTTAGATCTTTAAAACTACGCAACGGATTTTGATGCGGTTTTTTTAAATAGATAGAGTGATTCAAGAGGAAGGTTTATATGTATAATACATGCATAATATAGCCGTGTGAAGCCGGAGCGGGTCGCTAGTTTTATATAGGGATAAGAAGAAAGATTATTCTTGTTATATGTACCTAAAAATCATATTCAACTAATATATTGTAGTAAATAATAATTGCAGCGACCAAAGAGGTCACTGATAAAGTGACTGAGCTATAGATAGCGCCATTATCTAACGTTCAAGTTTTCCAAATAATAACATACTCGTGTTGACATTACAGCGCCAAAACATTGTGATAAAACTTATTATTAGTGAGATTAATCACTATAATGTTTGTTTTTTGGCGACCTCTTGCCACTATTTGTAAGTTACGGTTAGCGTAATGGGATATTTTATCAAAAAGTTAACTTTACTATCGCGTAAGTTCACGATAAGTTATGTGAGTTTCGCTATTAATTTAAAAAAAAAATATTTTGGCATAATACCTACAGAGTAACATATTATATTTTTATTTCCAAAAACTGCTGCTCTAGCATGTAAACGTAACCAAAAAATTTTCTACATAAAGGTGTAAAATTTCTAATTGTTCTAGAACACCATGTTCTTCGCGTAGCCAGAGTCTAGACGATTTCGTATAACACTACCCACGTCAATTCGCATTAGGTATATATTTTTGTTATTAATAAGTTTAGATTAACGAGCTATCAAGGTTCATTAAAAGTCTCTAGGTAAATTTAGAGATCAAAGGTTCTCAAACTTATTTCGTCTGCCACCCACTTTGAAAATCAATTATTTTTCAACGCCCCCAATTGTTTTTTACTTTGCCACAATGACATTTATTTAATTAGGCTGTGCTATAATTGTCTGGTCTGGAGTTTATACTTACATTCTTAAGAAAAGACAAGTATCGACGAACGAGTCAATTGATACAGGATTAGACAAAACGCGTTATTTAACAAAAAATTGTGAAACTTGATTTCTCACGGGCTATCATATGAAAGCTACGTTAAATATTTTTAGTTTCTATACAATTCAAACAGGGCATAAATATGAAATAAATTGTCGGTGATATGTACTAGTAAGTAGGTTTTAATTTCAATGAATTTTAAAATATTAAGTATACTTATTAAGAAGAAAATAAAAAAAAAATTAAATCTAAACCTAGTCAAACAAACCCCTCCCCAGCGTTCCCGGTGCAAAGCTGGACAATATGCAAGCAGCGTTACCCCTCTGAACCGCTATCGACAGTCTTTGCACCAGGAATGCCCCGGAACGCGGATCAATCAAATCCCCTGTCCCGGAGACGACGGCCAATCTCTCTCACAAATGCCAAACCCTCGGCCCCCCAACTCCCAGACGTCTTATTAAGATTATATTATTCTTATTAAGATGAAATTAGAAATGAGCAATCGCCCTAAGAATCCCATTTTTTCTGGGCCCTTTATCATCCCTAGATGATAAAGGGAAGACAAGGGGGCGTTATTGTCAACTTTGAGAAAAACTGATGTACTTAAATTATAAGTCATTAACGTCTTATATCTAGTCCATAAGGTTTCACCACGTGTTAGTTATTCCATTTGATAAAAATAATTACAAAACAACAATCCCCTTTTAGTACTTTCAATTTATTATTTTTATTTAAGTCACAATCAGACAATATTTTCGCACCTAAGAATTTATTACAACATTTTATTTTAATATTTAACAGCTTATTTCTGTGAAATATTATGCTATTGTTTTACCTACTCCTAATGCGAATATAATAACAATATTTAATGCTATTGTCACTCTATTATAAGGTTGGACATATGGGTTTAATAATGACTGTACCATTAACATAGACTAAGCATACTTAATTATTAAACTGTATCATTTAGAAACACAATAATTTACTTTTGTTAATACCCAAAAATACGATGTATAATGTACTACGATATTTTATATGGGTGTGAGAGTATTTATGTCGACTGGCTACATACATAATAATATTCGCTTATTGATAAGTACCTAGGATTAACATTTTACGGCCTCATTAGTACTGTAATTCTTAGGAATATTCATAATTATTTATCTTTGGATAAAGGAGTCGGATCCTGCTTCAACGTCATCTTAATCTGCCCCACCCAGAGATCGAACTGTGACGTAATTCTAAAATTAGCTCTGTACTTCTCACAGTGTTCCAAAAACACAGGGTACAAGTACGGTAATACAGCATGGTCCAACGTTGGGAAGAGGTGGTGCAACGCGTGGTCTCCGAAAAACGTCATTACTCTGAACAAACTGCCGTTAATTTCCTTGCGATCCATTACAGCTTCCAGTTCATGCATACCCCAGTCAGGTGTAACATCCCTGCGAAATGATAAATAGGTCCATACATCAAGTTTTTTTGAGGAATACCCCTATCTGAGAATACCCAGTGCTGCGTCAATAGTAAACTCGAAGCGGTTTTACGACTAAGCCATAAAGATTCCTTCGAAAATTCTACGCCCGCAACGTGATCAAGTGATTTACGGGGTTAGATACGGAAGGGACATTTTTGTTTGTCGTGAGCAAACATTTCTGGCCAGTTTAACAGAAAATAGGACTTTAACGGATACTTAAATGACGCACGATGTCTTTTTGCTTGGACGAATTCGGTATTTTATCTTCGTAAATGTATAAACTTTGATCGTGCATGCATCTGTGCGGGTTAGGGCTTACAGTCATTTATTAAGGGTCAATTTATTAACGTAGACAGGGTCTACTACATTGTATTATAATAACAGCTACTTTAAAATGACTTACATGATTTGATCCCCATCCTTGAATATCTTAGGATGATGATGCGCTGCATTTGAGCCGATTGAGAAGAATATATAACTAGCAGTGCATTGTATCCACATCCACATGGCAAAAGCTTCGTAAAATGTCACTCCGCTGGCTAACCACATCCAAACTGGGAGAACAAAACCGATGCAATCTTGCCATTTGTAGTGATTTGAGAAGAATCCTTCATAGATGAAGTTGCAGGCGATTCTAAACAAAAACATAGATTAGGTATTTTCTCGGGTCTTAATCGCGTAATTTATTTTTATTTCTTTTACCTCGACGTTTCGACTATGATACAATAGTCATGATCGTGAGGAGACTATTGAGGTGACTATTGTAACAAAGTGGAAACGTCGAAGTAAGAGAAAAAAAAAATACGCGATTATGACTCGGGAAAATAATTACTATAAATACAAATCGTGCGAGTTTAAAAAGTTTAAAAACATAGGTGTATAAAAATATTTATAGGATTAATAGTTTGTCTGTACTTAGCATGATTGTTCCCTATTCACACAAGAATAACTAAACCCTATTTCAAAGAATTTGGTACAAACATACTTGAAACCTTTTAATAACAACAGTTCTAGGCAATTAGGATTTTTCATCAGAAGGCCAATTCTCCTAAATAATATTGTTTAAATTACATTTCAATATCATCCCGATTGCATTTCGATTGCAAAAAATACCTTCAAAGTCAGTTTTTTTGTACAAAAAGCTAACTTTGAGGGTATTTTGAGCTACTTTGAGGGTATTATTTGAGATCGAAATGCAATCGAAATGATATTGAAATGTAATTTGAACAATGTTATTTACGAGAATTGGCCTTCTGATCAGGAGATTGTTTTTAAGTTACAACTATAGACAAGCATTATAAGGTACCTAGTATAATAAGAGCAATAAGGATAATAAGGGCCACCTTAAGGTGGTGGTGGTTTATCTAATGATCTGTCATTAGATAAATATTTGCTTTAGTCAATCTGAAAAACAATTCAATTGTTTATTTTCTTTTAATTTTGTCACTAATATTTTTTTGAAAAACCTTTTATTGGAACTTGTTACCTAAAGGTACCTTTTATTTTTTAAAGTCGCATATTTACCTTTTAATAAAATTGATTAAAAAGGAGAACGGGAACACGATTTGTTCAAATATAACGCCAAAGTTAGAAAGGAATCCAGTTCTCCTCGGGTTCCAAAACACTATCGGTTCGAATCCACTGATTTCCAAGTCCATTAATGTATTTGGGTACAGGTGATGAGACAACGCATGGGAAACTCGAAAATCACTGAAAATTGAAACACATTTTTGTATGGCCACTTGCAACAAAATTGAACAATCACGATTTTATATATTTTTGACATAGGATAAAATACAGTTTTAAATTGTGTAAAAATGTACGGACATGTCCAGATTTAATATAATCGAGATTTTGCAGTTATGCTGTAAGTGGCCAAACAAATAAATTAAGTCTTCTCGCACACTACGAAATTGACTGCAACATTATTGAATTCATTATACTTACTCTCTGAGGAGTTGTAATAGGCCCCTTAATTAAAAGCAAAGATTAATTATTATTTATAACAATAGTTTAAAAATTAATACATTATGCTTGCCAATAAATGTTACAAGGTGCAAAATATCGCCCGAGCGACGCGACGGTCGCTTGTTACCAATTTATCGGGCATTAGAAAGTTTGTAGACTAAACTGTAAAATAGCATTAAATTCAGTGAGACTTCAATATTAAGAGGAAAGGGTACCAGGGGCTTTTTCCATACAAACTATTACAAACGTAGTCGACTGTTTTCTCCCTGGATAATGACACTAGAGCAAATATATTTGGTGCATAAAACTTATAACTGCCATGACCATGCCCCTATTTTTTGTTTTTTATTATTTTTTTATTTTAATTTCTATGATAATTAGAAAATTAAAAAAAAACAAAACATAGGGGCATGGTCATGGCAGTTATAGGTTTTATGGCACAAAAATATTTGTGCTAGTGTCATTATCCAGGGAGGAAACAGTCGACTACGTTTGTATGGAGAGAGCGCAGGTACCCTTTCACCTTAAAGGAGTATCTTTGTTTTTAGGGTTCCGTAGCTAAAGAGTAAAAACGGGAGCCTTTACTAAGACTTCGCTGTCCGTCCGTCCGTCCGTCTGTCACCAGGCTGTATCTCAATAACCATGATAGCTAAAAAGTTGAAATTTTCACAAATGATGTATTTCTGTTGCTAGCGGCAATTTTCTAGCGGCTATTTTTCTTCTGCCAGTTCAGTTCAGATAAAAACATAAATGAGATTATTTTGTTTTCAGCTATAGTCCGATTCGTAGAATGTTTTTCTCTTGAATAAATTCGTGACCTCTAAATCAGCCGCTAATTTCTTTCTAAAGAAAACGTTACATCAAATCACCGACCGACTTAATATCAAATTCAACTAAACTTAAATTTTGTGAGTATGCTATGTTTATTACCTTTTCACGCAAAAGCTCTATGCGCAAAAACTACTAAACCTATTAAGATGAAACAAATTATGTAGATATGAACTTTTATTACAAGCCCTGATCACGACTTACGTGGGTAGAACTGCTGGGGACAGCTGGTTACTAATCAATTAAATCAAACATTAACTTACCTATAAGACCAAAGGCTCATGCTGAACAAATGCATCCTCCAATTGCTTTTTTTGTGTATGTAATTGTGCGAGGCGATAACCACCCAAGCAAGAGACAAAGATGCTATCAAATAGCATGCCATAATCATCCAGTAATTTTTCAGATAACAAGCCAATGCTGAAGACATCAGGCAAGTAATGAGCAACCCATCTATAATCATGTCGCCATGTCTGGGTACAGTTTTTGGTATCTTTTTAAGCTCTTCGTAAACAGCTCGTTTCAATGAACGATAGAAACCATCTTCTTTGAACGTGAAAGGTGAATTTCTCGGTGTTTTTGCGTCTCTTACATAGAACTTCTCTAGCCATTTCTCTGCTGTTGGATTTAAGTGGTGACTTTCAAATGCTTCGGTTATATCGGTGCCCTGACAAATAGAACAATAAATGTTTTAAATTAAAAGTTTTACGCAATTTAAATATGCATGCTATGTTAAAATTGTACATCATTATAATGTCCTATAAAAATTCAATTCAAACGAATTTTACTAAAACAAAAAATAGCATGACAACAAAATAATATTGTGAACGAATAAAGCTAAAGTAACACGTTGATAATATAAGACAATCTTCATCTAGGTTTCAACAATTCAAATAAAAATCTAATACGTAGGCCTAAATTAGTATCCAACATGTAGACGTTAGATACCAATTTAGGCCCAACAACTTTTCAATGTCATTCTTAAATACCATGATATATTTAAGTGAGAAAAGTATACTGTCTTCTTTGTGAATAGTTTTCTTTTAAAGGTCTTCGTAATAAAATAAAGCTATTTAAATTTATAAATGAACTAGCGACCCGCCCCGGCTTCGCACGGCTATATTATGCATGTATTATACATATAAACCTTCCTCTTGAATCACTCTATCTATTTAAAAAAACCGCATCAAAATCCGTTGCGTAGTTTTAAAGATTTAAGCGTACAAAGGGAAATAGGGACAGAGAAAGCGACTTTGTTTTATACTATGTAGTGATTTAACGTCTATTAAATTACCTTTGAAAGTTTCAACCATTCTTCTCCACCCGGGTGCCTTTTAACAAAATCTGTCAAATCGTAAATCCCATTATGCACTCTCCACAATCCTTCCGCGCCATCGTCCATGGCCTTTCCTTTGAGCCATTGTATTGAATCTCTTAATCCTCCATCCCTCAAAGATGGGTACTTAAGTTGAGGGAAACTAACATGAGTCTTTTTCTCGGCTGCTCTTTGATGCGCTAATTCGATATACTCACTATCTTTAGGCGCCATTTTTACTAATTTTTTCTTACATTAAATAATGTCAATTGTTAGATACGTATGTAATCACTGGGCGTTAGAACAAAACTAAGTAATCGAATTCATGTATCTCGTCTGTCAACTTAATGTAAACAAAGATATTATGTATTATGGGTATTGATGAAAAATTTGTAGGTATCGGTTAAGATAACCATATATTTACTTAACTAGATAAAAAAATCTTTAAGCTCTGTATACACCACAACCGACCAGCGTCACGACATTTCTGAAGACAAAAAAACAGCGCACTCCGGGAGTGCAGGCAGAAGTGACAACTGTATATCTGTGTAAAATCTCATATGTCGCGAGAACATACGCAAAAAGAGTTTTAGATGAAAAAAAAAATAGTCGGACGACAAATAGTCGTCCGATATTTGTCGTCCAACAAATAGTCGTCCGACATTTGTCGTCCAACAAATTGTCGTCCGACATTTGTCGTCCGTCAATAGTCGTCCGACATTTGTCGTCCGTCAATAGTCGTCCGTTAAAAAATACCATATGTACGTCTTAATACACTCACAGCCAAATTAAAAACAGTAGGCCCAGGCATACATTTTCGCCGCGCCCGCCGTAGAGAGGGGATATAGCTGTCTACTCTCCATCCGTCTTACGCTTTTTCGATCAGGTCACGTGTCCTGACGCGAGTTTAAGATTTTATACCCATTACAGAAAAAGTGCTCAACGCCGCTAAAGAAGTTTTCACTTCAAATGTCAAATGATTTTTGTTCACGTGTCGTGTCGTTTGAATCTCGCGGCTAGTCATCACGATTTGTCCAGAGACTTATTTATGGCAGGGTGATATCATAAAGGAAACACTTCGAAGTAATTTAGAAATATCTACTATTTACCTATTGACTTGACTACGACAAAGGTTAAGTTTTAGTTAAGTACCAACCTTTATATTTTCTCGAAATACTCGTTTATGTAGGTTGTTTACTTATGGTCCCGGTCGAGGGGGTTATCGTTATCATATTTTTTTTCTTCCATGAAAAATAGAGGCTGTAGATAATATTAATAAACTACTCAAGCACTTATTAAGAAAACACGTGGCACCATGGTGGCACCTTCTTCATTTACAATTATTATTATACAAAATTGATTTTTGCATAATACTTTGTTTAAGTATGTACATATTGTACAATCCACGGTCAAAAGTCTCGGCCCACCGTAACGTTTACAATCCTGTGCAGCACTATTTGAACATTATAACAACGTAATCTGTGGATCGAACCCACGACGCGACGGTTGGTGTAGCGGGTGGCGGCTTACACCTCTCGTCTCGGCCAACTAAAGACATAGCTAACATGTTGAAATTAATAATCACACTGAGTACTTTTGATTCAAGTATTTAAGTTTGGGTGTAACGTCTATTAGAAAAAGGTCGTAACTCCAATACTTGTTGATAGTATTGTTGTAGCAAACTGATCATCTACTTATGACCCATACTGTACCTATAAGTAGGTTTAGTATAAGTTAGGATAATGTAAGTTTTCAATTATAACTAAACGACCCGCCCCGGCTTCGCACGGCTATATTATGCATGTATTTCAAATATAAACCTTTCTCTTGAATCACTCTATCTATTAAAAAAAACCGCATCAAAATCCGTTGCGTAGTTTTAAAGATTTAAGCATACATAGGGATATAGGGACAGAAAAAGCGACTTTGTTTTATACTTTGTCGTGAAGTGATACATTATTTGGTAGAAAGTTGTTAAAATTGGTTGACTCACAATGGATCCTCTACTCCAGGAGGGGGCGATGCATTTTAGTTTATAATACCTACATCATAATTATAGAAAAACTTATTTTATTTCTAAAGAAATAGGTAAATATGCTTTTAATAATTGGAGAGCAGAATCAAAAATATAAAGATAACCACTAATATCAATATTATTTGTTTATAATGTAAATAATTAGAAACGCTAATTAATCACTGATCACAACCGTTTCTAATGATAATCACTAACTGCAATTAACGCATTATTGTATTTCCTCATACTTATTATTAGTACGGTCTTAGTTTTCCTACAGATAACATTTCAGTTCGTCTATTTTAAATTAGAATAATAATCTAGCGAAATTAACTCTGTTACATAAATTGAAGTAAACTACATATTCTAGGTTATTTCTATAGCAAAAATGCCACCGCAGTCGGATTGGGTGGCAACTGCGCAAGCCAGATCAAAAGAAAAGAAGACGCATGTCAGTTTTCCACAGTTAAAATACCCTTCTTTAAGGGATAATGGGTTAAGGGATCCAATACAATGGTTGGAAGGGAAGGCCATGGACGACGGCGCGGAAGGGTTGTGGCGAGTCCATGATAAATTGTACGAGTTAACAAGTTTCATGAAGAGACATCCCGGCGGTGAAGAATGGATTGAACTCACGAAGGTATTCCTTGTTTATCTTTGTTCACAAGTTTTATAGATAAAGTATTTTGGGCAGCTAAATTATTGTTAAATTTCACTAAACCGTTTAAGGATAGTTCGAGATGTGGATTTAAACCTTAAATTTAGATTCAGATTTACTCGTGAACTATAGTCTAAACACTACCCCTATATTATAATCTTTATGGATAGTGTTTAGAGTATAGTTCCCTATACATATAATATATAGGGATAGTGTTAAGACTATATAGTTCACGAGTAAATCTGTGTCTAAATCTAAGGTTTAAATCCACATCTCGGACTATCCTTAAACCTCGTTTTGGAATAAGGGTAGTTCTGTTTTTAAGCAACTAAATTCCAAGTAAGTCCTTGTAATCTGAATATGATTGTATTTAATTAGTCCAAAATAAGGATATTCGACTTTAGGAAATCAATTTAGTAAACCACGTCCGAATAATAAAAGTACATTGTATAATTTTATTTCCAAAGGGTACGGACATAACCGAAGCGTTCGAATCACACCACTTAAACCCAAATACAGAGAAAATGCTCGAAAAATTCTACGTAAGGAACGCGAAAACCCCAAGGAATTCACCTTTCACGTTTCACGACAATGGATTTTATAAAACTTTGAAAAGAGCCGCTTACAATGAAATTAAAAAGATACCTAAAGACGCATCGAAAACTGCTAATTTCATAACTGACGGTTTATTCTTATCTCTATTATCAAGCAGTGCACTGGCGAGTTGGTTTCAAAGTTATTGGGTCGCGACGATTTGGTATCTTTACGCTTCTGTGAACTTAGCTTTCCTGACTGTTACGTGTCATAATTTTATTCATAGAAGAACGAATTGGAGAATGTATTTGTTTAATATGAGCATGTGGTCATATAGGTAAGGACACACAATTTTTAAACGAAATCTATGGGTGAATTGTGTATAGTTTTTTACCCGACTACGGCGAAGCCAAAAGGGAGGGTTATGTTTTTGACCTGTATGTCTGTTCATCTGTTCCCACCTAACTTCAAAACTACTTATTATTATTTTGCTAATTTCTCCAGAAACAATGTTTTTTTTTGTTTTAATGCATGCTTAGTAACGAGTCTCCTTTAAGGACATGGGTGTTTATGTAAATTTACAAGTGATTAAAGGATACAAAATAATAATTTTATTGGAGTCACCTTTAAGGACTTGGGTGCATATTTTTATAGATGCTTAAAGAACTCTAAAGTCTTGGGTGCATATTTTCATAGATGCTCAAAGAACTTTAAAGTGTCGCCTAGAGCATTGTATGCTCTAAATAAAAAAACTGTTTAGATTTTTTGTTGTTCACAGTGCGATTACTGTGAACAACTATTAATATAATTGATATTCTTATTCTAATAATTTCATAATTTACTCTAATAACTTATAAGACAATGTGCGTTCATAATCATAATAATATTACGTATTCATATCGTAATCCCGCCTAAATGTGACAAGAATAACCCGAATAAAGTTTTATGCGCCGCAATAACTTTATTTGCAGAGATTTCAGAGTGTCTCGCGTGATTTCACACCACCTTTACACAAATACTCTCATGGACTTAGAGATCAGCTCGCTTGAACCTGTATTATTCTACAACCCAAGGCTGGATAAGCCACTGCATGCTAAATTGGGATTTATCACGGAACTTTTCTTCTTTCCATTCGTTTTTCTACAGAGCTTTGTAAAAAGGTATGTATGATTAATATTGTTTGTAACTTTTGCGGGAGTTGTTGAAATTTTTAAAAAAGGAGGATGCCAGAAAATGTATGAACTTTGGTACCCGCTCCAATAGGATTAAATGATATGCCATTAAAAAGGTAATAGAATGTGGGTTAATATTTGACTATTGGCTTGTCTTGATTTTTAGTCCGATCGAAATAATATAACTGCCAAGTTTCAAAAATCAATAGTAAATCATCAACATACATCTCGTACGTTAATGTTTGACTATTAATCGATTATTGTCAAAGTTGACGACTATTTACAAAAAATTGAAATAAAACTTAATCAAAACTACCACGCGTACGAAGTCGCGGCAACAGCTGATATATGAATAAAATGGTAATTAGACATCGTCTCACCATTGTTAATATGGCTTAATAAAAGTTAGTATAACTCTCAACGGACTAACATTTCGAAAAAGTCGCCATAATAACTTCCATTTTCATTGAAAAGAGCTATCCAATGACGTATTACACATCGTTATTGGAGGTGGGTACCACTATTGGCATCATCCTTTATTATGAAACGAGATAAAGTTGGTGCGGTTGTTTGAGGAATGTTCGGTTGGTTGAACGGTTGGTTTGTCGTTATGCGTTTTCAAAATTCTTTTTTTTTTTGCTTTGAATTGTTGTTTTAATGAAAAATATTGTATTTCGGATTGCGGATGCACCATGTTCATTTTATTGATTTATTTTTTTATATACATTTGTATAACATTTATTGAGTGGACGACCTCTGTGGCGCGTCGGGCGAACACCCGACTGCGACGCAGAAGGTTGCGGGTTCGATTCCCGCCGGGAACAAGTATTTATGCTGACCATAAATTCTTGTTTCTGGTTCTGGGTGTCCTATATGTATAATATGTATATATTTACAAAAAAAAAAAAAAAAGTATATACCTAAGTAGTTTATCCGTTATCTGGCACCCATAACACAAGCATTAAGTTGCTTAGCTTGGGGCTGGATGGCGATGTGTAATATGTCCTGAAATATTTATTTTAAAATTTATTTAAAAAAGTGGATAAATGTTGCTGCATTGATGAACTGTTCTGTAAAATAAACCTTATTTGCAGGCTACTCTCAATATATTTCCGGCCAGGATTCTTTAAGAACCACTTCCAGTGGTACGATCTCCTTGGGCTTCTACTTCCGGTTTGGATGTGGCTTGCTAGTGGCGCCCCATGGCTTCACGTTATTTGCACTTGGCTTTGGATCAACTGTACTGGAAGTTTTATTTTCTACATGATAGGTGTAAACGCTGCTCATCATCATCCAGATGCGATCAAGGATGGGGACGAACCTGTGTAAGTAAATAAATAATATACGACATTTAACACAGCGCCATCTAGCCCAAAGCTAAGCAACTAGGCTTGTGGCCGGACAACGGATAGAATATATAAATATTTGTTTGAGGTGGGAATCGAACGTGCAAATTTCTTCTTCTTTCACATTAAATATTATGCTTAGAGAGGAAATAACTACAGATTCTCAGATTAAATCACCTTTCGAACACAAAAAGAATCATCTCAATCGGTTGAGCCGTCTTCGAATGATCGCGTAACATACATACAAAAAAAAAATACAGACGAATTGAGAACCTCCTCCTTTTTGAAGTCGGTTAAAAATCGGCTATGTTTACCTACATACATAATATTTTTGAGCAAGACAAGAGAATTTCATGCAACCACTTACGTATTTTTTTCAGTTAAATTCAGTACGACCAGTAAAATGTTTTAAACTTTCAGAAGCGAGACACCAGATTGGGGCATTCACCAAGTAGAAGCACTACTCGACAGAAAAGACATAAACAACAATGTGTTCACAGTAATGACGATGTTCGGCGACCATGCCCTCCATCACATGTTCCCAACTATCGACCATTCGCTCCTAAAATATCTCCATCCGATCTTTCTAGAACATTGCAACAAGTACAAAGCCAATTACAGAGTTTCCACTCAATTTAAAATGGTTCTTGGTCAGATAAAGGAGACAATGCGAACTGAGTTTAAAACTAAGAAATAAATTGTTACATTTGAGTTGGAAACTAGATTGTTATTTTTAACATTTAATGAGCTGTGGAAAGCAGTGGAAACCACTTCATTTTCCAGTAAGATAAATTACATTTAATAAAAGATAATCATTTTGCATAGTCCTAGAGAGAGACAGTTCTTTTCTACTATAAATATTATGTTTTGTACTAGTACAACTTTCGACTCCTTTTTATACAAATCAGTAACTGCATGTGAATAGATACAGTGAAAATTTCCAAAGATCTCTTCGTGTTATTCATTTATATAAAGAAATTGTTATTCATTTACATAGAAATTGTTGTGTAAAACTTCCTTCCAAAAAATGTTGCCTTTTAATCAGCTTCTAGCTAGAGTTTAAATAAATGATTTCATTAAATATAGAAGTTTACGTGGTTCAAATATAGATATTTGTGCCACATTGAAATAAAACTGTCGCTTTCATTGTATTTTATACTTTATAATTTAAAGTTAGTAACGGAGTGTTGGAAGACCAGCTGCCCGTTGGACTGACGACATAGTGGCGGTCACGGGTAGTCAGTAGATGCAATGGAGGCGGCTCAAGACCGCTGTTTATGGCGTCGTCGTATGGGGGAGGTCTCTGTCCAGCAGTGGACGTGTATGGGCTGATATGATGATGATGAATTTAAAGTTTGCGAAAGTTACCGCAATTTACACAAATTTTAAGGGATTTTCACATTTGAAAATTATTCAAACTAGGTAGGTAAATTCAGGAACGTAATTTTCACTAATAGGAAAATCTTAATTTTTTGGTAAGGTCCGTGTGTAGAAAGATTACACGGTTTTAATACATCATACATAAATAACGACCGAAAATCTCTCTAATTTTGAAACAAGGTATAATATTAAATAACACAAACTGAACATGTCTCACTTGAGATTACGTGTGGTTGTTAACCAGTTATTGAATTATTTAATGAAATGAATAATTCAGAAACAAACAAGGAGATAATAATTTATCAACCTATTTGTGTATGTTTTAATTAAGTCTATCTGAGGATCCATATTTTGTAATTCATAACTCATCCTACTCCAATTAAGATTATGCTGTTTGAATACTAATATACTAACGAATCTTATATGAACATTCATTAGAATAGAACCTTTACAATTTTAAAAGTAACTTTGATTATTTTATTATTTGCGAGTGAGACGCACTGCTTGGATAGTGAAGACGACGACTGATGCATAAATATTGTGTACCCGCTCGATAAAATTTGTTTTGTTTGTTTGTGATTTAGTTATTAGTAACGGTAGTTTACTGTAAAATTTAGTTAGTAAGAGGATTGTGCAACTCCCAGACAAACCAATTACTGGTTTAAGGGAGTGAAGCGAATTTGTGTTATATAATTGTTTTTGGTAAATAAATGATTTAAAAAAAAAAAAAAAAATATTTACTTTAATATCCTGCTTGAATGAACTCACAACCTACTAAAAAAGCTAAATCGGTTCTTTTCCATACAAAGGTTGCCTGGAAGAAATCGCTTTCAGCGATAAGGCCGCCCATTTGTGCAAGTTGTGTTTTATAGCTATTACTTTACTTTGCTTTGTGTATATCGTGTTCTACGAGTATGTTCCTTACAGTGTTGTACAAATAAACTTATCTATCTATCTATGTTTGATCTTGTGGAATCATTTTGACCTACCTAGAGGTAGATATTTTTAATATAGGATTTTAAACCCTCTCCGGATCGTTCTTGGTGCAAAGTTTAGCCGTCGCCATACAAAGAGGTAACGCGGCAAGTAGGTATATTCTAGGCTCCTTTGCACCGGGTGCTGTCAGGGGCGGTTTATTTGAATGACGCTTAGTCACATGGCTTAATTTTTATTTTAAATATGTAAAAAGTATTGTATTAGTTAAATCTAGGATTTTAAACTGACATTGTTATTGTCACTACGCAAAAATAATATCGAGCTCCACAAAGAACAAAAAAAAAGGGTTAATCACTACATAGTATAAAACAGTCGCTTTTTCTGTTTCTATTTCCCTTTGACTGAGGGGTTTTTTAATAGATAGAGTGATTCAAGAGGAAGGTTTATATGTATTACTAAATACTTGCATAATATAGCCGTGCGAAGCCGGGGCGGGTCGCTAGTCATTTATATAACTTTAGTTTTCACAAAGAAGTCTTCTTTATAAAACCAAGTCGTGTAAGTTGCGCCATTTATAACCCAAAAAAGGATTGATCGATTGCGATGAAGCTCGGTATGTAGATAGTTGGAGTCCTGGAACCAGGCTGCTTTTTATCACAATATTCTGGTATTGGGACTTACGCGGAAAAAACCGCGAGGCGAAGCTCGTTTAAAAATAAAGTAATAATCAGGACAAAAAAATTGAAAACATTATTAACAATCTCAACATTAATCATAACAAAATTGAATCACAATCTTTATAGCATCGTAACCCAAATAAGGCAAATTTTATTAGAATTGCGCACAGGGGTGAAGTTATCTTCAAATCTATGCAATTTATTCTAAGCAAATTGGCGGTTACCCTATAACAGTGAATTTGTGGCTTAGATAAATATCACTTGAAATTCAGTAGGTGGAATGATATTTTTTTATTTTCTTCCTTGTGGGAAGAACTGTGCTTTCTAGAAGTTTTAAGTAAGTAAGTAGAGGTAGGTACCTAAACTTTTTAATAGCAACCTAAATTATATTAAAAACTAGCGACCCGCACCGGCTTCGCACGGTTATATTATGCATGTATCATACATATAAACCTTCCTCTTGAATTACTCTATCTATAAAAAAACCGCATCAAAATCCGTTGCGTAATTTTAAAGATTTAAGCGTACAAAGGGATATAGGGACAGAGAAAGCGACTTTGTTTTATACTATGTAGTGACAAAGCCCTTGGGCCACCTCTTAAAATGTCATTACATGTACTACTTTTCACATTGAAATCAATATAACATTCTTCTAAAAACATATATATAATTTCAATACTACGAGCCGCTGCCTATCAATATCAAATATTTCATATGTGCAGCTGGCAGTATTAAGAGTTCCTATGGTATAGGATTATCCAAAATTCCCATAAACCATATACCGTCAAAAAATCAAAACGCAACTCTGAAAATCTGCAATTTAAAACACGAAAACGTGGGAATATCGGATTTTATTGTAAAAAAAAAAACAATAACAGTCTTTTCAAAGGTTTGTTTTTCCATTCAAGCCGTTTGACATGAAAGCCGGTTTTTTTATATTGTGGAGCAAACAATAAAGAGCTGTCGTTCTTTGTTCCTTTCATGCTCACGGTTTCACTTGCACTCCTATTCTCCTATGATGTATTTTTAAGAGTCTTTTTTTAATAAACGCGATATCCTTATGATTAAAGAATCTTATTCAAATATTATTTTTTACAAAGAAAAGTTAATTTGAAATTTGAAAATCATTATTTAGGTAGGTAGGTGAAATTTAAAGTAAACTCCACTGTGCCTATGATTAAAATCTTAAACATATTTTTTGTGTATTCCAACATCAGTGTAAAACACATCAAAACACAATAAGGCATCCAAAATTAATTCGAAGAAAAAAACGGAATAAATAAAAATTGTATCGTGAGGCTAAGGTGGTCCCTTAGCTTTACGTTACAATTTTTTTATTCCGTGGCTAAGGTGGACAATGTTTTTTTTGCCCATGGTTCACCGAGTTAAACTGATGTGAACCACAACCAAAAAACTGCCCATGGTACAACTAGGTGGACTGAGGAGGTAGACCGGTCTCGGGCTGAAGAAGAGTTATATTATGTAGGTAGGTATATGCAAATAAAGTGATGTATATCGTAGTCGCACCTGTCTATGCAGAGCTTAAAGTTCTATAAAAATAATTCTCTAATCCATTTTTATAAATCTGAATCAACAGGAATATACTCACCTAAAATGTCAGATTGTTAATAAAGTCAGATAATTATGATCCATCCAGTTAATTAAATTATAGGTAATTTAATAAAAATAAAGTGAGAAAAGGTCAGTCAGTGTTATAGAGAAACAATTCCTCCGAGATCAGTGCATGAAAGCAATCTAAATATCAAATCCAGGGGTCTGAAACATCAACTAGCATTTATAATGAACTAGCGACCCGTCCCGGCTTCGCACGGCTATATTATGCATGTATTATACATATAAACCTTCATCTTGAATCACTCTATCTATTAAAAAAAACCGCATCAAAATCCGTTGCGTAGTTTAAAAGATTTGAGCATACATAAGGATATAGGGACATAGAGACAGAGAAAGCGACTTTGTTTTATACTATGTAGTGATAGTAATTATCAAAACCCTGTCGGTTAGTATTCCTCCCTCTTTCCATTCGGTTACTATGCAATCAAAAAACTAGTGAACCAATTGAAATTTGATTTTCACTGTTTCATAGCTTAGAATTCACAGAAGGTTTTGGTTTACTTTACATCGAAATCCAACACGTACAAATTGAATAATCAACGAAAAACTGTGGCTTTCGAGTCGGTACTGTCCAGCGCGCACTCTATTTATTATTTATCCTGATATTCATAGAATCGTAGCTCACACGGATGAAACTAGTCAGTAACACGATTAACATATACCTAATATGTACCTATACTGTTGCTTTAGATTTTTGATTCATTAGAAAATTTGAAATTAAATTCACTAGGTATAGATATTTTTCTAAACAAACAGTAGGTAAATCTGAAGATTAATGTTAAATATTTCCTAAATTTTAAGAAATATTATCTCAACCAAGTTAACTTCATTTTGCCTACTTATACCTATCTCATTTTGCCTACTTATATTTAATATAAGCTGTTTATTTTAGCTGTTGTAAAAGAAGTTTATTTTTTATTTTCAGTTATTTTACATTTAACTGAAAATAAAAAATACACACACACAGTACATTTAACTTCGACTCAAATAATATAAATTTTGTATCAAAATAAACGGTAAGTACATTTATATGTTTGTTATATTATGTTATCAACTTAAGCCAATAGTCATTGCCAGTAAGTTGCCAATCAATTTTCATATTATGTAAGGAATAACTATGTCAAATATTTAATTTAACAATTATACTGTTTTAAAATTTATTCAATAATTAATTAATTGATTTATACGATTTGTAATTTGAATAAATTAAATTGTTTTATCAACGTACTAATAAGGTAATGAGATATTATCAATGCCTATATAAATATAGCCTGAAAATGTTTTCAATTAAAAATTGACGCCACAATTAATGAGGGTTCGTAATCATATTATTTGTGACGACCAACGATCGTCGTGTTGTTGCCAGCGACCGGAAAACGAATTACCGAAAATTGACTCTAGGTTTTAACACCTTGTTATTTAAAAAACTGATAAATTAATTTTGTTAACATGTCGATCCTTCAAACATGCATTTTACACAGGTAAAACATTGAAGCAACATATTTTATCTTGTAGAGACAGAAATGAAGTGGGGACTACAATATTACTGCCCCCTAGGGCGGCTGTCTCGATGCGTTCATGCAAAAGACTGTAAGGGCTCTTTTACACACCGCACACGTAATTTACAGGACTGGTTTAAACGGATCCGTCTTTACTGAAACGTGACGATTACACCATCAAACGTCATTCAAGATACTGTAAAAAAACCGATACATTATTTTTATGTAGGTATTATTTGGATCGAAAATACTGTATTTTCACCGAATAAAAACGTATACGATAAATCGAACCTATAAATCGTTATTTTTACTGGATCCAGAATACTGTGGTGTGTGTGAACCCACTTATACTGCTATATACGCTTTCGACGAATAAAAACGTATCTGTTAAATTGGCAGTATATACCAGGTCGTTATTTTACTGGATCCAGAATACTGTGGCGTGTGTGAACACACTCATACTGCTACATACTTCATCATCGAATAAAAACGTATCCGATACATCGAACCTGTAAACCAGGTCGTTATTTTTACTGGATCCAGAATACTGTGGCGTGTGTGAACACACTCATACTGCTACGTACGCCATCATTGAATAAAAACGTATCCAATAAATCGAACCTGTAAACCATGTCTATATTTTTACTGGATTCAGAATATTGTGGCGTGTGTGAACACAATTTTACTGCTTCTTCTTCTTCTCGTATAGTGGTGTGGCTCACCTATTGTTAGAGTTTTCAGATCGCCTTAAGGCCTCTAACTTGACCTAACGACTGCTACCAGAGGTTGTAACCGGGACCAACGGCTTAACGTGCCTTCCGAAGCACGAAGGGGCTCACGAAAACACATTTTTGCCACACTACTAATTGGCCACCCATTGAAGTAAAGACCGCACCAGGCGTAACTTAACCCGCACGACCGTAAATGATCAGCGAGCATCGCTTAGCTGTGAGCCTCCTCCACTTTTACTGCTACCCACGCCATTATCGAATAAAAACGTTAAACTATAAAACGAACTAATGTGTGAATGCACCCTTAGACTGCTCGTCAGATATCCGCACGTGATTAGGGTTGCCGTAATCACGTTTTATCTTAATTACTTTCTTTTAACTACTCTTGGCAAGATAATGGCAATTATTACAACCGAAAGTCTAATGAAAATATAGGTTTGAACACCCACACACATTAACCCAACACCTGTCATATCATCGATTAGTTCCCAGTTTGACTAAGTACAGACTTATCTAACCAGCAAGACTAAAATGATTTATTTCGAAGACGGATTGTAATACGAATTCAATTTTATTTATGTATTTTATAATAAACTAGCGACCCACCCCGGCTTCGCACGGTTGTGCATGTATTATATCTGAAAACCTTCCTCTTTAATCACTCTATCTATTAAAAAAAACCGCATGATAAAATCTGCACCAAAAAGATTTGGTTTCTTTTTGATAGAAAGTGTTAAAAAATATAGAATTGAAAGAGGATACTTTGCATCAGTTATCGTTCAATTCTTCAATTTGACATCATTTTCCATAGAACATTTCAATATAGCGACCCGTCGCGACCAGATTAGTATCACCATACAAATTACGACGGTTATAAGAATCGGGACAACTCGATTTTAATATCACAATAAATCACTTACAAAGAAAAAAAAACTAAATCAAAATCGGTTCAGCCGTTCGGGAGCTACGATGCCACAGACAGACACACACAGACACGTCAAACTTATAACACCCCGTCGTTTTTGCGTCGGGGTTAAAAATAGAAAACTTTCAAGACGTATTACAATTTTGATACGATTCGTCGAAAATAGTAATTTTAGAATCCAAGCAATCTATTTACTTATTCAACACGTAATTTATAAGTTACTTATCTTTAGGTCCCATTCCATATTCATTTTACACTAAACTTGTTTAAAAAAAAACAGCGCAGAAGTGAAAACAATAAACTTGTTATTTCTCATAGAATATTTCTTGAAACGATCTGCTACTGCCATCTATTAGCACTCACTTAAACAAATATAGTTTATTTTTTATTCGCTAGATGGCAGTAAAAAATTTAAATCAGCGCCATCTACATTCGAATAGCGGTCTTTCTAGAGTTTTAGACTAAGTTTCTCAATTTGTGTAATAGATGGCAGTATAAGTTAAACAAAAAGACTAACACAAATAAAATCTCATCTGTCGCGTCAAAATCTGTCGCGTCAAAATCTGTCGCGAGATCGGTTGAAAATGCTCACCCACAAAAGTGCCCAACGCGCCATAAGAAGTTTTCACTTCAATTACAGAGAGATGTTCAGACAATCACAGACACTTCCCTAATAATCAATGTAGACTATAATATTATCATTTGTAATTATCATAATTACAATAGAAATCATAATTACACTAACACCTACATGAATCATCAAAGCCTTTACAATCCTCACGTAGTACCATAAACCCATGTAATCCCCCAATTTGTATTCAAATATGGAAGATGATTACAAAAGTCATTAACGCTTCATTAAACTTAATTTAATTCACGACCAAACACTAATCTCAAATTAATGTATAATAAAAATAAATATAACCACAGTAACAATATGTTCGAGTAGGTATTTATGAAGCGGTTTTGGGCAATTTTGTATGAAACCGCGCAGACATCCGCTTAACGCTGTTTTGACCATAGATGAGTATCCATTTTATAGTAAAGATACACTACAATAAGATATAACATAAAACAGTCTATTGAAATTAATTGCAAAATTTAACACTCAAATCTCTGGTTTAAAGACTGGAGGCAGACAGCAGACAGCAGACTCTACTGTCTGCCGATAGCTCTCCCAACTTTGGAAGCATATAAGGAATAAAAAAAAGTTAAAAACCTAAAACCCGACTACGTAAAAAAATGTGTAGTTAAAAAAACAAACTAGATACCCACATTAAAATCGCACTCTAAAAAGTATGAAACAAGAAAAATACAGAGAGCTAATTCTGTAGGCAATCCCAAAGTGTCGTGTCTCGTGTCGTTCAGTGGATAGCCGTCGTCGGATGCCACCTTGCCCTATAAGAATCCCTTAGTACTGTTGCATTGCATTGTTGCACTGCGCTAATAAGCGTTGCTTAACCCATACGATCACTTCAGGTAGCCAATGTTACTTTTTAAGCCCTCAAATACCCATAGGTACTACCCATTATAAAATTTGTCTATCGGCTGAGTTGTTTCACCTTGAAGACCCGAACCCGGAACAAGGGAAGTCCCGATCCCGTGGGAATATCAGGATAAAACGTAGTTTATGTACTAATCCAGGTTCTCAGTTACTAACATACCGAGTTTTATTGTTATCCGGTCAGTAGTTTTTGCATGAAGAAGTAACAAACACACGTACTAACACCTGACTAACACCATTATCGTGTGAATGCAAGCAAATCAGTGAGCAACAGCTAGTGCAATATATATATTTTTGAAATGTGCTAATTAATCCCTTTCATTTGATACCCCACACGATACATTTTATTTTATTTTTATTTTTCAATTAATGACTCCATGTCCTCTAGAGGGCGCCACATTCAATTTATTGTGACGTCACATAGCCTATAACCAGCGGACCATTAAGACGCTTCTAACGATACCTCCTTTGTTGAATTATAATAAGTAGTTTTGAAGTTACGTGGGAACAGGTGAACATACATACATACAGGTCAAACACATAACCCTCTCTTTTGGCTTCGCCGTAGTCGGGTATAAAACAATTAAGCGATTGCCTTAAATATGAAGCGGCCGTACTTTTAGTTTGTAGTCTGTTTTAGCTCTAATTGTTGTGCTTATATTATGATTATGATCTCCAATTCGTATCATTTTTCTTCGTACGAAATTCAATTGGTGTAATAAAATTTTGAAAATTATTCGGTTCGTGTTCGGAAATTGCTTTCTGGCTGCGTCTACATGATTTACAGATGACGTAATTACAGTGTTACGACTCATTACGGGTGCAAAAGGTTAACACAATTTGTTTCTGAAAGCTCTTCCACGATGCTGGACAAAAAGTTCATTATTAGGTACGTCTACTTGTAGTCATCAATTTACACTCTGGTATGACGTCATACATTTTTTCCTTGTGGCCAAAGTCAAAGTTAAAATTCTCTATATTATTCATTTGTAAATCAAATTGAAACGTCTCAAAAACTAAGTAAGGTCAGGTTAGCCACAAAAGCCTGTAATGCTGTCAACTGCACTGTCGCAACCATAGAATTTGACGTTCGTACCCCTCGTCGCAACATTGTGTCACAAATATCACATTGCATGGCTAGTGTTGCCCGTTGGTGCAGAGCCTTATCCTCTTTTAGAATTTTTGTACCGATTCTAGTATCTAGCTAGAATAATTAAATTGGGATACAAAGTCCACAAAATATAAAAACACCCCTTTTATGACTATATATTTGAATAAAAAAGCGATTCAATTTTCACTTTACCCAACTAAGCCGTAGAAGCAGAAAAATACATTTTAATTCTTGTTATAAATTATGATAATATCGTGACATTATCTCACAAAGGTTTCCCACACACTCGATACTTTTGGTCGGTCGATTATTAAAAAAATATCAAGGGAACAAAACGAACACATTCATTAAAGGGCAACTCTGCTAATACCTAATACCTAACAATACGACCATCTTTTCGATCGTCTTTTGTTTCCATTTCAATCGTCTTTAACTTGGACCACAGCTTGGACCAGGGGGACGGATAAGCTTGAAAAAATCTAACACTGTTCAATGATTGACGGCCACCCTGTGTTAGCATAGGGGAACCGTCAATCGTGAAATAAATCTTGACAGGGGGACCGTTTACAGCAGGGGGAGCGATAGGGTTACGGTCAATCGTGAATCAATACTATATGTGTGACACGAGATGTTATTTTTCTCTCGGACTTGAATGTGGAATAATTTCATCAAGTGATCTTAATTTTACATTTGGAAGTCTGTAAATGGTTTTTGCCTGTCCTTATTCCAATCTATTTAGGGTTCGGCGCAGTAGTTAGTCTTCTTCATCCATTCACTTCTAGTAGTTGTCATCTCATCGTTCACATCCATCTCTTCTCGTCTTGTCTCACACAGTCTTCCCATCTCACAAAACATTGAAAAATGACGAGAAAGCTTATTAACTACGAGATTGTACAAATAGGCAATATAAAGAATACCACTGACTCGACCGATTTAAAAGTATCCAGTCAGCAAAACCTTTCAATCTGGGATGCGACAACCTTAGCTAGAGCACGTGCTACCAACATTTACATAATTATATCAGTCTGCTTTGAGAATAGCTAGCTAGCTAGCGACCGTGTAAATCTACTAATTGACATTGACACGTCATTGCTTCGTTCTGCCAACCCTAATCTGTAAATCAACGGCCTCGGGCGCAACAAATTATACAATTAAAATTGTTAATTATTTAATGAAAAATTGTTTTCTTTATTGAAATTTTTGGTAACATTTGTAGAAATGAGATCGATGTGCTTACAAAGGAGGTGCTCATAAAAGAGGTACTTACAGAAAACATTAAAGTTTGAGCACCTGTGAATAATTTAGATGAACACCTAGGTCCTTTTTAAAGGAAACCCATTACCAGTAAATGGTAATTTATTTTAGACAAAAAAAATTAAGTATAGGCGTTTATAAAGTCTTCCTTGTGTAAAAAGGACTTAATCTTAAACAATAGCCCAAAAATAACAAACACGTCATTATGTAAACTTTTATATACCTAACTAAAACAATAGCAATTTCAAAAATGTATCTAGCCTACACTTTTGTTGGATTTTAGGTATATTTACATAGTAATTTAGTATTACTATTATTACAGCATAGTATATCTTCGTTAATACTAACTTCACTAATATCTGCAATCTATAAAATATTTTAGATATGTATCGGTATGGTAACGACTATTTTTTGCTACTAAAATTACTAAATCGAAATTAAGTATTCAATTACCTTTTAATTAAGCATTTTCATTAAACTTACCATTTCCAAACACTTAATCGTACTGACATTACTTACAGACAAAAGCTTTTATTTTTAATTAAATTCAAACGACAGCTGTCTAGACAACTACGCAGACAATGACACTATATAACCAATGCTTATTTTCAAAATTAATTAAATTAATATTTTAAATACCAAAAGCTAATACATACTTATAAAAATATTTCATATTCTCCAGTTCCCAACTACAAGCGAGTGCGTTTGTCTAGAATATTTTTTTTCTTTTGTACAAGTTCACGCGAATCTAACATCAATGTCGACTCAAATTGTATTGGCTAAAAGCTTTCCGCCTAAACACTTGTCCAAAAACCGACAGATTTTTACCAATCAATCATGTTGTCAATTACTCAATAAAGTGATTATCGAGTATGCCCTTCAAAATAACTTATTTATACTATATTATAAGGACCTTGTTTCCTTACAATATAGTTCCTATATTTGTTGTTGTAACAACCTCCTTGCTTGTTTCTCAATTACTTTCTAACAACCTTTTTTTTTTAATTATAAACATTGGAAGCCTATTAAAACATGATTAAAACCCGCATAATTAAATTGATATCACAGATATCATGTTCAGTTCATAATTTAAATAAGTATGTAATGTTTTTAAGTAAGTCGATCGTTGAAATTCTAAGAAAATAACCTAACTTCGTTGCTTTTAAGATGTCAGGTATAAAAATTGTAAGCTTTTCAGCGGGATTTTTACGGTTAAATCTCGGCTGTAAGCCGTTTAAATCATCTACAAGTCACATTTCTCTACTCCTTTCAGATCAAGTTGTAAGAACGTTGTCAAATGGATTACCCATGCATTATTTTCTATAATACGTTGTAATTTCAAAGAAATTTGCCTATCGATATTTTTCAGTAGCTAAATCAGCCGACACAATTAATTATTTTGAAATAAGTAAGACATACACCCCCTTATTCCAAAACGAGGGTTAAGGATAGTTCGAGATGTGGATTTAAAGTTTAGATTTAGACACAGATATACTCGTGAACTATAGTCTTAAAACTATCCATAAAGATTATATATAGGGGTAGTGTTTAGACTATAGTTCAGGACTAAATCTGTGTCTAAATCTAAGTTTAAATCCACATCTCGGAATAACCTTAAACCTCGTTTTGGAATAAGGGACTAAAGGTTTATGATTTCTGAAAACAAAACTGAATGAAATATCAAATACTTGTGAAATAATTGTGGTAGGATGCCTGCTTAGTTTTGTACAACACACGGCTCCTGCGATACGATAATAATTCACTAGAGGTAGGGGCAGTGGGCACGTTAGTCAACGTCCAAGCCTAATCCAGTTAGTAGAGTCCACTAGTTTGGACAATTTGGCCAGCGACAGGGAAAATTTAACCAACATCCGGACGATCTACATAAATTTTGGTCACGTCTGGTAAATGCTATTTAGCATAAAAGTTACAACTACTGTGCTTTAATTGAGAGTGACGTGAACTTGTATAAAGTTAAAGTTAAGTAGGGACCTTCATTGGTAGTAATTTAGTTAGATAAACTTGGACAAAATTGCCTAAAACCTTACCAAGTTTTTTTATACATGATAGGTCAGCGTTTGACCACTATCACACCTGCCTGATGGTAGGTAACGATGCGGCCTAAGATGTAACACGCCTTCCTAGAAGATACCTATTCACTCGCGACTTGAAGAACCCCAAATTGTACACGTCAGGAAAGACAGACGCAGGCAACCGATTCCATTGAATAACTTCATTGTGAAAATATACCTATCATAATTTGACGAATCTATTATACATACCATAGTGTTTTTACTAAACATGTAATTAGTTCTGGACTTTTGACCTTTTGTATTGATAAATAAAATTATTCACTTCAAATCTGTGGTTATGTAATTTTGTCCCCTGATAGTATCTACAGAAGTTAAAGTTTTCAATGGTTCTTTTTGTACGCCTCGCTTATCTGTTTCCAAGCCGTCGATCCTATATTTGGCCAGTCTTTATCAAATGCATCCAGATCATCACGCCATCTTTACGTGGTCTGCCTCGACTATCTTTACCGTCTATCGACGCGACGCTAATTGCGTGATATTCTTTGCCCATCGATCAAGATGCATTCTGTTTGCGCCGCCATCATATTTTATTATTTTATTGAAGTGAAAACTTCTTATGGCGCGTTGGGCACTTTTGTGGGTGAGCATTTTCAGCCGTTCTCGCGACAGATTTTGACGCGACAGATGAGATTTTATTTGTGTTGGTCTTTTTGTTTATACTGCCATCTATTACACAAATTGAGAAACTTAGTTTCTAGAAAGACCGCTATTCGAATGTAGATGGCGCTGATTTAAATTTTTTACTGCCATCTAGCGAATAAAAAATAAACTATATTTGTTTAAGTGAGTGCTAATAGATGGCAGTAGCAGATCGTTTCAAGAAATATTCTATGAGAAATAACAAGTTTATTGTTTTCACTTCTGCCTGCACTCCCGGAGTGCGCTGTTATTCTATATTTGAATTTCCTGCTATCTTATTTATTTGATATCTCTTCTTAATTATCCGCGTGGTTGTCACATCTTCCGTCCTTTTCCTTTCACCGCAACCTTCACTGGCGAGACTGGGATGGCAACATGCGCGAAATGAAGATCACTTCCGCCGCTAGCGCGCTTGACTGGCTACTAACCGGAAGTTCAATTTTATTTGAACTTCGGTGCGTGAAAAGAAACATGGCAAACGTACAAAACCGCCTCGCGCCCTTTATTAGCTTTATTATCACTACATAGGTATATATATTATAAAATCACTTTTCGCCGTCCCTATGTCCCTTTGTATGCTTAGATCTTTAAAACTACGCAACGGATTTTGATGCGGTTTTTTAAATAGATAGAGTGATTAACGAGGAAGGTTTTAAGATATAATACATGCATAATACAGCCGTGCGAAGCCGGGGCGGGTCGCTAGTTATGTGATAAACTCGAGTTGGACAATTTAAAAGTGGTACCTCTGTGCCTGTGTTATTAATTTGTGTATCGTGAACTTTGTATAAAGTAGTGATCGCAGCCCGCGCCCGCGCCGATCTCAAGCAACAACATCAAGTAGTCTACCGACTGGGATCGTTCACCAGGTACCTTTTCTTTCCACTTCACTTTCCACTTCTGTCAACCTACGTATATTTATCTATCTATTTAGATATACATGTACTTGTTACATCTATCTATCAACTTTATTCTCAAACAGTCCACTTCCCTTAAATATTCAAAATTTCTCAAGCGGATATAGGCTACTTTTCATTTTGATATTCCGACGGGATCGAGACCTACGCGGGTGAAACCGCGGAGTAAAGCGCAGCAAGTTTATTCATAAAATATTAGATTACATTTAATTTTGTTTTAATAGTCTGTAAATATAAAATTCGAAGTCCTGGCTTACAGACTGAAATATCGACAAACAGCTTGAATTAAATCGAATTAAACCGGTGGCGCTGGTCCGAGAGACATGAAATTTAAGAGGTCTTTGTGAAGTGTAGATATCCATTAAGAATGGGTTATTCAAACGTCCACCCCTAAAAGGGTTAAATAACGGGGAAAGCCGCGGGCAGAAGCAATTTCTGATTAATAAGGTACTTACTGCTTTAAATAAGTTTGGGAATAGGACTAGGTATAACAAAGTTCGAATTGTGGACTTTCACTTAACTGAAAACTCGTTATCCGTCAGCGAATTCCAAGAATTTTATCGAGTGGAAAATGTAAAAGTACAGAAACTAGAACAACTAAGATAAATGAATCCATATCGCAGACAGCCTCCGAGGATCAGTTTTCAATTAACGTTGATGATTAAGAAGATTATCTCGTCTACATTGATTATATTATGAACTAGCGACCCGTCCCGGCTTCGCACGGCTATATAATGCATGTATTATTATACATATAAACCTTCCTCTTGAATCACATCCGTTGCGTAAAGATTTAAGCATACAAAGGGATATAGGGACAGAGAAAGCGACTTTGTTTTATACTATGTAGTGATAGTGATGAATGATCTTAGTAGCTATTTGCGTTCCAGGAACATCCTACGTAGGTGGTAGGGATAAGTATTAACAAATTCCGGTTCTGAAAGTTCCTGAAAATACCAGAATTTGGCGTTAAATATAGAACCGGGAACTCATAACCTTCGTCCTAGAAATTTCGGGAATAAGTCTAAGTAAAAACGGTGTAATAGAAAAAAAAATGTGGTTTAGCAGTAGTAACTGTAGTAGTCGATAAAGTCAAAAGTCAAAAATTTGGGGACCGGGAAAATAAAACTGATACAAAAAAAAAAAAAAAAACATTTAAGTAATACCTACTTAAAAAAAAACGTATTTACTAAACAACTACAAAATATATATACATGCATATTTTATATGCACACACTGTAGCTGCGTCTCGTAACGGTGTCGCGAGTTCAGGGATTTTATCTCATCTAAAAATATGCGTACGGCGCTAAAAGAAGTTTTCTCTTGAAAAAATTAACCTTACTAGTGTTTCGCGAAATATCCGTGCCGAAAATGAAGGATTTGCTACTGACCATGCCAAGTTGTATCGACATTTTGAAAATCGGGCGAATAGTTTTCAAAATTTTCAGAATTCGAACTGAACTTGAAAACTCCGATATATTATGGATGCAAAATATTTTTATATAATATTGCATAAATATTTTTTTTGCAAACAAAATAACTATTAAAATAATATGCTTATTTTAACGGGGCATTTACCATGTTTTGTCGCATTAAACAAAAACATGATAATATCTAGTTAGGAACTGTATTGCTAAGACACCTGAATGCATCATAAAATACCTACTACCACTTCTACAATACTTTGTTATATAATAATTAACCAAGTTTTTCAATGTACAGTCACATTACCAATTAGCTGAACCCCACGAGACCCCAGAGCTCATTCGCATATCTGTAAAAAATATAGTACTTACCCGTTTTATTATTTTTTTATATTGTATATTTTATTGTATAGTATATTGTTTAAAAAAACAGAATCAGGTAACATTACTTTACAACCTTACAGATTTGCGAGTGAGCTCTGGAGCCCTATTTTTGAATCGTTCGCCCCGCGTCGTGCGCTCGGGTTCTACTGATATTCGTTCGACATCGGAAATTCGCTATTTTTGAATCGCTCCATCGTAACGAGTGGTCTCCACCACTCGTCGCCGACAGGCGAGTGGTAGAATAAACATCAAACCATCATAGTCAAAAATTCGGAAACGTACTTTGAAAAATATTTATATCTTTTGGGATAATTTAAAATAAAAATAAAATATATTTAATTCAGGCATGTACCCATATTACAGTAGTAATAATAATTAATAACTAAGGACTAAGCTAAAATAAAACAAAATAAAATCAAGATTACCACTAACTGGTCGAAGCTAACTGGTAACTCAAGTCGTTTGTATCGTAGATACTTACATACTACTACGTTATACACGAGTATTGTGTCATTTTTTGTATAGGTAGGTACATGCTACTTACGGTTCTGGTCGTGGTGCACAGATAGCCAATGTCTATAAATATAATTATCCAGCTGTTCGGATAGGGTAGACAAGATATTGTTTGTTGACCTCCGCAGCCTGGACCAAAAAGCAGCGACGCGAGCCCTAATCACAGCGAAGTAATCCGGAACCCTAGCTGCTGCAAACATGTTGGACGCGCTGCAGTACCTCGGATGCTTCATCAGAATGCGGTATGCATCATTATACTGCACCCTGATGCTACTACGAGCCTTCCTGGTACAGTTGACCCAAAGCTGACATGTGTAAAAACATTGGCAGTATGCTTTGAACAATGTCAGCTTCACTTGGTCACTACAGCGATAGAAACGGCGTGCCAGCATGTTGCAGCGAACTGCCAGGGCCCGGCGTTCCCGTTCCACATCCTCGTCGTCATTTAGGTTTTCAGTCACAATGTGCCCTAGGTATCTAAAGCGCGGAACTCTCTCTACCCGAACCCCATCAATAAACACCGGAGGAACTCTCTCCGGACCCTTCCCCGACCTAAATACCATCATTTGTGTCTTAGTACCATTATATTTTAGACCGTGTTTGTGTGCATACTGTTCACAGATCTTAAGCAGTTTTCTCAACCCGTTGATTGAGGGGCTCAGGAGCACCATATCGTCAGCATAGCTAAAGTTGTTAAGACTAGTTCCACCAATGTGACAGCCAACTTTAGTGCTCCTGAGCTCCTCAATAAGTCCGTTAATGTAAAGGTTGAAAAGGTCCGGAGAGGTCAGTCCACCTTGGCGCACTCCGCATTCTAGCATGTATTCACTAGATATGGAGTCGCCCCATTTCACAAAATTAATTTGGTTTTCGTACCAAAACCTCAACAGTCGAACCGTGTCATCCGCGACCCCTGACGTAACGAGTTTTTGCCATAGTAAATTATAATTTACCAGGTCAAAAGCCCGACTTAAGTCTAGGAAACAGGCGTATACAGAAGTGTCTCTATTGATGTAATGCCCTACGGTTGATTTGAGACTAAAAACGGCTGAGTCTGTCGAAAGTTCAGGACGAAAACCAAATTGCGCATCGTCCAGTTTTATCTGGAACTTTACATCCGGGTAGATTAGAGATTCCAGCGTCTTACCCAGTATTGTGCCGAGAGAAATTGGCCTGTAATTTTTTACGCTAGATAGATCACCTGTTCTGTTCTTCGGGACTGGAACCACCACCGTCTTCATGAGATTATGTGGCAAATAACCTGAGTTTATACATACAGTGTACAGCCGAGCTAGAACCCTATATATATAATCACCTGCATGTATAAGGTGTTCAACACTTAGTTCGTCAAACCCTGGAGCTTTGTTGCGCTTCATCTTTCTTATCACTAAAGCTATTTCGTGTGGAGATATGTTACGGTTGCCACCTGGAGCGGTATTTGAGGCAGTCTGTCTGTCTATGTTAACGTTAGGATCAACATTCAGCTGAGCGGAAAGTGGCTTAGCTTTGAAGTGATGCGAGAACAAGTCGGCTATAAGTTTCGGCTCATGTACACCCTCTACACTTGCCGGTATATTACTTTTACCATTCAGCTTTTTGGTACTCTTCCAGAATTTACCGAAATTATTGTTTTCCCTTTGATTTGCTAGAATGTTCATTTTAATTTGGTCCTCATTGTTCTGGCACCACTTCAACTTATTTTTAAAGGCCCTTCTACTATCAATCATGTTATCGTATATTTGACCTGCCTCAGGACGACCAGAGTCAACCCACCATTTAAAGAAGAATCTAGCTTTTTGGTGACAGTCCTTGACGTAGTGATTCCAGCCCGACACAGTTTTCTTTCTTTTCTGAGCACCACGACCCAGACTGCTTTTAGCGGCGTCTTGTAAAATTTTTACAATACTATTATAAAAATCTTCAATAATAAATAAATGTTTAAAACAAAATAAAGATTTAGAACAATTATTGCAGTGACTAGATATTAACTCAAGATCTTTTAATTTATCGCTACATAATTCACTATACAGTTTTGTTTGATCGCTATCTCTATTACCCCAACGTATACCTTGCTTATGAGCACAGTCGTCGACTTGTACTTTCTTAGTGACTAGAGAGATAAAGCACTTAAAGATGAGCGGATAATGGTCCGACCAGTACACGCCGTAATCCACTTCAGCTGAGATCACAGTTCTCTGCGCCGCCGCGGTGACCACGCAATGATCAACCCAGCGCCGCGCGCCATTGCCAACATTCACGTGTGTATAAGTATCTTCATTTAGTAGATTCTTATCAATACAGATAAGATTGTGATCTACACAGAACGATAGCAACTCACGACCGAATCTCGAATCTGGGTGGGCATTGTAGTCGCCCAGCACGTAGATAGCTTCAACATCGGAGTCGCTAATAAAGGCCTCGATACCACCAAGGCAGCTAATAAAATTCATCAGACTTTCTTCTGGTTTGTTATTGTCATCGTACGGTAAATACACGTTAAGGATTATAAAAGATCGTTCTTCAACGTCAATTTTCACCGCAGCTAGCCTGTCACTTGAGCATTCAATAATTGATACTGTAGGGAATAAGGTTTTCCGCCACATAATAGCGAGTCCACCAAATGGACGACCCCTTATCACACCAGACGAAGTATCAACAGCTGACTTTGCAAAACAACCGAATTTCTTATCTATTTCATTTACAAAGCTGAGATCGTGTGGTAAGAGCCACGTCTCTTGTAAGACCAGTATGTCAACTTTATTACACATGTCTCTTATTTGATCAACAGACCTTTTGACTGACTTACAATTAAATGTAGCTATTGTTATTGGAGTTAATTGTGTACTATCCATTATGTTTTGTTAGTGATTGCGTTATTTCTAGCGGGGTTTTCACGGTAGCGACGGTAAACTAAGCCCGCCGGCCAGAATTTCGAGTCGAGAAATGTTTTTAATTTGTTGCCCAATATAGTAACTTTGAACGAATTAAATGACGTTTCACGGTTTTGTTTCAACAATTCTACGCTGATGCATTCTTCATTCATGTCGGTAATATGCTCCCGTATAAGTGCATCAGTGACGCTTTTCGCAGCGCGCGATATGTATTTGCACATTGCGATTCAACAACCTGTATTTTACTAGTAGTAGTATTTAAAACACCACGCATGTTGACATTTTGTTTACGTTTTTTCCGTGTAACCAATGTAAATGACTCCTTATCTTGATCTAGTTGCTTATCGCAATTCGTCATCGATTTATTCTCAGTTTCACAGCTGATCGTCATATTATTTTGTTTGCGGGTAGGTTGCGTGAGTCGCGGTCGCTCCCTATAGATAATGTCCCGGTATGTTGGTGTATGTACGGGCGGTGCAGTTTGCGACCGTAGAACCGGCTCCACTGCGTCCGAGCGAGTAACATCGACGCCTGTGTGGGTGTTGTATGGTACAAGCGCAGGCGCCGGCGATCCCGACATCTGTTTAGATACTCGTCGTTTTGGAGTAATTGTTGATACGCTTTCTTCCCTGCGAGTGGTCAAAGTTGTACGTAGGTCACTAATTTCGAGGCTAAATTTAGTCTGTCCGGATGTCCGCTGGTAATTATCGCTTTTCAAATAACTGCGTAAAACGAATAAAAATTGACATTTCAAATTTCGACGACGAACGATTCAAAAATACAGTAAATTTGTGTCATGCGACTTGGAAGTCGAGCGTGACTTGTAGGCGTATACGACGAAGCTTTGTCACACGAGCGATTCAAAAATAGAGCCCCAGGTCACGGGGGGTTCGGCTCATTGGTTATGAATGTGACTGTACTTGACTTTCACTTCACCCCTTACATTACAATACAAAGTAACTAGGTACTCTAGCTAGACTAAAGCAATAACACCCCATTCTTCGGACCGTTAAAGTTCGATTAACAGAAGCTATGACCCGTGGGATTAAGAATTAAATATAAAAATGAAACCACAAGTCGTAAATCCACAACAATATGTGTTTTATGTGTTTGCCTCCATTAGATTGGTTATGTGAAGCAGTGGTGTAGCAAGGCTTAAGCCGCCTAGGGTGAAAAAGATGTTCGACAATCATCCCCATAGCCTCCGTTTATAAACACTTGACGACCCAGTTGGCACAACAGTCACCATGCCGGACTGCCAAACACAGGGTTGCAGGTTCGATTGCCTCCTTAGACAAGTATTTATGCTTAGATATTTGTCTGTGCTCTGGTTGTTTTTATGTATTTTAAGTAAATATTTACAAAAGAAAACTAGTTATCTAGCACCCATATCACAAGTCTACTTACTTAGCTTGGGGCTAGATGGCGATGTGTGGAATGTCCTGCAATATTTATTTATTTAACTACTTTGCTCCGCTAAAGCAGATATTTAGAAATCATAATTAAGTTTAGGTAATGATCACGCCCAAAGCAGAGACTAGATTCTCTCCTGTAACAACAGGCGGTAACTAATCTGTTTTAACTTCAATATAAAATGCACATTGAATCGATATATACATACATACATATAGCTTTAATGTGTATTGGTGACACTGCTTCTTAATGGCCGATCATAAACACCTCCTTTTCAACGTTCTAGTTTTAATACCTTCTCAAAGTACCTAAGATTCTTTAATCTTTTATAAGTCTTAGATTTTTAACCAGACTTAAGATTTTTAATACTTCTAAAAACTTCTAGAACTGACCTAAATTATTTACAAGCAATCCAAAAAGTCCTGGAAAGTTAGTTAATTGTGGGAACAACTGGGATTAAGTGATTTTTCCCGTCTCGGTCTTCGCGAGTCGCGTCGTCGCCTCGTATTTTAAAATCCAGACAGTCACAAAATTTCATTATTTAGACGCCACTTAAAAACTTAAGTGCTGCAGACAAATGCTCATTAATAACTAATATAAAGTATTTTACTTTATTTTTCACATCGTAAAGAGAAATCAAGGTAGTAAATTCGTTTATTATCTTAGAATTAGCAACGTAGCTGTCTAACCGCGCGGTTTGTCTACGCGAGAAACCAATAAAAAAATAGACATAATTTATTAAAATATAATTTTATTAACAAATTGAAGAAATCGATTTATCTTTATCTAAAACAAAAATAATCGTTAATAAGCCACTTAAGTAATGCTTCTACCTAAGGTAAAATGGTTCATCTTGGCGGGGAAACTGGTGTGTTCCTTGACGGCTGTACGAAAAACTTTTAACACCTTAGGAAGGGCATACTTTAAATAGCAATAGAGCAATATATTAACAGCTAGTTCTCTATGAAAATGCTTTAGTGTTAACTTCGTAACGCTATGTCCTACGTAGACGAATCAACGCGACCACAATTGCGAAGCGATCCGATGCGGTCACATATGACGTGCGCGCGAATTCTTCGCTTCAGCCGCTTTTATTTCTATTTTTCAAGTAACCACAAAAGTCAAACGAACTGATTGCGTTCACTTCGCTTCGCCTGTCACCCATCTGTCACCGCACCGCACCTACGTGAAGTTGGTCATGTAGGACACCGCAATGGGGCATCATTGTTTGTTCCACTCGCGCTGCTTCGCTTCGCGTTCGCGTTGAATCGTCTGCGTAGGACACGGCGTAAGGTGGTTTTGCGATCTGTAGCTCCATTTCAAAATGTTTTGGCGCCGTCGTTTATAATATCTTTTAACGCCTGTACCGCATCACTCCTAATGCTATACCCACGATCAAAGACACCAACACTGCACTCAGCATCACATAGACGAAGATTTCAACTAAAACATAGCAAAATAAAGGAAGCATATTATATATCTTGCAGTTACATAGACGTAGAAACACATAAGCTTTACTAAACGTTTTACTAAAACTAAGATCCATCAAATATGTCTCGTTACTTAGTAGGTTCCTTGAGTGTGATGTAGTAGAGATCACGTCAATGGGCCTGAAACTATGTCACTAGAAATCAAAGGAAACTACTATGTGCTACTACTACGAAATAGCTAAGCTACAGAAATTGTACGGTACCCATTTTACGAGTCTGGTTACTTGTTAAATGGGTGCCGAATAAAGGATAAAATACTTTTAAATATACTTTTGCTTGTAAATATTATGTCTTATCGTCCATATAGACAAAAACACTCAGACCAGGAACAAAATACGAATATAACCGTATTACATCGCAGGCGGGTGTTCGCCTGATTTTTTAATGTCTGTGTGTAATCATATTGTGTAATTAAATAGGTACCTATGAATTATGAATTAAATGTAATCTATGCTAATATTATAAAGAGGAAATATTCGATTGTTTATTTGTTGATTTGCATTGAAAAGACTCCGAAACTACTGGACCGATTTTGATGAAAGCTTTAAGAACTCATTGATTCATAGATAGATAGATAGATAAATTCTTTATTGCAAACACCATTTTTAAATCACCACCATTCACCATTTTCACCATTTTTTATTTTCATTAGGAGTGTCATAGGCATTTTAGATTATATTTTGTTTCTATCTACATATTCCTACGGCTAGTATATAATAAAAGTTAGACTTACATCCACTAGCACCAGATTGGGGCACTTCAACGAAACCAAGGGTTCTCTTTGACATCTCAAAATTGTTATCCACGATTTTCATCGCCACAACCCAAGGCTGGAGATCTAGTTCTAAAGGCTCATTAACAGTGAAATGACAACCACCGTCCTGTGTAATGTACGTATTGTAAGGTGATAAATATTCATCCGTGGAGAACGCTGGAAATAAAACGGTAAAAAAAAGATTAGATTAGGTACTCACCCCACAGGACAAGTTCTTGTAGGGTAAGTCTACCAAAGAGCCAAGCTCGCGTGAACATCCTGCTGTTTTGAGCATGTAGATGTTAAAACCTTTGATCGTTAATGTTTTCGCAGATTCATGGTCGGTTGTAGCTTTGGAATTGCAACTATCCGACCAGGAATCGTGAAACATTGCAAATACATTGCATAGTTTGTTGCAATAAGCCACGTCTCTTATGAAACTTTGGTAATAACCCTTCCGATCAGCGCAAACCGACACAAAAAAGCAACGCAATATGAATCACTAACAAATCCCTAGAGTTTTGCGACTAGTCGTGGTTCTTTATCTAGATTTATTTTTAACCGACTGCATGAAATATTTTCATTTTATCGAGGTAAGTATAACATTTTTTGCCCAAACATCCATGAAACTGATTTAAAAAAATCTTCTTTTATTGAAAAGGCAAAGAGGGTGGTCTTATTATTTTAATAATCATTGGAACTTGGTAAAATCGGTTTTAAGTTTAAATGTTTGATTTTCTGTAACTAAAGACGTGGCCAAGAAAAAAAATATTCTGCAAACTTTCATCTGGGGAAACTTCGCAGACTTGAGACGGTGTGTTACATAAACCTAAGTGGAGGGATAATGCCAGAAAGGCAGAACCCACATCAGATGGGATTAATAAGTGCACAAGAGAGCGCTAAGTAGGTATGTTTCACGATATTGGGAATGAAAGCCAACACCGGTCTTGAACACCTACCAATCTTTTAATAATAAGTAAGTATTTCATGGTATTAATTAATAAACTTACTTAATCCATCACTCCGTATAAATCTGCAGAACTCGACTCTCTCGAAGGTAAGAGCAAAAGCGGAGACTCTCATGCTTTTACCATCGAAGCCACGGTTTTGACTTACTCTTAAACTCTCTGAAACAAAAATTGCATATTTACTAAATCATTTTTCATTTGTACTCGGATTTTTACGGTTTACCCGTCGAAAATGCAGCAAAACGACTAGCAGTACAAGCCATACCGTTTCATACCTATTTAATTGAAAATTTGGTATCTTTATTTTTAGATTTTTTCTGATAAGTCACGTGGATTTTAAAGGGAATTTGTCCAGGATGAATAAAATCCTCCGATGCGCTAAGAAAGCATACGTGTATCGCCCAACCGGTCGTTAGGCCGGGTGGGACGACCCAGGTAGGAATCGCTTGAAGGACACAGTAGAAGCTGACCTGCACAAACTTTACGTCAACATTTGGTAAGAAGTAGCGCAGGTCAGGAAGCAATGGAAAATTCTCGTTTTGGAGGGCAATATAAGCCAGCGAAGTAAGTAAGTAAGAATAAAATCCTTACCATATACATAAATGTCCAAATTTTGAGAGTATTCCCTAGCCTGACCCACAACACCGATGTTACACGACCACATCAGATTCATAGAAGATTGTAAACCACTTAGTTTTAGGCCGCAGTCTCCAGCTTCAAACCCATATCCAATGTATTCTGCCGATGAGGATTTCAAATCTGAAGAAAAATAAACTATTTACTGTAATCTGAATAAAAAACTACAGAACCAAATCGAGGTCATAACTGTTTTTAGGGTTCCGTTCCGTACCCAACGGGTAAAAATGGAACCCTATTACTAAGACTTCACTGTCTGCCTGTCCGTCAGGGCGTCTGTCTGTCAGCAGGCTGTATCTCAGTAACCGTGGTAGCTAGACAGTTGAAAATTTCACAGATGATTTATTTATGTTGCCGCTATAAGTATAATAACGAACACTAAAAACTGAAAACAAAATATTTTAATGGGGCTTCCATTCAACATGGTACGGAACCCTTCTTGCGCGAGTTCAACTCGGTTTTTTCTCTTAAGTTTGGATTAGCTTAGAAACATGGAAGTTTCCGTCATTAAGCTATACCAAAATGTAGAAAAATAACTAACCAATAAAGGGTACACACAACAATTTCCATGCAATAATTAAAACAAGTAAATTTTAGACGAAAAACATTTTCCTAGTAGGTCTTTTTTAAGGCGCAAATACATAACAATTTTTAATAAATCTCATTTGACAAAACAACCTTATAAACGACAAAGTATTTAAAAGTACGAAAAGAAATCCCCGAGAGTCAAGATTAAAAACTCCTAAAACTTAGATATAATAAATAATAAAAAAAATAAAAAAAAAAATTTTTTATTTTTTTTATTATTTATTATATGTTTATTATTACAACGAAATTACAGCATCTTTACAGCTAAGTTGAATTGAGTTTTTTGAGAATTGAGTTGAGTTAATTGAAGTATTTTGATAGGTATAATACACTTAATTAACAAAACATATATAAACTAGCTGCGCCCCGCGGTTTCACCTGCGTAAGTCCCAATAGAAATATCAAAATGAAAAGTAGCCTATAGTCTTCCTCGAGAAATGGACTATCCAACACAAAATAATTTTTCAGTACCACAAACCAGTAGTTCCAAAGATTAGCGCGTTCAAACAAACAAACAAACTCTTCAGCTTTATAATATTATTATGTAAGGAATATGTGCGTAAAGTTAATTAATTTACCAGGAGATACGGTGATGACTTGTCCAGTGTAATCGTCCCTGAAGTAACAGTATCTGATTGGCGCGTCAATAGAGCATGACAAGGCCAGAGGCTCGCCTTCCATACCAGTTATAAGAGTTCTATCCGGACGAATCGTTGGTGCTGAAAAATAGTTTAAATTTACATAGCTCACTCTTTATCTTTTAAGGTCGTAGCACACATATCAACTCGTAAACGAAACGTCAACGTATCGATTCGAGCAGTTCAGTATTCTTTGTATGAAACTACCTACTGCAACGCACACTAATCGGAATCGTAACGTAATTGTCTCGCCGCGATCCGGAGCTGCTGATCACTTGGTATCGCGCTTACGTTAGGTTGACGGCGAGGCGATACAGTGACGATCCTTTTCCGAGTTGATATGTGTGCTACGACCCTTATGCTTTAGAATTCACGTAAAGCCTAACTGCTATCTTTTATCTTTAGATATAACACTAATCTTTCTAGAACAACAGACTAAAACATAATAAGACCATCATACCTAATTGAATCGATGAACTATCTTCTACAGCTGAATTTATGAATACAGTCTGGAAGCCGTAAAAGATGTCCGTATCCGTTCTTAAGGAGCACCTCCAAATGCCTTGGCCAGGATTTTTAATATTATTGATTGTAATCGCGCAACTGGAATCCATCAGCACTGAACTGTGGGAAAAAAATATAATAGAAACAGTTTATTTTAAACCAACAGTTTGAAACAATTATGGAAATAAATAACTAACAAATGATTTTGAAAGTAATAATTTAAGGTGTGTTACGTGATTTAATTTTGACTTTATGTATCTATTATTGTAGCAGATTTTATAATGTTAAATATAAGTAGGCACAGCAATACTTGAGCATGTACAGTCACATTACCAATTAGCTGAACCCCACGTGACCCACACTCACAAATCTGTAAGGTTGTAAAGTAATGTTACCTGAATATGTTTTATTTTAAACAATATACTATTCAATACAATATAAAAAAATAACATAATAGGTAAATACTATATTTTTTACAGTGTGAATGAGCTCTTGGTCACGTGGGGTTCAGCTAATTGGTAATGTGACTGTATACAAATGGTAAAAATATGATAAAATTCTCCGTTTTTTCTAGATTACAATTAAATTGATAATTTATGTGTACTAGATGTGGAAAAAAGATATAAGTATTTAAAGTCACGTGTTTCTCATTTTCTTCTTCATCTGTTCGAAGTTTTGCTATTATTTGGATTCACATTAAATTTCTGCCATAGAAATAGGAGCCATAAAGTTAGGCATTCTTATTTACTCCATGTGGTATAGGTAGGAAAAGGTATAGGTACAGTCGGCTGCATAATTGAAGACCCACCGTAGAGCTCCAAAACGACTGTTAAAATAATGTTTTCAACATGAGCAAGATTCTAGACACCTGGTTTAGCTGAATTTATCAAACAAAAATTATTAGAATGAAAACATTCTAATAATAGTAAATTTAGAACTCTACCGGGGGCTGCAATTATGCAGCCGACTGTACATACGATTTCTATGATCTACGCTTTACTTGTGACGCGTGAGGTATAGAGTATGAACACCGAATCATGAATGAAACATAATGCTCGTGGTACCTAGTTAGGAGGGAAGTTCACCTAACTACACTACAAATTTGTGATGTAAAGGGTGATGTTACTCCTAATACTTTGCTATTACACTCTCACATCGCGCCCGCCACCTTAAAGTTTAACTCGGATTTGAAAAATCTATGATACCTGATACTGTCTCCAACATCAGTGTTTGTGGTAGTTTGTGTTCCGGTAATGAGTATTTCGTTTCCGTGTGAATTTCTGAAGGTACAAGCTCGCACATTGTTTCCATTTTCAAGGAGGGAGCAGACAATATTAGCATTTGAGGAATCGTATTGTACTGTACAAGTCACTGTTGCTCGCTGTTCTGAAATGTTATTTTAGTTAACTACGAGTACAAGTATGTTTTTTGAATTATCTCATCAAAGGTCAAAACTTAAGACAGATGAGATGTCAAAGACGATTCACAATATGTTTTTAATATCGCCAGTATAGAATAAACATGCATTGACCATTAATGTAATTAAGTTCATAATACAGTCAGGCAGTGTAACTGCAAATCAATCTTACAGTTCTAAAATTATTATTAGCGTTAGCTTATTAAGTAGGTACGAAGTAATGGACCATAATAATAATTATTAGATTATTTTCAACGGATAATCCTGCCTTAATTGTTTTACTTCTTTTATTGTCAACTGTAACTTATAACAATTGATCCATATGTGTCATATCATAGACAAATTTAAATACATTTACTCACTAATTTATGTCTTCGTTAAGTTTTCTATTAACTACGAATTAGGTACCTGGTGGTGTCATTCTGACATGCAAAACTGCAGAATCAAGGTGCATACTGCCGGTTGTCCCGCTGTACATCGTATAAAGTCCAGCGTAAGTAAAATCCATTCTATCGATTATCAACTGACATCTGCCAAACCCTTCAAATACAGTAAACTTTTGAGGGTTCAAGAGTCTGCAGTAAACTGCATTCTCTGGACCAACTGCTATGTTCACTGGGGTGTTTCGAACGACGTTTATAGTTATAGGTACAGCTGCAAACAAAAATGTAAAATTATTTGTGGTTATTAATCCCATGACCAAGGTAAACTCCATTAACTTCTTTTCTAAAAGAATTAATGACAACATAGTTCGTAAGGCTGCCTGTCCACACAAGCGGGGCGGCGTTATCACCAATAGAATTCTTAGAAAACTTCACGTGCGGAGTTTTTATGTAGTTCTAGTTTAGTTTAGTTTTACGGAGCTGTTTCCGCACTTAGCCTCATCATTTGGGCCATTGTGCGGGTGAGAATATCCTACTTGTGACTCCAACCATCCCAGGTCCTCCCAGAAGGCTAGCAGCCTTATCAGGTTGCTACAGGCCTCTAGAAGAGATGCCGGCGATTTAAGAGACCGAGCCCGTTGATCTAATATGTAGTTCTATTGGTGGAATAGAAACCGCTCCGCTCCGCTTCAGTGGACAAGCAGCCTGATGTGCCAATGAATGCCAGCAAGTACGTCACAGTATGTGCAGACTGCGCGAGGGGTGACGCTGTAACGAACCCATGAAGTCCGACTGACGCCTTATTGACGTGTTGTCAAAGAGACAATAGCTGTGGTCAACATGTCTCTCCCACACCTGGCTATTTAATATTACCACAGCATAAATTGACTACTTATGCGCTAAAATATAATATCAAAACTATTTACTTACCATCATCACTCTGTCCATAGCACTGAATTAAAACAACACTAAATACGAGAATTAACAATTTACTTGTTTTAAACATTTTTAGTTTTTTAGTTTTGTAGTGTTCGCGCCACAGGCACAGTTCCGAATTATGAATATTGCCAATACAGTGTTTGGTCAATAAATACGCTTTTGCAAAAATATTTATCTATATCAATAGTGATAAGGTGACTTCGGCAAATTTTATTATCCATGTGTTCTATCATTAATAAAGTATTTATCTATGTTATCACATTGATTTGGAGAAAAAACATATCCTGAATGAAGATTATATGAGCAGCGATAATCATTTACACACCAGTAAAAAAGAGTGCTTCCTGTTTGCCCCACCAAGCTGCCCCACAGTGGGGCAAAGTGGAATCGTTAAAATTTTGTAGTGTCGTTTGCCCCACTAATATGATTCTGCCCATCAGGGTTGGCACCTTGTTGAGAGTTTGAGAATTTTCGTGTCATCTCCAAAGTTATGAACCATCACGGTATGTGACAAATTACACTAAAACATGCAGACATAAGTTACTTGTGGTGCCATAATCTCGAAACAGCTATGTACAGACCATTAAATAATATGGACAAGATCTCCATTTCAAATTTCAGTTGTGATAAATATAACTGGGTTGGTAACCTATTTTGATATAGGTTGACTTTTTACTCATAATAGCGTACACTAATATTTGTTGTTTCTTGAAAGCTACCTAAATCACCATGTAATGTATACACTTGCAAAAACGGATGTGGGAAACTTTTAAAACGTACCGTCACATAACAAGAAAACCGGCGAGACCGTTACCTACGAATATGCCTACCAAATAAAACTGGTTTGGTCTTTCTAAGAATTTTCATATTTTGCGTGACGGTTTGTATGTTCTGCATGATGTTTTTTTATTATTTAATCAGTAAAACTGCATTTAACTTAGTCAAATGTTAATCAATCTAAAAAAATTTTATTTTACAGTTAGTAGTGACTAATTATTGTATGTTGAGATTGGCAAAGATTTTATTTGTAACGAGTCCTGTAATTTATTTTGTGTTTTATAACCAGATTCTTTCAGAAGTTAACGTTTCAAATAATCATTTTCTTTCTTTCATTTTGTACTTTTATTTATACACACTCCATAGGTTACCAACCCAGTTACATTCATCACAACTGGCATTTGAAATGGAGATCTTGTCAATATTATTTAATGGTCTGTACATACATAGCTGTTTCGAGATTATGGCACCACAAGTAACTTAAGTCTGCATGTTTTATTGTAATTTGTAACATACCGTGATGGTTCATAACTTTGGAGATAACACGAAAATTCTCAAACTCTCAACAAGGTGCCAACCCTGATGGGCAGAATCATATTAGTATGGCAAACGACACTACAAAATTTTAACGATTCCACTTTGCCCCACTGTGGGGCAGCTTGGTGGGGCAAACAGGAAGCACTCGTAAAAAACGGGCCAAATATGTGGACTTGGTGCCTAATTATATTTTTGTGCCTGTTGCTGTGGAGACGTTGGGGCGCTGGGGAGACGACGCCAAAAAATTAGTTAAGGAGTTGGGCGATAGGATTAGGGGGAATGATGGTGACTCCCGCTCCGGCTCGTTTCTAGCGCAGAGGTTAGCCATCGCTATTCAGCGTGGCAATGCTTCTAGCATTATGGGAACCTTTACGCCGGGAACGATAAGGGGCGGGTTATTTGACTAACTGGTGTTTTTATTTATTTGTATTCATAATTTAAATATTTTTTCAGTTAATTACTAATTTAGATATACGGACAAAATAATCTAGTACTTTTAAGTTCTATACAGTTAAAAAACTTTAACTTAAATTTATGCTTCTAAATATGGTTTATCTGTGAATGCTGCATTATATAATTAAAAAAAATACTTTTTGTCTCTTCTTCTTTGTCCTGCCCCTTTCCCAATTTAGTTGGGGTCGGGCCTCCTTGTACGAAAAAACACTTGTAAAAAAATACTTTTTGTAACTTAAATATAAAAGTTTTACACACCTATTGTACTTTTAAGATTTAATTAATGTGTATTCGCCGATATTATGAACTAACAGTGGTCTTGAAAGTGCCAAGGTTAAAACTAAAAAAACGGGCTCAATCATGCATTCATTGCATAAGCGTACTAAAAATAAACATTGTGTTGCCAATGAAGAAAAAATCTGTTATATTTAAGTACCTATACCTAGTAAATTTTACATTACGTTCAGTTGTATGCAAATTAACAAATTATTAGCACTGATTCTTACTTTTATTCCACGAATTTATTTTTATTTTTATACAATCCATTGATCCTAATAGGAAGCAGCAATCGAATTGCAACACATTTTCATCACACATAATCATTTCGCTAAGTATAATCACGATTCCATTTATAACGGGAAACGTTTTAAGATATAGGTAGCGTGTAACCAAGTAGGTTCCTATCCTCGTGTAGTAAGAGCAAAGTGTGTGAAGTACCTGTGTACGACATAAGAATCAGGCGTTTTGCAACTACGACGTTTTATTTACTCAGACTTTCTACAAACCAAACGTTATGACCACCTATCCCATGGTCAGTGTCCTAGCCCAAGTAAAATATGTTCAGTCAGACGTCTCAGTTGAACGTCTTGTGTCACCCGCTCTTTCATCATAGAAATTAGTTTTGCAATGTTTGTGATTTGTGCCTTTCTAGGAAATTGATGGTGTGAATATTGGCAAGACAGAAAAGCTTTGACTCAAGGACTAAGCTACGCACTCTACCCTTCGACCATATAGCTACCTCTACCCCAATAATATCAAACGTTACCACCTACTTACTTAGGGAAATAAAATCAGCATTTTATTTTCCTTTCTATTCCTATCATTAATATTCATTATTATGTCCACTTTCTTTTCCCCTCCATAATGAGAAGCCGTGAGATGACAAAAAATCAAGTAAAACTCGACGTAAAGTTTTTCGTTCTTAACTTTGTAGGTTTCAAACTGCGACGAAGACGTGAAATTTAATTACCTACTCGCTTTCTTTAAAAAAGATTTGAGAACACGTGACTGCCATAAATAAAGGTTTGTTCTACGTTACTATTCTCTCTGCTTTTAAAGGGCATGGGGCCCACGAAATTAAAAAAGTTTTACATAAAAATGATCCAGTTGTTAAGTCTATTTCTAAAACAGCTTCAGTTTCGGTACATTCCCATGGTAATGAATGAGAATGCATCATACATTAATTAGTAATTGACGTTTAAATCATACTTACCCGCGACTTCGTCCGCGTAGGAGTTGAATTTTTCAAAGATTTATTAGCGGATGTCAAAGTCAAGTCAAAATTATTTATTCAATAGGAATCATACAATGCATGAAATCACTTAGAAACGTCGTAAAATTAAGTAAGGATGTGTGCCTTCGGAGTCATCATCATCTTCCTGCCCTTATCCCAATTTATTTGGGGTCGGCGCAGTATGTTTTCTTCTTCCATTCACTCCTATTAGTCGTCATCTCATCGCTGACATTCATCTCTCTCATGTCTTGTCTTACGCAGTCCATCCATCTTTTCTTTGGTCGTCCTCTTCCTCTCCATCCCTCTACATTCATACTCATCACTCTTCTAGTCACATGCGTCTCTTCTCTTCTCATCACATGTGTGCCTTCGGAGTCATACTGACAAAAGTTAGGATGGATGCCTATTATTGCCTATAGCCTACGTCATAATATCTATTTGTATGCTTAGCCTTAGAATAGATAAAAGTCCTATCCAAGCTCGATCAGTCCATTGCATTAGTTTGAACTGTGTGTTGATAATAATATACCTACCAGTCAGTCAAATATTAGATTTTTTATCTATAGGTAGATGATATCTATACCTACCTTCTTAAATACTTATAAAAGATAAGTTTCTGGGTGTTTTAAGATTATAAAGATTAGAGTAAAGTGATTAAGAAATTCAGGTTGTTTTGCACTCTATAATTTTGCGTTAGACTCTACACCAGTAAGTATAAGTATCATCGCTTCGTGTAAAATATTTCAGTTTTTATGTTCATGAACTTTCGTTCCCGACTATACCTTCGTAATTAACATTTAGATTAGATTTACAAACAACTCGCCTACTTAACTTTATCATTATAGAAGAATTCACAACACCCGTCTATGTATATTTATGTAGGTAAGTAGGTAATGTACAAACAATCATGTTCATTACTCAAACGCTAAATAATATTTAAAAAAAGAGAGCAAGGCACTAAATTTTATTAGCAACTCCCTTTCAAGTGTTATTGCTATTATATTTGAACAGGCGTTTTCTTTCTCGCCCGAGAGGCAATTGTGTTGATACCGAAATTCTTTTTGCTTTGTTTCAATTTCGAGGCAGAAACTCTGACAACAAAAGTGCACTTAATTTCAACAAAGTCCGACAGATTTACGACGCCGCTGGTTTAGTGAAAAACTGCTTTCTTTGTCAAAGTAAGGTACCTAAATAAGTTTTTTTTAACCGACTTCAAAAAAGGAGGAGGTTCTCAATTCGTCGCGTATATATATTTTTTTTTATGTATGTTCGCCGATTACTCGAAAAGGCCTGGACCGATTTGGAAAAATCTTTTTTTGTATGAAAGGGGATAACTTAGAGGTAGTCCCATAAAAATTGAATGAAGATCTGATGAGGATCTTCGGAGTGATGAACAGAATTGCACCTCGAGAGTGCAGCAAATTGCTCAGTTTTCGTTTTCCACCAGTAGAATTGGGCCATAAACTAATAGTTACCGATAAATGGAATATCTGAAACCACCTTCTCATCAGAAAACTCTTCAATCGGTTACGATTACAGGTTACAATTTGAAGAATTTAGTCGAATTTAGTCGAATTTAGTCGCCGGACTGGGTTTGTATGAATGTTGACAGAAAACCCTATCTTCAATGAAGATCTGATGAGGGTCTTCGGAGGGATGAACAGCATTGCACCTCGAGAGTGCAGCAAATTGCTCTATTTTCGATTTCCACCAGTAGAATTGGCCCATAAACTAATAGTTACCGATAAATGGAATATCTAAAACCACCTTCTCATCAGACAACTCTTGAATCGGTTACGATCACAGGTTACAATTTGAAGAATTTAGTCGAATTTAATCGCCGGACTTGGCTTGTATGAATGTTGATAGAGAACCCTATCCTAAATGAAGATATGATGAGGATCTTTGGAGTGATGAACAGATCTGCACAGCGAGGTTCAGCAAATTGCTCAATTTTCCATTACCACTAGTAGAATTGGCCCATACACTAATATTTACCTATCGACGAATGGAGCATCTGAACCTTCTCATCACCAAACCCTTCAATGAGTTACGATTAGGCACAGGTTGCAATTTTAAGAAATAGTCGCTTTCGCCTCATGGAGTAGAATTTTCAGTGTCAGCGGCACTAAAAATGGTTAAATAAAAAAATAAATTAAAATTTAAAAAACCGACTTCAAAAAACCTGAAAACAAAAACTAAAAAAAGCTTGAAAAAAAATCCTGGTAACAAAAACTAAAAAAAACCTGAAAAAGAAACCTAAAAACAAAAACTAGAAAAAGACTGAAAAAAAAACTAAAAAGTGAAAAATAATCCATTTCGGGTCACTAAAACAGCAGATAACATAAACATACTTGGAAGTCGGACTGGGTGACACCATGTTTCCTACCTCTCTATACCTCTCAACATTCAATCTAACCCAGTCCGACTTCCAAGTATGTTTATGTTATCTGCTGTTTTAGTGACCCGAAATGGATTATTTTTCACTTTTTAGTTTTTTTTTTTCAGTCTTTTTCTAGTTTTTGTTTTTAGGTTTCTTTTTCAGGTTTTTTTTAGTTTTTGTTACCAGGATTTTTTTTCAAGCTTTTTTTAGTTTTTGTTTTCAGGTTTTTTTGTTGATTGTTGAATTATAAAATAACTTACAAAGCTTATCTATACTAATATTATATAGCTGAAGAGTTTATTTGTTTGTTTGTTTGAACGCGCTAATCTCAGGAAGTCTGGTTCGAATTGAAAAAATATTTTTGTGTTGGATAGTCCATTTATCGAGGAAGGCTATAGACTACGTTTTATTTTGATACTAGTGACCCGTCTCGGCTTCGTACGGCTATAGTGTGCATGTATTATACTTATAGACCTGCCTCTTTAATCACTCTATCTATTAAAAAAACCGCATCAAAATCCGTTGCATTGTTTTAAATATTTAAGGATATAGAAAAGCTACTTTGTTTTTGTTTTATACTATGTAGTAATTCCCACGGGATCGTGATTTACGTAGGTAAAACCGCGGGGCGCAGGTAGTATGTAATAGGCAGGAAGATCATTATTTATAGGTACCTAAGTACGTGCTACATCGCCTTTTTTTTCAAGGCTATGAATCAAAAATATTTTTGCGATAAGCTTAATTAAATATTTAAAAATTTAATGTAAGATCTCAGTTAGGTTTTGTGCAAGTATTTATACTCGATTACATAAATATTGAAATATAATATAATTCCAGGACAGGACATTTTTTTTAGATTCGAAAATAGTAGAATAAACTAACTCATACTTACTTACATTTAACCTATACTTATATTTTAAAGGACGCTTGCTGAATACTAGGTGTTTATTTAAACATCAGTAAAAGTTCAGGAGTTACGATGCCACAAACTTTGACTCTAGGTTTTTAAATTGGCATACAAATTCACTTAGAGAAAAAATACATTTAACTTATGGTGAATTAACTTTATTTAAATAACAACAAGACTGAAATTATTTAATAATACCAGTAAATAGTCAACTTTGACATCTGTAATAAGTGTTTTATGTCCATTGACTTCGCTATCATTACATAGAATAAAACAAAGTCGCTTCCCGCTGTATGTCCTTATGCTTAGATCTTTAAAACTACGAAAGGATTTTGATGCGGTTTTTTTAATAGATGGAGTGAAGAGGAAGGTATATAAAACAGCCATTGGTCTTTATAGCAGTTAATAAATAAAAATATACTTAAATAATAAATATTGCAGGACATTCCACACATCGCCATCTGTATGGAAATTTACAGCTTCACAGTGGTCTTAATCCACATGATGTCACTTCGTACTTAGAAACAGTTTAATTTTAATTTGATAATATATTTTTTTTGTTTACTGTACTTTTAACGAAAAAGTAGTACCTACTATTTCTTCGCGGGTTCCAAAGCCTATACTCCAAATTCATAATTAAAATAAAGGAGCCACCCCTAGCCCCAAGTTAAAGTAACTAGACTTGTGTTATGGATGCTAGACAACGGATAATACTATTTATATACTTTTCTTTTGTAAATATATACTTATAATATACATAGAAACAACCGGACCACAGACAAATAACTATACTTAAGCATAAATACTTGTCTGAGGCGGGAATCGAACCCGCAACCCTGTGTTTGGCAATCCGGCATGGTGACCATTGTGCCAACTGAGTCATCTTGGTCAAGTTATAAACCTTAGATAGGGAAAACTAAAAACATATCCATCACGAGACAGAAACTACCTGAAAATCAATTAACTTAAATTTTCGTTACCTGTGTTTATTTCATAGATACAATCAGGCAACAAATTAAGTTTAGACTTACGGCAGGGTTCAAAACTGTTATCATTAGAATGTTTTTTAACCCAAGGAAGAATTTAAGGTCCTGCTCGAGTTAAAGTTTAAAGTCTTCCAACTCATAAATTTACTAGACAAACATTATTATGAAATAGTACATTGCGATACAAGTGTGCAAAATTGATCGTTGCATAGAGGCGGTTTAACACGCGCGAGCGGTACGCGCGAGCGGTACGCGCGAGCGGTACGCGCGAGCGGTACGCGTGTGCGTTTAACAAAGCGGAGATAGAAAGACCAATCCACACGTGTATCGTACGACGTTCTTTATTATAGTTGCGAATAAAAAAAAGACTTGTTAAAATAATAAAAGGTTTTTAGAATTTTAGGTTATGTTTACTACTTTTTTAGGCAATATTTTTTGTTAATTATACGCCCGAAAGGCCAGGCAAAAGACTTTTAACCTATAGAGCCTCGTCTGACATACAATATTTTTTTGGGTTTTTTCCATGTGTTTTTGCGTCGGGGGTTAAAAACAGAATATAATGGTAAGGAAAAAAATATATTTATGATATGATGATGAAAATATATTATTTTAGAACTGACGGTGGGCATATAATTCTGTTGCCAAATAATACCAAAGTTTACAAGTTCTTTCTTTCTTTACATAGTTATTTATTTTGTCAACTTTAAAATTACTGAAAAACTCATTAGCAGTATTTCATTGTTTATACAGCAAACAACAACAAATTAAGCGTGACAACAAAAAATCTATAGAATAAGCATACCTATAATCAATGAACAAAGTCTACTTAAATTACAATATAGATTTTATAATCGAGTGCACGCTATCTAGTTACTCACTCAGTCGCAAATTGGGCTCGGAGATAGGCGCGCGCGCAGTTTTCTTTTAATAAACAAACGTGAAAAAGTGACTGTTTACCAGAATATATAAAAACGGCTTATTTTCAATGGAAGGTAAGTGCTATTTTTTCATTCAGTGCTTATTTTGATCTATAGTCACAAAATTTAAACCTAATAAATAATAATACCACAGTCATTGACCTTTTTAATTACGTGACATAAAATAGCATGCTTTAGGACCCATATTAGATTCTACTATTAACGAACCTATGTATAAACACCTAGCTTTTCTGATTTTTCCAAAATATCACACATTTGTATCTTCATGTTCGCACATTATCTGGTTTGTATCGTTTATAAAAATAAAATTAGGTATTATCAACATCTTTATGACCATTTCTGAATGTCAAGGCACCCTAATTTTTTTTCAACCTAATTAACATAAAGAAAGTATAATTTTGAATTATATTTGGTCGTTAAGTATCAAACCTAAAATATAAGTGTTATCAAATGATAAATTAAGTCTTTGATACTAATAATCGGATTATAATAAGTCCTCAAATTGACTTTATAAATTAATCAAAATAAAGAAAAAAAGACCGTTATAGAAAAAGGATGGTACAGGTCCAAACTAAATACGGTTATTTTTCTCATAATAAAATTAATTAAAGACTTAGCAGGGTTTCGCAGTTTCACCCGCGTGACTCCCGATCCCGTGGGAATATCGGAATACAAAATAGCCAATGTGTTAATCCAGGTCTCCAGCTATTTAAATACCAAGTTTTATCTCAATCGGTTTAGTATTTTTTGCGTGAAGCAGTAACAAACAAACACACTAATACATAAACTTTCACATTTATAATATTAGTAGGATAGGATAACTAAATTAATTATATCAGTCAGTATTAGTCAGTCTATAGGTAAGTAGGTATTTTTAACGAGTATAACCCTATCTTAAACATAACAATAATATACAAAAAGTAAGCAAATAATAGGAAACAGGTAGGTATATCCCTAATAATGTAATTAAGTTTTTATAGATTATCTAGAAAATAAGTTTTGAGTTTGATTTCAATATTTAACTAGAGTACATTTTAATTAATGGAAATTATACTTTAATACCTACTCAGGTGTAAATTATTTAGAATATTTTGAATACAAAACTGTTGTTATAGTAAACATAAATTTTAACTACTCGATTTTTAACCAACGCTAAACTCAAGAGTGCAAAAAATGTTCCGCAAAAACAAGGACAAGGTCCTATAATATGCAGCAGTTTGAATAAAAACCTTACGATTTAAGGTACCTTCATATTTTAAGATTGGTGATTTAGTCGATTGTTTCAATTATCTCTACGTACAAAACTCTTTCTATTTATAAATTGTAGGTTACGAGGGTACGGCTAAGTGAAAGTAGAACGAAAAAATTGGTGAACGTAGTAGTAGCATTTCAGCAAAAAAATAAAATACGAAAATCAAAATTTTTAAAATGAGCTTTACTAGATTTGCTTTTATTGTAAACGAAATCTGAATCGCTCATATGTATAACGACGCTGGAATCTATCCGTATCTAGTATAATAATGCACTCTGCCTAAGAAAATGAACTTTTTTACAAACTTTTTCGATTTTTACTGATCATAGGCCTTTCTTTCCTTTTCTTCTTTCAGTTTTTTTAATCGGGTTCGAAAATGGCATGAATCTATCGAGGCATATTGAAACTAGTATTTTTAATTGAGGAGCATAATGCCGCACTTTGCCGACTATTGCAAAATTGTTCCTAGTAAAAAGTTCTTCCTAATGAACTAATAAATGAAATCCTTTAAAAAAACAAATATTTCTCATAAAACTAGCAGTAGGTACCACACGGTGATTCAATCTCTAATATAAATCGTAAGGTTTTAATTATCTTATCCCCCCACATTTTATTTAACTATAGTTCACTCTTCTTTCAGAATAATAATGGCGCCCAACACGGAAAGACGCCAAGTAAGCTTCCCTAAACTAGCATATCCCGCACTAAGGAACACAAACCCAAAAACTATCCAGCAATGGATAAAGGGGAAACAAATACAAGACGGTGCCGAGGGTTTGTGGAGAATCCACGACGGATTATACGACTTGACGAGCTTCATCACTGTTCATCCTGGTGGTACGGAATGGATACAATTTACTAAGGTAAAGTCACGTCAGCTTCTTTGTGGCTATTTATCATTCATCCCACCCATGTCCTAACATGCTAGCTAATGAAATTAGGACATGTATAGATAAGAAAGTGTACTACATGTGCCAGGCACTATAGAGCGACCAGAAATAGCAAGCATTATAGTTGCTAGGACTGCGTATAAATCATCTAGGTACCATAAAACAAGCCTAGTTCAAAAATAAAGAGTTTTTATGCATCGTTTGGAGCTCAAATCGCAACGAAAACAGTTTCCGTACAGACTCTACCTATAAACTTTCTGAGAAACTTTGATTTAAAATTTCACGGAATGAAACATGGGAAAAAGATAGTTTGCCTTTCGGGGTGTTACGTAGCGCGCTATGTAGTGATTGTAAAGGTACATCCATCCATAGTCATTATCATCCATCCGTCAAACTAATACCTATTACACAGAAAATAGGGTTTCTTTAAAGCAAGAAATAATCCGCTCGCTATTATCGATGCTAGAGAATAATTTCTTGGCTTTAGAAAAACATCTTAAAATTAATTCTTAATTTCAAAGCAATTTTTTAAATTAAGAATATGTACTACTTTTTATTTTCAAAATCATTATCTAAAAACAAGAAATTGTTCTCTAGCGTCTGGGAGAGGAATATTTTTTGCTTCAAGAAACCTTTTTTCTGTGTACAAGTTAATTCCTATGATCGTATTCTAGCCTAGGGTTAAATTACGTAGTACAGGTTAAAATCATTCGATCAAGGTAAGGTAATTAATTCCGTCATCGTTTCATTGTAGGATATCAAAGAGCATGACTTTTAATCTTATTCTCATCTAAGTAATACTCGATAATTTATTGCCTTCCATGTTTTTCTTGAGATCTTATTTTTATAAATAGACAGACACAATATTTAAACTTGATTGTTTGGGCACTGCAATATAAAACTTGAAGGTTAAAAAATAATTACAGTAAGAAGGATAATTGTTTTTTTTTTAGTCTTGTTTTGTAAATATAGGTTACCTACTAAATGGTTATTTATTTTATTATTACTTACTAGCGACCCGCTCCGGCTTCGCACGGCTATATTATGCATGTATTATACATATAAACCTACCTCTTGAATCACTCTATCTATTTAAAAAAAACCGCATCAAAATCCGTTGCGTAGTTTTAAAGATCTAAGCATACAAAGGGACATAGGGACATCGGAAAAAGGAAGAAGACTAACTGTAAGTCCTACGTGCTCCGGATTGCAGCGACGCTGAAGGACATGTTCTTCTCTGCTGATTTTTGGCCCGCCGGCATTGTATACTGACGCTATAGGGAGGCGAGGCCGAAGACAGAAAACTCTAAAACTTAACTTAAATTTAATAAAGTATTATCTATATGTATGTTAGTCTGTAAGGTATCTATTTTCTATAGGTCTGTACTTATTTATAGGGCTGTTACCTGAAATAAATGATTTATTTATTAAAGGGACGGCGAAAAGTGACTTTATTTTATACTATGTAGTGATATAGTTATCTCCAAAGAAATTCTATGTATTATCTATGCTTTTTACTTAAAACCTATTTCCGTTGTTCTCATAAAAAGGTACATAAAAACGTTGCTTGTGTCAACTTACAACCACAGCGAATGTAACTAAGCCGAAACGGTGAGGTAATTTTCAAAATTATTCTCCAAAACGCAAACGCAGCTCGCTTTATTTAAAATGATAATGTAGCATTCTATTGATGAAATATTTTTTGAAATCGGTCCAATAGTTTCGGAGCCGCACAAGCCTTTACAATATTTCAAACAAATATAGTGCGCCCATAGTGTTTTTTACAAGTCCTTCAACTTAGCAGCTTTATAAATCCGTGCTTGAGTTGATAGCAATCTATTTCAGAACTCTACGGTCGTATGTAGTTATTTCTTTCACTGTATGTAGTTAATCACTATCACTATCACTTCATCACTACATAGTATAAAACAAAGTGGCTTTCTCTGTCCCTATGTCCCTACATCCCTATGTATGCTTAAATCTTTAAAACTACGCAACGGATTTTGATGCGGTTTTTTTAATAGATAGAGTGATTCAAGAGGAAGGTTTGTATGTATAATATATGCATAATATAGCCGTGCGAAGCCGGGGCGGGTCGCTAGTTATTAAATAAATTTAATTTGTTTATCTTGATTTTAATGATATAATTATACTTATCTATTAAATACCTTAACCATTGTTGCTTTATAAATAACTTTTATAGTCTACTTAATTAAATAGTAGCCAGTCACCTTAATAATACCTATAATGTAGGTACTTTTTTTTTTTTTTTTTTTTTTTCAGTTATGGCTTCGCACGGTTTGTGCATATAGCCAGTATCAAGTAATATTTTGCATCAAGTTATGGCCCGATTTACAGAAATCGGGCTCAAAGTGTTTCAAGATGGTCAAGTCGTCAAGTCACAGTTTGTCAAGTCAGGGGTCATAGTAAAGCGGTGGCTACTTTACTATAACCTTGTAGGAGATTTTGGAGGCAACGAGAAAAGTCCATGTTTGACACTGATTTTTACTTTCACTACACTTGTGCACTTTCACAGAACTAAATTAGATAACTTTCCACCGGAATTATACAATTTAACTCGGTTTACAACTAAGTTTCGTGTAAATAAAACTGCAGCACGACATGTTGTTGGCTCGTTCCCGCCAAAACTCCCTAATGTAGGTACATAATCAATTTAATTATGATTATACCCATACTTACCTACTTATTTGTCGCAGAAGCAGAACCACATGAGTAAGTTCTTTACTCATGTGGCAGAAATATATACTTGTATCAAGAGCATAATATTGTCTTTATTTTTTATTTCGATCGTCTTTTGTTTCTGTTTGTTTGTTTCTAAATCAAAGTTAGTCTTAAGCGTAGTTAGCGTTTTGCTTAAATTGGAGTTGGTGTTATGCATAATTGGTACTTTGCGTAAGTGGCAAGAAGTAAGTGGTGGTGGTGGTAAGTGGTGGTTTGCGTTGCGAGTTATTTATGCGTTTTCGTAAAGGTGGTGTTTTACGTAGTTCGTGTTATGCGTCTAAAGGAATTTGCCAACTACCTAATTAATTTAGAATAGTTTCAATACTTATTACCTGTGGTCTTATAAAGTACACTATATCACAATGTCCAATACCTACATCAAAATGTCCACTATATATGTATCAAAACGTCCTGGTGTTGGAAATCTAAGTTGCGCGGATCACAAAGTAAAATAACACTTCGAATTCTAACTTTGACATTTTTACATAAAACCTCGACATTACCTTATCACATCACATTACTAGAAATGTGGCTTTTGTATTAATACGGAACCAGTGATTTAACCTGAAAAACAAGTTCATTTTACGTAAACATAAAAAGAGCATAATAAATGAAATTCTGGTTATTTTGGCAGCTAGTTTTAATACGAAATGATTTAAATAATCACAGATTATACATAAGACATATGCTAAGTAGACTAGATATAAACAAATTTTAGTATAGAAGGAAAACTAATTTAATAATCAATACAAATTGTTATAGGTACCTAAATCTATCTCAAATTAAAATAAGTCTGAAGCGAACCGCCTCGAGTTACGCTTGAAAAGGAAACCATCACACTAATAAGTACCAGAATTACCCTGCTGAATAGCTATGGCCAAATTGGTCAACCTTTGCACCAGGAACGACCTAAAACTGCTAGATATCTACTTTTTCCGTCACTCAAACGTCGCCCAATCCTAATGTTACTATCGATCGTTAAAAATTACAAATTATTTATTTAATAATTTAACAAATACTTTCTTGCAATCTGTACTTTTTTTAATATTTATATAGCGCGGTGTAGTCAAATTTCGTAGCTTAAAAAGGGTCCGTGTAAAATGTTATGGAACGAACGCCAATTTTTGAATGTAAGTGGAATAAGCTATAAAAACAAAGGTCTCATCAGTGCCAATTTAAAATATTCCAAATTTTATTTTTACATTTCCATACCTACGACGTTGGTACCTAATGTATAAATATCTAGATATGCAAACGGACCCACCGTTCGCGTGTTCTTTTGCGAACAGAAATAATTGGCTTATACCCATGCGTTCCGAATCTATTGTTCTCCAACGGTCATTGTTCCATTCATTGTTTCCCAAAAGCCTCCAAAAGGTTTTTAAGAGACCATTTTCAAGGTACCAGTTTTATTCCTTAGCCGCTCCGAAGTATTTTGTACTTACACATTTATTTCTAGTATAAGATGCGACGGAAAAAGTATTTATCAAAAATTTGCACTAGTAAAATTTCAACCTATACTGTGGTCTATGTGTTATAGGTATCTGTGTGTGATACACTAACCACAGATATGCATCTTATCAGCATCAAAAATAAATCTTTGAAAGTTTTACATTTTTCTTACACATAAGGCTCATAAAGGAAGTAGGTTTTTAACAACAAACAAATACAATACTTAAAACAGGATTCTAATATTTTGACGTGACAACGTTTTATAAATTGGTTTGCCGGGTGACACTTCAAGAAACTGCGTTACGCTCCGCTGACGTTATGCGCTCACAATGAGAGCGAGTGAGAGGCACGCGGGCATGGTTAGCCCGCCTAAGAGCGAGAGAGACAGACATAAAAAGTGAAAGGCACGCGTCCCTTCCACTCGAGCACAGTTGTTGTCACGTAAAACTTTCGCCCGTATACCGACTTTACAGGCAACCAGTTTTTTTTATAGTTAGCAAACAAATTAACTGGTTAACAGTTAATTTGTTTGCTAACCATCAAATAAAATAAATATCTTCGGAAATCTTTAAAAACAAAAAGCATAATTTTAATTATACTATGAAGATCAATGAAAACGATTTGATACAATTTCAAATATAGATAAAAACAATAAACTTTACCTTCAGAGCTCTTTGGAAACAAAATCGCGAAGCGTAAATGGGAATAAGCCAAATACATTTATAGATGTGTTTATAGCACCTACCTGCTATGAAACTGGATTAACAAGAATTATTATTGTATATAGTTTATGGATCTTGTTTGGTTATGTACCTACTAATACTGGAATCAAGTTTCCAATTTCATTTGATGTTATGACTGTTTTGCCTTGTTAGGTTATAAATAGAATAGGTACAGTATTCGTCATAAATCCACTATCAGTTTGCTACCATAATACTATCAAAAAGTATTGGACGTACAATTTTAACCTTCTCTAATAGAGGTTACACACAAACATAAATACTTGAATCAAAAGTACTAAAGTGTGATTATTATTTTCAACGTGTTAGCTATGTTAGCTAAATTCCAAAAATAACAAAGAGCTCTGATGACAAATAGTACCTGCATATTTTTTTTTGGTATTTATAAAAAATAAAAATTTTAAATATTCCTCAAAAGGAAATGCCACTTGAACTTTTGGTTGTGGGTTGGATGTTTGTTATTGCGAAAATGTATAGTAGTAAAATATCAAAACCTTAATATTATCTTTATATTTTTGTTTGACTTATTAATGCAGAACTCTTGATTTGTTATTGAAAATATGTTAAATAAGGTATTAAACCTCAATATCTTTATTTTTGACGTGACAACGTTTTATAAATTGGTTTGCCGGGTGACACTTCAAGAAACTGCGTTACGCTCCGCTGACGTTATGCGCTCACAATGAGAGCGAGTGAGAGGCACGCGGGCATGGTTAGCCCGCCTAAGAGCGAGAGAGACAGACATAAAAAGTGAAAGGCACGCGTCCCTTCCACTCGAGCACAGTTTTTTTCTTGTTATTGCAGAACTCTGTCCAATTAAATTTTAGAGAAAATACTTGGGATAATTAATAATAAATATAGACTACAGACTTTTGGATCGCGCCCATAGGCTTTGAATTAAAAGGCCAATAATTCAAATGAAATTGAATTGAATTATTAGACTGGAGCGGCGTTTTATCGTCTGTTCTAAATATTTATTTTTGTTGCATAAAATAAAAATAATAAATAAATAAATATTGCAGGACATTCCACACATCGCCATCTATCCCCAAGCTAGGTAACTAGACTTGTGTTATGGGTGCTAGACAACGGATATACTACTTATTTATATACTTTTATTTTGTAAATATATACTTAATATACATACAGACACCCAGACCACAGACAAATATCTAAGCATAAATACTTGTCTGTGGCGGGAATCGAACAAATCGAATCGAAGTCCGACATGGTGACCATTGTGCCAACTGAGTCGTCATATTTTTCTTTCTTTATATTGAGCTATCGAACAGTCTGTATTCTGTAGTTTTTCGTACCTACTCCCCTCGTTTCTACACACTTGAGAGAAAACAATGTATTTATCGCTTTTGTAAACGTAATTATTTATGAATTCCAGGGAACAGACATAACAGAAGCCTTCGAAACGCACCACTTGAAAGGTATCGCAGAAACAATACTACCAAAATATTTCGTAAAGAAAGCCACTGTACCAAGAAACCAATCGTTTACATTTAAGGAAGATGGTTTTTATAAGACTTTGAAATTGAAAATTATGGACAGAATAAAAGAGATACCTCCAGACGTGAGGAATAAAAGTGATACAGTGGCGGATTCATTGTTATTAGCAGTATTGATACTATCACCTTTAAGTTGTTGGGCTTGGAAAACAGATTATTGGCTGGGCGCAGCTATTACAATATTTAATGGATTCGCAATGAGTTCGATGACAACGTGTGCACATAATTATTTTCACAGATCAGATAATTGGAGAATGTACATATTCAACTTAGGGGGATTGTCCTATTCGTAAGTGAATTTCATTATCTTCTCTATCTCATCATAATATCAGCCCATACACGTCCACTGCTGGACATAGGCCATACGACACCATAAACAGCGGTCCTGAGCCACCTCCATCCACCGATTACCCGCGACCGCTACAATGTCGTCAGTCCTTCTCTATCTATACATTTAAATTACTTCGTCCTGAGTGACTGACTGACGGATCAACGCACAGCCTAAACCGCTGATCATAGAGACAGAGACCTTAAACTTAGAGGGTGTGTTCTTTGTATGACGTAGATATCCAATAAGAAAGATTTTACCGAAATTCTACCCCTTAAGGGGTGAAAAAATGGGGCAAAGTTTGTATAAGACAACGTGAATCCTTGGTCCAATCTACTTCAAATTTTCGACATCTACGCGGAGGAGGTCGCGAGAAAAAGCTATTATATGACAATATTATTTAGATATCTATGTACTTTTCTACGCTTCACAAGCATGAAGTTTTAGAAAACAGCTAAAAATGGGACCTTAGGGAAAATATGAACGGCTTTTGTATGTAACTGACATAGAAGGTACGCGATAGTGCAATTCGAAACGTATCTATAAAGAATATCGAGACGAACGAAATAATACCTTTACCACAATTTTAAATCGTCTTAGAAACGGGCAATTTCTACTAAGTACCTATATGTTACTAGCTGCCCTCCGCGGTTTCACCCGCGTAACTCCCGATCCCGTGGGAATATCGGGATGTAAGCTATCCTATCTCTCAAGTTGGATCGAACTGCACATGGTGTGCGAATTTTATTATAATCGGTTAAGTGGTTTAGGAGTCCATTGAGGACAAACATTGTGACACGAGATTTATATATATTAAGATTATCGTATTCGACCGAATTGTTTCCGTTGAATTGTTTGTTATCTAGTCTTTCATAAAAACTATGTCCATCACGGTCACATAATCAAAGGTTTCTTTATTTTTCCGCAGCATATTCATTTACTAACTGCCACTAAACTACAAAATTACATATGATTACGACAAACAACTTGAGTTCGTGAACCTTGACACTGTCTTACTTTTAGCATTTATTTAACTAACTACCCATTAGTCTTTGATCTGTGAATAAATTGTTCAGTACTTCACTTAGGTACTCATATGTTTTTTTATAGATAAACTACGAACAAAATTTTTAATATAAGTAGGTACTCTATTAACCGTACTATACGATTCTATTCATAGACCAGGGTCGATAATTTTTGAAACCAAAAAAATCACAGTAGGATGAAACCCATTAGAAAAGGAGGGGAATATGATAAAAATGAAAGGAAACATAAATTACGGTCGATCCGAGTTCGGGAAGTGGGAGGGGGGGGGTTTTTAAGGGTAAAAAATGGTTTATCTTGATTTCCGGCAAAACTACAAGTCCTATGGAAAAAAGTTGAATGGCAAAGTTGTAGGTAATAAAAAGATCTACAACTTTTGTTTTCACAATTTTTTCACATAACCTCAAAATTTAGGTGAAAAATTCAAATAACCCAGTTTTTGGTTTTTTATTTTTATCTTTTTCAAAAATGTTTTTTATTTCTACGAAATTTGGTGAAAACTTACCTTATTATGTCCCAAATACACTGTAATTAATTTGATTTAAAATATTTATTTATTTTAACTTAATATCAAAAAAACACCCTAATTTTCAATCGAAAATTCTCACGTCAAAATATCAGTTTTTTTCAAAAAGTTGGTATGCTTTCTGTTCGTTGAAATCTCTACTTTCCGATGGTGAAAAATATATATGTTATAGTAGTAAATCTTCTCAGAAAATGCAAAAAACCGATCGAGAAAATCGATTTTTTTTGTACGTTGTTGTATTGTATACTATACTGTGTACGTTATTATAGTATTATATTTTAATTTGCAATTTTTTTATCAATGTTACATGTAATCTTACGTTTTTCGAGTAATTAAAGTGTAAATTTTAATAATAGCTCAAAATTGTATATAATAATTTAAAAAAATATTTTTTTAAAAAACAATTTTTCATGTTTTCATGTATTTTTCATGTTTTTTTTTTTTTTTTTTTTTTCATGGATTTTCGCTTATAACTTTTTGTTGTTTGTTCTACGACTAAAAGTTACTTAACAAAAGTTGTAGATAATCATATTTGCAACAGAAGATGTTAAGTAATATTTTTTGTGAGACCTATAGTTTGTCAGATAAACCAAAAAAACCGTTTAAATCCCTTTTTCCAAGATGGCGGCCGTGGGACAAGAGCTAGAATCCCTCAAACTTGGATTTAAGCTTAGACTAACCCCCTCTTGATATCTAAAAAATAAAATTGCGTCCTCTGACAAATGCACGCTAAGTCCAAAAAAATGTAACATTTCAATGGACTACCATAGACCAGGTAGTATTAGACCAGGCAGGCAGCAAGTAAATAGTAGTTTACTAAATAAGTATTTGTATCGTCATTTATGTAGTCGTCAGCCGCGGACATACTCGTAATCAGTTCTTCTGCACCCTTCAAATATCTAAGAAACTTACTTAAACTAACATGACCGTGCAGTCCTTTTATGGTCAGAGTGTCTAACTTTTCCGACAACAGGCCACACCATCCCTGCACCATCTAAAACAAAATTAAGTACCTATCTAATTATAGGTTCGAACTAACTATTGAACGTCTGATGCAGAGTTGCAGACGTGGCTATTGTTACTACCTGATTTTTTACAATATTTCTGATTGTTAATTGTGTAGAAATGTCGCAGAATATATTTGACAAAAGAGAATCAACAAACATTTTAAGCGTTGGACAATAAAAAAAGAGTTAAATGAACCCAATATCTATACCTACTAATATTATAAATCTAAAGAGTGTGTTTGTTGGAACGCGCTAATCTCAAGAACTACTGGTTCGAATTGAAAAAATATTTGTGTTGGATAGTCCATTTATCGTGGAAGGCTATAGGCTACTTTTTATTTTGATATTTACGGGACTTACGCGGGTGAAACCGCGGGGTGTAGCTAGTTTATAATATTACGATGAATAAAAAACAGTTGTTTTACATTATTTCAGAGACTGGAGGATATCACATGCGATGTCACACCATTTGTTTACGAATACAGCACAAGATTTTGAACTGAGTATATTAGAACCATTCTTAATGTATCTACCTTATACGGATAAACCATTGTGGGCTCAAATGGGTGCCTTTTACTGGCCAATCATTTTCGCATTTGCAATAATACAATTTACTGTGAAAGAGTAAGTTTCCATTACAAATCCTACTATAAAAATAAATGGGCAAGTTTATGTGTGTTTGTTCTTTTCACACGATAACTACTGAACCTATTGTGGTGAAATGCCGTTGGGAAAAAATGGCAGGATATTTTTTTTTGCGCGGCCAGCAACCAAACTCAATAAATTAGTTGTAGAATACTAATACAAACAAGAAATGTTCGAGAGTTTTATATCTAGACTCAGTCGGGGCGGAGTTATATCCATTTTAAAAATTGTTATTTTGGTAATAATAGGTAGATTGGGAACCATTGATTTTTTTATAATTAAACCTCATTTTATAGATCTCATTACTGGATACTTGGAGACGGTATATCTAGACTCTGTGGTCATAAGATATTTGAAAAAGAGGTTATGATTTAAAAAGTTTGTTTAATGTTTTTTTATTTCGTTTGAGTTGGTACGTATCTAACTATTTTATTTTTTATGAATTAAACCATAATACTGACTGAATATATTTTTCCCGTTATAATACTCGAATGTGGTTGTTTTAAGGTCATCTATTGAGTTGTAACAACTTCAAAGATAATAATTAAATAAGACTAGGTAATATATCTTTATCTGCCATTTTTTAAAAATAATTAAAGTTTTATCTTGATTTTCGCCACCTGGTCCTATCTATATGCACTAACCGTGCTAAACCATTTTTTGAAGAGAAAAAAGCCATTGATTATGTTCACACACAAAAAAAAACAAATGGTTGTCTGAAAAGTCGATCTACGGTCGATATTTTTACGTGATAATGTCATAAGAAAACATTGATGGCAACCATAGCAACTATAACACGTTGCTATGGTTACCTTGTTAATAACATGACGCGTTCCCGGAACATGACGCATGACGTCTGTTTTTTTTTTTGTGAATGCAGGTGTTCATCAATTTATACGTTATCACGTCAAAAGAATATAAGTATTCTATCCGTTGTCTGGTCACCATAACACAAGCCTAGTTGCTTACAATTTAATTTATTTACATCTAGTATTTTCATCTACCTACCGAGCATAAACGAAAAGATTTGTGAGGTCTCAAAGATTAGGGCAGTATGCAATGCACAAAGTCAGGTGCGAAGCCAAAGCCATTAAAAGAAAAAAAAATGGCGCCATTGCAAAAAGTGAAAATGGAAAACACTTTAATTTGCATTCGTAGTTTAAACCGTAGTAATAACAGAACAAGGAGATCATTTTATTTTAAACTAGCGACCCGCTCCGGCTTCGCACGGCTATATTATGCATGTATTATACATATAAACCTTCCTCTTGAATCACTCTATCTATTTAAAAAAACCGCATCAAAATCCGTTGCGTAGTGTTAAAGATCTAAGCGTACAAAGGGAAATAGGGACGGCGAAAAGTGACTTTGTTTTATACTGTGATAGTGATGACCCGTTTTTGATAGAACACCCGTATAAATGTTAGGGATTATATTATACTTTTAGTCGGTGATTATTGCAGAAATAAGCTAGATGTAGGTAGTATTATATTTAATTAGTCCTTTTCTTGCTTTAGTAAGCATAGGTAGTATTTGTGTTGTCGATAAATATATATTTATTTGATTGATTTTTACGTAATGTAGATCTTATGAATCAATTACAAAGGTATCTGTTTATCAAATAGCCAATATCTATTTATCATGAAAAAATACCTATACCATACCATAACAAAATGTAAGTAGGTAAGTAAGTAGGTACCTACCTACTTTGGAAATCTAATGTATCAAGTTTAACTTCTTCTTCTCTTCATTCATCTTCTTACTTATTATTCTGGTTTCACTAAAGCGAGTGACAATCTATATTAGAACCATACCCCCAGGTACTTACTACCTAGTAACTTACCTACCTAGGTAGTTGAATTTCTTGTTCAACTTCACAATAAATAATTATCCTGCTAATATTATAAATGTAGAAGTTTGTGTGTGTACATGTATGTTTGTTACTCCTTCACGCAAAAACTACTGAACCGATAGCGTTGAAACTCTGTAACGAGACAACTGATAAACTGGATTAACATAATTATAGGCTACGCTACTTTCATCACAATATTCACAGTGATCGGGACTTACGTGGGTAAATCCTGTAAATAGTTTTTAACTATAGATCACCTGAGTTTTTGGTGGCTATATTATGAAAGATAACGAGACGGGCAGTTTGGTTTTCTTTTTATGAGTACTTCTAACAATGCATGCATGGTCAATAAGTAAGTAATTTAAAAATATTTTGGTTAACCGAGAATGGTTGGTTATTTTTAATGCAAATTGTATGATTCCAAATGAATAACGAATTTAATTTTTATAACAAAATATTTACTTAAAAATTCTATTTAATTTGCCTTATTTCACACGTAATAAAACTGTCACCCTCTTATTACAAAAAAACTGCAAAACCATAGTTTAAACCTGTACTAAAAGATCTAGGTTTTTGTGTTAGTTTTGGTTTAAAATTGATTCTTATTACAAAAAGTAAATAGACCAAGGACCAGAAGATCCATGGTTTTAGTCGCAACCATAGACAATAGATAGCAAACTCGAAACAAACCATTCTTTTGTTCGTTCAGCGTTCGAAACACCGTTCCTTTTCACAAAATGGTGGTAAGTGAGTAAATATTAAAAACTTATTTAAGAAATCGAATACTAAAGTGATAAAAATATAAATTGTGTGTTCAATTATTGTGAAATAGTGTGACTTGTATTTGTTATTCTATGTTCGCGATTACGTTGTTGTATTTAAATACATCAATTTATGTAGCGTATATCGGAACGCGGCTCGAGTTAAGCCTTTAAGCCTTTTGCCTGCCCCTTTAGAAGTATAAAAAAAAATACTACCTAAAAAATTGTAAACATGAAAATAACCTAAATTTCTCAAAAACATAAGAAAACGTAGTGATTATATCCTCTTTGAACATAAGTACGTACTAAAAATATTTACTTATTTATGTTTTTAGTAGGTTTACGTAATATGTTGTTAAAATCTGTGAAAATTTCAACTCTCTAGCTATCACGGTTCTTGAGATAGAGCTTGGTGACGGACAGAAGACGGACGGATAGCGAAGTCTTAGTAAGAGGGCCCCGTTTTTACCCTTTGGGTATGGTACCCTAAAAAGGAGCGAGAATTGGAGTAACAAGGAAAAGGTGAACGTCAGAATTTAATTTTTTGAGGTTAGAAACTTCGTACTAAGTTAGTTAAACTAGGGTGCTCGGCAGTTTAACTTTGACAGGACAGAAAAACCTGGTTTTAGCGGTAAACTTTGTTTTCTAATAACGTTTTTCTAAGTCCATGGTTTAAATGTCATTTAAACGTAGTTTAATTTTTAGACTTCGTTTTGGAATAAGGGGGTCAGTGTTTAAAATATTTCGACCACTTTCTAATAGGTAGTATTAAACCTCACTCATAATATATTATAATATTTACTAGCATAATTGTTTGTTAGTTCGATTGTTAGTTCGTCCGGCTACACTCATACATGTACCAAGAAAACATTTTTTTTTTTTGTCCAGTCACATTTTTGTTAACATAACAATTAACATTTTTTTTTAATCAAAACCTCTTTCGTATCACTCTTGACCACAGACTCTATGCCAAGTCTCCAACTGTCCATTAATGAGTTCCTTATAATGAGGTTTAATTATAAAAAAATCCAATGGTTCCTTTTGTAGGTAGATTAAGTACCAAAATAACAATTTTTAAAATGGATATAACTCCGCCCCGACTGAGTCTAGATATGAAACCCTGAAACATTTCTTGTTTGTATCAATATTCTACAACTAATTTATTCAGTTTGATTACTGGCCGCGCTAAAAAGAAAACCTGCCACTCCGCCTAGTAAAAGTCCCAATGTCATTTGGTCTACGCTCTTAAAACTACAGAGCGCACTCAATTAATTCATTCTATCTAACAAAGCGCCATCTATTTTCTAACTAAACTGAGTTTATTTAAGAGGAAAGGATACCGGCTCTCTCTCCATACAAACGTAGTCGACTATTTCCTTCCTGGATAATGACACTAGAGAAAATATTTTTGTTGCATAAAACTTATAACTGCCATGACCATGGCCCTATGTCTTATTTTTTACTAGCGACCCGCTCCGGCTTCGCACGGCTATATTATGCATGTATTATACATATAAATCTTCCTCTTGAATCACTCTATCTATTAAAAAAAACCGCATCAAAATCCTTTGCGTAGTTTTAAAGATTTAAGCATACAGAGGGAAAGAGGGACAGAGAAAGCGACTTTATTTTATACTATGTAGTGATGATATATATTTTGTTTTTTAACTCTTACTTTCTTCTATGATAATTAGAATATGAAAAAACCAAGACAAAGGGGCATAGTCATGGCAGTTATAGGTTTTTGTTTTTTTAACTCTTACTTTCTATGATAATTAGAAAATGAAAAAACCAAGACATAGGGGTATAGTCATGGCAGTTATAGGTTTTATGCAACAAAAATATTTGCTTTAGTGTCATTATCCAGGGAGAAAACAGTCGACTTAGCTTAAGCTTTTAAATAAATTAGGCTTGATTTTTCGACTAGGAGTCACTTTAAGACTTGTAAGTTGAATGTTTATTTTTGATATATTTTCCAGAATTCCAACAGGAATACTCGGCTTTGAAGGCAAGAAACTGACTTGGGCTAATATTCTACCGTTCTCTCTTCCCATTTGGATGTGGATGTTTGGTGGATTGCCTCTGGGTTGGACTATAGTTGTATGGATTGTCACTATGCTCATCAATGGATTCATCTTTACGTTCTACGGTTTGACAGCTGGCCATCATTCTCATAGGAATTTCTTTGAAGGAGATATTCCTAGGTGAGCCTATGTTGATTTAATAGGTATAATACACTGGTAAAAAACGACCCTTTCATCAACTGCCCCGCTAGATGGCGCCATATTAAAAATGTATGAAGAAACCGCCGGGCGGTCAGCTCTGCCAGCTGAGAGGAGTCGACCCAGTTGGCACAATGGTCAACATGCTGGACTGCCAAACACAGGGTTGCGGGTTCGATTCCTGCGTCAGACATGTATTTATGCTTAGTAATTTGTGTGTGGTCTGGTTGTTTATATGTATTAGAAGTATATATTTACAAAAGAAAAGTATATAAGTAGTACCTATATCTGTAGTCTAGCACCCATAACACAAGTCTAGTTACTAAGCTTGGGGCTAGATGGCGATGTGTGGAATGTCCTGCAATAATATTTCAAATTCGGTCTTCGGCGCTACTCCCCCGTTTCCAAGACAACGTCAAAGACCTACTTAATTCTTAATAATCAACAAGCATCAATGATGTTATCGATTACTTACGAATTTGAAAACGATACAAAGGAAAATGGGTCGATTTATTTGGTGGGGCATAGTCATGGCAGTTATAGGTTTTATGCAACAAAAACATTTGTGCTAGTGTCATTATCCAGGGAGGAAACAGTCAACTACGTTAGTATGGAGAGAGCGCCGCTACCCTTTCACCTCGATAATCTATTGAAAATATAAAAACAGCAAACGTTATATAGCCTTATAGGCACTTGCCTATAACGACTCGGGTCACTTGACCCGAGTCCTTTAAGTATCTATAAGAATGTTTGCAAATATCTTAGTTAAACCACAAAACAGTTTCATAGGCCATTTCACTATAATGTTAGTACCTTTGTGAGTATAGTTACACTACTTTGTCATTTTAGTAGTCTTAAAGCTCTTGAATTCCGTCATTCTGATAATGGCCTACATAAGTAGATTGAATTAATTACCTTTACAATGTTTGAACGCTGGTTGAACCTCTTAACTTTATTATTTTAATATTCGTATGCAATTACTTTTGATTAACTGCAAGTTAGTTTTAAGCAATTCGAATAATTAAATTTTCGCAATTAGTTAGGTATGTGCAGAATTAATATGATAGACTTATTAAAGGACAATGACTGGCAAAAAACGACAGAGTGCAACAAAAGCCCCGTACTCTTAGGTTACACCCACGATATTTCTAAAAATATAAAAATAAAAGAGTTATTTTAATTCTAGAAAAATTTAGATAAGACAACACTTAACTTAAAAAAACTAATGTAGGTAGGTATCTAACAGGTATTACATGGTTTTCTAACATTTGAATGGAAATAAAAAATTGATAACAGAATCGCTCATACTTGTCTTTTGGCAGTCGGTATCTACTACTGAGGAATAAAATATTATCAGTAAAAAAAATAAGACGCGTGCGACACACCTGCGTTCATGCATACCAAAATAGCTACCAAACAATTCAATGGATTGCTCGAGAAATAATTGAAGAGTTGAATTTCTAAAGACTTTAAGATGGAGTGGGGAAAATGATCTGAGTTTCTTCTCATGGATAAAAGTATCCAAATTATTTTCCATCTTTCAGACTCCTAAAAGCTGTCTCAAATGGTTTTACATTAATTCAGTTTAGAACTTGTGAATTAAATATTCGCTGCGAAGTTCCAGACACATACGTTCCTGAGTCTGGCCTCAACTGTTTCGCAGATAGAACACTATCTAAAAACAGACGGGCGGCGAGGACGTAAAACTGTGTGGTAATCGTCCTAGACGCTCGGTTGCTGATCGACTGCCACTCGGAACTTCGAGGTGGTCATGGTTACCGCATCATGGCCATCTCGATGCGATGAGAGATGGTCAAGATTTCATGAAAATCATTGCGAAAGACCATCAGATAGGTACGCCGGACGGCAATAAATAGCTTTGAAATTCTAGAAGGCCATAGTTTTACCATGTACAGCGTTTGCAAAAGGCGGCAACATCATGACTATGTAGTTAAGTATAGCAGCAGTATCTCAGAATTTCTAGATGGCCATGGTTTTCGCACTCACGGCATTGCTAAGAACATCTGGCCATATAAATGTGTCATGCATCTTGTTCTGCTTAACGACAGTATCTTGACCATCTAGATATGCTGACCTGACCAGTAGCTCGTCTGAAGTGTCGCTCTTGCCTTTCATTTGATAGAGCCGTAAGTGTCGATTTAGGTTCTCAACTTTCTTTAAAACTTGTTAAGGTCTTAAGAATAAAGTTTGGAACATTTGCACACCCTAAACGAGGAGGTTGGGGTTTGAAAAGTCGGTTGAAGAGGATTCTGTGTGGAAGTGATTTTAAAACCGTCTTGAAATTTAATCTACTCTTTAATGGATCTGTTTAACAGACTGTTATAGGTCTAATTATGTTAGATTTTAAGTAGAAATGAAGATTGATTTAAGTCTAAGTTTTAAAAATAGTACTCTATTAATAACTTCATGTAGCATGAGCTATATAGTTTTTGGAACGATAGTTCCCTAGCGCGCGTTGCGAAAGGGGGTTAAAAGGAAAAAATTAAGACCAAAAGTTGTAACGACACTTTTGTAACGACACTTTTTGCGCGTGTTTCTCTGTTATTTTCGTTTCGTCTTTCTATTTCGCATTGAACAGTGTGGTGTCGCGACGATTATTTACAAAAAAAAATATTACAATTCCTTCACTAATTCGTCGATCGAAAGGAACTTCGTTCCATCCGGGTGTAACTTGACACCTCTCAAGTTTTATTAATTTACACTGTGATGTGTAAAAGTGCTGCTTTTTTACCATGTTTTTGTTGTTTTTGTTTTTCAGAGACGAAAACTTGGACTGGGGCATCCATCAGCTAGACACGATTGTTGAAAGAATCGATTATGCCGGAAATCACTTTAAATCGATCACTCGTTTCGGCGACCATGCTCTACACCACCTCTTTCCAACTCTTGACCATGCTGAACTCAAATACCTATACCCCATACTGATTGAACACTGTGAAAAGTTCGAAACTCAATTAAAAACAAATAATTTCTACGAAGCGATAATTAGTCAGAGTAAACAGATAATTAGAAAAAGGCCAAAAGACTTTAGAGATGATAAAATATCTAATTCAATTAATAAGGGAAAACAAAGCTTTTTTATTAAATAAGGATAAATTACTTCATTAGTTGTAAGACCAGCGACAGGGTTTTTTAATTTAAGTTAGGTTACTAAATTTTTTAAGATATAAAATTAGTGAATAGTTTAAGGTGATGTCGAAGAAACGGAAAATTAAATTTTTCGTAAAAACGACCGAATTTAAACTTGAAATCTAACTTTATTTTGTAATCTGAGACTTTAGTAATCTACCAACTCTCTATTAAAATATTTATTTGGCTTTGAAACTACATAATAATATCCCAAATTTAAATGAAAGTTATTTTGAATTAACCGCTAATTACTGTTAATAGCATTGTTATTTCAATTTAGGATATTTTAATGCCTATTAAAGTAGTTGTAAAATTACTAGAGTCACGGTGCGGTGTCCAAAGTAATGTCGCATTTCGATTTCTGACTGGGTTGGTAATTACGCAAGACTAAAAAATCGAATTAGGTGGGAATCCGGGAATAAATACCCTGAACCAGTCAACTGTGAAAGTGATTTTAATGTACTTACCTATAATTGACGTGATAAAGATTTATAAATCAATGAACACCTGCACTCACAAAAAAGTGTGACGTCATGTCACGTTACCGTCATTGACAAGGTATCCAAAGCAACTTATTAAAGTATGCAAAATGTTAATGTCATTTTTATACAAGAACTAGCTGCGCTCCGCGGTTTCACCCGCGTAAGTCCCGATTCCGTTGGAATATCGGGATAAAAGTAGCCTATGTGTTAATCCAGGGGCCTTATTCTGCTATTTGGCCAACCATTGTCATTATATCGAGACTGTATTGATATTATATCGAGATTAAGACGTTATTTGGTATTCTGTTTAAGTTTTAATAACATCGCAATATAATCACTATAGAGTCTCAATGGTATGGTAATATTTACCTTGCAGCTGTTGCCTAGCAACATGGTAGATGTTGCTAAGCAACATACCGTTTTGACAACTATCGAGATTCCATTAAGTCACGATTGTAGAGCAGAATACAAAAGTGAGTCAGTGGTGTGTCAGTAGTGTTTCGATAGAATAGTTAACGTTAGGAGAATACCAATTTGACATGTAATGTCATATTTTTGACATTAAATTTATATTACGATTATATCGACACTCTATTGAAACACAATTGTGTTAGCAGACTCCTAAGTCTGCTAACACAATTGTGTTTCAATAGAGTGTCGATAGTAGTAGTATCTGGATAGCTGGAGACCTGGGACCTATCCCAGGTCTGGATAGCTGGAGACCTGAGACCTATCCCAGGTCTCCAGCTATCCAGATACCGAGTTTCCTCGCAATCGGTCCAGTGGTTTTAGAGTGAAGGAGTAATAAACATACATACACACACACACAAACTTTCTCAGTTATAATATTATTGGATTTTCAATTTTAATATTATACCGATATATCGGTATTCTGGTAATAAATACCGTAACAAGTCAACTGTGAAAGTGATTTTAATGAAGTTACCTATTTTTTACAAGAATGTAAATAGCATAGTTTTAAATTTATTTATACACTTCCTGTCAACATTAATTATTCATGGTATTATTTTCTCCACCTATACCTACCTACCTACCTAACCAATATAAATAGTACGACTTTACAAAGCTTATTGACATTCATTATTTCCAAACCACAATTAATTATTGAAATAAGCAAGCACGCTGTTATATTAACTCGATTTAATTTCCACATTTATTATATCAAACTACCGACCCGTCCCGGCTTCGCACGGCTATATTATGCATTTATTATACATATAAACCTTCCTCTTGAATCATTATATCTATTTAAAAAAAACCGCATTAAAATCCGTTGCGTAGTTTTAAAGATTTAAGCATACAAAGGGAAATAGGGACAGAGAAAGCGACTTTATTTTATACTATGTAGTGATACAGCAGCGCTTCGTGGTGTCACCCTCGTAACTCCCGTGGGACTATCGGGATAAAAAAAAGTCTATGTTATTCCGAATAAATCTACCTTCATACCAAGTTTTATCAAAATCGGTCCAGTAGTTTCGGAGTCTATGCATTACAAACGTAAAAACTAACAAAGATCCAAAAAATCTTTCCGAATAAAAAAGGAATAAAAAATTAGTTACCTACACACTGTCTCGAATACTTATGTATGACTTATGTTCATTTCATAATATATTTTTTATTACGGTATTACTGAAATAACTAATTTAATTAGTATAAACCTATTTTAAAAATCATTACTGATCATTCTTTAGACGCATGCATGAAGACCCAGTTGGCACAATGGTCACCATGCCGGACTGCCAAACACAGGGTTCGATTCCCGCCTCTGACAAGTATTTATGCTCAGATATTTGTCTGTGGTCTAGTTGTTTCTATGTATTATAAGTATATATTTACAAAAGAAAAGTATTTCAGTAGTATATCCGTTGTCTAGGACCCATAACACAAGTCTAGTTACTTGACTTAGGGCTAGATGGCGATGTGCGGAATGTCCTGCAATATTTATATTTATTTATTTGTAAAATCACTACATAGTATAAAACAAAGTCGTTTTCTCTGTCCCTATATCCCTATAATATGCTTAAATCTTTAAAACTACGCAACGGATTTTGATGCGGTATTTTAAATAGATAGAATGATTCAAGAGGAAGGTTTATATGTATAATACATGCATAATATAGCCGTGCGAAGCCGGGACGGGTCGCTAGTTATTAATATAATAAATTAAGCGGGAGTAAAAAGTTTTAAAATGCATCTATACAGTGTTATTGGTACTCGTACACAAACATACGACGAGATGCATACTTTATTGTGTCAGATCGAGGCAATTTTAAATTCTAACCTCTTTGTGTTTTGAGCGCGGAATTTTCGGATCCCTTACCAGTCACCCTCTCTCATTTCTTGATCGGAGAACTTTTGACATCCATACCGGATGGATCGTTGCTGGACTCCAACCCTGATCGCTTAACGAAATGGCGTTGGGTTCAACAAACTGTACAACATTTTTGGAAGCGGTGAAGCCGCGAATACCTCCATGAACTCCAACAAATTCAAAAATGGTTCGGCCAGCGCGGACCTACAATTCACGAAGGCATGGTTGCCGTTGCCTGTGACGACAATTTTCCTCCACTGCTGTGGAAACTAGCTCGAGTTCATGCGTTGCACCCCGTCTCGGATAACATAACACGCGTAGTTAGTTACTTTACAAATAGGTAATACCTTTTCCAGTAGTTAAACTGTGTCCGCTACCTATCAATTAGTTTACATTCTTTGTATTAATCTCCGCTGTTACGCAGCATAGTTTAAGTTAAGTTTTTTTATAGTTAGTATTGTAGTCTACATCTTCATAGTTTATCTTTTGTTTAATAATCTATCTTTTGTTAAAAGAACCGAGTTATTTTAAGGAGAGGAGTTTAATCTATCTTATCTATCTTTTGTTAAAAGAACCGAGGTGAGCGGCATGTTCCGTAGAGGAACAGATTTTATTCGTGCGCTTCTTTTTAATCTATGATTGAGGGTAGGTCTTTGAAAGAAAACAAAACTTGTGGGTAGATTTCATACATTTATCCTGTCTGAATTACGAACGTACCACGGCCACTAGTCTTCGTCTCGCTACCTTCGAGCGAGCACATATTGAGCTCCGTTGGAGTACCTACCGGCCCGCGCCGCGCATCAAGTGTGGACTTTGGTTCGATTCTTCTCCCCTTAACTGCGACGTAACCTCTGAGATGGAAATCAAATACCAGCGCCCTATGGACTTGATGAATATGGATCGTTAACGGACACGTCTCCATCGACCAGAACCCTCAGAACACCTTCGAGAGCAAAGGTCAGTGGTACAAACCCGTTACTCCCATACATCCTTTTTGCTTTGTGCTTTATTTAGTATTTATATTTATAGAAAAATTGTTTTTTTTTTTACCGAGGACGTAGAATTGATACCCACCGTAGGGATAGTTTGTTTTGTCTTAAAAATACCTACCTATCAGGAAAAAATTATCACCATTAATAAATAAAAGTACTTACCAGTGTTTTTATGTTTGACATTAATTAACTAGAGTTTTACAAAATACAATGCTTCTACTAATGCTACTCAATAAATTCATTGAATATGTGGCTTGCTCGATAAGACAGTATTTCCATTTCAATAATATTTGATGAGGTCCCTTCGGCATACGAAACCGGAGGTTCGTAACCAGTCACCAAAGAAAAAATCTTCGTACGAAACCAAGTATCCCGTTATTTCCCTAAGACCCTCAAACATAGAAATCCACGTTCGCTGATCTCCATCCCTCTCGGACCGAAATTCTCTCTGACTTTGTGATTCTCTAAAATAGACCATGTTTCTTACACGATAGAGTTCATTTTGTAATGATGTAAAATGTCTCGTGATCATTCTAGTTGTGAGGCACGAACTTGTGATTTCTATGCCCTCAAATTTTATTGTACACGTCAGGACACAAATCACATCAATGTCGAGCACTCTTGTCATAGATATGCTTGACATCACAGAAACATCTATTTGCAAGTACATTCCGAGGCACTATAGTGGAAATACTTGATATCTACCTACCTACTGTCAAAGCTAACTCAATTAGGACCTTGGCCTCATCTTGGAGACGGAAACAGGAAGGTGAAATGGAATGTCAAAGGGAGAAACTATGATGTTAGGAAGTAGGTAAGGTTACCTTACACTCTCTACCTTTCTCATATTATGGTGATCAAAATAAAATTGAATGCTAAATACAAAAGTATATAAACAGATTTGTTTTGCGATTGTGGTAATTTTTTTTCTGATAACTTATGGCTACTGCGGTCAAATATGAATGTTTTAAAAAAGTACCAACTACCTATATATTCCGTAGGTCAAAGTAAGTACGGTTTATTTTTTACCTATCTATATACCTTATCTATCTGTAATCCACTATTCGAATACAGTCACATTAGCGCTAGCAACAACACACATCCTAGGAATCGATAAAAATAGGTTAGTATGATAGCGACAAAGAGCCACCGCCACTGCACCGGTTCTGATAAAACTGTAAAGCTATCGACCAATCCTAAAGTCTATTGGAATCGATTAGAATAGGTTAGTATTGGTAGTGACAAAGAATTACCGCCACTGCACCGGTTCTGATAAAATTGTAAAGCTATCGGCCAATCCTAAAGTCTATTGGAATCGATGAGAACAGGTTAGATTTGGTAGCGACAAAGAATTACCGACACTGCACCGGTTCTGATAAAACTGTAAAGCTATCGACCAATCCTAAAGTCTATTAGATTAGATAAGAATAGGTTAGTATTGGTAGTGACAAAGAATTACCGGCACTGCACCGGTTCTGATAAAACTGTAAAGCTATCGACCAATCCTAAAGTCTATTGTCCGCTTACACCCTAAGTAAGATGTAAACAATACACTAAACCCAGCCAAATTAATTCAACACAACACAACCAAACCAAACTTTTCAATGGCAGTGTATTGCCATTCAAAAGCTCGAAATGAAATTCAGTAATACAGAGTGAAGTTTCAGTCGAAACTCATGAAAGGAAACCATTGTCCTATTTATTTCCTTTACAAATTAGACGAATGTTTCTTCTCAAGACTTTGTTCTGTGGTTTTGTTTTATCTGAGACAAAGACAACATTTCAATGGATGTTAAAATGTCTTCTTTTGATACTAAAATAGCTGCCTTTGTACCTATAAAATACGTCACTACTTAAATGATGTAATTACTGTTTTTTACTTACTTAGGAAGAATAAATAAGCTTAATTATGTAAAATTATTTGTTTTATTCGTATGTAGGTAAAATAAATGAATTCAATTTAATTATGAAAAATCATAATTAAATTGATTTCCAAATAGAATAAAATTCAGTCATATTTTTTAAAACTCATTCTGAATTGTACCTAGACAGATAGTAAACACTTTATTGCACCATAAAATCAAATCGCAAAATGATTATATAAAAATAAATAAATTAAAATAAATTCTAACATAAGTAACTATCTGCTTAAAGAAAATTAATACAACAAAAATTATAATTTCATAGTACTTACGGTCGGCTGCATAATTGCAGACCCACCGTAGAGCTCCAAAACGGCTGTTATAAGAATGTTTTCAACACGAGCAAGATTCTAAACACCTGCTTTAGTTGAAGTTTAAAGTCTTCTTACTCATCAATTATTCAAAAAAAATTATTAGAAAGAAAACATTCCAATAATAGTAATTTTCGAACTCTACCGGGGGCTGCAATTATGCAGCCCCCGGTAAAATTATAAGGCCGTTTTTGGTTAATAGGGTGGTACAGGCACCACCCTATTAACCAAAAACGGCCTTATCCAAAGAAAAACATACCCATATACACAGTCATCTGAAAGTAACTAAGCCGTCAGTTCATACTACTACAAAATCATTTTATGATGCTAGATTTTTAATTAGAGTGGAATTTACATCAGATTAAAAACCTTCTAATATTTACAATGGAAATTATTTTAAGTTAGCTGAGCAAATTGGTCCCACAATGCTCTCACAAAATTCGTAGTCCTCAACTCTACCTCAAACTTCTTACAATGATCTAATAAAACTGGGTACAAGTACTGCAGTTCTCCGTGATCTAATGTTGGGAACAGATGATGGAGGGCATGATCTCCAAACATGGTTAAAGCCTTGAACTGGCCGCGGGTGTGGCTGGATCTTTCGACTATTGTTCTGAGCTGATGCATACCCCAGTCTATTGATTGTTTGCTGTGGGGATATAATAGAATAAACTTAATACGATTAACTATACGTCTAAAATTACTTAAGTAATCAATTGAATTTTGACGTATTGATAACGAATGCTACAAAATTATAGAACACTTTAATTAGTCATTCAGCAGTAGTATTAAAACGTCGAAGAATATATATTCAGGATACGATTCATCATACATAAGTTACTGGACATACCTAGAGGCAGAGGTTAATCAATCGTTTATGTAAATACATACATGTTTCAGCTACATACACTTCTATCTAATATTTTTGGAAGACTAACAAGAAAAACGCAAAAAAAATGTCCAATAACAGCAAACCCAAAACATTTCTGCAGAAAATTCCATAAAAATCCAATAACAAGAAAATAGTTGATATACAATTACAATAAAATAAACCTTACTTGTTAGTCTTTCCTTCGAAAAAGTTCGTCGAATTGAGATGCCCAGATGTTATTGCAAAGAGGGTAAAGGATAAACTGCTTATGAGGCACGTACTGATCCAGATGGCCAGCGTTGGTAATAAAGGTTGCCCTCCCAGTATCCACATCCAAATCAGTAGAGAGAAAGGGATTGCGCGTGTCCAACGCATCGGTTGATTTTCAATAGGAAATAGGCTGAAAAAATAGAAGTAGATAAATAACTTGATTCTTAAAAGAAATACTTAATTTGTGTTCGCGACTTTGTCCACGTGAAGGTTTTTATTTTTCAGAAAGAGGAGAAACCATTTAAACCTCTCTTCAATGTTCCCGTACGAGAAAAAAAATCTTTGTGTTTATAATTTTTCCCACACACTCTTATAGAAATACTTGTTGATTTACTTACCCGCCTACCAATGACATCAAGAAATATGTGAAAGCTATAAACGGCCAGTACAAAACAGCCAATTTTGACCAAATAGGTTTGTCTTTGTATGGAAGATACTGTAGGTACGGTTCAACTGAGGTCAGCTCTGCATCCTGAGCAGTATTTGTAAAGAGATGATGCGACATCGCGTGGGTTACACGCCAATTTCTGAAAAGGAGACACAATGTATGAAAAAACTTAAGCCTCGGAAACGAGAGACGCTTAGGTGTCACCCAAATGATTGTTCCATCATCGCTAAATTACGATTAGAAATTAGCCGGAACAGATACAATTCTAGCAAGTATGACAAATTAATGTAATGATCCAAACTTTAGCAGTCCTAATAATTTAATTATGGTGGATTAACTTACTCAAAAGACAATCCATTTAAATTGAACAAATACATTCTCCAGTTATCAGCACGGTGGAAATAATTATGTGCACATGTCACTAGTAACCCTAGAACTGCGCTATTCACTAACACCAACAATATAGTCACAATATTATCTGTCCTATAATTCCAACACCAAGAACTTAACGGACTCAAAATTAAAAATATCAATAGTAGTAAATCGGTAATTCTGTCACTATTCTTTCGAGCAGAACTTGGTATATCTGATAGTTTCTTAGCGACTTGTAGCTTGAGAGTTTTATAGAACCCATCCTCGTTGAATGTGAATACGCTGCTTCTCGGTGTGTCTGCTGATCTTACAAAGTAATTTGGAAGTCGTTTTTCTGCTGTTCTCTGTAGATGATGCGTTTCAAACGCTTCTGTTATATCCGTGCCCTAAAATAGGAAGAAATACCTGAATCAGCTAAAAATAATAAGAACATACAAACTATAAAGGTCACATATTATGATAACTAAAAAATTGCCTATAAATTTTGGGTTTCAACAATTTGTTTCAAATGGAACTTATATCAAATGTATTTGAACATTTTGTCACTTATTTACATTTACCTACACTGATCAACATAAAACTAATTTAAAATTATGCGATTGAATGTGCTTAACGATAACTAAACTATTATGGTTATCAATTCCGCGAGTTACAATTGGAATAAACATTGTAAAATAGCTAGTTTAAATATTATTAATAGGAATAATTTTATTTTTATAATATGCCAACAGTAGGCATTTCTTGAAATATATCCAGGAAAAATGCAGCTTCAAAATCGAACAAATCTCTTAACGATCCTCAATTCGTATAGCAAAGAACAAATTAAATGCATATCCTAATTTCGTCAGCGATTTTACTTAGCCGCATACTAGGTAGTCTGTCCATGCATAAAAGATTTTTTCATTACTCATACTCGGAAAGTAGGTCTGAAGGTGCCTAAGAAGCGTATTGAAAATAAAACTTCCAGCCCTAGGGATTTTTGCTTTCACTGACAGCTGTCATGTCAAATTATGGCTTCGCACGGTTTGTGCAATCTGCATGTAGCCAGTATCAGTATCATTACGCATTAGGAACTTCAATAACCTTACCTCCTTGCTTTTTTTTTACACCAAAGAATAATAATTATGGCTTGGCACGGCTCATGCATACTGCCAGAGTTTAGTACTTAGTAACTTTTTTCTCAGTAATCAAATTCAAGTAGGTATATTTAGTTCAAGATATCTTATTTAATAAAATAAATGTAAAGACGAAAATGGTCAAATCGACCTATGACCATGCCGCGCCACCCGCGCCCTGCCGAGATGTTGCTGATGTGGCTTTATGCGACCGTATTCTATGGTCACCTTGAGTAAAAAAAAACTGGTGTGAAATGCTAGCATTTCCAAATTATTTTAAACGTTTTTAAAAAAAAATTAAGTAAAATAACTATTTATTCAGGCAAATTACACCCATTTACAGAGAATTAATGTTGTAGAATATCAAAAAAACTAATGAGTACTATTTTTTGTTATTTTATTTGATTTTGTGTTAAGTTTAATCTGGTTTTTCATTTATGATTGTGAATTTTGTGTAAATAACAATTTCTAGACAAAACCGTGTTACAAAAACTGTAAGTTAAATCTACGAACTTTGCGTCATTTCCCAGTGTTGGATTAACTCATTAATAAAAACTTCTTCGGTAAGTACCGCCGTATTTAAGTATTGAATACAAATAGCAGAAACCTAAAAAAAACACTACATAAGGTATAACCTCTTTGGTCCCAACCTTGTAAGAGGATCAGGTAGTATGGACACATGAGTACCTACTCATGTGGTATGGAGTCTCATAGTCTCATTCACTCTCGTTGTTAGGAAGAATTTTATGTATTATTCGTAATGAAAAGCACAGTGTTTACCTCGGGTGAAAGACTCATTAAGTCCCTCGAACTATTAGCGCCCTCGCTACGCTCAGGCGCCAAACTCCGTCTCGGGACTTGTAATGAGTGACTTTCACACCTAGGATAACAATGTACTATTATCTATCTATAATTAGAAGATATTCCACTTACTCTACTCGAAGCAATCCACTGAGCTCCACCAGGATGTTCTAGCACAAAGTCCGTGAGATCATAGAGACCGTCGTGTATTCTCCACAAATTTCCAACGTTATCAAAATCCTTTTTCCTTTCTATCCATTCCGAAGGACTTTGCAAAGCACTATCCCTGTATAGCGGAAACTTTAAAATTGAACGACGCCGATTCATTTTTAAAACTTGAATTTTATTTCCTTATATTAAAATTAGTAACATAGATGCTTGTATTTTGGAAGTAAATTAACAATGAGTAAATAAATAATAAATTAATGAATATATATATACTAGAAGCCGGGTAATTTCCAGAATTATTATTGTTTTGCGTTGTAGTGTTTTTTATGATGTTTTACAGTTACCTATTTAAACTTTTCTTTTGTCCGTTTGTTTGAAATATTTTTGCATATTTTAAAGGACTTACCCCACAATAAGTTTCCGTACACTAATTTTCCGTGAAACATTATTTTAATTGTTTTTTTATGCGTCATTTTATTGGACATGATTTTAAATTAGTTTCCTTTTTTAGATCAAATGGCGAGAGAATCAGTGCGCAATAATTAGATATTTCCCTAAAATAAACAGAATAAAAGATCCGTCTTTTCAAAAACTAATTAATAATCACATTTTATTCGTAATTTTTTTATCACTTAAATTTTAAATCACTACTAATTACCTTGTTACCTACGTAAATTGAGTAGGTAAGTACGCACTTACATAGCTGTTGTTACCATGATAACATTAGGTATTTTGATTGCGTACGAAATATTAAAACGTGTGTCAATTTTGCAAAAAATGCAGATGGATATTACCATTAGTATACTTACTTACTCCGCTGGCTCAATTATGATAGACCCATACATCTCTTGATATAAAAGCACCAAAAAAACCTTTTAAGGGTACCCAAAGTGGATCTTGGCCTCCGAAACGAGAGTCTTCCATCCCTCTCTGTCCTGCGCTATTTCTAGCCAATTGTTGAATTGTTGTTATTGTTCTTAACATAATCAAAAGAAATCATTAAAGTTATTTATAGCGGAAGTTTGACCATGTGTATTGTTTTATTATATGGAGCTCCATATTATAACTAGATTGGACTTATCCCGTTTCAATTGACTTTAAGAGTGAAAATTACCATGGTAGTTCAAGTTCATAAATTAAATTAAGTATATGAAACCAAAGGCAATTACATTTTGACTTCGTTATAAAACCACACAATTAAACGACTGAAACAAAAGAAATATTAAAAATAGAACGCTGAATATTCCAAAAGTCGCGTTTAATAAAGCCCCTTTTAATTGATGTTCGCTGTCATAGACAGGAACAATGTGAGATAGGTACTTAATTGGCACACTCATCATTGCGCGCACTGTATGTAACTTTTTATGGCGCTGTGTAATGTAACATTTCCAGTAGAGAAAGGACATAGTCTGTATTTACACGGAAGCAAATTAAAAAGGTCTTGTCTAAGGGCGGCTTGCTTGAGATTGAGCTTATATATAGATAACTAGCTAAATACAATTTACGGAGAATCTTCAATAAGCACAAGGTTGATATGAAGATAATAGACTAGTTTATTTGAGACACGACAACATAGTTACAGAACAAAAACACACAACTAATAAATAAGACACAAAAGAAAAAAAAATGGTTGTCTGTAAAGTCGGTTTACGGACGATAATTTAACGTGATAACGTCAAGAAAACGTTAAAATAAAAATAAAAAAATCTTTTTTTTTTCTTTAGTCTTCTATTCGTCACTCGTCACCATAACACAAGCCCTGATGAGCGATATTATTATTAAATAATCTGTTTCCTAACGGGAACGGACGCACCATGATCGTGTTACCATGACGCATGACGTCACACAACGGGAACTGGACGTATGGCGTCACACAATATTACCATGATATTTTTTGTGAATGCAGTTCCATCAATTTAATAGAAAAAAAAGAAAAAGAGAGAAGACGTGTGCTGTGCCAAATGGGTCGACTTCAGGTTTAAGCCCCAGTCAAGCATGCTTGTCTTCCGGCTAGACCCATCATATTATTTAATCACAGATGGTTGTGTTTGACACTTTGACAGTTGGTGTCATGTTTACGAGCATAAACAAAATTACTTTTTGTTGTGCAAGCGAACCTAACTGTATTAATTTATTAAGTTTTGTCTTTACTAAATTAAAACGTTACATTACACCTATATTTTAGCAGTGAATAAGATCCTTTTGAATGTAACTCACTAATTACTCAAAGCCAAAAGCCAACCTCATACATAATGAGGTCTCCCGGTCTCTGATAATTTATTATCAGGCTCTCTTTGAATAGTCATACGTAATTTTCACTTTAATGAAGAATTATGTAATTTTAATGTCTCTCTGAATGTATATTATATTTGTTGAGTCTCGATATATATGTTTTATTTTATTTTTATATTATACTTCTTACTTAGTTTATAGTATAACTTGCGACCCGCCCCGGCTTCGCACGGGTGTATTATGCATGTATTATATCTAAAAACCTTCCTCTTTAATCACTCTATCTATTAAAAAATTCGCCTCTAAATCTGTTACGTAGTTTTAAAGATCTAAGCATATATAGGGACATAGGGACGGCGAAAAGTGACTTTATTTTATACTATGTAGTGATAGTGACTATGTAGTGATAGTGACTATGTAGTGATAGTGACTATGTAGTGATAGTGAGTATGTAGTGATAGTGACTATATAGTGATAGTGACTATGTAGTGATAGTGATTATGTAGTGATAGTGACTATGTAGTGATAGTGACTATGTAGTGATAGTGACTATGTAGTGATAGTGACTATGTAGTGATAGTGACTATGTAGTGTTAGTGACTATGTAGTGATAGTGACTATGTAGTGATAGTGACTATGTAGTGATAGTGCCTATGTAGTGATAGTGACTCTGTAGTGATAGTGACGAATGGTTGGAAAGAAATCGGTCGCGGGATTCGATGATGTGGTAACTCGCTTTTTATGTTTAGGAGGCTACAAGCAATAACCATAGCGCAACTTAATCATTAGATTTAAATATTAATCTCAGCACCAAAATATTATTTAACATTACAAACAAACATTACAGATCAATAATTGTGGCAAAGTAATAAAATATTACCGTTAGTTCTCTTTACATCCACTAGACGTTTCTCTTTCAGAACATACTTCACCTACAAGGCATCGTAGCTTTGAAACCAATGAACCAATTGAAAACTGAACTTTTAAGAGAATCATGAGTTTTCGATACGCGGCGCGATTAGGTATTTTAAAAAATGTACCCTTTCGTGCGATAGAGAGAGTTTAAGTTCGGACGTAATTGCCTTCATTTTGATTTCAAATAATGTTGCGGGCCGTAACGTTTTTACCCCCTTTATCCTTCACAAAATGAAATAAATTTGGTCTCATTTAATTCACTGCATCTTATTCCAGGTTTAGGTATACGTTTTCCTTTTTTGGTAAGTAAATCAGTTTAGTCTATTAGAAAACAATTGAAACACTCGATGAAGTTTTTAAGTCAAAAATATAGATATTCAGATACTAATAACTTTTATCTTAGGCAATATTTCTTTATAGTAAAAAAGGTTAAACCTAGTTTTCTATTAGATCTGGAACATTTTCAAAAATTATCAAAATCGGACGTCGTTTATGAGGGGGAAAACGTTACCGCTTTTTGTATGGAAATTTACAACCTCACACTGGTCTTAATTGTCTAAAGAAAGCTTGTTTATGTAGGAAAATGGCGACGGATTGAGCAAACATTTACGTGATATTCAACTGTATAATAATCCATAGCAATACCTACTATTGCGGCAATAAGTTTGATTGTTATTTAGTAATTCGTACCGGTTTTGAATTAATCGGTATTGAGACATAGTAGGTATAAACTATGTTGACTGTTACCGTTACGTAAGAAGATCTAATTACCTAATCACCATTAGTAATAACAGAAAATAATTAGATTAGGTCGGTACCAGATTCCATCTGGGTCTGTCATCGTCTATGGACCTCGCAAAATTCCATCTAAAAGAAATGTTTTTGAAAAAAAATCTAAGAAACAAGCGAAAAGTAATTTGTAGGAGTAGTTCTCGATCTTGCTTATGCGTTGTAGTTTAAGAATTAATTAATTTGAGACGTTAACTGGTTCGAGAAGTATCTTAAAAACTCTTTTCTATCGTTGACATTGCTTCAATACGTTGCTATGGTTACTTGTCAATAACGTTGCTATGGTTATTTGTCAATAATGCATGACGTCACACTTTTTTGTGAAGTGCACTCACCAATTTATATCACGTCAAAAGAGCGTAGAGCGAAAACTTTTAAACCCTAGACGGGTAAAAGTACAGCCAAGCGGTTCAAGCAGTTTAGCCCATTGGTATATTTGAATGTCACCTATCAACAGCAATAAAATATCGACAAAATACGGTTAAAATACCAATCTCGGTTACGTTCGTAGATGTTCCGGTATAGTGGAAGAAGACCTTTCAAAGTTACAGAGTTACAAAGTCCAATCAAAGTACTTAGAAGCCTCGAAATAAGCAAATTATTTCAACGATGTCGCATAATTTGTGAAAATTACCATTAAAGTTTTGTATAAATTATAAACAAACTAATTTATAACGTAGACCCATTTTATTTGACGGTAAATTTCCACAAACGCTTATTTTCTACAGAAAATGTCTGCGATAAATCTTTAAAATACTGTGCATAGCTCTAAATACCCTTAAAATTATAATGTTTGTAAAATTAAAGAAAGGGCACGGGTCCTGCTATTAAAAAGCGCATGTTTGTCTATCTTTATGTTTGTTCCTTAGTCAAGCAAACATTTGAATGTTTATAGCAGGAAATTTAGAAAAAAAGCCAGATAGTGTTGAGGCTTTTCAGGCTGATCTCCGATCGGACTCACGGGCGAAATCGGAGGTAAAAGCCTGTCAAAAAGTAAAACGCAAATAGCTCGTGGTCCTTAAGTTTATTGCTCAGATATTTTATGTAGGCGACGCGAAAGTGTTTACTCAAAGAGATTTAAAATTACAATACATTAGAGAGAACATCTCGATTATAAAAACTCTGATGCCGAGTGTAAGTTGTCTGCGCTCGGCTGAGACATAGGTGATCTATTTCTAGACAAATAAACTCAATTCGTTATTCAAAAGTATTTGAATTTTGTTTAACAAAACAGAAAATTGAAAGAAGTACCCAAAATGAAGGTAGGTATCAAAAATAATAAATACGACACTTAATTATTAAGATGTGTCGATGACGTATGTGTGGCGTTTATTGTACGACGATCGTTGTATTGTAGCGAACTTTGCGTCAGGCTGTGACATCAATAATTTGTCAGTAAAATCATCTTCAAACAATATTGTAAATTTACCGTTTTAGCACTAAATAACCATGTCAATTAAAAATAATAAAAATCAAATGTAAAATTGTATTTGAAGATTCATAGTCGCTTCTATTACTTGTTAATGTTGAATGTCTTTGTATTTACTTTTACGATGTTTTTATTTCGGGTTAAAGTCGGAAGAGGATGGGTTAAGTGAGAAGTTGCCAAAATATTGTAAGTGTTTGTTAGTTGTTTATTATGTTAGTCTGTGGTCAAAGTTTGTTTACGTTTAAAGTTACTGCTGTTAATTTCCGTACCTATTCCTAAGTTTGGTAGAAAGTTAGACATTGACGATAAAGCAATTTATGGTAATTTTTGCTTCATGGTCATCATCTAGTGGATAGTCGATTCATGTATAAACGTATGTATACATCTATTTTTGTGCATTAAGAACATAATATTTGTATATACATATTTATTATAATGTATTTTTAATGGTTTGCATGTTTCTATCTCTTAAAAAATTTACAGTCTTTAATTTAAAAATTTAAGTATTATATCCGTTGTATGACCACCATAACACAAGCCCAGTAACTTAACTTGGTTTCAGGAAGTTTATTATAAATATTGCAATGTAAAATTATCGTGCAATATTTAATGCACTACAGATGTAACTAAATATTGAAAGTATTTTATTGCAATAATTATTCTTATCTATTTAACTAGTATAGACTCTAGACTCTTAGTTGTAATTTTACAATTAATTTTGATACTATAATCAAGAGAAACAGGCGTGAAATGAAAGCCAAAGGATTTGAATCTAAAATCACCGTCAACTATTTAAATCCGGGTTTAATGAGCACAATTAGCATCATTCCTGACTGCTCTAACTACCGCTCGCTGGTGAATTTAAACTTCTGTTTTTATCAGAAATTACGCTCGAAAACGTGCTGCCGGGAATATTTTAAAAGAAGAAAAGTTTATTAAAAATTATAGTAAGTAACCACTTAGGTAATGCAGCATTTCAAATATAGTATAAATAAATAACACCTATAGGTATAAAATGAAAAAAAAACCGCAAAAAAAAAAATGAAAAAAAAAATGAAATATAAAATATTTGTAAACGATTATGTTTTTAACCATCCGATTGTACGGTAGGCTACTTTAAGTAAATAATACAGAAGCCCTATTCACATTTCTTATTGAACTTAATATTTAAAAGTTTCCACGCATAGAGATAAAATGCCAAATACTATTTGACCTATCTGCTCTATGGCGTTACGTAGGTATAGTTACTTCGTAGATGACCCATAAAACTGAAAGATAACAAGGCATGCTCATCGCGTCTAATAAAGAACGAGTTTTCAAAACGTAATTTAGCAGGATAAGCAGCTCGCAAGGTGAAATGAGAAAAAATAATGAGAGAGAATATGCAATTATCCCTTTTCATTGCTCGTGAGCGAGTGAGGGTTAGTGCTATAGCAGACTACATACTAAATAAATAATCGCCCGACACATTTCTCGCCGAGCATTTGCAAACTAGGTATATGCACTTACATATTATTATTTTTAGGTGGTTTAAAGGTCGATATGTCCGAGATGGCTCCTATATGACATCTTTCAATTCGGCAAACGGTTAATAATGAAAACTCTGTAAAAATTCAATGAAATTTGACCGCTAAATCTATTCTATCTGTCAGGATCCTCTTTTGAACATACCTACTTCGTAGCTGACAGACGAAAAATCTAATGATTTTGTGAGTCATTTTCTCTCTTCAGATACAAAACCCAAAGAAGTAAACATTATACTATAAACTACCAGTTGATTCCAAGTCAGTTTGCAGTCTGCACTCTCACTAAAGGCGGTGGCAAACGATGCGTTAATATCGTTTTCAGAACTCGAACATCTCGAGGGCGTACCCATCTCAAGTGGCTTAATATAATCAAGGTTAAACTATTCTCTCTTCTTATTATTTTTATAAATAATACAAATACAATTAAGAAATATCTTTCAGCAGCCCAAATATGCACGGCTAATGTTCCTCTTAGCTAATCAAAACTAAGAGGAACATATATATAACTATACAGATATAACTAGATCGATTTTTACTGGTGATGCCAATAATGAATTTTAAATCTGACCATTACTTAATTTGTTTGTAACACTTGCAGCCAAACTACTCGGCTGACTTAGAAGAAATATTGCATAGGTAGGTACCTATAGTTTTTTGGTTCTCAATTCGCATAAATGGATATTCGTGTTCGGACGATGTCAATGAATGAAATCTAATTTCGATGATTTTTTATTATCTCGATATTACTATTGTCCTACTAATATAGGAAATAACATACGCAATTTATATCCCGATATTCCCACGGAATAGTACTCATAATATAAGTGAAAAAGTTTTAAAGGTAATTCACCACATTTATCTCTATTATGAACGTTCTTTTGGCAGACTTCAAATGACGAAAAGTTATGGAAATAAGACGAAAATGTGATGAAGTGAAATAAAAACTTATAAAAACCCAAGGGGTCGAATTTAGGAGACACTGCTCATAAAGCAGAATCATAAAACAGGCATAAAACCAAGTTACTGAATAAAGTGATAAGTGGTAAAGTATGTTACGTAAACTTTTTAAGCTAATTAACGCCATAAGTAAACTTTTTACTCGTGTATGTAAAGGAGAATAAAGTTGGGCGAAATACAGTATTGTTAGATAATCACTACATAGTATAAAACAAAGTCGCTTTCTCTGTCCCTATTTCCCTTTGTACGCTTAAATCTTTAAAACTACGCAACGGATTTTGATGCGGTTTTTTTAAATAGATAGAGTGATTCAAGATGAAGGTTTATATGTATAATACATGCATAATATAGCCGTGCGAAGCCGGGGCGGGTCGCTATTATAAATATATTTGAACGGATATATTCACGTTTTTATTTTAAACCTGACGTTTCGGGAACTTTGCTTATAGTTATGAGTTCAAGTCGCAAAAACCTTAGAAAATACTATATTGTTATATACTTATATTTGCTCCGAAAAAACTGCAATCAGGTGATGATTAGATAATGCAGTTCCTTTAACTATAAACCAGCTTTACTGTAATGTAAAATAAAACGTTACTCTCTTCGGCATTGCTTTAAAAAGTTGCAGGCGCTATACGAAACACAAATAAAATTTAAAAAACCGACTTCAAAAAACCTGAAAACAAAAACTAAAAAAACTTGAAAAAAAATCCTGGTAACAAAAACTAAAAAAAACCTGAAAAAGAAACCTGAAAACAAAAACTAGAAAAAGACTGAAAAAAAAAACTAAAAAGTGAAAAATAATCCATTTCGGGTCACTAAAACAGCAGATAACATAAACACACTTGGAAGTCGGACTGGCTTAGATTGAATGTTGAGGGGTATTATAGGAAACATGGTGTCACCCAGTCCGACTTCCAAGTATGTTTATGTTATCTGCTGTTTTAGTGACCCGAAATGGATTATTTTTCACTTTTTAGTTTTTTTTTTTCAGTCTTTTTCTAGTTTTTGTTTTCAGGTTTCTTTTTCAGGTTTTTTTTAGTTTTTGTTTTCAGGTTTTTTGAAGTCGTTTTTTTAAATTTTAATTTATTTTTTTATTTAACCATTTTTAGTGCCGCTGACACTGAAAATTCTACTCCATGAGGCGAAAGCGACTATTTCTTAAAATTGCAACCTGTACCTAATCGTAACTCATTGAAGGGTTTGGTGATGAGAAGGTTCAGATGCTCCATTCGTCGATAGGTAAATATTAGTGCATGGGCCAATTCTACTAGTGGTAATGGAAAATTGAGCAATTTGCTGAACCTCGCTGTGCAGATCTGTTCATCACTCCAAAGATCCTCATCATATCTTCATTTAGGATAGGGTTCTCTATCAACATTCATACAAGCCCAGTCCGGCGACTAAATTCGACTAAATTCTTCAAATTGTAACCTGTGATCGTAACCGATTGAAGAGTTGTCTGATGAGAAGGTGGGTTTAGATATTCCATTTATCTGTAACTATTAGTTTATGGGCCAATTCTACTGGTGGAAATCGAAAATAGAGCAATTTGCTGCACTCTCGAGGTGCAATGCTGTTCATCCCTCCGAAGACCCTCATCAGATCTTCATTGAAGATAGGGTTTTCTGTCAACATTCATACAAACCCAGTCCGGCGACTAAATTCGACTAAATTCTTCAAATTGTAACCTGTAATCGTAACCGATTGAAGAGTTTTCTGATGAGAAGGTGGTTTCAGATATTCCATTTATCGGTAACTATTAGTTTATGGCCCAATTCTACTGGTGGAAAACGAAAACTGAGCAATTTGCTGCACTCTCGAGGTGCAATTCTGTTCATCACTCCGAAGATCCTCATCAGATCTTCATTCAATTTTTATGGGACCACCTCTGAGTTATCCCCTTTCATACAAAAAAAGATTTTTCCAAATCGGTCCAGGCGTTTTCGAGTAATCGGCGAACATACATAAAAAAAAAATATATATACGCGACGAATTGAGAACCTCCTCCTTTTTTTTTGAAGTCGGTTAATTAAAAAACCCCCGACACAAAATAATAAAAATAGTTAGAACGCAAAAAGCCTACAAAAAGGAAAAAAAACGATGAAAAGAATAAAAAGCCACAAATAGAACAAAAAGGTATAAACGTGAAGCTCTACAAAAAGAAAAAAATAACTTCGAAATTATGACCCTACGTAAGTAGGTACATCATGTGAATTTTCTTGATTAAATATTGTCCCGTCGGGGGACCGCTCTTTAGCTTTACCTATAGAAAATTTCAACGAAAATGTTAAGGTATCGGTTATGGTAAGGTACGGTCCCCCGACGTGACAATACTTAATCAAAAAAATTCACATGTACTTACGTAGGGTCATAATTTCGAAGTTATTTTTTTCTTTTTGTAGAGCTTCACGTTTATACCTTTTTGTTCTATTTGTGGCTTTTTCTTTTCATCGTTTTTTTTCCTTTTTGTAGGCTTTTTGCGTTCTTACTATTTTTATTATTTTGTGTCAGGGGTTTTTTAAATTATTTATTTATTTTTTTATTTCATCCTTTTTGTAGAGAAGGACTTTTTAATTTTCTTATTTCATTTCTTTATTTTCTTGCGATTTATGATTCAGGTAATTTGGTGTAAATAAAAAGTGGCTGTGACATACCGCAGACAGACAGCCATGACGAATCTATAAGGGTTCCGTTTTTTGCCATTTGGCTACGGAACCCTAAAAATGGGACTAGGCAGAATAAGTAAAAAAGACACAAACGAAACCAAAAGACGCAAATTAACTTGATACACCACTCGAGCATATCTACTCACATTCGATTTTTGATCCTGACCTTTATCCCCCATAACTTTCAGACGGCTAAACCGATTTCGATGAAACATAGCTAAGAACACTCCCGACTAATTCACCTTTCAAACAAAAAAAACTAATTCAAAATCGGTTCATCCGTTCGGGAGCTACGATGCCACAGACAGACACACACACACACACACAGACACGTCAAACTTATAACACCCCGTCGTTTTGGCGTCGGGGGTTAAAAATATAAATGTTAAAACAACTAGGTATTTGCCAATGAAGAATAAGTTTTTGATTGAAAAACGTTTTAGTATTTTTTTGAAAAAAATATCTGACAACTTAATTATTACGGTGAATAAGAGAAATTCGTTTAAAATAAAGCTGCGAAAACGCGAAGTGTAATAAATTTTTCAATCCTTAAAATAGGATTTCAGGTCGCATCCGGAGCCAGAATAAATCTGGATTCTCTCATTTACACGCTTATGAAGTTCTGTTAGCAAAAGCACGTCATGGCAAAAGTATATTCTTAAATTGCAAAATATTTAAAAAAAAAATTACTTTCAAAAATACGTCTTTAGCAATAATTAGAATTATGGGAAGTAGTTACATTGTGTGTTTATAAAACAAAACTGTAAACTAAACATTACACAAGGAGCCTATCCCCGTGACCACGGCCGGTGTAACTCGGTCAAATCATGGGGTAAATAAATACTTACAATAAAATAAATATAACGCGATTCTTGTTTAAATTCATGCTTACTAGGTAACCGCGTAAACAACAAAAATTTGGTTAAAAAACTGTAGATTGTTTAATAAAAAAATCCTATTGTTTATTTACGCAAATTATCACTACATAGTATAAAACAAAGTCGCTTTCTCTGGCCCTATATCCTTATGTATGCTTAAATCTTTAAAACTACGCAACGGATATTGATGCGGTTTTTTTTAATAGATATAAGAGTGATTCAAGAGGAAGGTTTATATTTATAATACATGCATAATATAGCGGTGCGAAGCCGCAGCGGGTCGCTAGTTTTGTATAAAATAAAGCTTTTGCAACAATATGATGTCAAACAGTGGAGCAAACACGTCGCGAGTCGTTAAGGGACCTCTCTGTCCGTTGACTATCCTATATATAAACATAAAAAAGGTAAACATTAAAACCTATACCAACAAAATTTATCACGTAGGTAAAGAATAGCTAATACAAAGTAAGTAGGTATACTTATAAAACCAGGGTAAAATTTCACAGGACATTACACATTAGTTAACATTATATGGCTAACTTGCGAAAAGGTGCGGAAACCGAGAAAGGTCCTTGCGGTCTCAGATTTTATGGCACATAAAACGTGTTATTACTCTTTTTACTAAAACAAGGATACATTATGTTATTTCAAAATTGTATATGTTATAAAAATTGAGCGGTTTTAAAAACGTCATTCGTTTTTCCAATCTTTTGCGTTTTAAGTATTGGTTTTCCCAAACTGCGTGATTTCGACGTTGATATAAGATAATGTAGGTAATAGAACCGCCCGACGAGAATCCTTGATTATCGTAATTCTTGACTTCTTTAAACTGATGGAAAATAGGAGCTCTAAAATTGTTTAACCCCCAAAAGATTTAAAACGATGATATAGGTAATTAATTCGTCCCTTAATGTTTGTTTGTCTGTTTGCGAATGGCATCGTAGCTCTGAAACGAATACGGTTTTTAATTATTTTATTTTATTTTTAGCCTATTCCGTCCCACTGAAGGGCAAAGGCCTCCCTGCCCTCCTTCCACTGTTCCCTGTCTAGTGCCAGCTGGGTCCAGTCCCTACGATGCGAGTCCAACTATTCCCGCCATCTCCTTTTGGGCCTGCCTGCTGTTTTTATATATGAGTTTATGTGCCGTCATTGTTCTTATCTCTATGTTTAATGAAAATCGGTTTAGTAGCGACCAATGCAAAACCAAGCAAACAATGATAGATGTCAAAACATACAAAATATATTAAAATTTCAAAAACCGACTTAAAAAAAACCTGAAAATAATAAAAACTAAAAAAACCTGAAAACAAAAACTAAAAAATACTGAAAAGTGAAAAATAATCTATTTCGGGTCAGCAGATAACTTAAACATAAGTACTAACTTGGAAGTCGGACTTTGGACTTCGGACTATGGGACCACCCCTGAAGTATCACCTTACGAACACAAAAAGAATCATCTCAATCGGTTGAGCCGTCTTCGAATAATCGCGTAACATACATACAAAAAAAAACATACAGACGAATTGAGAACCTCCTCCTTTTTTGAAGTCGGTTAAAAAATGGTCCAGCCAACGTGACATCACAATGGCTGACTACTTTATTTCTTTACTATTTTCACGGACGTAGCAAATAGCAAATAGGATATTTCATTGTAGGTACATCGTGTTTTTTTTAAATTATCTGTTAAAAAAAAGTGGAACCTACCTACTCACTTAACACAACCAGCTTGACAGTGGCATAATCAGGTACAATATTGTTAATTTATTGATTGATATGCCGCATCAGTCATCTCATTTACTCATCATCAGTCAATCAACCATGTAGCTAGTACCAATTGTACAATTCACAAAACAAATCTATCTTAATCAAGATCTAACAGTCTAACGGAATTCTAACTTCATTAGCTTAGACTAAATAACTTTGTACTTTGGCATTTAATTAGTCTCCTTTGTTAATCAAAGTTTCTTGATGTTCAAACAAACCAAAAATCGTTAATATTCATAAATACGACTTCCGAAAATTAAAATTTAAGTTGGTTATGAAGTGATGTTAGTTTGTTAGTAGGTAATTTAAGTTTGATTTGCGTTGGTCGATTGGCTGACTAAACGATTGCATAACTGTTCTTAACTATCGACTATCGACCGACTTCGAAGTCTGTCTGCGAAATCTACATTTGTGTTTAATTATTTGTCTTCATTGCCAAAATCTTTGTCTTCTTTATTTTGTCGTTTTCAACTGTTTTTGCAGAAATGTTCTAGATTCATGGGAAACTAAATAATAATTTAAAAAACGCAGTGACATTTGTATAATTTTTAACTCCCGACGCAAGAACGACGGGGTGTTATAAGTTTGACGTGTCTGTGTGTGTGTATCTGTCTGTAGCATCGTAGCTTTTAATTTAATTTTTGTTAATTTCGTGTTTTGCAAAATACATTTTAGAATGTGTATTAATGTGTGTAAAAAGTGATTAATAAAAATTAAATTTCCCGTGATAAATTATAATATGAGATGAGATGAGAAATAATAAGATGAGTCACATCAACTAATTTGTCTAATATGTCAAGAGTGATCTCAATTCACACATGCAATCCTGCGGTCAACTCAGGGGATGCCCGTACAGCGCCACTTCGCCCCACGTCGCGATGTGAATGTGACCCAATTACTGGCATACGTTAGGGTTTCTGCGGTCCACTGGGTAAAGAAATACAAGGGAACATTGACTTGTTTGAAATTGTAATTGGGAGGGTGTAAATTATATGAAGTTTAAGTAAGGATACTAATGAGCAATCTTTTAATTTCTTTTTAAATCTGTATTACATTTCTAAATATGTGGACGGCTGTAATTGGCTACATGACTATGATAATGATAAAATATGAAATATATTGAAAATGTAAGCTAATAGGTTTCCAACAACTCTACAATATTTATTTCGCATTCAAATGTATTTTAAATATTTTATTTTCGCAAAATAAATTTGCAATATTTTGTCTGAAACGAAACGCGGGCGGCCATGACTGACTTTCACGTGACGTCACCATTTTCCTAAAGAAATACTTAGTGAAAATCAGTCAAGTTCCCAATTAGCTTATATTTATGTTAAGTAGTCTTACATTATTAGTGTTTTTAGGATTCCGTGCCTCGAAAGGTAAAAAAAGGAACCCAAGATGTTATCCCAAATCAATAAAAATAATATTAATACGTGTTTTAATTAAAATGACAGCTGATAAATTAACGACCTAATATAAATGTTATTTGGATTTAACAGGTAGTAAAATAGATTCTATTATAGGTATTCATTAATTTAATAGGTAGTCCACTATGAAACTTAGCACAAAAGTTATCCTGGTACGACACTTTGTATAAAACATGGAAATTAACGCCAAAGAAGACATGGTGCACAACTAGTCACTACAATGTAGTGACTATGACTACATAGTATAAAACTAAGTCGCTTTCTCTGTCCCTATGTCCCTATATCCCTTTGTATGCTTAAATCTTTAAAACTACGCAACAGATTTTAATGCGGATTTTTTTAATAGATAGAGTAATTCAAGAGGAAGGTTTATATGGATAATACATGCATAATATAGCCGTGCGAAGCCGAGGTGAGACGCAAGTTGTTATTAACAACAATTTGATATCTATCTAACATAAATATTAACAAACTTCATAAACAAGACAACAGGACACGTAAATTAAACTTTGTAGAGTATACTTACATTAATGTTTATTGTTGTTATTTGAAGATGCATTACCGAAACTCCTGGGACAATATGAAATCAAGTAGAACTACATTTCGCATTGTATTCCAGAAGTATGCGAATATCACAGATTGACAACTTTGTATCGGCAGACAAGGCAATCTACCATCATCGCGTTAGCGACAGTCGCCTCATCGTTATTAAGCTTGTAGCCAATAGAAGTACTAGGAGTAAAGTTCAGGTATTTTACGTCTGACAGCCTCTTGCTTGCAGCCAGATGTACAAATAACTCAACAAACTGTAACTACTTAAAATAGTCATTTTTCGTATTGGACTAATTTATGCCATGGTTCACTATACGCTTGTATAGTATCCAACTGAACTGTCCGTAAGCTTTCACGGACCGTTTAGTTTGAAGATAAATTCTTAAAATAAGTGAACAGTTACAACTGGCACTGATTAATCGTCTCCGGGTCACATGTAATATTCTCCTTCTTTTCGTGTCAGGGTAGGTACTACAGCCTTTCAGTTCAGTCTAACCAATATTGCGCCACAGCTACGGCAGCATCATGGCTCAACACCTGCACGTTGGACGACCAATGATGCCAATAATGCTGCCATTCATCAACTAGGTATCGGCCGACCGAAAGTTTGTTAATGATCATTCACTGACCATCAACTCTGTAGTAAGTCTGCGTTCGCCTTAAACGACACGAGTAGGGATTCGCAAGTCTCGATACGGTTTCGGAGTGAAGTTTCTCTAATTGAGAATTGTTGTCGGGACGTACGAGTACAGTCGTCTGCAAATATTTACAGATACAACTTTACAGTCCGAGTGTATTGCGAATAGCGACAAGGGACACGAGCAAAACTACAATATCAATTTAAGTTGAAATAGATATATAAAAAACGTATATTGGTCTCCAAACACACATACTATTTGTATCCAAAAAAGACTTAAAGTAACTTAATATGGATACAAGAAACCTTCTGAGAAATAAGATAGGTATTTATTCAATAAATAAGAAAAATGAATTAATCATAAAACATTTTGCTTTAGTTAACATGCTCTATCGGACAGTGATAGACCTTGTTGTAAATAAATGAAATGAAATGTTATGTGACATATTATTATGTTAGCTTTATATGAGAATTTAGGATTAAAGACACAGAAAACCTATTACAACTCGTCTTGTTTTTTAAATAATCGCATCAAGCAAATGCTACAATAAGATGCCAAAATATCGTAATACTTTTCGCTGTCGTATTTACAGTTATTAAAACGACATCCCTTAAGTACGTATTTAGGTATAAGCCATTTTTTGAATGGATAAAATTCACTTTTAAAACAGTACATTTGCCATGTCTTTTAAACGTGATAACGTCTTGTAAATCGATGAACACTGGCATTCACAAAAAAGTGTGACGTCGTGCGTTACGTTACGTTACGTTATTGACAAGGTAACCATAGCAACGTATTGAAGTATGCAAAATGGGTATGTGTGAGGTTCTGTTGACATGATAGGTATAATGTATAGTCATCTCAGGAACTTCAGGTTCAAATTGAAAAAATATTTTTGTGTTGAATCGTTCATTTATTGAGGAAGGCTATAGGCTACTCTTCATTTTGATATTTCCACGGGTACGGGACTTACGCGGGTGAAACCACGGAGCGCAGCTAGTAAATACAATAAACATGGTAAATGTCCTGTTTAAAATTACTTTAATAGTGTACGTTTTACGTACGCGACTATACCTTGGAAATGGACAGAAAAGAAGGCAAATAACTGTTGTATACTGTGCTATAGTACTGTACTTTTACTTACTTTATTCCAACTTCCAGAATCTCCTACACTAGAGACATTGTTTTATCTCGTTTAATTCAACACAACATTGCACTCAGGGTGTTATGGCTAATTTCAGAGTTCCTTTTTATGAATTATTTGTTGCAATTTATTCTGCCGCTGCTTTTAGCTGTTTATTTCTTAGCTTAGAATGTAGAAAAATCACTGTGAAATTAAAAAAGCTTCCAAGTGTAGATGATTCTGTCAGAAAAATGGGAGGCACTTGCAAATATTAAATAAATAATTTATTTTTTCTAAAAAAAACCTAGGTCTTATTCTAGTTACAATCTTGACGTTCATACATTAGGCTTAAATAAGCAGTCTTATAAATGCGGGTATAACGTCATAAATACGTCACAATTTGAAACGGATATAAGATAGAATGTACCTAGTACTTAGCTAATCTAACGAACAAAGATATAGCTAATCAAACAAAAAAGTTAGATTAACTACATCCTGCAGAATTCATTAGGTTTTACGTAAAATAAGACGTTTTGCGAATAGACGCTACGTCCTATTCATTATCCATCCGTCTGTCTGTCACCAGGCTGTATGTCATGAACCGTGATACCTAAACAGTTGAAATTTTTACAGATTATGTGTTTCTGTTGCCACTATAACAACAAATACTAAAAACATATAATACAACTAGCTGCCCTCCGCGGTTTCACCCGCGTAACTCCCGATCCCGTGGGAATATCGGGATGTAAGCTATCCTATCTCTCAAGTTGGATCGAACTGCACATGGTGTGCGAATTTTATTATAATCGGTTAAGTGGTTTAGGAGTCCATTGAGGACAAACATTGTGACACGAGATTTATATATATTAAGACATAGTCGGAACCCTTCGACTCGCACTTAGCTGGTTTTTTATATATTTTGACTAGCTTTTGCCCGCGACTTCGTCCGCGTAGAAGTCTCATGTCCATCGATTCTGTTAAAGAATGTTTATGCAAAATTTGAAGTAGATTGGACCAAGGAATCGCATTGTCCTATACAAACTTTCTCCTCCTAAGGGGTAGAATTTCAGCAAATCCTTTTTTATCGGATGCCTACGTCACACCCTCCAAGTTTCAGGTCTCTACGTTCAGCGGTTTAGACTGTGCGTTGATCCGCCAGTGAGTCAGGACAAAGCATTATATATGTTTAGACTAGCGACCCGCTCCGGCTTCGCACGGCTATATTATGCATTTATCTATACTAATATTATAAAGCTGAAGAGTTTGTTTGTTTGTTTGTTTGAACGCGCTAATCTCAGGAACTGCTGGTTCGAATTGAAAAATTATTTTTGTGTTGGATAGTCCATTTATCGAGGAAGGTTATAGGCTACTTTTTATCCCGATATTCCCACGGGATCGGGAGTTACGCGGGTGAAACCGCGGAGCGCAGCTAGTTATACATATAAGTCTTCCTCTTGATTCACTCTATCTATTAAAAAAACCGCATCAAAATCCGTTGCGTAGGTTTAAAGATCTAAGCATACAAAGGGACATAGGGACATAAGGACGGCGAAAAGTGACTTTATTTTATACTATGTAGTGATTTTGTGATAATATTTTACCTTTTATGTTAGCCGCACCAAGCAATACACACTGTACATTTAACAAAATAGTGTGTATGTAAGTAGAAACAGCAGTACAATGAGGAAGTAGAGAAGAAAACGTAACGTTTTTTAACAATATAACAGATAAACAATACTTTAATACAAAATGTTCTCACGAAACGAGCGATTGTTCAGTTTAAGTATAGAACTAATAACGAGATGTTAAAAGAAACATGCGATTTTACATTTTTATTGAATTTTGCCGTCGACTTTGATTCCTAATTGAAATAATATTTCCTAAAATATTTATTAGGCGAAATGACATCCAAAGAGGTAATGTAGTGAGCCTTTTAGGCACCCTTGGGAAACTTATTTAAATTTTAAGCTAAGCGGCGACCTAATCAAGAAATTCCGTAACGAAAATAAAACCTAACGTCCCCCACTCCGCCTACCATGTAGCTCAGCCGAGCGTTCGGTTAACGTGTATGTATATATCTGCACATACAGGCAAACAAAAAATGAAAAATATATTGACCAGAATTTTAATTTTATATATAATTGTCATTTTATTACTGTTTTTATTTTATTTTGATTTTGATTTTTTGCAATTTATGCAATAGCTTTACCGCGGCATTCCCCGAGTGCCACAAGTTTTTTTTTTTAATATTATTATTTTGTTCTAGCTATAAATAATCTTTTAACGGTATTATCAAAAAAAATAAACCGTTTTATTAAATAAGTTCGAGTAGGCAATATAATATGAAGACTCTAGCTGCGCCTAGGAATAACAAGTAGGTAGCCTATAATGTCCCGTATAAAAGAGGCTTGCATTTGACATCATCTCACCTAACGACGAGGATAAGGATCTAGCATGAAGAAGATACCTATTCACTCTATACTTAAAGACAAGAAGGTGAACGCAGATTGATCAGAGCCGAGTCCACGGGAAAAGGTACCTTATAATAATAGAGATAAGGTACCTACATTTACGGAGCGCTGCAAGTTCATGTGTAAATTTTGATTATTCAATTACTGTGCCCTCAGGCCAATATTCGGTCTATTACTATAATCAGAACAGTTAACATCACTCTTAACATAAACCGCAGACAAAAGCTAAAGTTAATTAACGAATACTAAAATAATAACTCACAATGTTAATTAATATCAGTATATTAAAACAGATATCAACTGTCAACCACATCTCAAAACAAACAATTTCAGTGTAAATTAAGTTTAATTATGGTTAGGTTATATTTGTATACCTACACCAGCACGAACAAATAGTACGAATTTCAGAAAATTCTGTTACATTTCAACTAATTGTGTAAAGATAACCTATACCTAGACATACTACAATTAATTAAAGTAAATTATATAATGGAAAATTGGTGTGAAGTGTGATCCAACTTACATTTTAGTCAAAATTGAGTTAAGTTTAAAAATACATTAAAATTGTATTCGTATTAAAGAATAAAATAATAAGATATAAAAAATTTGATTTTTTTTTTTGTAAACCTAATCTGAAAAAATTACAAAAAATCAGTCAGAAACAATAATAAGATATAAAAAAATTGATTTTTTTGTATAATCTGAAAACATTACAAAAAATCAGTCAGAAACATGGACGTAAAAAATTAAATAATAAGATATAAAAAAATTGATATTTTTGTCCTATAATCTGAAAAGATTACAAAAAATCAGTCAGAAACATGGACGTAATAAGCAAATAAATAACAATTTTGGTTATTCGCGAAAGGCATTTTGATTTTGGTTCCTATTTGTGCTTCAAAGTAAAATTGCACAAAACGAAATTCCAAATTAGCTAATCAGCTGTCGCAAACAATCCTCGGCTTACTTGCTACTGTACGTACATTAACTAATAGTAAGAAATAGAAAGGTATTACTCTAATTAGGTTTTTTCACCATGATAAATGAGTTTATGCAATAAACGAAAGTAATTGTTATCGTTAACTGTTTAAAATTTAAGTAAGGTATTTGCATTTCGTAAATAAATAACGAAGTCGTCTATTCAGTTGCTTAGCTTGGGGCTGGATGGCGATGTGTAATATGTCCTGAAATATTTATTTATTTTATTTATTTATTTTTATTTATTCTAATTAAGTTTTTATTGAAATGAAAACTTCTTTTAGTGCGGTATACGTAGCGCAGCGAATGGTGACCTCTGATGGAAAGTAGAAGGGGTATATAGAATTTTCATATAAATATCGAGTTCTGCGCATACCCCTTCCACTTACCGCAGAGGTCACCATTCGCTGCGCGAGGTATACGCATATTTTTAGATGAGATAAAATCTCTGAACTCACGACACCGTTACGAGACGCAGCTACAGTGTGTGCATAAATATGCATGTATACATATATTTTGTAGTTGTTTAGTAATTAAGTTAAAAAAAAATTTTTTTAGGTAATTTCTTTTTTTTTATAAGTTTTCACTTCTGTCGGCACTCTCGAAGTGCAACCGTTTTTACAAGCTTTTATTTAACTTGCATTGTTCGTATGTAAGTTGTCGTCAAAATTTGCAAATTAAATTTGACCCACTTCCCGGTTACCGATTGAGCTGAAATTTTGCATACATGTGTAAATCGCTGATTTACACATGTATGCAAAACATGTGTAAATCAGCGCTGGAACTGGAAGGTGGTCATAGGAACTTCGCAATGAAACGACAGAACCCCATCGAGTTTGGGTTCGTTAGAATCGTCTTGACGAGTAGTTTGTCTTTCAATGGTAACCAGGGTCTGATGATGGAGCTGGAAGGTGGTCATAGGAACTCTGTAATGAAACGACGCAAACCTATCGAGTTTGGGCTCGTTAGAATCGTCTTGATAAGTAGTTTTTCTTTCAATGGTATTTAGGGTCTGATCTGATGATGGAGCTGGAAGGTGGTCATTGGAACTTCGCAATGAAACGACACAACCTGATCGAGTTTGAGCTCGTTTGAATCGTCTAGAAGACTTAGTAGAGTGCGCTCATTAAACGGTCTTATGATCAATTTAAGACTAAAAAGCATAAAAAAAAATAAAAATTAAATAAAAAAAGATTTTTAAAAACAAGCTTTTATTTGAATAAAAACGTAACCCAAAAATTATATTTAAATAAACATTTAACATGAAAAAAAGAAAAAATAACGCGAACTAAAAAGAAAAAAATAAATTTTAGTGACATTTTTCATACACAGGAGCTAACGTTGAACGTTTATATCCCTTCGCCCACATTCTCTATAATATAAATTTTAAAAGCTTGAGGCACTGATGTACGCTATCCGTTCTACACTCACTTAAAATCAGTGCCTCCAGCTTTTATTTAAATATAAAAAAAATTAGTAGCTTTTAACCGTGACTTTTTCTGCGTAGTAGTAGAATTTTCCAAATTAGTTTCTTAGCGTATGCCTGCGTCGTAATCTATATGCCAAATAGCCCAATCCGTCTATTGTTTTGAGCGATGCCTTGATATATCACTTTTAATTTTATATTTACCTATAGATGTATGACATATTGTTTTGTTTTCTTTGTAATTAATAAGGTCTAAAACTACTGGTCTGATCTTATAAAACGTGGTATGAGGTAGGTACCAGAGTTCTAAAACTAATATAATTGGGATGTTTTCATTCTTAAAAAAAATTGTTTGATAAATTCATGAGTTACAAAAAAAACTAAATCAAAATCGGTTTATCCTTTCGGGAGCTACGATGCCACAGACAGACACACACACAGGCACGTCAAACTTATAACACCCCGTCGTTTTTGCGTCGGGGGTTAAAAAGGCTTGAAACTTCAACTAAAGCAGGCGCCTAGAATCTTACTTGTGTTATAAACATTCTTATAACAGCCGGTTTGAAGCTCTACGGTAGATCTGCAATTATGGAGCCAACCGTACATTGAATCCCTGAAAATAGCAAAGGCTACTTTGTATCTACAAAATCCCTCGGGCCGCGGGAATATCATGAAATCTTAGTTTTTACAAATGTACACTATTAGTAGGTCAGTGTATCATAAAAATGCCATACCGTTTTTAACCATAATTATCCATAAATACATAGAGCTGCACCATCATAATAATCCAGGAAGAATATAAAAATGCATTATAAATTAAAATTTATGATACTCCCTTTAGAACGGCTTATCTTTAGCGGTCTCTAACGACCTTCGAGGGAATACCAGAAGCGATGATATGATAGTATTGAGTCCAGTTCTTTTTGTAAAAATATTTTACGAGCTATTTTATTCCCTTTATAAGCTCTGGCATTATTATCCTGGCTTTATTCTGCTATTTAAACTCGATTATATCGAATGCACTATTGTGTATTTCAGCTTTTGTCATTTATAAGATTAAAAAGATATAGATATAGATATTCAGGTTTCACAAAGAACATCGTATTGATGACGTCATAATATCTACCTTGTTTCCGTTTCGATCGTCTTTTGTTTCCGTTTCGATCGAACCAGCTGGAACAAAGGTACACGTAGTCCGATTGATCGAACTACCATCAGGAGTTTCAAAAACTCGTGCTTCTATGAATCGAACCAACTGAAACAAAATGTTCACGTAAAACTATTGATCGAAAAATGCGGTCTAACCACGTGGCGAGAAGCTGTTTAAAAGTAAGTATTTTTTTACTAGCTACTGCTCACGACTTTGTCCTTACTTAGTAGATACCTCACAAAGGACACAACCTTCAAATTTCATGTCTCTAGAACCAGCAGTTTAAGCTGTGCGTTTATATATCACTCAGTCAATCAGTACTTTTAATTTTAAAAATATATTTTTTTTTATTTGACGACCCAGTTGGCACAATGTTCACCATGCCGGACTGCTAAACACAGGGTTGCGGGTTCGATTCCCGCCTTAGACATGTATTTATGCTTAGATATTTGTCTGTGGTCTGGGTGTTTCTATGTATTATAAGTATATATTTACCAAAGAAAAGTATATAAGTAGTATATCCGTTGTCTAGCAACCATAACACAAGTCTAGTTACTTAGCTTGAAGCTAGATGGCGATGTGTGGAATATCCTGCAATATATTGAATTATTATTATTATAAATATATATATTTACAACACTATAAAATAACAAATGAAATAGCAAATTCCCACCATATACAATTATACACGAAATAATAACGTAGAAACACGTCTACAAAATGAAAAAGAAAGAAAACCCTAAAACAATCGCAAGTACTTTAAAATAACTATTAAGGACCCATGTTTTGTCATAAAAGGGGCTTATTGTAATAAGAAACAATAAATTGCTTTTCTTCTCTTTCTATTAAAATAGAAACTTAACTTATTGTCTATACGCACAATACATTTCTGAGTACATAAGCAATATTCATCACGCGTGGCCTTGCTTTACTTTCCAAGTCTAGACTAGACTTGAAATTACGTACCTAAAGTGTCTGAATTCAATATTTATTGAGTGGTTTGTTGATTCATCTAGACTAGTTGGAAAATTGGTGAATAGATAATTTTATAATTGAACTAGCGACCCGCAACGGCTTCGCACGGCTATATTATGCATGTATTATACATATAAACCTTCCTCTTGAATCACTATCTATTAAAAAAAACCACATCAAAATCCGTTGCGTAGTTTTAAACATTTAAGCATACATAGGGATATAGGGACAGAAAAAACGACTTTGTTTTATACTATGTATACTGTATAGTGATCATTTAGATACTAAAAATCAAATGTTTTATTGCAGTTGTAATATTCGATGACTCATGAAAAAAGTGCCAAAAAATTACAGGTTAGATTTTAGGGTCAGAAAAAAAAACTATAAAACGTTAAATAAAATAAATCTACTTTATGCTATGACTCTGCCGACTTAATGACGTCACTGGCGAAAGTAACACATACTTCTCAAATATTTACATACCTACATTCAACTAAGATTGCAGTTTATGTAACATCTATATTTATCTATATATATAAATAAATCGAAATGTATGAACGCGCATAACTTCCGAACGATTGCACCAAATTTGAATAAGTAATTCTTTTTTTTTGTGTGTGTTTGATAGTGTCAGGACAAGGTTTGAAGGAAAGATTCTTTTTAAATCGAATGCGGATAAAACCGCAAGGCCCAGCTAGTTTAAAAATAAATTAAACATTTCCCCCTTATTCCAAAACGAGGTTTAAGAATATAGTCCGAGATGTGGATTTAAACCTTAGATTTAGACACAGATTTACTCGTGAACTATAGTCTAAACACTATCTTTATAGGGGGTTTGAGTGTAAAAGATGAAGAAGTGACCTTAAACTTTATGGTCAACAAATAGTAAATGTAAGCTAAATTAAAGTGGCAAAGCCAATTGTATTTGACAAATACCCGGAAACCTTTGTACTACAACAATTTATCTATGATTGGAAATTAATCAAAATGTAGCTGACTAACTTACAAACATAGATCTGAAAGAAACATTATTTTAGTACCTTTAAAAGCATTTAGTCATATTTCCGAAGTTTCTAGAAGGAGAAATATTTGCGTCTGTAATACATCAAAAATTTTGTGGGTCGGAAACAACGGAAAGGACTAATTTTCAGGGTTCAATTCTCTCTCTTCCTCTTAGCCTTATCCCATTACTTGGGGTCGGCTCTCTTATTTACACTTCGCCAGTACACTTGGTCCTGAGTCTTTTTTGTCAATATATTATCTAAAATTTTTAGGTCTTTATTAATGGTCGCTATCCACCTTTGGTGGGATCTATATATCTAACACAATATGCCGGGTCATATGTCCAGGTGGTCGACGAATCACGTGTCCATACCAGCGTAGTCGATTTTCGAGTCGAGAGAATTATAGGTGTCACCTAATTTTTGTATTAAATTTTATTGTATTGTGACTCTCTCATACAAGTTACATTACATAAACACTATGTATAGTGAATTACGGGTGACAATGCCGTTGTGTACATCATTTAGGTATCGAACATTAATATGGAGAACACGACTGTTCGAATGCAAAGGTGACTAACAGTAGATTGACACTGTTTCCACTTGTAACATGTGACGAATTCTAAATTTCCTCAAACATGAGCGTTATATTCTTTTACCTATAATAAAAATCTGTGGTATTTGAACAGGTAATTTAAAAACAAGTTTTCAAATTGTCTCGAAATTATTTGAATAAATGTACAGATTGCGTAATATCAACGTTCTCAACGACAGTAACCTGCACGGATACGTTAAACATTCCCACAGGTGTTACTCCAACAATATAAACCTTTAATACATGTAAGTGGCTATATACAGGTACCCAACATAGAAAAGGAAGTCCTTTTAACTAAAAATTCAAAGGAAGAGTGTCGACAAGCCAGGCATACCAAAGTCCACACATAGAGCCTCTGTATACCTGTGTGCGGCAGGTTTGTATTAAGACAGTCGGCTGCGCGTGCGCGTGTCGTCTCGAAGAAAGCCTCAGTGCTGACTTGGCGGCCGTCGCGATCACACCGGCCCGCCGACAATGTGGTCTCTGTGACTCAAGTGTTGTGAAATTTGTGTTCAAGCACAGTGCCCGTGCGTTAACCCCAACCCCTGATAGTGCCTAACCGGATTTTTAAATAAAGGAACGCCCCGCGGCGTCTAAAAGGTGGGTTTTCTAACATTTTCAGCATTAGTTCAGTCGAGTGTTAATTTAAGGTAATGTGAAAGTTGTGACGATCGATCGGCGACTCCGACCGAGGAGTCAGCGATGTTGACACACTTTTGGTTCAGGTGTGGTGGCTGGCAGGTGGGCGCGCCTCTGTGTCAGTAATACGTGTCCGACCAAAATTCCAATCTCGAGAACCGCTTTCGGTTAGCCAACTTTCTTCCGGCTCTTACTCATATTCATACTCTCCTTAGAGACGGAACTACGTTATCAGAATGTAAATGTTTACAGATTATGTATAGGATAGATTACGTTACAAAGCGTGACTTGTATTGTAGCCAATAAAAGTTGCAAGATTATTTTAATAATAAAAGCTGGGACGAGCGCGTCTAACGGAAGACATCAACGCGCTCCTTCGAGTTTCTTGACTGTCGGTTGAATATAGAATTATTGTCGAGCTCGCTTGTTGAATTTATTATAACATCTTTAATTCGACTCTACATTTATTTTAACAACACAAAAAAACGCAAGATCTTTATTTACGTATGTACTTCCTGAAATGAAATAACAGGTTGCAGGCACTATAATTGAGTTATTGTAAAGAGGACAAAGTCGAGTGCCGTCCCTATTACGGAGGTAAGACCGGTTCGTTCCTCTCCGCCCGCTGCAACGATGTGCTTGAGTGCATCCCTTGCATCTGCATTTAAATGAATTACGTTCTTTATGCAAAAAACAGAGTATAGTCCCTTTTATTCTGAAGAATAAAGCAATGAAATAGAATATAACAGCTCTTAGCATAGAAAGTTTTATTATCTCAAAAAGAAATGTAACTTTTCTCTTATAAATTAAAACTTATTATTCTGTAGGTAGTTTCCATAAAAAAACCGTCCTGGTTCAACACAAAGTAATTAATTTTGAGGTATTTAAATAAATAAATAAATAAATATTTCAGGACATATTACACATCGCCATCCAGCCCCAAGCTAAGCAACTTAATGCTTGTGTTATGGGTGCCAGATAACGGATAAACTACTTATATACTTTTTTTTTTTTGTAAATATATACATATTATACATATAGGAAACACCCAGAACCAGAAACAAGAATTTATGGTCAACATAAATACTTGTTCCCGGCGGGAATCGAACCCGCAACCTTCTGCGTCGCAGTCGGGTGTTCGCCCGACGCGCCACAGAGGTCGTCATATTTTCGTACGTAGTACGTCGTATTTTCTTCCTCTGTATTAAAAACAATTAAATATGTTTTTTTATGTCTTCATGTCTAAATACCAACATTTTATCATTTGTTGTATTTCCGTAATAACATAAATACCTACCTCATTTAATAAGACTGAAACTCATCTAAATCTTTTAAACATTTCAATTTTATATACCTACTAACTAGCTGTCCCGGCAAACGTTGAAAAATAAAGGAAGAAAAATTGAAAAGTGTTCGATTCTCAGACCTAACGAAAATACACAAAAAATCATACAAATCGGTTTATCCGTTTAGGTGGAGTTTGGCAACTAACACCGCGACATGAGAATTTTATATAGGGATTCTTAACGCTTGAAAAAATTACGAAAACCTTGAAATCAATAGCATGCATGTAGAATGATGAATAAATCATTATTCATTATATTATCTACTCGTAAGACGAAGAAATTCATGTATCTGATCGGATATGAATACATCAAATAGCAATCATTATTCAAATAAGGATACAGGGTAAACAAGCACTTGTCTTTATGATATTATTCATACAAATCATAATATTCAAGTAGATTTCCATCATTTTCACCACATACATGTTAACTAAGTGTATCTTATAACCGACAAAAAATCCTTTGCACTTAGGTAATACACTTTTATGATAACTTTTGTTGTAAAAATGTTTAACATTATCTAATAAAACCTTACCTACTAGCTGTCCCGGCAAACTTTGTTTGCCATATAAAAAAACAGATTCGTTTCGATTTTCAGACCTAACGAATAAACACAAAAAATTTGATACAACTCGATTCAGTCGTTTCGGAGGAGTTTACAGTGACACGAGAATTTTATATAATTATATAGAAAAAGTTATAAAAGGAACTAAAACCACAAATAAAGAACAATAGACTAACTTAAAAGTTAAAAGCAAGCCGCAGATTTAAGTACTTAGTAATGCAAAAATCATGATCAGATGACGTCGGTCATCAATCACACAAAATTATCATGGATGACTGGGAAGAACTGAATCGATAGTATCAACAATTAAGACTCACGTATCGAATTAAAAAGAAAGGTCAAAGGGGATCAGATAAGCTACATTATTGAATAGATACTTAGTTAAGGAAAGACGAGTCATAGTTATGAGAACAATGTAGCATAGGTATTTTTGATGTTAATTTGAATTCAGAAAATTATATAAATCTTGTCTAGAATATCGACCGCTTTCGAGCAACACCTCCTAACTGCCATTTTTACCCAAAAGTGGATTTTAATGCCATCTGTTGTAAAATGTAAGCATCTTTCCTGTGACGAAAATTCGTAACTATCTGACCTTTAAAAGTATTAAAAAATCGCTAATAGAAATTTCTTACTTTTTCTTCTTTCTTATTTAAAAAATAAATTTAGTAGAAATATCTCCTATCTCACATTTTGACACGCAGTTTGGACTGAGAACGTGCTGGAAACTGTTCGTCTTGGCTAAAAGTAAGTAAATAACTTGTATTTTCTGCATTAAATGAGTTAATTTGAAGTTAGAAGTAGAAGTAGAAGAGTTAATCTGGCAGCTGGTCTCCCAACACTTCGGTTCGCGTTGCATCGCGGCCGCCACTCGAGAACCTTTACTCCCCAGCAGTTGTCAGTTCTGCGAGCCCATTACCTGCCCATTGCCACTTCAGCTTACCAATCCTGAGAGCTATGTCGGTGACTTTGGTTCTTCTACGGATTTCCGTATTTCGGATTCTATCACGTAGAGAAACTCCGAGCATAGCTCTCTCCATAGCCCGCTGAGCGACTCTGAGCTTATGAACGAGGACTATAGTCAGCGACCACGTCTCAGATTCGTATGTCATCACTGGTAACACACATTGGTTGAAAACCTTCGTCTTGAGACTCTGGGGTATTTGTGACGAGAAGATGTTGCGAAGCTTCCCGAATGCTGCCCAACCAAGTTGGATTCGTCGGCTGACCTCTTTATCGAAGTTAGATTTACCTAGTTGGACCATTTGGCCTAGGTAGACATAGTGATCAACAACTTCGATAACATCGTCTCCAATGTGAACAGGTATGGGTATGACATGGGCGTTCGACATCATCTTTGTCTTACCCATGTTCATTTTAAGACCCACCTTTCCGGAGACGGTGTTGAGGTCCCTCAGCATCCTGCTGAGGTCCTCCAGCGATTCAGTCATGATGACTATATCGTCGGCAAACCGAAGATGAGTGATGTAATCGCCATTGATATTGATGCCATATCCGTCCCAGTCCAAGAGCTTAAATATATCCTCCAATGCAGAGGTGAACAGTTTCGGAGAGATAACGTATCCCTGTCTCACCCCTTTTTGCAATGGGATCGGATTTGTGCTCTGGTTCTGAAGCCAGATAGACAGTAGACAGTAGCGTACAAACACTTCAGCACTTGGATATACCGATAGTCGATTTTGCACCGCTGGAAGGACTGCAGCACTACCCGGGTTTCGACTAAATTAAAGGCTTTCTCGTAGTCCAACGTAACGGCCGATTATACTCCTCTGTCTTCTGTATAATCTGCCGGAGCGTATGAATGTGGTCCACGGTACTAAAGCCTTTTCGGAACCCGGCTTGTTCGGGAGGCTGGAAGTCGTAGTAAGTAAGAAGTAAAATAAGTTTATAAGGTAATAAGATATTTACCTAAGGCTAATTGTTAATTGAGAGAATGACTAGTCTTAATTGTTAGTTTTTAAAAACATTACTTTGAATTACCTGCCAGATTGTGATATTAATTAATACCTTACATTTAATTAGTTAAAAAGAAGAATCATAGAAAGTTTTCGTTAATAAATGATTAAATAAATAACTCGTTTTATTTATAAGTTTAGTGACAATAAATTCTATCTCCAACATTTTCACCAACTTTTTCATACCAATAGCTCGTATCTACCATAAACTACTTTAGGGCTAAAAATTTAATACAATATTGTTATTAATCAATACTATTTACAAAATTAATAAACTTGGATTTTCAACTTTTCGCAAATCCATAAAATAAAGAAGTTATTCAGTTTTTTTGCTCTCCTGTAAAATTTACCAAAAGTCAGTTAGGAGCTGTTGCTCGAAAGCGGTCGATATGTTACAAGAATACTAGATATTGTAGTTAAATATCCAACGTATTAATATTACCCAAGGTTCTAATTAAAGGTACCAGAGTTCGCGCGATGATGTCAATTAAAAATCATTTAAATGCAGATTGACAGAAAGTTTATTTTACGTTGTACATACTAAATGAACGTATACAATTCGTAGTGATGCACTTATGAATAGAATAGCAATAGAAAAGAAAGTGTCATAAAAATGACATTGAATAAAGAAGTTAATAAAAATTAAAAAGTGTGACGAAAACACTAAATTCTGTTTCATCACAAAAATCTGCTTTAAAAACACATAGAAATGGCTCATTGATCCTTCATAGTCTGGTACATATCTTAAGAAACTTAACAATTAGCAGAAAAAACACGAAGAAATAAATTGTTTAATCAAACTATTATGCTTTGAGATGGCCAATAAAAAATCTTAGCGTATCATTTGTAGAGCATAACCCGTACCAATTGATGAACGCCTATAATTATACTACCGAATAACGGTGAAAGTTTACTATAGTTTTCACTACATCTACATAGCAAATGTTTATGTAGAGAGTCGAATGAACATCTTTATTTTTAATTGCGTAACTTGTGAAATTAAAAATGTGATTAGTTTGAACTGAAGCTGGTTTAAAGAAAACATGAGTGAAGAGATTAAAACTCTTCCGTTATGTAAAGAGCGGTAGAAAATTAGGCATATTAGGCAAATGCAAAAAGTCTGTCATCGATAACTAAAATTGAAAATTATTTATCGTGGAAAATTGTTGCTTTCCCTATATATTCCCTATAATAAAGTATAAACATTTGGCAAAAATTCCTTCTCGTTTCCAAGCTTATTCAAATTTTAGTTATTCGACATCAGTTTCAATGAAATTTTACTAGAAACAAAAAGGATTTTTTATCTTTAAATTATTAAAATTTGTAAACAGTGTCATAGGCGAAAAACATTTTACTTATAGCTCCTACGAGTATTTTGATTATTATTATATTAAGGTGAATTAAAATAATAGCATTATACCTAGATATAATTATATCACCTCAAAATAGCATATGGTAGTATAATTATTTATAGTAAGGAACTGAGATATATATTTATAATAACTTAAATAACACGTAATCTATAATGCCATAGGAAAAGACGCAAACTACAGGCAATCATTTTAATATGTAGGTTTTAAATCAATCGGTAATGTTATAAAGGCGTACTTACTTACACATTTTTACACTTTATGACCAGTGTATACGAGTGTATTATATGCACTATTTGTACCTAATACTGAATAGGGAAATAGAGAACTTTACAAGTGTGGGGCAGGCATCTAGAGTCTAGAATACTCTTTAAATTATAGACTATAAAAAGATTATATCGTTATTACAAGAGTGGTTGCTAGTAATTCCGTAAACAATACGGTATTTTATCGTATTAAATCTTGTAAGTGAAGTGGAGTGGACTGAGTTAATGATGGTTGTGTTATAGAACAAAATATAGGTATAGGTACCTGAAGTTTGTAATATATTAAAGTAACTCAGTCTAACATATTCATAAGTATTTGGAGATCCGTAGTATTGCGAAAATCAGTGATAATCTGATTTGAACAATAAAATAATCAAGATGTTTGTGCTTGAAGAATCCAAATTGAAGAAAAGAAATACCTTAATGCAAAAATAAGGATATTTTTGACCAACAAAATAATCAAGATGTTTGTGCTTGAAGAATCCAAATTGAAGAAAACAAATACCTAAATGCAAGAATAAAAAATATTTTTACATTTTTTTTTTCGAAAATGCAATATGGAAAAATATTAATCGTTTTATATTGGACGAAAATCACTAACCGTTCAAATTTTTTTTGTCGAACTATAAGTTATAAGATTTCTGTGGCACTACATACAGGTAGATAGTAGGTAGGTATAAACAGATGCATTTACCTAAATACCTTAAAACTTCATTATATAAGCGGAGGTATCTTCAGCAAGTTGCAACGGTAGGTGTCGGTCCGTTATTGGCAACCAGTGCGCGCGCGCAGGCGTTCGCGATCGCGCTCGACGCTCGGTATCGTAGTCCGCGCCTCGTCGCGTGCCCACACTTTCCACACGCTTAGTATACGACCTAAATGCGAATGTAGCAATTACATGGAGAGATTACCACCACACCGGTGTTATTTAGTTTGATTGCGAATCAGATATTTTTATTAGAATCATTTTTAGGGCACTTGTTCTTGTTTTTAGGACAATAATGCCAAAGGGGTCTGGTATTTTATTGTATTTTGATAGAATTTGGTCCGTAGATGGCTGGATTTCTGAAAGATAAAGCTATATAGAATATGGCAATTTCAAAACACATGAACTACTTTTTTACCGACGAGAAAACGGAGGCGGTTCTCATTATCTAAATATTCCTACAGGTCTGGGTTGACGTGGGCACAGAATAGATAATAGCCGTGGGTAAAAACAGGGGACAGCTAAATAATGTTTATGATATAATTATTTGAGATTCAACAGCTCTAAGACTATATTATTATCATACATTTTACAGCCCGTTGTTTGGACCTACTGATAAATTGATAAATATGTTTAACACAAGGTGGACAATTCGCTTCACAAAAGAATGAAATATTTTACAAATATTATTAAAAATTAATACATTATTATGTACAGCTTAATTCAAAAGTAGTAAGTAGATAACAGACTTTCCGCACTATATACCTACAGTACAAAGACAGCTAATGAATTCGATTATCCAGAGAGAATCCTCTCTTCCGTACCGGCTTCCGACGATTCAACGTAGCATTTAGGCATTCCCCTGTAAACACTAACACAAAACGAACCTTAAGTCAAAGCTCTAAGCAATATTTTCAACCAACAATACCTTAGAAGCCGTAAAATTTTTGGAGTAAAACGGATGATGTAGCGACAGACATTTTTGCGAATCATTCACAAGCCATTGAGCAAACTTGCTTTTGTTAGTAGGTATTCAATAATACAAATTGACGAAGACCTTCTCTTTGATGTGCGATATTAGAAAATATATTTTACGTGGGTAAAAAATATATTTCACAATTCACATTTCACCCAGCTGTACCTATTGGTAAAATAAATATGTAAAAATCCAGCTCAAACGCAAACGTTACTTCTTCAGTCGTCATTCATATACGTAGACAACTTAATTTCATTCAATAAGAAAATACAAAAAAAAACGAAAAAATCAATTTTCCTAAAGAATGTCTACAGTTATACTATCTCAAACCAGTTGATATGAACTCACGTGGATCTCACGATCGACGAAATCACACAGATATTTTTAACCGACTTCAAAAAAAGGAGGAGATTCTCGATTCGGTTGTATGTATGTATTTTTTTTTTGGTTATCTGAAAAACGAACCACGTGTAAATCCATAAGGTACGTTAACAAAATGTTCACCTTTAGCACGAATGACCACGGCCGCCATTGGTCCACATAGAACACGTTAATTTGCATGCCATTGCCATCTCACATTCTACTCACATTTATTATACGTCTTGGAATCTCGGTAACGGTCACAACGCAGCTTACGGTCGCAACGACACTTATCTTATGTATATCCAGTATTTTTTTACGATGATATTATGAAAATGACTGAACAGGTTCGTAGCTGATTACAAGCATGGTAGAGTTTTTGAAGATGATGCTCGAGAAAAAAGTTATTTTCTTGCTTATTTTTGTTTTCCAGACTTCAAAAATTTATCTGTAGTATAAGTAAACGTGGCCATAATAATATCTACGTCGGTATAAAAGAAAACAAAAACAAACAAAAGTTTCGTTACTACCAACTACTGAACAAAGATCAATCACTCAGACTTTGACCAGCAAGTGCTAAAGGGTAAAGTACAACAAAAGTGTGTCGTACGAAGCGAAAAACATTTATTGTAATAAAACGATATGCCTCTACTAGAAGTAACGATACAAACGCGTATGAAAACAAAACGCGACAGATTTATTAATCGTCCATTGGATCGGGCAACTAGTAGTGCTATTGATAAGTCTCTAGAGAAAACGTCAGGAACGATAAGTCCTACCTGAGCTGCAATTTTGTGAAAATCTGAATGAAGTTTTCATAAAAAACCAACGATTTCTGCATCGGGTCATTGTCATGTTTTTTTTTTCAAGCAAATCAATATAAGCCTTGAACTTTGCAATAACGTTTACGATTTATTACAATGCAATTACTTTTGGTTTACTATAAAAATTAATATTGTTTACTCGCACCAAAAAAATATTTTAACCGTCATTAACTTTTATTTCCAACTAGTTTATGATAAAGTTTGTTTGTTTGGTGTTTTGGTCAGTGAATTCCATCAAATTTTATGGTCTAAGCCGAACTAAATCACTGGCATTATCATTATGGTACAGCATTATTGTGTTCAAAGTATTATTACAAAGCTCGGAGCGATCAGCGTTAAAGAATTTAGGGTGGTAGTTTTGTAAAATAAGAAAGATGAAACAGTTTCTTAAAAAGTCAAGGGAATATTGTACGAGCACAAAATGGAGATACATAGTTGACTTGAGTCAAAAGCGAAGGTCATGCTTCAATCTTTATGCATGTAATCAAGCTGCTCCTATTGTGATAGTGCTCTATGATTGAAGCAGTTATAGCTTCCTCCTTAAATATAATTTATCCTTAAATATAGCTGTACTTTTTAAGATACTTATTAGAAAAATTGCCGATATCATTTTAAATCAAAAAGTCAAATATATAAGCTAACTTTCATACTTATATCAAATACAGACTCTGCAATTTGCTAGCCCCAAGGCACAAGGGACGTATTCATATGTACCGAATCTAAATATTGCACCAAATTGCGCTTTGTGTGGATACAGTCAGATGAAGTTTGTTCGACATTAGAAGTTACGTTTGGCTGAGATTAACGTTGTCTAATGCAACTTTGCAACTTTTGCTGTTTGAAGAATTGTCTTCAAACAGCAAAAGTTGCTATCTCGTTACCGATGTCTTAACTTATCAATAAGAGAACTCATGTTAATTGTAACATGAGTTCTCTTATTGATAAGTTAAGACATCGGTAACGAGATAGGTCATATTATTACATTCTATGCGAATAAAATATATGAATGAATAACTTATGCACTATAATATGAACAATATTTTATATATGTACCTATATATGTAATATTAATAGATACAAAATTTGTGATATTTAAATAATAATAGAAAAAATCAACCGTAAGTAATTACTACTTACAGCTTAGGCCCTAGGTGGATCAGAAAAATCTGGTAAGATAGTGCACAAACGCTATACGATAATCAAATAATTAGTCATATTATGCTAACGAGATATTTCATTATTGTTTCAGGTACGATCTACTATTTATTTATATACAAGGAACAAGAAGAGTTAAACAAATACCTCCCTTCTCTAGCTAGGCTAGAAATATTATTATAGTATCAGTAAGTATACCTACTACCTACCTACAGATTCCCTTCACCAGCAACCTTGACAGATCACAAGGCTTGCTGTCGTTCGCCTCGATGGAATGTGACTTTAGTTGACGAATATCTAGCTGTATAACCCAGTACTACACTAACTGGTACCTAGTTTAGTCTTACAAAAATACATCTTTATTGCAAGATAAAAAAATTAGGGTCATACCTGAGTCTTCTAACTTTACACCAAAGATAGAAGTTGCGACCAAGTAACTGACAGGACTTTATAGATTCTACAGTAAAGCAGCTAGGAAATCTTGTCTAATAAATATAATGTGAGTTCATTGACATTAAAACAAGAGATTAATATTATCGTGCAATATGCACTACGTTTCCTTAAAACATTTAAAGCTAATCAAAATCTAGTTAAGAAGTAATCACAAAAAATGAGCGCAACTGTTTAAAAGAATGAACATTATAAAGTCATTAATCTGTTGTTTATTAAAGAATTAAGAACGACTGGTCTAGATTAAATTAATGGAATAACTAAGAGTGTTGAAATTCATTGTCGTTGGTATTTAGGTTCCTGCATTTCCATACAGACTGGTTATGTAGGTGTGTTTGAATAAAATTCATTTCATTAGAAGCTTACCGAATTAGGTGCCTAATGCCTATTGCCAATGTTAACAATAAATTATTTAATTAATCAATGAGGTAGCTTAAATAATGTTCAGCAGCGGGGTGGTTGTTTTGGAGTTTTGAAGGCCACACCCGGGCTCAAATAATTCTGCTGAAGTGAATTTTTAGAATCACCTTCTGTACACAGTAGTTTATCATGTTACTTACCTACTGTAGTTTCTACAGTAAAATATTATTACAAAACATCAAAGTCTTAAAAACAATTCCATGTTTCTTATTATATTCTACTCTGTCGACGATTTTTTCACAGGGACAACACAAAGCAAAGAATTCTATAAATTTTATATTTTGCACTTACATAGCTTTGTATACTTCTGTATCTATTTGACATCTAATAAATAACTCTCTCACAAGATATCTCGAAATAGTTACCTAGGTACGAACAAGTTTAACGCCTCCAGAACGAATACAAAGACATTTTGCAAGACATAGCCAGTTATTATACAAGAGAACCGTCATTGTAGATAGACTATGTAGATAGGTATTGTGTGCCTTTACCGTGTATTGAAGGCAATCAAAATTCCGTCGTCAAGGTGGTGTTGCATTAAATTATTTTAAACTATTAGGTACCTAGTTGTATAAGATGTATGATGATGAAGATAATTGACGACCCAGTTGGCACAATGGTCATTATGCCGGACTGCCAAACACAAACACGGGTTCGAGTCCCGCCTCATACAAGTATTTATGCTTAGATATTTGTCTGTGGTCTGGTGGTTTCTATGTATTATAATATATATTTACAAAAGAAAAGTATATAAGTATAGTATATCCGTTGTCTAGCACATATAACACAAGTCTAATTACTTAGCTTGGGGCTAGATAACGATGTGTGGAAAGTCCTGCAATATTGTGTAATTTTAAAGAACATAAACGTTTTAAATAAATTCTCAGATTAGACAAACAGGTAAAAATATGTATAAGTGATGGAATAACCTGTTTGCAAACAAGATATATTTACCTAGTACAAAAATTGTATGAACTACCGAAAAAACAGGCATTTTTTCTAAACTATCCAATAATATTTTATGATACACTAACACGCAATAAGGTCTTTCAAAATACCTACCTATGGCCTATATACTTATTTCGAATCGTCATATAAAGAGAAACAATTGACCTACTTTAGATATAAAACCGATCGTTTTACCTAACTGTCAATTCAGCTCCACCAGTGGAGTCGACAATCCGGTAATTTCATTTGAACCACAAGGGCCATCCGTAAAAATTGAATCCCGTTTCCGATTACCCATAACCGTAGATATTGTAAAAACAGCAAGAAAAACGTTATTTTTCAGCGGTCTGTCGAAATTTCTGTGAAATCAAGTGTCTGAACCGGTTATCCGCAAACGCTACCTATACTTAGAAGTAGGCAACTGAGAATAAATTCTTGAATTTTAAAATTAACCGATTTATACTCTTGGACTAAAATAGATACGTGTCTGCTTTGTAAACGATTAAACTGCTATCGCATCGTTTTGAATTTAAATGTAAAACTTTGACTTAGATTTGATTAAATACGTAAATAAGTAAAAGGTGTTAGGTAGGTACATGTAGGCAAACCCTGGCCCTTAAAAAATTGAAAACTTTGGAAAAAAATTCTTAATTTACCACCTAGAGTTCGAGAAATTATCAAAATGAGACAATCTATTATTTACCTAAAGGCCCGCTGTCAACGATAGTATTGCCACGTACTGCAAATTCTTTCAATTGTCAGTAAATAAATTCTTAATTTACCTAGAGTTCGAGAAATTATCAAAATGAGACAATCTATTATTTACCTAAAGGCCCGCTGTCAAAAATAGTATTGCCACGTATTGCATATATAAATTGTCAGTAAATAAGGGTACCAATATCAATTGATAATTCTCACGTAACATTACATGTTTGTAATTTTTGCAAGATAATGTAACACTAACACACTATACATGCACTTAAACACAGTTAAAATACATAAATACTCAGGTAATATATACCTACATCATAAAGTGGAAGGCAATATTAGTCATCTGAGGAAAAAACGTCACGATTTGGCCTTTGGTTCTACACCGTTTACATTTTATTTTATAGTGCCTTTAGTAATAAATAACAGCGTTCATATTTGTGTTCTGGATTTTTCATTATAATCTGACCACTAGGTCGATATGGACTCGCATCGTGGGGACTGAACCCAGCTGGCTTTAGACAGGGAACAGTAGAAATATGCGAGGTTGGCCTTTGCTCTGCAGTGGGACAGAATAAGTTAAAAAATAGGTAAATACAGGTTTTAGACATTTTACACAGTACGCTTTGGCATTTTATGCAAATTCCTTAACAAATCGAAGCTCACTGTGCCTACGAAATTCTTAAACGTTCAGGAAATTTATTTGCAGTAAGCAAATATTATCACGTAGAGGTAAGTAGGGTCATGTTACATAACTATGTAGGTACGTTTTATGCTATCTCTACTTTGGAGCAACAAATGTCTATACTTAATCGAGATAATATCTTTATTGCAATAACTTTATTTTGTTAGTTATTATCATTTGGAAAAACGGTTATTTTTATGATGGCTCAAAAGTTTATATTTCTTTAGATAAAAAGGACTGAAATGGTTAGTTTTGTTGAATGATTTTTGTGACGTGTAACAGAACATAATCAAAACAATTTTTGAACACCATAAGTCATCTCATCATCATAACACTTTTTTTGCGTAAATCGTAAAATTGACGCAATAATTAACACAATCGTAAAATCATCTAGCAAGTCAAAATTCTTGACACAAAAAAATAACAGCAACTTCACATAACACAGCACTGTTAGAATCAAGCTACTCGAACACCATTGACAAGTGATAAATATTACCTACAGAAATAGCGCAAATATTAGATAATTATATTTTTAATACCTACTTACTGATAGATATATAGATAAATACTTACTTTATCTCACCATAAAAACAAAATAGAAAATAAATTGTAACATACCTACATAATATTTTATAAAGAAAAGTATTGAAAACTAAATGGAATAAATATGGCACAATGGACGGCCTTATCGCTAAAGGCGATCTCTTCCAGACAAACTTAAACTGCCGGTTTTAAAAATAAAATTCATAATGTGAGAACGTCGAAAGGTACGTTACATGACCCTACCTATCTATGTAATCAACGACTTTACAGCATACGTGACTGCCATCTTACCGAGTTGTTTTTCTACTATTTTCTTCAAATAAACGACATTATAGATGACATTAGATTTATTCGCAGCAATAAATCTGTGTAACTTTAAATTGTTCGCATATTTCATAGATTCATACATTTTAGTTTGAGCGTAATTTATGGTCAGCAAACGCGGCGTGGATATAATTTATTTCTTTGGTTTTATAATGCTAAAATACTCCATTAGAAGCCTCTAAATCGATCGTTAGGTTCAAATTTTTTAAGTTACAGTGAACTAAGATAATCGTGCCAATTAGCAAATATTATTAATCACTGAGTGTAAGATCTTTGTACCCTATTTAAAATGCAAAAATATTGGCCTATATACCCGCTAGATAATTTAAAAAAAATAGATTACGCCCTTTAGGGATTGAACTTCCAAAAAATGGATTAGATTGACCTGTATCATAAATATAGATAAATATATATTAGTCAAGACTACTATAATAATAGCTCGTAAGTTAATCACCAAAAACATTTGGCAACAAAATTTCTCTCCTGAGCCAAAATGTTCTCGAACGGTCAGATTTTAGATTAAAGTCATATAACGTTTAATATTCCGCTAACGTGTTCCTGTGGTCGTCAGAATAACAATACGGTAACACTGTACTACCATTCGCTAAAGAAAAGTAGACGATATCACCACTTTGAAACGCAACTGGAATACAAACTTATTTTTGTAACACATAACAATTTTATTGATGTCTATTTAGATATGGAGAACTAATATGTAGGAGGGAAATAAATGAGATTTAATTCTACTATCATAGCTAAAACCATCTCTATGTTGAGAATTATTGATCACTAGCTGCGCTCCGCGGTTTCACCCGCGTAACTCCCGATCCCGTGGGAATATCGGGATAAAAAGTAGCCTATAGCCTTCCTCGATAAATGGACTATCGAACACAAAAATATTTTTTTAATTCGAACCAGTAGTTCCTGAGATTAGCGCGTTCAAACAAACAAACAAACAAACAAACTCTTCAACTTTATAATATTATAGTATAGATAAATATTGCAAGTAAATAAATAAATATTGCAAGACATTCTACACATCGCCATCTAGCCCCAAGCTAAGTAACTAGACTTGTGTTATGGGTGCGAGACAACGGATATACTACTTATATACTTTTCTTTTCTCATAAAATCTTTATTATGTTAGATGCTTTTAGTTAAATAAAGCGTAAAATTAAGTTGTCTAACCCAAAAGAAATAATAAGGGAAATTCCTTAGCCCCAGCTGTAATATTGTACGTCATATGTCAATTTTTTTATGAAGTAACCATGGACGTATTAATTAGGTACCTATTAATTTACTAACTAGCTGCCGGGCAAATTTTGTTTTGCCATATCCAAAAAAAATACCGACTGCAGCGCACTGCCGGGTTGATTTGTGAATCTAAACCAAACAAGGCACCACCCAAACGCATACAAAAAAAAATCATTCAAATCAGTCCATCCCTTTAGGATGAGTTCAGCGACATACACACACGTACAGTAGAATTATATAATTCAAAAATTATTTTTTTTAAAGTACGTAAGCGATGTTGGTATACTTAGTTCCGGATCCAAAGAGAAGAATTTCATCACACTCTGTTTAATAAAAACGCATAAATGATTTACCTTGTTAGTACATTTATTGTTACTATTTACTTTTACAAGTATAATACAATAATCCAATGACACGTGCAAGTAAACGTTTTATTTTTGTTCAGTTGTTGGTATTACGGAGCGGAGATCACGTACAACACAAATAGAAACGAGTAGGTATAACTATTAAAGACGTTGGTAACAAATTTTCCGGAAACGCAAGCGGTGTAAGTACTTACTGTATGTACAGAGGCCGCATTCATCTATACTAATAATCTTCTTCACTACATAGTATAAAATAAAGTCACTTTTCGCCGTGCCTATTTCCCTTTGTATGCTTAGATCTTTAAAACTACGCAACGGATTTTGATGCGGTTTTTTTAATAGATAGAGTGATTCAAGAGGAAGGTTTATATTATGTATATACATGCATAATATAGCCGTGCGAAGCCGGAGCGGGTCGCTAGTCTAATATATAAAATTCTCGTGTCGTGGTGCTAGTTTCTAAACTCAACCTAAAAGGCTGAACCGATATGTATGACATTTTTGTGTATATTCGTTAAGGTTAGAGAATCGAACATCTATTTTTTATTTTTCCTTTATTTTATTTTTTTGTAAACCACTGTTGCCGGAACACTTCTACACAAATTAAAAAGAGGAAAGATTTTTTGTTGTTGTTTTGTTTATAACGAATAGGCTCCAAAACTACTGGACCGATTAAGATAAAACTCGGTATCACACATCACCCATTAGTTTAGTCATCGCAGCAGACCCCCGCATTTACGATTTAGGCCACTTTCGCGGAAGGAAGTTGTCCGAAACGCCGCCGTGATACTTCCGTGAAACAGCAAACAGAATAGTCATGCAGTGGATACTATGTGCTCGGGTTGCCGAAGTTTGTCAGGCACTAAGCTTTTAGACGATTAGGGTTGTCACGCGCCCTTTTTATCGGAGCCAACTCGGGCATAATGTTTGAAAGAATTAGTAGAACGTAGGTGTAATGGTTATGTCTTGTTTCCCGGAAGTATTTAGTAGAATTAGAAACTTTTTTAGTAGAAAAAGGTTCTTGTTTAGTAAAAAGGCTGGTAAAAGTTTTCTTATTTCAAGTGGTACTCAATTTCCACTTATTTCTTTCTGAGTCTCTTGTGTGCACAAGTACCAGACATATTATTTCAAATAGCTTGTTATAAAGCTTTATTCCCTTATAACAGAGAAGCCAAGCAAGTCCATGCGAAACACTTGACAACCTTACAGCCATCGGTATTTGTTCGACCCGACCGCACCTATATGCCCTTTTGCTCTTCAAAGAGAATCTTACACTCCGCTCTCCGATCAAAGATAGGTACACTTAGGTATTGTACTTAGGTTACCTATTGTAGTACTCTTAACAATACACCCAACACACAATGGAGAGAGCGACAAGTAGAAGCTGCGTACGTGTTACGTGTCCATTTTAAAACATGACACTGTGTGCAAGCGTGAAGTGCTTCTTGTGAAACTGCACACCCTCGAAGTGGCTTAAAATACTCTCATAGTCAGCTTTTGGTATTCTCAAGATTTTTTTTTTGTAATCGAAATGATATTTGAACAATGTTATTTACGAGAATTTACCTTCAGCATGCAGCTGCAAAGCTTGCATGATGTTTTCAATTCTGCGTTCTGTAGCGTTACTACTACTAAAATCTGTAAATTGTACTTTTAGACAATTTTCAGGAGGTAAGGACTTCAGAACTTCTAAAAATTAAAGTCCGTTGAACTGAATTCCTTTTAGAAAGATACGGTTTATTTAGGTATTGTTATAACAGGCCTGACAGATCGGATGGGTAAACTTACTCGTACTTGACATATTTTATCCCATATTGGTCTTTGATACAATTACCTACTTGATACTGGCAAAATGCGCATGTCGTGCAAAGCTATTGATAAAAAAAATTCGTCATCAGCTCGACCAGATTTATTGGTTCAATTATAAATTCACACGTGCGCCATTTATTGTCTGGTGTTTGTGAACGATGCACTGTTAAATACCTATAACGTACCTACTCAATGGCCGAATAAAAGGTTTCTGTGCAAAGTTTTTCTCGTCGGAACTCTCTTGTCGTAAGTTTCTTGTCGTTTCACTGCTATGTGCTGTCATCAATAAGAACTAAGAAAGGATTGTGCTATACGTACAGTCGTACACTGTAGGTATATGTAACTACAATAAATCGGTATCTATTGAGTGGAAACTAGGCACCTATTTGTGATTTTCAAACTCTTTGAATCTCAGAAAAGAATGATAAAAATGCTAGTTCTTATGCTTGAATCTTATTCTAATGTTACAGGTCTTTCAGTCTCATAAAAATGACCTATAGCTACTCAGATTAATAGTGTAGATCTCTATTAGTGGTATCTTCGTTGACGTTGTGGTTGAATTATGTAAACTTTTAATCAGTTCCGTGGTTATGATCTCAGAAACAGACAATGCCTCTACTCATAGATAATCACGTCCTGGTTAATCTCATCTCACTGTATTAAGTCTTAATTAACATAAAAGAAGCTAATAAAATAAGTTCCTAAAAATCCCAATATCACGTTTTGCTCCCGTAATAATAACCAAGAAACATCAAAAAAATTAACATTACAGTTTGTATTAAACGAAACGTGTCGAATCGCATGAAAATAAAACAATAACATTGTTCGAAGAATAGCAGACGAAGGCGGAAGGAATCCCAAGGTCGATTTTCAATAGAATCAGCAATTTTGATAGCTTTAATAAAATAGTAGAATCAGCATCATTATGTAATCAAGATTATTTATATATATTTTCGGAATACGCATACATAAGTACTTTGTTTTGGTTTGTTTTCATTTTATATGTAGGTACATATTATGTAGCCGTGTTTGAAGAACTTATTCGTTTGAAAATAATGCCTATTTTCTTGAAGAAATGTACAAAAAAGTTAAATTTAGAAATAGAATCGAAAGTTAAATCTATCTAAGATAGTCTATGTCGGTTTAATGAATATATTAATTCATAAATAAAAAAATTAAATACCGATAAATCTGTGGGTCAGTTTTGATTTTCTCGTCGCGGAAAATATAGGTGGCTGTGAGTATTTCATTTCAATATGTATCTTAATATAATTATTACTATTCAAATACATTACAATGATGTCAGTCAAATTCTCAAGATGTATTCTTAGCATGCAATACCTAAGTAGGTAGTAATATATTTAAAAGAAAAAATGACGTTGTTCAACGCTGCAAAACGAGGACGCCAACAGAGTCCGCTTGCAAATCAATATTGGGCCTTGAACTTTACCTTTTAGTCTTAAACACCGGTTCGTATTAACTGCTTGGCCAATAAAATTGATTATTTAAATGGAATGATTCGTTTTGAGTTGACGGACGCGCGGACGTGGGATATTTATTAATTCAGATTTTTGTGGTTAAATAGGCGAAATAAATAACGCTTTATTTGCACAATACAATATAAATATACTAGCGACCCGCCCCGGCTTCGCACGGCTATATTATGCATGTATTATACATATAAACCTTCCTCTTGAATCACTCTATCTATTAAAAAAACCGCATCAAAATCCGTTGCGTAGTTTTAAAGATTTAAGCATACAAAGGGATATAGGGACAGAGAAAGCGACTTTGTTTTATACTATGTAGTGATTTTAATAACACAAATAATATAACTTTTATATTAGAAAACTAGCATAAAAAACTCATTAAAATTATATGAAAGTTCATTAGGGAACAAGAAAACCAAACATTTACTCTCAATGAAAGAACTTAATTTCATTGAGCTCTTGCGGACAGAAATTATCCACCTAGCTACCTAATTATTATGATTACTGTAGTCGGCCATGAGCTATATTTAGTTGTCATAGTTATTTTAATAGGCAATTAACCAATAGGTAAGCGTTTTAATTCAATGAAAATTTGTCTATTGTTCTGTTCTGAGTAAATGAAGCGTCCAGCATGCGATCAAATATGGCATCATTCTCATACATGGAACCACACAATAAAGAAAGAATGAATATAATTTTATTTAAAAAAGAAGACAACCATCAGACTTCTTTAGACGATGACTTCATTGTTTGATGTTGGATCACCAAATCAGCAAAGTGTAAGTGTAAACTAATACCACACTAACACTTACGGTTTGGTCTTAAAATCACTCAAACACTAGGAAATGACCAAGAATCTGTAGAAGACCTAAAATTATCTATAATAGATAGAACATAAACAAAACTTAAACACAAAAAAAAAACAGTTTACAATTGCAAAAATAAATAAAGATCGGATTAACAATCAGTTAACAATCACAAAGCTCTGGTTGAGACTGATGGTGTACTGGTCGCCTTACAGTTCGTGCACTAGAATTAGTATTTCATACGGAACAGAGCTCGTCATATTCGGGTGGATGCACCATCTGAAACGTTTGGTACGGCATGACAGTTGCTTTCTGAATTAATCATACGTAACATTTCATGTTGCATTACTGTGCCGTTTCAGCTTTGGAGATTTCTCGTTTTAGCTTAATTTCCTTATTAACTGCCTACGTTTTGACAAGTGCCATAAAGTTTCTAATTTTGATACCTATTTATTTTATGTTTCTACGAACGTTATTTTATGCAATAATATTTAAAATTTAACACACATAAGAACAGTAGTATTAATAGTATGATTCATCATTTTATAAATATTTAAACTAGTAAGGTAGGTAGATATTTTATTATGTATTCATAAAATATAATATACTTATTGATAGATTGCAGGATGACTCACTTATTGCAATCATCAATCGCTACACGGGTGATCATCGTTTAATATTTTTAAGTAAACTAACCAATCTTGTTTTTTTCACATAAAAGTTACCAATAAAATTATTGTGTGGCTTTATTAAACTGCACCACGGAATAATCTCTATCCCTATATAAAATTTTCGTAAAGTGGTGTTATATTTTTTGTTAATGGCATAACCAATAAACTTTGAACATGGATTTCTCTGGGCAAAGATAGCTAAACGTAGAGCATGGATTTTTCAGCAATCCTTAACTCTAACCCAGTCTAAAGCGTGAATCCTTTCAGGGTTATACAGTTTCACAAAACAGTGGGCAGCAAGGCTGTCTCGTTAACTCCATTCACCCCGATGTTCAACGCTTCTAGACTGCACTTTTTATGTTGCCCCTTCAACAGTTTCATTCGTTTTGAAACAACTTAGTTTGCTTGTTGGTTCAAAATCTTGAATGAACTTTCATGAATAGTATTTTTAACGCGTATAAAAGGTTAGATACATAGCAATACTTACATCGCGTGACGCGTTGCTTGTAAGTGTTTATAATAACTTTGATAATTAAGACTTCCGTACTTATTTACGGGTTTGACGGGAATAAAACCGAGATGCTAATGCGTAATAAAATGACGTAGGTTACCCAAATATACATAAGCCATAATTCACATCAAAACAGTTTGGTTTGATTCATTTCTTATTTGGTACAATAAAGTGTATATCTATTGAAAACGTAATACATAGATACGGAAACAGATCCTACCTACATAATAACACATGATCCCCCCATGATTAACGTGAATGATGTATCATAGGCTCTTACTACTTTGACGTATATTATTGTTACGTTTTAGAAAAAAGCTTACAATCACAGGAATGCTGAAAGTTCGGCTCTCTACGTAAGCTACTCATATGACGTAAGTACGTGACAAAGTCCTGCAATATTTATTAATATATACATACGTACTGCATTAAAAGGAATTTTTATCCCCAATTTTAAAACGCTGAGCTTGTTTTCAGTCCGCTTTAAGGATAAAGTTTTAACCACAGCATAGTGGTATTAACTTCTAAACTTAATTTTCATAAATCGGTAAACGCGAACCCGTTAGCCTTGTACGAAACCACTTGCAGTCGTATTTTCTACAACTCGGAATTCCAAACTAACCTCCTCCGTTCAAATAACATGATGAATTGAAATAACACTTCAGCTTTAATCCTTAAATTTTACCCGGAATTTCTTGAAGTAATTAAATCAAGCTGTTTCTGTGGATATTTTAGCCAACTTTCTACCACACCCCTTTTTTGGTGTAGTGCCAGGTGCGTCCAATGTCTGCCGTTTCAACAATAACTGACCATCAGGTTTGGTGGATTGCCAAAAAATATAACAAAAATTATATTTTATGATACAACCGTTCGTTGCTCAAAAGTTAATTGCTACTTACTTCTGAGTTCCCATGTTCTCTACATTTTACAATATCTCAAGAGCAATGATATAAATTTTATTCCTATTCGAGTCTTATGCAAGAGCACGAATCTCATCTTAGGTTTTAGAGACATAGGCACTTAATCTGGATCGGCGAATATCACGTTTTCGCACTTTCTAGGCTAAGTAAAGGCAAAACCATCGTAAATCATATTTTTTTTCTTCGCTAGATAAATTCAAAGCAATAGGATTTATTAGGATTCTACTATTCAAGACACATGTTAGGGTATCCTATGACATTATATCCTCAATATTTTCGCTACTAAATGCATACCATAAAGTAGGTAAGTTGTTTCAACCATTAATTTAACTGAGTTTAGGCCTTTAAATCTAGTTTTATTGCAGTTAGCAGTTAGTTTTCCCTTTCGCAAAATCTGTTTCATTAGATATGTTTGTAAAAAAGAACAACGTAGTAAATTGTTAATGTAGTTCACAGCCTCAGTAGTTCTCAACCTCAGAAACAGGTATGTTGTCCTTTTATCAAGCAGAGTCGGGTCAGTCACGGATTATGATGATACAAAGGGTCCTCGGTGACTCAGCCCGACAGGTAAACGAGGCTGGTATTCTAAAGTATTTTAGGAAAAGATTTAAGGACGCATTCAGGATCTTATACACGAATTGTTTGTGTTTGTTATTGAGTAATGAGATATGTGAATTGTTGCTAACTACTGTTGATTTCCAAAGCGATTCATTTTAAAGTATTTAAAAATATATCTTCGCGCTACTCCTTACTAGGTCATTCCACGAAAGTATGTTTTAAAGATACGTAATAGAAACGAGAGCAGAAATAGAGAAAGATTTTTTTATTGAAATGAAAACAATGTTAACCTTGGACCAAACCATTAGATAGGTAAGCAAGTTTGTTTTGTGAAATCGATACTCCGGCGCGGTCTACTATTCGTTTCTGTTTTTGGGGTTGTCCCCGATATGTCTCAAAGGAACCCTTAAGTGATATATAAAATAATATTTTCATTTTTGTTGATAGGTACATAATTTTGTAGTTTACTACAACTTTTAAGATTAAGTAACGATTACTTAGGAACTTGAGTTATGTAATTATGTAGAACTTATAAACTTACCAAACCAGGCATTGACTTTGATGATTTTTTAAATATATATTCGCATTTTAAGGACTATAAATCTTGAACCGATTTAAGAAGGTATGCATCACTATTACATAGTATAAAACAAAGTCGCTTTCTCTGTCCCTATATCCCTAGTATGCTTAAATCTTTAAAAATACGCAACGGATTTTGATGCGGTTTTTTTAAATAGATAGAGTGATTCAAGAGGATGGTTTTTATGTATAATAACATGCATAATATAGCCGTGCGAAGCCGGGGCGGGTCGCTAGTTTAGTATAAATAATGGGTGAAAGACTCACAGTTGTGGTGTAATAAAATCTCAATGGTTCAACGTTCGTCGTTCATCTACATCCGTGTCGGCAAGAAACCCCGTTAGCAGAGGTATCGATGCGTAATAGTGGGGTTCGATTCCATCGTGTGTAACATAACAACCTGTCGCTAAACTCGCTAAATATCTTCCACTTCAATACACTTGCCTAAGGGAAAACGGTACTCACATTTAATTCCCCAATACTAAATTCCACGTCTAATTTTAGTTATATCTTTAATGGAAATAGTTATGACGACGATTAGGATTAAGTACCCAAGTACCTACTACTCTATACATGCTCACGTGACGTTAATGTTGGTTGTTTAGAAGCCAATAGGTAGGTTAGTATTTACGAAGATTTATTTCAGTATATAATTTCGTTTAATAGGTAGGTACCTATATATTCATTATCGTGAGTATCGGTAATTCCATCGCTATATATCGTTTTTTTATATATTTAAAAAAAATCCATTCTTAATTTATAAATAAAAATAGTTTGAGTACTTCGTCGGTCCGCCCGCGAGGCGACCGCCCGATCGGGCGGACCGCATAAAGTAATAAATCCAAGGGGCAGACCGCCCGATTGTAATTTATACCTACTTATTTTACTAACTTACTTAGATTTAGTACAGTTAGCAACAAAATCGGTTTATTACATTTAAGTTTGGTCTCAAAAATATGACCAACTCCCAACATAATTATGTCGAACGTAGGAAAACCAATAATAAAATTAACTTAGATGTAACTAGCGACCCGTCCCGGCTTCGCACGGCTATATTATGCATGTATTATACATATAAACCTTCCTCTTGAATCACTTTATCTATTAAAAAAAACCGCATCAAATCCTTTGCGTGTTTTAAAGATCTAAAGATTTAAGCATACAAAGGGAAATAGGGACAGAGAAAGCGACTTTATTTTATACTATGTAGTGATGTACTTTGCAAAAATTTTGCTAACAATATTTCATTATGGTTTTCAAAGGGGCAGAGCAAGAAGTGTCATAACCCCGCAGTTATTAAATGTCATTCAACCGACGTTTTCACTTTTGCCATAAAACCGTCGATTCCGCAAACAAGCCACAAGCATAACAGGGAAACAAAATGGCTGCTGCGGTAAAAAAACGCGCGAAAGCGCGAGCTCAGATGCATCCGCGAATCTCGTATCAGAATAACAATGGGGATTAAAATTTATCTTTTACTCGTCGTTTTATCGCATTAAACTCTCTGTTTACATATCTCTTCCATTTTTAGCAATGAAAGGTCGTAGTATCTCAATATATTATGTGTGTTTTCAAGGCTTTTATTTTTGTTATTTCACATAACCTCAAAGGCAATTTATAAAGTAATTTCGAACTAAACACGCTAACAAATCTTGTCACGGAAAACTAGATTCGCAATTTCGACAATACCTCAAATATGGCTGTGGTTAACTGTTTGCTACCCTATTTCTTTGAGTAACCAATTGGCCAATTGTTATTTGTGTCATGCATGTGCCAGCAGCGAGAGCTAAATGCGTAAAACTAACGGTGTCAGTTCAATGAACGGAAAGTGGTGCTACTAATAATAATCACCACCTGCTATGTAAGGGAAGTTTGATGAGCCTTTCAACGTAGAGAAACCTAATAAATGTAATAATTAATTTTAAATAAGTAGGCCTCTACTCTAGAGGTCTCTATTTTAAGAAGTGCCTTATGATAACTATTAATCAAATTATTACAATCTTTATGAAAAAAATACTGTAGGAAGTCTGTATATACTGTACTTTATACTGTAAGCATGCGGACATGATATAGACATTAAAAATCCTTGTAGAAACTATGTAATATGACATGAGTCATGATGTGCAATATCTCGAGACAACAGCTGCTCTGTTATACCATAAACGCTCAGTTTCACGGAAATATTTCATTAAAATTTCAGTCACAGCATTATTATTTAAAGTCCTATTCAAAAGTTTCCAAAGTAGGCAGGCAGGTACGTACCTATTTAATAAAAGCTATAAACCTTTTGTCATAAAATAATTCCGGTTGCGTAACTTTTAACGGCTGTTTGTGGCCCACCTTGTGTTTTGGAAAACATAAATCAGCAGACAAAAGTAAAATTTTAAACAATCTCCGTGCTGTTTTGCTAAATTATAATATGCATACGTGAGTATATCTGTGTTTTTATGAAACTAGGTCCTAGACGTATGTAGTTCGTGCCGCTTGGAAACTCTAACGAGCACGATTTACACGACAGAAAACCTCTTCAGCGATTTATTGTGTGTACTTTCGTTGTTTTTCACCTTTATCTAAACATTCCGACTTTTACTTTTTTTTAGGTCGTGACTTAGCAGAAATATAAAATTATCGCGCAAAAACTGAGCTACGCAAGAACTGTAGACATTTTAGAATGCTACGGTTAACTAACCAAGCATTGCCTATGACTATTGTAAGTTTTTACGGTCATAAAAATGAATTAGTTAGATTTGTAAATTATGTTTTACTAGGTCGGTGTGATCGGGCGCGTATGTTCGCTTATCTTGTTTAGCAAACAACAAATGCTTATACTGGGTTGTACCTAGTTTAACTGGTTTGTTCTGACTTCCCATTTTCTAACGAGATTTCTTCTCGTCACATCCAAAGTATCATGTATGGAATCTTTTATGTTACATGTAGGTGGGGCACGTTGAGGAAAATTACTGTCTATTACGATATGTAAACATACATAATGAGACTAAAGCAAACAAGCGTTATTTATGGAATTTAATTTGTGTTTACTCAACAGGTTTCTAAATAATATCTTCTAATTCAAATAGAAAACACTCTCAGATTTCAGAAAATGTCTTGTTTAAAATAAAGAGCTTTCATTTAAATGCAATAAACTTAATAAACCATAGAGGTTAGGTTACCAACATACGTTATAAATTATGACGTCACAACCATCATTTGGTGTTTACAAGTGACCCCGTACTCTTCTGTCCAATTTTTAAAACACTTTCAAACAATTACCACTTCGCGGTATTAGAATTTAGCGCCCCGTTTCGGAACCTACTTATCTGCATTGTCAAGTAAAGTTAAATATATATTGTACAAGCAAATTTTACCAGAAGTAAAGAACAATGCTACTATTCTATACTGTCAATAACTTTCCCATAGTTAGCTAATCACCCTAACGTGTCTCAAAACGCATAGACGAGATAAATTTACGATGTGTACAATCAACGTTCAAAAGTCCACCGGCACCGTTACGTTTACAATCCTGTGCAGCACTATTTGAACATTATAACAACGTAACCTTTAAATCGATCCCACGTCGCGTCGCGTCGGGTTGGTGTAGCGGGTGGCGGCTTACACCTCTCCGCCTACAAAATACATAGCTAAACATGTTGAAAATAATAATCACACTGAGTACTTTTAATTCAAGTATTTATAATTATAAATATATTTGAAAGGATATATTCGCGTTTTTATTTTTATTTTAAACCTAATATAAACATAATTTTTATAATTATGAGATCAAGTCGCGAAAACCTTAGAAAATATCAAGTATTTATGTTTGTGTGTAACGTCTATTATAAGAAGGTCGTAAGTCCAATACTTGTTGATAGTATTATGGTAGCAAACTGATAGTGTACTTATGACGCATACTGTACATTATTACTAAGCCGTTTAGTCTCAGGAAGTAGGCAGTGAAAATGACACACTGACCGACTAAGTCCTTTGGACCTTCGACTGGTCTGCGGAAACACCTACCCGGTAACTTTCTAACAGTTCATTATAAGTGCAAAATTAACTTGAGTACTTAGAGAAACGTCGTTACATTTATCTATGTTGTTTTGTATTAATCTTCAATTAATTGTTGTAATTTCTAAGGCTTTTAAAAAAAGCGATGAAGCACCCTCCATAGTTCTTTGATGACTAATCGCTTATCAGAGTTGCATGTTTCTAAACTAGCTTTCACACTCGATTTTGTCTGTGTAGAGGTAGAATTTTCCAAAATCGTTTCGTAGCGGATGCCTACGTCATAATAGCTCTCTTTGTGCCAATAGGTGGCTCTGCTAGAGAGAACACTCCGCAGCAGCACCACAAACAATTCATATTATCTAGTTTTGTAGTATACGTACAGCTGTAACGGGCATACGTACACTATGTACGTTTAAAGTACATCATTTTAAGATATAATTTATAGGTATTTATTACGGTGGCTCTGTTGCAGATCATGACATAAATTTTAACCCAATCCGTTGACAAATCAGTCAGTGACTCAGGACTTTTAATTTTATCTACACTAATATTATGATTGACGACCCAGTTGGCACAATGGTCACCATGCCGGACTGCCAAACACAGGGTTGCGGGTTCGATTCCCGCCTCAGACATGTATTTATGCTTAGGTATTTGTCTGTGGTCTGGTTGTTTCTATGTATTATACGTATATATTTACAAAAGAAAAGTATATAAGTAGTATATCCGTTGTCTAGCACCCATAACACAAGTCTAGTTACTTATCTTGGGGCTAGATGGCGATGTGTGGAATGTCCTGCAATATTATTATTTATTATAAAGAGGAAAGATTTTTTGTTTTTGTTTGTAACGAATATGCTACGAAACTACTGAACCGATCTTGATGAATCTTTGTATGAGGATACATTGATTCATTAAGAATAACATAGGCTACTTTTGATCCCGATATTCCCACGGGATCGGGAGTAACATAGTATTATATATGGACGATAGAGTAACAAAAGAGACAATGTTATTCACAAAGGTAGTAGGTAGATCGGTTACGTTTATATATCCGAATGATCATTGAACTAAGTACCTATCAATGAAAATAACTTTCATATCGGTTATTGAATGACTCTTTCACTTCGAGATATTAATATTGGTTCCACGTAGATTACCTATTGCGGACAGGTTACAAGAGAAGGTAGTAACTGTAAAACAGTCAATGGACGAATGACACTGGCAATGAAGGCGTTCCGTTTTAGGTGTCCCTCACGTATGCTCAACCTTCGCTACGTGTCGTTGGAGCACGTACCGACTTTCCACCGATACGACAAACACACAAACAAATGAGTGTTCGGGTAAAGGTTTTATTCGTGGTCTCGGAATTTACTGCTTGAGATATATTATGTTTGTTTCTATTTAGGGCTGACTGGGCTTCCTTGTTTCTAGTTCATGATTTAACTGTTTCTGATATTGTTTGACTTTTTATACAGAAATTATGAAATATTTTTTCGTCATATCGAATTTTTCTGAAAAAAGGCGGTTTGGTTTAACTTGACTGAATGTGTTAAAAATCAAATTAACCTTTAAGAACGGGTTTGTCATTTTAAAATCTAGTTGTCTCTTAGAATTAGAAGCCAATTTTATGCGATTTCTGTAAGTTGGCTAATGGTTTTATTTGTTTTCGTCGTGTGGCTTGTTTATACCTACATGCAGTGGAAATTTTAAGTCCATCGAAAGCTACGATTAAAATGTCCCAATTTAACTGAATACGTATTGGTTGGTACTCACGGAAGCAGAAAGCTTGACCATCTCGATTCATACGCATGTTTTACTCAATCAAAGCGTAAACTTCTTACACAATTGCCGACTATCTATTACTAAATAATTCTAATATGTGACGTAATCGGCGAGCGAGGGTCTACTTGCCATCAATGTTCCGTTACATACGAGCTTTGAGTTGACTAACGAAGCGGTTCCAAGTACCTTTAGATACAGTAAGCACAAAAAGTTGTCGTAATATTAACTCTTATTACAATAACAGAAGACTGAAATTGGTGAATTAAACGTTTTTGCTAGTGATTGTATGTTTGGTTTGAGTAATTCATTAGCGGTACGCGGAGAGGTAGAGCTATTATCAGTATTCACGTAAATACACACCTAATGTTGAATTGTTGATTGTGTTAATATTCCTGTCCGGGATTAAGAGCAACCAATATCAGAAATTAATTAATAAGTTTCACTAACTGTATTTATATTGAAACGAATAGTTTATAGTAAGTATTTTGAAAAACTAACTGCGCCTCATGTTTGACCCCAGGGATTATTGGGATAAAAAGTAACCTATGCATTAATCCAGGTCTCCGCTAGGGGTTTTTGCATAAAGAGAAAACAACCGTATAGGGAAAAGTTCCCGTATTCGCCACAAAATTTTATTGCTTTTAAATATTAGACTAGATGTAGATTATATTACATAAGTTACATTATTTTGCTTGTATTTTAAAATGTTCTCTACATTTAGAGAAAAGCATTATGTAAACAGTGAGTATGTACAAAACCGCCGAGTATAGTACAACATCAAAAATGAATGTTTCGTTTTATCGAGATTTAAGTGTAGTGTTTAAATGTTTTAAATATAATAATGTACATAGTGGCAACAAGTAATAATAGTTGAATTAATATTACGGAATATCGCTGTGTTTCTACTCAATATTGTAAGTTTATATTTACCTACCTTAAGTATGCCAGTACCTCTTCTTATTTAAATTTAATTAGTCTGTATTTCTCTGGCAAATGAATTTATGTAATTCTTATTAGAGAAATAAAGTTTCTTTAACCATATTATGTAAACAATACAAAATGTCTACCTATCTGCATCTAAATATCTAGTTTAGCTGAGTCAAACTAAAATTCTACTCGCAAACGGAAGTATCATAATAAGAAAGATAGCAAAACTGGTAGCAATTTAACAAAATTGGAATAATACAAAGTTGAAGCAGACATTCCTACATTTATAACGAAATATTTACTCTATATTCTATAACTTAACCGATACTCTATACTTATTATTTATCTACAAAATAGTAACGGCAGTGAAAAGATAAGACTAAGAAAGAATGCAAGCTATAGACTTGTAGTTTGTAGACCATTCGATCGATCGTAAAGTCCAGTCTGTTTTCACCCAAAATTTTTTTTTAGCCTATATGTCCCACTGCTGGGCAAATGCCTTCCTAACATCTTTCCAAACATTATGCCTAAATTAAACTTTAAAAAACGTAGATATTTTTGTCGCCAAAACCAAGTACATTTTAGTAACCGGTTACGACACCTGAGCGGATCTGAAGAAATTTTGCAATAACATTCTTTGCTTTCGTTAATAGGACAAATGAGTTATACCTACCTAAGAATTTACTTTAAGATTAACATTATCTACCTGATGTTACAAAACAACCCATAAATATCATTGATTTTTATTGTTAGTGAAATGGAAAATGCCCTATTCAACATTTTTTTCTCTCTTTTGCAGGTATAATAAGGTCGTTGATTCCCAAAGACCGCACCGGAGAAGATAAAACATTTCAAATTAAAAAGTAACAAAAAAACTGTAAGTAGATAAAAATGACAGCCTCTCACTTTCTAGGAATCATAATAATATCTTAAAATGTAGTATCTCCGTATCTCTACTAACGTGTGAAAGTGAATATATTCGGCAGTATGTTCTCTCTTATCAATTTCACAAGCTATTGATTGCTTTTACATTACAGCATTGTCAATCAACTTTCGTACCTTAGCTTTGATTGATCAACTACAAGCAACTCGATTATGCGATTGATCAATTGCATTACAATCCGGATTTGGACTTATTGACAAACTAGTATAAACATGATAATTACTATTTCGGTGTTGAAATGTTGATACTAATAAATATTTGTACTAATCGATTTATGAATTAATAGACTAGGTAATTACTACTTCTGATTCAATTTTTAATAGTTCTACATATTTTATAAGGTTACATTAACAAGTTTCAATATAACTAGATTGACATAATATACTAGATAAAAACTACGAGTATATATCAATGTATTTATTATTCGTACGATCGCGACCAAAATGTTGAACCTTTTCTTACAATGAGGAAACGATCATCCCTTTCAGAAATAAAGACAGTGATAGATGGGTAAAGAGCTAATATAATGCATGAATCTATAACGTAGAGAAGCGTCTGCAACATATGTCCCACGATATCATCTTTACCCAGCAATTGACCCTAACCGCTATCGATACGCGGGCAAAAATATCGTATTCTACATGTCTCTATCTATTCTAGTTTGTGGTCGAGACGAAACGAGGCCGATGATTCGATTACCATCCGTTATTATTTACAAGGATTACCACAACGGGAATGTCATCAAAATTTGTCCTGAATATTAATTCAGTTTGGTCAAATAAAATCCGTTCGACGGCCGTACATTATGGCACGCTATTTACCGTTACACAGAGAATATCTGATGAATATTTTCGATACGGAAATGGAACGAATACAGATTTCAATTAATTGCTGTGAATCAATCAGCTATTCGTATTGTATTAGCGGTGCCAGTTTTAATTTCAATTTGACCAATTTGATTTCTAAAATTCGTACTTACATCTTACAATGCTGTCATAATATATTCTAGAGCTAAAGCCTGTAAAGAGAAATAAGTGTGATACTTTGAAGTAGGCGTAGACTCCAGCCCATTATCTCAACATTTGAGAAATCTACCTGCCTCAACCCCAAGAGCTTAGACCGGTCTAGTTAAAGACATAATAGGATTTAAACCGGTTAAACAGTGTCTAGACTCAAAGGATCACATCTCAGTGAAACAGTTCGTAAAATTAACTTGATAATTCAAAGATCCGATATCTAGTAGCCCCGAGAGCTAACTTAAATAAATACTTTTAATTGCACTTCGTTACTTTGGTAACGTAATATCCGTAGCTAATGCTTTCAACGGAGGATTTCAGATGGAATACAAATATTTACGGAGCAAAAATATTTTGAGAGACTTTCGGTAAAAAGAGTCTAAATATTGACCAAATTTTTAAAGTAACTCGTATTGTACTCGTACTTGTTTAGCCTCATTCACAAGAACCTGTTTCGAATCATATTAGTCACATTGTTCGTTGGGTAAAATTTCGAAAAACCCAGTTTTTAGATATTTATGTGCCACTACCTACCAATGAGATCAAGATTTTTGTGTCACATCGCTTTTTGTATCAAATAATGAGTCATACAACATATCACGTAATATTTGTTTGCACTTACGATTTTATAATGGTTAAAATTAAATTAATAAGACTTTTTTAATATATTTTATACCAGCTTATTAAGGAAGAGAGGAAAAAAAGAAATTGGACGCAAATTAAAAAATAAGTTTAAGGGATTAAAATAATATTGTTAGATAAAAAAAATATATTTATTTAAATATTGGCATGTAAACCTTTTGTATAAAAACATGATTTTTGAATTCAACTTTTTTTTTTTTAATTTATTTATTTAAAAAAGCACTTAAAACAAAACTCTCTGCCAAACTGCAAAGCAGTTTGTCGGCAGTAGTTCCCGCTTTTCCCTTAAGATAAAAGCGCTTCTTATATTATAATCTTAACATAATATATATAATTACTAGCTGCCCTCCGCGGTTTCACCCGCGTAACTCCCGATCCCGTGGGAATATCGGGATGTAAGCTATCCTATCTCTCAAGTTGGATCGAACTGCACATGGTGTGCGAATTTTATTATAATCGGTTAAGTGGTTTAGGAGTCCATTGAGGACAAACATTGTGACACGAGATTTATATATATTAAGATAGTAGTAAGTAGTTTATATTCTAGGAAAATATTAATATTATTACATAATACTTAGTATTTAGAGGCGACCAATTGTAAGTAAATGACAACTGACATAATTATGGACATAGTGACATATAGTGCCCTTTGAGGACTCTATTCAGATGTGTTTTACGTTTTACAGTAGCAGTGAGATCAGGAGGCAGATCATTAATTAACATTGGTGAGGTATCCTCTAGTGCGTTTTCCATAATAGTTAGTCACTCGTGGCACAGTAAATACCGTCTTTTTAGACATACGGGTTGGGAATCCAAACTTCTTTTCAATTTTGTGTTAATTACTACATATTCTACACCATCCAAATTATTTATTCCATTAAAACTTTTTAATTGCCAGTCAGATCGATTTTAATTTATTAACCTATTATAATTAAACCTTTACCTATTTGCATAACATGAGCTTCATTCAAAACCGTGGGACAATATTTCGAAAAACACCTGTTGTTAATGTAGGTAATCATAAAAAATCATAGTATAGCCTCAAGAAGGTGATTTTCTCATAATGACAAACAATGGTCAATTATGTAGAGCAAGCTCGACCTGTTTGTTGCTCAGTTAGGGGACGTGAGAATAACTCCAAATTATTACAAAAGATTTAGATACCGCTCTAAGATTTAATCTTCGTTTACTCACACTAAAGATTTTCACAACAAAATTAAGTATAATTGTGTCAGGATCTGCGAGTACCTACTAGCATCTGAGTTTATCGTTTCATTAGAGTAGGTAAAGTACGGTCGATCTGGCACGACGGCGACGACGCCTACACAGGATTTTCTTATCGCGAATTTGAGAAGAGCCAAACTACACAACTGAAGCTTTACGATGATTCCGCCTACACTCACTAATTCTTTGATAATTATCTGCGCTAAAACAGCAAACGTTCCAGTATAAATACGTACTCGTATATCTCTATAATTATTGTACCTAACGAAACTAATTATGTATGAAATTGGGATCATATCAACCGCAACTTTAAACAAACATAGTGTAAACCAATGGTCCGTATTGTGATTCTAATTAAAATCAGCAACGATACTGTGAGAACAATGGGTACCCGCATTGAGTAATCCTGTTATCTCGATGGTACTGTCACTGCTGAAGTCACATAGATAAAAACAATAGTAGTGTCGGTTGTACCCAGTCACTAATCTCTTTACTCGAAATCGTTAGGATAGTGTTTTTGTGTATTATTTTAACTATTTTGTTCAGCAAACTGGGGTAAATTATATTAATATTTAGAATAGAAGGTAAAAGTGGAAATAAAAACTGTCGTAAAGAGAACTTTCATTAGTTTCTACAAAAGTAGTTAACCAACAAACGTTTATACAAAAAAAATTAACGAGTTGACCAAAATCTTACCATCTTTAGTGCATGACATACTTCTTGTACAACTTTTACCAAGAGTTTAGTTACCTTGTATGTTACGTATAATAGAGGCACCAAAGACAATACTTGTGGGAGGTGCCGGCTTGTGAGAACGGGCCACGGGGGCACAGATATAACGAACAAGCACTTCCTATTGCTCTTCTTTTCTAGTAAAAACAAGTACCACACGCAACTTTGGCTCGTTACATCTCTGATGTTTGCCGTCAATTAGACTCGCACAGATAATGTTAACTGTTTGATATGTATGTATGTAAGTATATATAATGTATGATGATTGATTGTGATTGCAGAGTTGTAGGCAGTCATGTCGTTTATTATTTTACCATATCAATCAAATATTACTACATCGTTCATCACGAACTTATTCCGTAAATATTTTAGCATATTTAGGTTTAGAATTAAAGTATTACCTTTGTGAGTTGAAACAATAAAACGAGATTTCATCCAATGTCAACGCTTTCCTTTGATGTTACCTTACCCTTGTCACTATTTTTGTTATCCTGCAGGTAGTATTTTGGACTTGCCATTGCTATCTCTACCTTTTTGCATGTGAAAGTGTGGAGACCTTTATATTCTCCCGTACCCTAGTCGGCAAAACACCCAAATAATATCCTTTATTTATGTGAAGAAACAAGGGTCAACTATTTCTTGGACATTTGTTTTAGATATTTAAGTGATTTGGCGTCAAGGTAAATCGTAAACAGGTTTCAACCCGTATTATCAAGATCTAAGGTAAGTAGTACCTATATTTCAGCTTCATAAAATGTTTTTGGTTAACAAATACAAGGTTTTTTACTTACCCTTATATTCTGTCACTCCTCTGGTCACTTCTGCTCCATTTATCAAAGGGGTAAAAAGTTCTGTAGTTTCTTCGGACTTAACTATTACAAAGTTGACACACCTGATTTACTTTATGTCGGAGAAGGTTGACAATTCTTCAGCCGTCAAATGGAGATGTTCATCCAACTGAAAGAACAAGGAAGACAATTTAACTACATATTAAGGATACACACCTAGTTTTTACCTCCTTTATTTAGCACTTAAGTAAATATAAATGAGGACTTTTGCAGCTTCATAGTAAGCACAGTTGTTTCATCTTTATTTATCTCTTGCATGTATTATATTCAACGACATTTATAGCCTTCAAATCATAAAACATGTATAGCTCGATATAGGAGCAGAGTGCCGACTTTCTTACTTTGCCGACTTTTGCAAAATTCAATAACTAGGTACAGGTAATAGCGCAGTGCCGACTTTAAGAAATTTTACTACTATTATAAACTTCGTTACCTCGTCCTTATCGTGCAGCACTTCCCCGAACACATACTTTTCGTTTAGTTCTTCAGCTAGAAGGTAGATACAGTAATTGCATCATATCAAATTACCTATTATCCTGTTCCGACTATCAGTTTCCTTTATTTCAAAATACGAACGTCAATATATAAATATTTATCGTTTGAAAATCTCGTAATTTTTATTTCATAATTTATCCGCACCAATTTCGATTGTTAATTAATTAACTTTGTATCCGTTGATTCGATTGGACGCTGATTACCGACAGAATCAAAATAATAATGTTTTACTGCGAGTATTTCATTCGAATGTATTTTTTTACACTTAGTATATTATATTTTTAACGAAAAATGGGGATGAAAGAGTTTGGACTTCGAGCATTGAATTGGACAATGGACGTAAAGAATCAGACTTTTTTGACATAAATTATTTTAACCTTCTTCGTTTTGCATTGCGTTTGTGTTTAATTTTCATACACTACGGTATGGCCGGGAAAGATGATTAAATTACATTTCTACCAATAATGTGTTAGGACTCGTTAGTGCCAGGAAATAACATGTGTCAGGCGCACGTCAGGCGTAAGGAGGGCGTGAGTCTGTTGATGGAAGCAAGGTCGGAAGTGATGCCATATACGTAGACTTTTGGATAAAGAAATTGTTCCTAGTTAAGTACTATGTAATGTAATCCATGTAAGAACGTAAGATCTTAGGTATATAGGTATTGTAATTTTAGACAACAAAGGTGCAGAATCACCGTAGAGCTCCAAAACTGTTATAATAAGAATGTTTTTAACTCCAGCAAGATTTTAAAGTCCGGCTTGAGTTGAAGTTTAAATGTTTAATTTTTTAGACAAACATTCTGCAATTCTGTTGCCGACTTTACCTATATGGGAAATAAATTATTCGTAATTGTAATTTCTGTTGCAACTAAAGTTATGTAAAACGAGATGTTTCAATGTTATTGCAGTTTTTTTTAGTTAATATCTTAATGTATTAGCTCTGTTAGCTATCACCAACTTATTTTTTTTCAAGTTCAATATCAATATGTCGATCTCTAGGTCTAGGCAAAACAAGATATTGGCAGACTGCGTTTTAGGTAACTTGAGTTAAATCTCAATTCGTCTACTAAGCCCTAGAGCTGATACGCACTAAAACTAAATCTCAATTTGCCTACCTCGCTTATAAACTAATTCTCAATTCACCTGCTTCGCTTTTGAGCTAATACGCACTATAACTAAATCTCAATTTACCTACTTCGAACATGAACTAAAACGCAATAGGTCTAAATATCAATATGCCGATCTCTCGTTAGGTCTAGGCAAAACAAGAAGTTGGCATACTGCGTTTTAGGAACTTAGCGACTAAATGACTTAAAATAACATAACTTCTGACCTAATCTTCTACCAGGAAGTTATAGAAGGCTTTTTCAACAAACTTTTAATTTACAATAATTAACATAGACAATTGTTTGACTGATTACATCATCTATCGGCTATGGGATTAGGATTCTTTAACAATCGGAACCGGCTTATAGGTGATATCATCGTCGAAGGACAAAAGGTTACCTCGCTGCGTTTTTGTAACCGAAATATTTAAATTGCCAAGCTTAAAAAAAAGAAATGGTTATCTGTAAAGTTGGTTTACGGACGATAATTTTACGTGATAACGTCATAAGAAAACGATGATAAATTGAGTTTTTTTTTGTTTTTATAAATATGTAATAATAAATATTTTTTTTCTTTATATAAGTCTTCTTTTCGTCACTCGTCACCATAACACAAGTCCAGATGAGCGATATTATTATTAAATACTCACTCTGTTTCCTAACGGGAACGGACGCGTCATGGTCATGTTACCATGACGCATGACACAATATTACCGTGACACTTTTTTGTGAATGCAGGTGTTCCATCAAATTATTAGACGTTATTACGTCAAAAATACCTGTTTATGGGGGTCAGTCAGTTATTAACGACTTATTTTGACGGAACAAGTAGACTTTGGTCGGTGGATAGGAAAGCATCTGAAAACTTTTAATTTGTCAGTTAAAACTAGGTTGTGAATATATTTAGACGGAACAATTTCCTGAGTTAGAGTATACTAGACCGAAACAAAGTAAATCAAGGCAGCTGAAGCTTGTACAAGCTAATAATAAACGCCACTCACTGTCTGTCTGTGCACCCGCAACTTAAATCTCTTGTACCATAGAAATAGAATTTATTCTAGCTTCATTTCTGCGTTATATTTTACATGGATGTCTATTTTTACGTTTTGTATTTTAATATTTACATTTTTGGTTAAATTCCTTTAAAATTGACTCTTTATCAGTATGTAGATTGGTACTCGATATAGAATTCGCAGTTATTCGTTCCTACTAGCAACGTATTTTATGCTATACTTTGTCGATTATCTTTTGTCTCAGAAACATTTTTATCCCAGGGTAAAACATATAACATATTGTCTATGTCTATAAACATAAAAATCGATAACGCCTTTAGCATGTGCAATTGTGCATAGAGGGTACGGCATGCTGTAAATTCGCGAATACACGGACATTGAGACTGCTCGTCTAGTCTATTTCAGCTACTTCCACAGTGTCATGTTGTATGGCATCCCGCTGTGGTGCTGCAGATATTGATGCTATTTTTATATTACAAAAAAGAGCTGTCCGAGCTATCTATAAAATGGGCCCCAGGGAAAAATTTAAAGAGATAAATATATTAACGCTCTATTCACAATATATTTACGAAAACTTGCTCTACGTTCACAAAAATCCTGATATTTTTCGCAAAAATAGCGATATTCATAATTTCAACTTAAGAAATAGGGATGAGCTGACCTTGCCCGGTAGTAGGCTCCGGAAAATAAGCAGGTCGTTTAATAGTACATGTGTGCTCTATTATAATAAATTACCTAAAGATGTATAGGTATGACATGTCCATTACCAAATTCAAAACTTTTATAAAGCTTAAATTGTGCGGTAAGGCGTACTATGATACGTCTTCGTACCTTAATGATAAGAATCCATGGATGTGACTTTAATTGCTCCATTTCAAATAATACCTTCAAATATTTGTAATATTGACCTTTGTGAGTGATCACATAAAAAAAAACCCCATGAGTTTCTTGTGCCTTCTTCTCATTGGTGGGCGCGTTCCGAAGGCACACATCCTAACTTAGTTTTTAAGACAATTCTAAGTGATCAATACATATACATAAGCATCGAAATAAATAAAGAAATTTGACTTTGACTTTGTGAGATGTACGACAGTCGCATACACCGGTGCTGATTTTCAGCCTGCCCTTGAAATAAACTCTACAATCAACGCAGGTGCAGCAAAGGATTGTAAACGTTACGGTGGCGGTGGACTTTTGACCGTGGATTGGACATGAATCCTTTACCGTAACTGCTACGAAAAACCTGCGTTTAGCTAATACAGTTAGGTAATTATGTTAATAAAAAACAATAAGAAACTGAAAGTTTACTGATAGTAGCATTTCACCGCACCATTTATTTCAGACGTTAGGAATAATTTTGTCGTTTAAAACTTTCTTTGATGTTAATTTAGTTGTTTGTTTGCGCTTAGCTTGAATACAAAAGTAGGTATATAAATGTAGAAAACATAAATATATAGTATTGTTAAAAGTACTGGTTTTAAAATAGCTTTAGTACTAAAAGAATTAAGTTTTCCTGTTCATGAACATTGAATTTCGGTACGTTTCAGCAATTCAGAGGAAGGAATAAAACCAGACAAATAAAAGTTATAGTCAACGAAAATACTAAAATAATAGTCTACATTATGACTGAAATGAAATTTATAATCCGGCGGAACTCAAAAGAGATTTATTGAATTTTAACAAACTTTTTATGTTCACTAAACTATTATTTACCTACAAATACAAAGAATTGTATAATTTAATATTGAATCTGTGTTGAATGTAATTTCATTATAATTAAAAGTCAATAACACGTAATTCAGATCTGCTAACTTTGTAAATTTTAATATGTACATTATTAAGTATCCAACCGGGTTCATGTTGTGCTTACTTATCTAAGTATATCACTACATAGTATAAAACAAAGTCGCTTTTTCTGTCCCTATTTCTCTTTGACTGCTTAAATCTTTAAAACTACGCAACGAATTTTGATGGTTTTTTTTTTAATAGATAGAGTGATTCAAAAGGAAGTTTTGTATGTATAATACATGCATAATATAGCCGTGCGAAGCCGGGGCGGGTCGCTAGTTATTTATAAAAGTCAATGCCACTTTTCGTTGTAATTTTATAACTCAAGAACGGGCTCACCTATCCAAACCAAATGTTTAAACTTTGTTTGGACTATTTAGTAGATGGTTTATTATATATCACATTTTCAATAAATAGCGGATCATTTTGTTACTTTTTTTTTGTTAATGGCAAAACAACGTTTGCCGGGACAGCTAGTAATCTATACTAACTAATATAATAAAAGCTGAAGAGTTTGTTTGTTGGTTTGAACGCGCTAATCTCAGGAACTACTGGTTCGAATTGAAAAATTATTTGTTGGATTGTTGGATTTGTGTTAGATAGTCCATTTGTCGAGGAAGGCTATAGGTTACTTTTTATTTTGATATTCCCATGGGATCGGGACCTACGCGGATGAAACCAGGGGCGCAGCTAGTACTCTATAATATAACTCCTGATCCCGTGGGAATATCGAAATATAAAATAGCCTATAGCCTTCCTCGACAAATGAACTAGCGCGTTTCAAACAAACAAACTCTTTAGCTTAGTATAGATTATTGTCTTTTCTCGGGATATGACAATACGTAGTTCACCTACTAACCGTTAAGCCACAGACGTTTGTCTCTTATTTCATCATAATAATTGATTAACAATAACCGTTTCTTCGTGTCTAGTTTGCCAGATAATGCCCTTGTTCTACTTTCGACCGTTGAATTTAGCACCACACTTAGCTAGATGTCATGTAGATTTCTACCGATTCGCACGCCCAACGACAATTGTTTGCGTGTGTTAATTGGTTATATACTGATGTTTGGATACAATTCATTCGTATATAGGTAATGGCATATGTGTATTATGATTTTCAGCGGTTTTTATTATTAAGAAACTAGCGACCCGCCCCGGCTTCGCACGGCTATATTATGCATGTATTATACATATAAACCTTCCTCTTGAATCACTCTATTTATTTAAAAAAATCGCATCAAAATCCGTTGCGTAGTTTTAAAAATTTAAGCATACATACAGGTACATAAGGACAGATAAAGCGACTTTGTTTTATACTATGTAGTGATACCTACAGACACTGCATTTAAAAATCTATGTTGATGGGCGTATATACGCCCAAGGCCGTTTTTAGGTTTCTGTACCCAAAGGTAACAAAGGGACCCTTTACTAAAACTCTACAGTCCGTCTATCTATCACCGTCTGCCACCAGGCTGTATCTCATAAACCGTGATAGCTAGACAGTTGAAATTTTTACAAATGATGTATTTATGTTTCTAAAAACAGAATATAATGTCACGGAACCCTTTGTACGCGAGTCCAACTCACGCTTGGCCGTTTTTTTTACCTCTGCTTTGTCTTTGAGGCTATTAAGCTCTCTCAACATGAAATCAATCACAAGTCCAAAGCCCTTTGTTCATTAAAATGTGTAGGGTATTAAGTAAGTAGGTATAATATTCCAATGACTAGTCATAGGACTAATCCCGATTTAATTTACAGCTTCTGGAATTATGTAGATACCTATCGAATTATTAAAGTTAGTAATCTCAAAGGGAATTTCGAGTAAGGCTTAATTTAGTCTATCAGCACCTATGTCTAGTCTATTTTACATGAAGGCTGCCAAATCAAGAAAACCTTTATCAAAATTTAATTTAATTTTCTAGACTAGACGAGTGTTACGAAGGTTATTAATTATTAGATAGGTACCAGACCCTAAGTATCATGAAAACTAGTATAGTTACGTAACAATAATTAATGATTTGGTTTCAAGATTAACCATTCCGAAAATGATCTATAGACAGATCAAAAACAATGACCAACTTTTTCTTTAAAGTTAATTTTATAAAATGTTCATAAAAAATGTCAGCTTTTATAAAGAAAAATCTAGCCTAACGACTCATTTTTGCTCTCGCCACTTACTTCAACAAAAAATTAACACTCGGAACTCGCAATTTTTCATCTCATGCTATCAATCATCTTCATTCGGACGTCTGTTCCGAAAGATTTCTGTTTCAGCCGCAGAGTTGTTTCAGTATGGCAGAATACAATGAAGTGGCTAAAAGCGCAGACCTAGTATGATTATTTAGGATATAAATAAATTGTCCTGAAATAAATAACTATATACCACTGAACCACTCATTAAGCCGTCCATTATCGAAAAAAAAAACTTTTAATTTCCTGTAGTTAAAAAAATTGTCAACTCCGATCAATGTACAAGTAACTAGCGGCCAAAAAAACTTAGTTGCAAGTATTAAATGTTACAAAGTTATCCAAGTGCATAGAGTAGACGATGTGCAACGAAATCCTTTTAAGATGTAGATAGATAGAAAGATAAATACTTTATTGTAAACACCATTTTCAAAAACAAAAACAAAGTAACTCTTAGTGCCACAAAGGGCGGCCTTATCGCTCAAAGCGATCTCTTCCAGGCAACCTTTGGATGGACAAGAAGTTGAGGAAGGTGATGGATGGGGTGTACCTTTTAAATGTCAACAATAAATAGTGTATTTTTCTAGTTAGAGAAAATAACATATTATTTAGGTACTCCTATGTTGTATGGTAACAATCTATTCGTCTATTCGGCTAACAACTCTCGCCGCCACGTCATCGCCTCTTATCTTTCCTATATTATACACAATGTTTAACCTCCGACATAACAGCCTTTATTACATTAACAAAAGCCAGGATGATTCTATATCGAAACGTGCCTTTCCTCCGCTTGGTGGGATTAAGTAATTAAATAATAGCCGCAGTACATTCGCCTGTGCTTTGTGGACTCAACATCGGTTTATCAACTTCGCTGGCGTCTTTGAAATTATTTGTGTTACTTACTAGTAAACTATTTTCTCATTCTATGTGTTTTATTGTTTACTGAAACCTAACTGAGTGAAGTATAAAATGTAATATCAACACAAAATAAAATTTGTGAGTAGTGAAGTAAGAATCGCTTCTGTCGTTGTTTACCTATCAATTTCTAAGAAATTACTTAACACGTTTTAATTTCGGGAACGTTATCATTTACTTAGCCCACATTAGATTGATTATAAATAATCTAATATAATATAATACTAGCGACCTAGCGATTAAACATATAAACCTTCCTCTTGAATCACTCTATCTATTTAAAAAAACCGCATCAAAATCCGTTGCGTAGTTTTAAAGATTTAAGCATACATAGGGATATAGGGACAGAGAAAGCGACTTTGTTTTATACTATGTAGTGATAATAAATAAAATAAATAAATAGAGAAAGATAGTTTGAATAAATGATGTAACATGGCTTTGGCTACTGGGATCTAATGATTCCTCTGATTTTGTCGTAGAGTTATTATGTAAACACTTTTCTTAATAAGCTGCAATGTCTGAAACAGAAATAAATAAATATTAGAAAATAAATAAATAAATAATTAAATACAATATATATTTATAAACAACAATAATAGAACAAGCTTATCTATGATACCTACACTAGGGTAATGCCTGGCTGCTGACTTGCAAATGGCATAAGACTTTCTTAGAAAAATTACAATCACGTGAATAAGCGCGTATAAAGGTTTCTTTACTTAGGACAAACAGTTTCTTTAAGGTTTTCTGATGATTTCTTCAGCACAGTTTTTTTTTAATTTTATAATCATATTCGGCAAACGCTTTCTCCTATATGCCTTACCATACATTTCCAAAACAATGAATGGCATAGGTACAGTCACATTACCAATTAGCTGAACCCCACGTGACCTAGAGCTCACTCGCAAATCTGTAAGGTTGTAAAGTAATGTTACCTGATTCTGTTTTTTTTAACAATATACTATACAATACAGAGGATTCCTGCACCCTCCAATACAATATACAATAAAAAAATAACAAAATATAGTATTTTAGTAGCTCATTTACATATTATGCAAATGAGCTCTGGGTCACGTGGGGTACAGCTAATTGGTAATGTGACTGTACTAAAACAATGTGTTACAAACCAGAATCGAGGTCTGTCAAAGCAACTAAAGTTTCTACAATGTAAACTTTCCGTGTTGGACCGAAGGAAACTAAACTGTTATTATGTTTTGTTCACAGATTTACGATGTTGATAAGGTGTCCGGCGGCACTTTGTGTCGTCGTGTTCCTGCTGGCTGCAGCACCTACATATTCTGAGGTAAGTTTACTCTATTTTAAACTAGCAGCTCTCCGTGATTTCACCCGCATCACTCCCGATCCTGTGGGAATATTGGGATAAAAAATAGCTGAAGTTACTCTCAATGAATCATCTCATACCAAGTTTCATCAAAATCAGTCCAATAGTTTCGGAGTTCTATTCGTTACAAACCAAAAATAAAAATATTTTTTTCTTTATAATGTATAGAAGTATAGATGGACTTTAAATTAGATAGGTAAGTATAGGCATGTATGTTGGTATGTGGTGGTGGATGTGGTGGTAATTCTCTTCATGTTAACCACACATTAAGAGCGACCAATAGCCGAAGTCCGAAGACGTGGCATCATACTTTGACTTAACCTTAAACTCGTCCTATATTATATATTATCTACGGTCCAAGTGGGACAAGTTTTAGGTATGAAAAACACTAACAGTGAAGTAGAATTTGTATATATTATCAACTTAAAGAAACATAGATCAGTTAATTGCGCCTATTTCCTGAGCTCTAGCTAGCTGATGATAAGTGAGCAGTCTCTTACTATTTTATTAAGGAAAGAAAATTTCCAGAGGTATAATAAATATCAATTCCAAAAAATATTTCATTAAACGCAAACTACACACTATAAATTAGGTACACGTTATGTAAATTGTAAAATAATCTTGTTAGAATATATTATTTTGAATCTGAATTCTACTCTACTTTCATACAACATAATAATACTTATGTAAGCACAATACAAGTACCTACATATATCTACATAATAGATGTATGTAGGTATGTAAGCTGTGAACGAGATACGAAAGGTGTTAAATTTATATGGACCAAGATATTATTATTTAACTGCTTCCCAAAATGGGCTCCCAAATTGTACGGGAAAGGTAAAGCTCTCCAAATTTTCAAGGAAACGAAGTTATGGCAAATGGTTAGGCCGTGAAAATGATGTATGAAAATGAGATAAACTTGGAGCAATAAACATTTGGAAAGGTAAAAAAGTTTGAATTAAATAAATGGATTCGTTAAATTAAAATGTTTGCCTTTTTTCTTTTCTTACGTCCAAATATTTTTCTTTCTAATTTGGGAATTGTTTGCGTAACCTGTTAAACTTAGTTAAATCGCAAATTTGATTATACGCAGACAAAAAAAATACACACTTATGGGTCGAAAATTTAAAAACCATACTTTAGGAATAAGGGTCTAGAAATAGGAATTCTAGAGGCAATATTTCTAGATAATTTGAATTTAGGATTTGAATGTTTCATATCCATTTCAACCGACATCCAAGATTAGTTCATTGTTGCTGATGGAGGATAGGTATATTTACCTGTCCGCTGCAATAAAATTTTATACTTGGAAGTAAAATCCGGATATGGTATACGTACATTGTACAATATTCTGAAAGAGTAAAGAGAAAAACTCTTTTATTCTACCCGCAAAATATAGATATGTAATACAAAACTATATTTTACATATCTATATTTTGCGGATAGAATAAAAGAGAAGTAGATAACTCTACTTCTCTTTTTAAACCTAGTTGTATATTTGGTAAATAAAGAAATCGTTTATTCTAATAGCTAGATTTTTTTTTTTTGCAGGACATTCCACACATCGCCATCTAGCCCCAAGCAAAGTAACTAGACTTGTTTTATGGGTGCTAGACAACGGATATACTACTTATATACTTTTCTTTTGTAAATATATATAGATATATATATAATACATAGAAACATTATTATATACATTATTATATGTATAGAAAGAATAGATAGATATACTTTTTTGTAAATACATACTTATAATAAGTACACAGAAACAACCAGACCACAGACAAATTATCTAAGCATAAATACATGTCTGTGGCGGGAATCGAACCCGCAACCCTGTGTTTGGCAGTCCGGCATGGTGACCATTGTGCCAACAGGGTCGTCGTCGACATATTAATTCTTCGATGGCAGTTCAACCACCTTTTGGAAGTAAACAGATCATAATAATAAACCGATTAAATAAACATCGAGATAATCACATAATTACCATTTTATTGCTTAACTTCTAAATAAAATATTATCCTTATTTAAAACGATTAAGTTGTAATCTAGGTACTTAATTGTTAAAAATTTGATCTTTTCCGAATCTAAATGGAAAGTTTCCAGATTTGATAAATTCTTTATATTCTAAACTACATACAGTGGAACACAATATACCTATGTACCAAAGTCCGCTGGAACTTTGACATATTCTCTGCAAACTCTAATATTTCAGCCACTCTGCCCGTGCTCCGTTTACACAAATATTTGCATTGCACTGCACCACAAATAATGGTCATATTTCAAATCTAATATATTTCGCCTCTACTCTTAAATATTGTAAAACCACGCTAGGTGAATTACAGGTTCATTTCGAGAGTGCAACAAGCACCTACTGTCTTTTCCAAAATCAGAGAAGAATTAAAACAATTGTGTGCTACACCACGTTCTAGTAGGTAAATATTTTCCCAAATCTTAATCGCGTATTTTTTTAACACGCTTTTATTAGTTTCACCTGTATGTTTGCTTGTATGTCGACTCTTTTGGGCTCGTTTTTGCTCTACTTGGAACGATCAGATTGAACTCAAACTTTTTTAAATTACGAATTGTGTCAGTTTAAAAAGCTTATTTAAGTACTTTTCACATAAAATAAGCTAAAACAATTATAGATTTTTTGTACGATATAGAGCCAGTTTATATTGATAAATGGATCGCTTTCAACGGAACTGACCCATAAAGTGATTGAAACGGATACAACTAGTTCTTCAATCATATATCACATTGTATGGTAAACAATATCGAAAACGTTACGTAACATGACATTGTTCGGTTATTATCAACTTTTACCAATTACCATCTGAGGCTGAACGTAAGACAAATCTTATTGTTTAATACTAAGAAAGAGAACAATGAAATTATAAATGAGGTTATTGATAGGTATAGCGATGCTCGCAGGTCTTGTAGGGATGCCCAAAAGTGGAGGCCATTTTCGAATGGTGGCAATTGCGAAGACGTGACAACTTGCGACTTTCAAATTTCATTTTGCTACTAATCCTAGGTTATGTACCTATGTCTGTGAATGAGTAATATAAGTGAATTATTATTCGAAGCATGTAGTGGACACTGCAGGGTAAAAACCTCTATAACTCTCTAGTCCATCTTCTGCGATGGATGGCCAATTTTACTAATTCGTTTGAAAATTGACAAATTCATCTCTCCACCTGTCACAAGAACTGCTGAGCAATCTTATTTGTTGGTGGTGATATTGGCCTAAAAATCTTATAACATACTAGCTGCGCCCCGCGGTTTCACCCGCGTAATAATTTTCTACGCAATTTTCTTAATATTTTCTTTCATAAGAACCTTCTCCTGACAATAACAAACACAACAAAAAAAGAATTGGCCAAATTGGTCCAGGCGTTGTTGAGTTATGCGCTTACCAACACATTTTGCGATTTATTTTTATATTATAAGATTAAAAGTTTAACTATCATAGACTTTCACGAGATTAGATTCTATGCTGGAGAAACCACAAAGTGTAAGTAGGTACAGTCACATTACCAATTAGCTGAACCCCACGCGACCCAGAGCTCACTCGCATTTCTGTAAAAATATAGTTTTTAACTATTTTGTTATTTTTTTATATTGTATTGTACCTATAGTATATTGTTTAAAAAAAACAGAATCAGGTAGCTTTACTTTACAACCTAACAGATGTGCGAGCGAGCTCTAGGTCACCACCCCACGGTTTAGCTAATAGGTAATGTGACTGTATCTACACTCTATAGACTGATACAATTATGCACTTAATTGACAAACGTTTACAGTATTAAAAACTTATTTGTAACGTTTTAACTTGCAAAACTATGCATTAATATTAATTTACGTAAGTAGGCTAATGTACCTGTAATTGAATATCATAACAAGGCAAGATATATTTTTTCATTACTCATACTCCGAAAGTAGGTCTAAAGATGCGTGAAGAGCGTGTAGAAAATAAAATTTCCAGCCCTAGGGAAAATCGCTTTCACTGACAGCTGTCATGTCAAATTATGGCTTCGCACGACTCGTGCAATGTGCATAGAGCTAGTATCAGTATCATTATACATTAGGAACTTCATAACCTAACCTCCTTGCTTTAAGTAACACTAAAGAATAACACTACATGTATACAACTTTGATCCCAACCTTGTAAGAGGATCAGGTAGTATGAACTCTCATTCACTCTCGTTGTTAGGAAGAATTTTATGTATTATTCGTAATGAAAAGCACAGTGTTTACCTCGGGTGAAAGACTCATTAAGTCCCTCGAACTATTAGCGACCTCGCTACGCTCGGGCGCCAAACTCCGTCTCGGGACTTGTAATGAGTGACTTTCACACCTAGGATAACAATGTACTATTATGAAGCGCTCGGTTAATGAAATTAATTATTACAGATCATTGCATCAAAATTACATATGAGCTGACAGTTAATTTGATAATATTGGAAGCTTCATCGGACAGATTAATTAATTAATACGTTTATCGTTAAATCAATTAATTTATTTATAATTAAATTAAATTTATTGATTATAATCAGGCTGTTAATCTATACTAATATTATAAAGCTGAAGAGTTTGTTTGTTTGAACGGGCTAATCTCAGGAACTACTGGTTCGAATTGCAAAATTATTTTTGTGTTGGATAGTCCATTCATCGAGAAAGGCTATAAGCTACTTTTCATTTTGATATTCCCACGGGATCGGGACTTACGCGGGTGAAGCTGCTGAGCGCAGCTAGTAATATATTAAAGACTAGCTGCGCCTTGCAGTTTTACCCGCGTAAGTCCCGATCCCGTGGAAATTTAAAAAAATATAACATGCCTTCCTCGATAAATGGACTATTTATACAACACAAAAATAATTTTTCAATTCGTACCAGTAGTTCCTGAGATAAGCGCGTTCAAACAAACAAACTCTTCAGCTTTATAATATAAGTATAGATATTTAAAACTGGATATTAACCTTGTAATTTAAAGTGTGAAATGTTAGTACTAAATGTTTAAAATATTAACTATAGCAAACTTAATGTCCTCGATAGCTTATAATAAATTAAAAGCTCAGTTATTTAACATGCAAATAACCATAGTTGAAACTATGGTTAGAGCAACGTATTCCCATACGCGTTCCTCATAACTCGTTACTGTTATATAACTGACACAACTGTTTCCGAGTGAAGACATTAAAATTACAGTGGTGTAGAGAGAACATCTCAACCTTTACCCTATTAAGGGCCACTTACAGCAAAATTTGCTGAACCAAGATTTTGATTTAGTTCATACATTTTTGACAGAAACCTAAAATCAAGTCTTATACTTGTACTTAGTTTAGTTTTACGGGGCTGTTTCCGCGCTCATCATTTGGGGCCATTGTAAATATATGTACGGTCGGCTGCATAATTACAGACCCACCGTAGAGCTCTAAAACGGCTGTTATAAGAATGTTTTCAACACAAGCAAGATTCTATGCATCTCCTTTAGTTGAAGTTCAAAGTCATCTAACTCATGAATTTATCAAACAAAAATTATTAGATTGAAAACATTCCAATAATAGTAATTTTAGAAATCTACCGGAGGCTGCAATTATGCAGCCGACTGTACTTATGGACAAGTTTAGAAATAAAATCGGAATTTTACAATTTTGCTGCAAGTACCCTAAAACTTTAATCTTGTTTCGATAGTGGATTCAACCAGTTTTTTCTCTTTTTAAGGTTCCGTACCTCAAAAGTTAAAAAAAGGAACCCTTATAAGTTCACTTGCTTGCCCGTCTGTTTTCTTCTTGCCCCTATAATTCCAATATACTTGGAGTAAGTGCAATACCCAAGACTCTATAATTCGTGATTATATTGCAAAGAGATTCGAAAATAAGATTTTAGGGCGATCGCCTAACGCTAACCCACCTTGGGCATGGGCATGCTGGTTTTGTTTACCCCACAACGCGGAGTAGGTACTCAATATGCGATATTCAGCCCAAGGTTCTAATAAAATATATTTTTTTTAAATGACCGTACGCCAAAAGACGCGTTTCTCGTAACACCTGTATGCCAAAAAACACCTATTTCTTCTGACATCCATATGACAAAAGATCCGTCTATTCCACTATAATGTTAAATATCTTTGTTTGTAAATTACGTTCTACGGAATTTGTCGGTACGTAATCGATTACGAGTTTACTCTTAACTTAAAAGCCTACCTTCTAAGTGTTTTCACTCGTTACTCGCTACGCTGGGTGGTATTCGTATTAAAATGAAATGTTAGTTTGTATTTACTCTTCCGTAACAATTAAATTGATTGATTAGATTTTAGTAGTACCTAACTTAAAATCACTCACGTAAAATAATCTCAGAAATCGATGACTGTGCTTCTCGTGTAGGTATTTGGTCTGGTTAGTTTTCAAGTATGTATTTCCGAAGCACTTAGTCCACGAAATATAGGTAATCCTCCTAATGTGTCCCAAGTTAATTCATTTGTATATAGGTTATCAAACATCCTCCGCCTAAATTGTTGGTGTATGTAAGTATACCTCGCGCAACGAATGGTGACCTCTGCGGTAAGTGGAAGGGGTATGCGCAGAACTCGATATTTATATGAAAATTGAGTTCTGCGCATACCCTTTCTACTTTCCATCAGAGGTCAACATTCGCTGCGCTACGTATATCTACATTATTTTTATCAGACTACGGCTAAATCATAAGGGAGGATTAGAATAGTAGGTATACACACTAATACTTCGACCATCTCTATGCACAAATAAGAAACAATAAGAGATAATTACAGAGAAAAGTAAAACAAATAAGTTTTATCAGCAGCATATAGACTTGAGGATATTTATAGGAGACAAGCTTCGGAAGCCATTTCACTATTTCAATGAATTTAAAAAAACCCTTTCTTGTATACCAACACTTCATGAAGAACATACCATTCGGGACCAGCGCAGCGGTTTAACCTGTACGTTGATATATAATAAGTAAATAAATAAATATAGCAGGACATTCCACACATCTGCATCTAGCCCCAAGCTAAGTAACTAGACTTGTGTTATGGTTGCTAGATAACGAATATACTCTTATATACTTTTCTATTGTAAATATATACTTATAATACATAGAAGCAACCAGACCACAGAAAAATATCTAAGCATAAATACATGTCTGAGGTGAGAATCGAACCCGCCACCCTGCGTTTGGCAGTCTGGCATGGTGACCATGGTGCCAACAGGGTCGTCAGTAAAAAAAAAATATGTCAGGACATTCCACACATCGTCATCTTAAGTAACTCGATTTGTGTTAAGGGTGCTAGAAGTTAATATCAAGTCTATCAATCAATCAATTTGTCAAGACTTTGAATTTTATATTTACCTATTTAATACGTGCAATATGTCGTGCATTGTTGTGGCATTGACATTGCTGATTAGCATATTTGTACTTAATTACACAATAGAGCAGTCTCGTGATGCACGCCAATACATGAACTAATTTGCAAGTAGGTAACATTGTTGGGAATGCATCAGTGACTGATTTCAGTAATGTATCGGTTTACAGGCTCATAATGCCAACATCAATCAGCTGCTTAGTCCGAAAAACGCTGTGTCAGCGGACCTACGTTTCGACATCTCTTTTTTAACTTTCGTTTAATCTATCTATATCTCTACGTATCTATACGTCCTGACATATTAAAAGTAAATAGAAAATAGTATAAAGAAAAAAGAAAGAAAACATTTTGTAATATTGTAACTATTTACTGAATATTATTTATTTATTTATACTAATTTATAAAGCTGAAGAGTTTATTTGTTTGAACGCGCTAATCTCAGGAACTATGGTTGTGTGGATAGTCCACTTATCGAAGAAGACTATATAACTACTTTTATTCCGGTATTCCCATGGGATCAGGAGTTACGCGGGTGAAACCTCGAAGCGCTGTTTGTACTTACTTAAATTATGTAGGTGTTTTTTGCTGATTGATTTTCGAGGTAGGTGGCAGTTACATTTTCACGATACGAAGGTATATGCGTCTAGGTATAGTTGACATGCGCCTTTTTCTGACTCTACCAACCCACACGGTGTGCGATATAATGTAGTACCTAACCCAAACGATGTTCATGACGTATGAAATGAAAAGCAACAAATAACTTTAAAAATAATAAATTTTTGACATAGAAATAGTGGAGGCAAGATCAAACAAAATATTCAGTAAAGATATAACATTCACTGAATATTTGACATGAAACAGGGAGGATTTAGCTGTCAGGTTTTAGGTTAAAGCTCTTCTAGTTAAAATCAAGTACCTAACTCTACCTAGTAAGTAATAAGCTCATTTTAAGTTACCTAGATACAAGTACTTAAACACCTTTGAACAAAACAGATATAGTAACTTAAAATGCTGAGGTCGAGATCGATAATTTACAATTTAAAAACCTACGCTCTAGCAATTGCTCTTTAACTTGGATCAGCGAAGTATCATCATCTGTCCTTCTTCTTTGCCTAGCCCTTTCCCATTTTATTTGGGGTCGGCCGTCCCAATCATGCGTCTCCAGGCCGCGCTCGGTCCTGGGTCGACTCTTTGTTGATTTGGGCTAAGTATCATCATCTGTCAATATAGATCTTATTTCAAGACGTGTTGGCACACTGAAAGCCGTGTGCACTCATGTAATAAGGCTTCTTCTTCTTTCTGCCTAAGGGCAGACATACTGCGCCATCCCCAAATAGATTGAAATAAGTTCCAATCCATATGGGGATGGCGGAGCATACTCCGCCATCCCCATATGAAGTGAATGGAAGAAGAAAAAGACGTATCTTTTTCTTCTTCCATTCACTTCTATTAGTCGTCATCTTATCGTTCACATTCATCTCTCCTATAAATCCTGTCTCACGCAGTCCATCGTTCATGCTCATCATTCTATCTACGAATCACATACGTCTCTTCTCTTCTCATCACATGCCATTACCAAATCAAAATGTTCCCTTTTACTTTTTTAATAACTGATGCTACTTCCAAGCTTCTTCTAACATAGTCGTTCCTTATTTCATCCATCCTCATTACTTCACACATCCATCTAAACATGCTCATCGTAACTCCACCCACACTCAAAGCCAGAAATACTAACAATAATACCTAAATATAAATGTGTCTTTTATATATTACTACTAGCTGCCCTCCGCGGTTTCACCCGCGTAACTCCCGATCCCGTGGGAATATCGGGATGTAAGCTATCCTATCTCTCAAGTTGGATCGAACAGCACATGGTGTGCGAATTTTATTATAATCGGTTAAGTGGTTTAGGAGTCCATTGAGGACAAACATTGTGACACGAGATTTATATATATTATTATAAGAAGATTGGTACCATAAAAACAATTTCTGTTCGGTCACGGGTGACGGACGCCCTCGGTACCGATAACTTACTTTCCCCGGTTTGGCAAGTCACTTGAAAATTGTTATGTTACGAACTATGACCGCTTTTAAAGGCTTTTACATTGAAATAAAAGAAAAAGGTACCTGAAGAGAGTACTTATGGAAGCAAAGGGATCTATATCCTAATCCTAATGAACTATTCGCAAGTTTGTTTTTTAACATTTAAATAAAAGAAAAAGGTACCTGAAGAGAGTACTTATGGAAGCAAAGGGATCTATATCCTAATCCTTAGTAACTATCCGCAAGTTTGTTTTTTAACATTGAAATAAAAGAAAAATGTACGTGAAGAGAGTACTTATGGAAGCAAAGGGACCTACATCCTAATCTTAACTAACTATCCACAAGTTTGTTTTTAACATTGAAATAAAAGAAAAAGGTACGTGAAGAGTAGTACTTATGAAAGCAAAGAGACCTTTATCCTAATCCTAAGTAACTATCCGCAAGTTTGTTTTTTATGTTTGTTCTCTCTTCACGATCCAACCGACCGATTTGGATGTGAATCGGCATAATGGTAGTTTAGGAGATGGAGTAGGACATAGGATACTTTGATCCCGAAATTCCTGCGGGATTGGTACTTACGCGGGTGGAACCGCGGGGTGCAGCTAGTTAGGCAGATAGTTAAAACTCACCACGTATATGTTTTAGTAAACCTTAAACTCGTTTCACATATTATTATCTATGCCTTATGTGTGCCGCCAAAAATAGTGTTGCACGTTGTTTTGGGTAGATATATAAGTTCTTTATTATTTGTGACAAGCGAGGATCCACTGTAATAAAAAACCTAATGAAAAAAATTTTTTTCTAAATAATATTTTTGGGTAAAGTTCGTGTGTAGGTACAGTCACATTACCAATTAGCTGAACCCCACGTTTACTGTTTTTTGTCACACACTGTAAATACAAAATTGTAACCACCAAGGGCTGAGTTTTTGAAGGCTGGATCCGCGCCTGATTTGTGATAGTCTGACTAAAACTCGATTGTAACTTACTTCGTACATAGTAGCCGGAGATCCCTTTAAGAACGACCTTTATCGAGCTGTTTAATGGATAAAAGGAGGATCGTTTACGGTCGGGGTTAAGCGACATCTAGCGCGGTCATTACTTCGATGGGTGGCCAATTAGTAGTGTGACAAAAATGTGTTTTCGTGAGCCCCTCCGTGCTTCGGAAGGCACGTTAAGCCGTTGGTCCCGGTTGCTACCTCTAGTAGCAGTCGTTAGGTCAAGTTAGAGACCTTAGGGCGATCTGAAAACTCTAGCAATAGGTGAGCCACACCACTATACGAGAAGAAGATGGCTAAAAATATTAAATATCAAATCAACCCATTTGCAATATATTTATTGACCTATTTAATTTGATATTAAATACTTTTCATCCATTAAATAGCGAGCTGTTATCCCGTACTATAGTAGGTGGTTGTAGTGTTAATGGATACCAAAAAATAGGCTTTCAGAAATGTTAGCCTGTATTTTAATAGCTAGAAAAACCGATAGGTTTATTTCGATAGTTTATTTACTATACCTATCGGTTTACGTTACAATATTTTTGTTTTGTTTACCGCGGGGTAGGTTATCCATCAACAATGTTTGCTTAGGTTTTTCTTAATCCAAGCTTGGTTTTTCGGTTGAATGATTTTGTGTAACGGCAAAAGTAACTAGATATTTTAAAATATACTTGGCAAAAAATGGAGGCCTTGTTGTTGAAGTTTGCTAAATAAATAAGTAGGTAGGTATGGTATGGATATAAGAAAGTCTTTAGACTATGCTAAATTTTCTGTAAGGAAGAAAGATATTTTTTCACTTAGCGCCATCTTGTCTAAAACTAGCCAAGACTTTTACAGTGATTTAGTATCTAGACTGTTCTATTACTATATAATTAATCTATACATATAAAATGTTTGACCTGACTGACTGACTGACTGACGGATCAACGCACAGCCTAAGCCGCTGGTCGTAGAGACTTAAAACTTGACTTGAAGAGGGTGTTCATTGTATTACTATGACGTAAGCATCCGTTAGGAAATAATTTCGAAAAAATCAACTTCTACGCAGACGAAGCCGCGGGTACAAGCTTGTATATTAATATAGAAATAATGTATAGATTGTCGATAGAACAGTTTCTGTGTGCCTAAATAAATGATTTAATGATTAATTTCTGTTACAGGGCAACATCTTCACCTGTCCAAATGGTAAGTAAAAACATTAATTAACATCTAACTCCATCATGGAAAACACCTAAACACACACATTAGATAAAAAACAGCGCACTCCGGGAGTGCAGGCAGAAGTGAAAACAATAAACTTGTTATTTCTCATAGAATATTTCTTGAAACGATCTGCTACTGCCATCTATTAGCACTCACTTAAACAAATATAGTTTATTTTTTATTCGCTAGATGGCAGTAAAAAATTTAAATCAGCGCCATCTACATTCGAATAGCGGTCTTTCTAGAAACTAAGTTTCTCAATTTGTGTAATAGATGGCAGTATAAGTTAAACAAAAAGACTAACACAAATAAAATCTCATCTGTCGCGTCAAAATCTGTCGCGTCAAAATCTGTCGCGAGAACGGTTGAAAATGCTCACCCACAAAAGTGCCCAACGCGCCATAAGAAGTTTTCACTTCAAAAAAGTACCCAAATAATAACTGCTCGGATTCTATGAAAACAAAATTAAACGAGCGTTACCTTAAAACCTTTGGGAAATAAACAACTAAGTTCGGAAAATTATTATTGTAGCAATTTTGTAATACAACAAAAATTTACTTCATTAAATATTAATGTGAAACAAGACGTAAATTAGGCAGTTGCTATATTGGATTGCTTTTCGTTTTAAAAAGAAATTTAAAAGAAGTAAATGTAAAAAAGGGAATTGAAAAAGAAACGGCCGAAAATATAATTGTTTTCATGGTAACTTTAATTTAAACGAAGAACGAAGTGCTTTAAATGAAATCCTGTTTTTAATTCCATGAAGTATTTTATAAACTCTGTAGTAAAAACTGACCATCAAATAAAACAAAACAAAAAACTAAAACTGCGACCGAAAAGCAATCAATAAGATTTTAACGATATACCTGCACAAATAATTTTATAATTAGGTAATAATTGAACATACTCGTACCTACATAAAACTATAATCTAATACCTATATAAAATTCTCGTGTCACAATGTTAGTTACCATTAATACCATACTCCTCCGAAACGGCTTGACCGATTTTTATGAAATTTTATATGCATATTCAGTAGGTCTGAGAATCGGCTACTATCTATTTTTTATTTTGTTTCATTTAGTTTTTTTTTATAAATGGCAGATTAATTTTTGCCGGGACAACTAGTATACCTATATATAGTACGCGACGAATTGGGTATCTCCTCCTTTAAAAATCATTGATATAAGTTACACCTGAAACTGAAACCGGATTTTAACCCATACGCTTCATATTGCGAATTAAGGTAGGTTCTTCATCGCTGCTCCTAAACGTATCCACACCAATCTAAATTTAGGACAGGTTGACAAAAAACAATGGAATCGCCACCTTTAAATTGAATCTGCACGCTAATACAGATAAAATCAAAGAAACTGCACAATTTAATTGTTACTATGAATGAATATGCAATATGCATCAAAGTATTAATATGCATGGTCTGCAAAATGTCGTGAGATGATTTCGAATTCGATTTCTAACGACCCCACTTGCATATCCGTTTCGAAGTTTCATTCATTAGCTTTACATAATGAATTTCACTCTGAACTGTTTGCCATTCGAACAAAAATATTCAAGCATACCTAATCAACTCCTCGTTCCGCGGAATTCTTGCAGAAATTAACTTGAGACCTGGCCAAGTTTTTCTAACGAATATTTTCTAAATCTACAAAACTACCAAAATATAAATATTTGTACAGAAAGCAGAGGTACAATCAGACAATAGATCCACCGTAAAGCTCCAAAACGTTTATTATGAGAATGTTTTCAATCATAAGCAACAAACCCAATAGTAATTACCTACACTAACTCCGTTATTATCTTGAAATAAATATTTCCCAAACTGCTTGCAAACAAAAATAATAACTGCAATAAAGTTTTAACATTAGACATTTAGTAATGAAAATGTTCCAGATAGGTAATCTTAATGACGGTTACTCAAAACATAAAAATGTCTAGAAAATTGCATTTGCTAGACAAACCAATCGCGACGAAGTTAGATATGGTCTGCATTATTACACTTACGATCAAATAAATGGTATCTATAGAAGTAGAAAAGCTCTTTTGAAATTGCTTTCTTTTTTTTAGTTTATGTACTGACTGACTGTCTTGTAAACAAACACAACCTGTAGGTAATTAGGTTTTGCCAACTTAAGAATATAGGAATAACAAGATGAAATGAAACTTTAAAAAAAATTGAAAATCCTACTAATATTATAAATGTGAAAGCTTGTGTGTTAGGATGTACCTATGTTGTTGTGAATAGAGTTTTGTGACCCAAATTTACTGATCGCAATTTTATTTTAACAACCGTTCAGACATAAAGTCTGACCGTATTAAAATTAGTTACCTACACTCTGTCTCAAAAACGAATACTTATGTTAATTTCATCATAATATTTTTATTACCATTTTAAAAAATCATTCTGTATATAATAAATATCATTCTTTAGACGTTCATGACGACCCAGTTGGCACAATGGTCACCATGCCGGACTGCCAAATACAGGGTTGCGGGTTCCCACCTCAGACGAGTATTTATGCTTAGATATTTGTCTGTGGTCTGGTTGTTTCTATGTATTATAAGTAATGTATTTACAAAAAAAGTATATAAGTAGTATATCTGTTGTCTAGCACCTATAACACAAGTCTAGTTACTTAGCATGGGACTAGATGGCGGTGTGTGGAATGTCCTGCGATATTTATTTATTTATATTTATCATGTAGAGAACAAAAGTAGTTATCATCAACTAACTAAATATACAACGTTATGTGACAAACGATTCCCTACGCACTGCACTAACCTAATTATGCTAATTTTCATAGTTCATTATTCACGGAAAATTAATTTTCAATGGTCATCAAACAAAGTTTAAAGTTCGTTAAAATGTTATATCAGTTGATTAACCTGAACTAAAGTTTATTATAAAATTGAGTACCTATCATTTGGGTTAAGGTTGATGTTTATATGGATTTGTCTAAAGGTTCGAGGTTCTAAAAACGCTCGTTTAACTCAAATTCTGTGAAACAGCAATTAAAATGTTTCGAACCTCGAAAATTTCCAATAAGCTAAATTTAGAGTTATCATAATGTTTTGTTCGGAACATAAGTTATAATAACACAAACTAAGCAACAAAAGTTGGGTTTAGGTACATAAAAGTTGCTACATTGAAATTTATACGGCGCAGTTAATTTTCCCACTATGTGTTTGTAATTAAAGCGACCCTCGGAAACCCAATCTGTTGTATCCATGGGAGGCGATAAGGGCAGGCAATGAATAAAATAACTTTAGCTAGGTATCTACCTACCCTTTACTGAACTTTAAATTTTAATACCTTTGGAGCGATGAGGTGTTTCGCGCAGAGATCAAAGATATTAAAAATTATACTACATTTAACGAACATGTGAAACTTTTCAAATAGTTTTGTCAATGTAACAACTAGCTATAAAATGCTTAAAAAAATAGAAGCTTAGCACGTTACGAACACCCGAAACAGGATAAAAGTTTTGCTAAGTAACCAATATTGAACTTCACTATCACTACAGAGTATAAAACAAAGTAGCTTTCGCTGTCCCTATATCCCTATGTACGCTTAAATCTTTAAAACTGCGCAACGGATTTAAATGCGGTTTTCTTTAATAGATAGAGTGATTCAAGAGGAAGGTTTATATCTATAATACATGCATAATATAGCCGTGCGAAGCCGGGGTGGGTCGCTAGTTACATATAATTTACTTTAAAAAATTATACAGGTCCGCAAATTTAATGCATGCAATTCAGGACTAATATATTGAGAAAACTTGCGCAGAATGTATATACCACTGCCACTGCCTCAGTTTATAGTCGACCGTGTCCAGCCAGAGGAAGGAACTGGTTAATACGTCTGGAGGAAACTACGCCGCGGGTTCCATCTTGATGTTTTCCTTCACCGTAAGAGCAATGTGAGCTATTAACATTGCTTAGAAAAAGGTTTAGATTACTAAAGCAAAAAATAATATCAAAAAATTTGAGGCAAATTCAGTCTAAATTCGATAAAAAAAAACAATGCACAATTAGTGCAAAGGTATAAAAATAAATAAATAAATAAATATTGCAGGACATTCCACACATCGCCATCTAGCCCCAGGTAACTAGACTTGAATAAATAAAAATAAAAAAAAATTGCTAGTATAAATATAAAAATTGAAATAAATAAAAAATATAATAATAAAAATATAAAATAAAAGTAAATTAAATATAAATTGTTGGGAAAAAAAGTTGTTTTCTCTATTTCTCTGCATTTTAAATACCCTTCGTGCCGAGGTGGTAATAAATTGAGCGGGTCACCGGCTCCTTAATTTTCGTCACCGAGGTAATTAAAGCAAGGAAATTGCGACGTGCTCGGATAGCTGAGTGAACTAAAATCTTGTGTAACCACAAACTGGTACATGATAATATAACACAGGATGTCGTGTGTCTAAGAATATAATATAATCTTACAAGCAATATATTATTAGAATGGATAGATATTTTTCGAGTTTTAAAGGAAACTAAATCTTGCATTATGCAAACACTCATTTTGCTAAAGGTCTATTTTGTTGTTTCTGTGAAAACAACGCAAGTATACAAACAAAAAAAACAACCTCAAAAATACTCTTAAAAATAGGTTTTTTATTCAATTTAAGTTGTCTATTTTCAACCTGGATTCTGGAATGTTATCGCTAATTAAATTCCTTACCTATTTTCATAGAAAAGCGTCAACAAATTGTTAAAATTTTACAACTAGAATTTATGCCTCTTTTAACGTGATATAAAAACAAAGAGAATAAGGATAAAATGCTTTACCTACATAATAAAATTTAACGTAAATCTTTATAAAATTATAATAAATAATTAAGTATGAGATTTGGTTTCACCCGTTTACTTTTTTATTCTACGGAAAAGTTAAGATAAATAGTGTTATCGCAAAGTCGTCATATTTCATTAGAATCGGTCCAGTTGTTTTCTTCTTCCATTCCATTAGTCATGGCTTCATCATTCACCCTTCTTTCATATCCGCGTTATCAGTTCGCGTGTCACTAGTCCATATAATCCAAAATGACCAATAAGGACGCTTAACTTTTCGTAGAACGGTTATTATCAAGTAATTTTATAAAATTGTTAAACTCTATACAAGGTGTAAGCGGTTATACTAAGAACTGTCACATATTCAGTAAATTACAAAGCAATCTTCATCTTAAGTCAATACTGGCAGGATATTAAGCGTTCAGTCAATCAGAAACTGCAGACATAGGTACTCAGACTTGTGACGTTGGTATCGAATCAATCCAGACTGAATTAGAATGTGACTTGCGCCTTGGGGTTTAACTAAAACTGGCAAATGTGATATTCGTCTGAACAATTTAAAGTACCCACGTCAGTTCGAAGTTGATTCAATCTATTCTAAAGATTTCAATATCAACTATCGATAGTAATAGCCATTTGTTCAATTAGTATCACTACTTTAAAGGTAAGAAAGCTTTTAAGTATTTGAAATTATAAATGTGAAAAACTTATCTAGGTCCTAGGTACCTTACATCTTAGTAAAAACCACTGACCATCGTAAAAAATAACAATAATTTATGTAGTGAGCACAAGTAATAGATAGCGACTATATTAATTGACTCGATAATAATAACTATTACGTATATATAATAACAACAACTTGCGCTAAATTATCTGATGCAACATACGCGATGAACCAACGCAACGCACAGAAAAGGCCAACATGCTCAATTAATTAACATTACCCTTTTGTTTACAATTGCATAAGGCATCTTAAGTATCCAAGGTCGTGGCACCAACATGGCACCCACACAATGTCTATTTCAGATGTATTATTGTGTAGGAGGCACAAATAAATAAGCATCATTAATATTGAATGAAAGGCAGTGACTCTAGTAAACTAACTACGCCTCGAGTTTTTAAAGGCGTAAGTCTCTATCTCGTGGAAATATCGAGATAAAAACATCGAATATTTTGAAAATTTTGTAATTAAAAACGTTAACTGTCCATCAAATGCATAAATTGTAGGTATCGAAATAACATTGCATCACTATCACTACATAGTATAAAACAAAGTCGCTTTCTCTGTCCCTATATCCCTTTGTATGCTTAAATATTTAAAACTATGCAACGGATTTTGATGCGGTTTTTTTTAATAGATAGAGTGATTCAAGAGGTTTATATGTATAATACATGCATAATATAGCCGTGCGAAGCCGGGGCGGGTCGCTAGTTTGATATATATACTTATTATGTTTCTGAAAATTATAAAATAACGACTTTTTATTTATCATAAGAATTAGCGTCAGGAACGAGGGAAACAGGAAAACTAATTTTCATTTCGCGAACGCGTTTTCGTGTTGAACATAAGTTATTCAGACAATGCGAAATTACGTGAGATTCTTTTTTAGTTGCATGTGGAAACGGGTAAGTGCATAACCAAGAGACATTCATGTTAAATTCTGCAGAGAGACTGGGTACCTAAATCAAAGAGAGTTAAAACTTTGCAGTAAAATAGTGAGTCAATGTGATAACTCGCTTTATAATGGGTTTAACCCACTACTCTGCTCACCAATAAAGTGCATCACTCTACTTTGTTTACGGATACTATCTTATCTATAGGTAGACGGAATGCCACAAAATTCTATGATAAAATGTCGATAGGCGAGCTGCGAGCTGTATTGATGGCAAGATTATGCGTGTTTGATCTACACTACATCAAAGTGGTGAAGAAAAGATTCGGATTGTCTATCTATTCCACTGTAATTATAAATCTCTTTGACCTACGATGTACCCACAACAGACTGGAGAGTCTCGTAAGCCGCTTTACCTACTTGACAGAGCTCTACGCTAACAGGTCATGTTAGTCATGTTCATGTTTAGTTGCACTGCTCTTAATCTAAATTTAGTTTCGCTAGACGTTCAGATTGTACAATTGTAGTACCTACCGCAGCATGAAGTTTTAGAGACAAATCAGGAGTGCAGATTGGCTGTCTGATTTTATTGGCAATTTGCCCTTGCGGTTGGGAGTTTGCAATGTATCGTGGTATGAGATTTACAATGTTTGTGACTTTGTATTACGATGAGCTGCTAGATATTGTTAGAGAATATCAGGGATGACTTCAAAGCAATATAGTCAATAATTCAAAGCCATACCTTTGTCTATTTACTACTTTGTCTCTGTTTTATCGTCGTTGAATTCTTAAATAGATAGCAAATCAACCTCAGACATATATTTTTTAAGTGCGCGACGTACTAAACTTTTCAATTGCGCAAATATATTTTTGAAAGTAATAAAACAAATACCAAGTCTTAAACTGCAAACGTTGAATGAACTCGGAACGTTAGACAAATACACGTCTATTGTTGAATAGCGAGGAATTCCAGCTTTCTCCGATCATCCAGTTATGAGAGTAATATGCTTCAAGGGTGCAGCAAAACCGTTTATATTCTCCGACAGATTTACGAGCCGACACGTTGTGAATTAATTCATTTGTGTCACGATAACTTAACGATGTGACAGTTTACTAATTAATAGTCTCATAAACAGTGACCTTTTTTTAATTTAGTTAAATTTGTTTTAAATGTCACCGATTGTAACTATTTGCCTTCTTTAAATTTGCATTGTCCAGTTTCAAAAAAGGCGTACCTACTTACTAGTTTAATCACAAAATAATAAAATGAAACAAAGCTTAAAATTTTAATAAGAATAATTCTCCACAAACAGATATAACAAACACAAAGAAATGTTAATTAATCTAATTCCACCACAATATTAAATGTTACTTAAAACACAAACAAAGTGCTTCATCTAAAATCGCATTTGACGTGTTAAAATTAAAAGCCTGTAAGGTATTGTGTAAGGTTTCATACAATGCAACTGCTGCATTGTTACCACATCTTAACCAAGTAAACCAACAGTAGGTACTGAACATAATGCTTCACACCACAAATGCACACTCGAATACGAATGAGTTAAATATTTAAGCCAGATAACGTTCGTTCGAGATACATTTTGTAGCAGCAGAATATAGAACCTAGAGGGAAATGCTCTTATTTTCTTAATTTTGGTAAATAGCGGAGTATATTTTTATTTGATCTAGAACTCACTGCTGTTCTAAGGCATAGCAAGGCACTGTTCGAGGGAATGCGAAGTAAATATTCGCCACCCAGACTCTTAATGCCTCACCCACCTTTCAGAGTGGATGACTTGGCCAAAATTAAATTTGCCGTGCAGCACAAAAGATGTATTTACTAACTTCATATTTTTTAATTAGTTTGCAAGATTTCACGTCTTTTACTGCTTACAAACTGGTTATTTAAACTGTAAAAAATTCACTGTCATCATTAGCTTTACGAAGTAACTTACGCTAAGGGTAGTTAAAGTTTCAGTAAAATTAAATGAGACTAGACTAAAAGACGCTTAGCTTAATGAGAATGACTAATGCCTAATGGACGCCTATGAATACGTTGAGAGACTAAACGCTTAACTTTTAAATAACCACTCATAACTTCACAGGGATAAAATATTATTTTAATAAGTCAACTTTACTGTTTTTAGGGTTGGGACAAATACGATGAGTTCATAATTATGATGCGGATTATAGGCAAAATTTTGCCATAAATTTGTACGATTTTGTAACTTATTTTATCATTTTTCGTAGTGTGTATAATATTCTTACTCGTATAGTATCGCATTGTCAAGATACTTACCACCTTACTTACCATTTCATCATTTTGTCTTACCTAAAATACTTAATTGAAATTGTTTAATAATTTTTGGTTGTACTTTATTATTAGACTTAGTTAAGTTGCGTTATTTTTTATTTTTAGGTCTAAATCTTCCCGAAATCATAAGTTTTTTTGTTGAGAAAAATATAATTTTAATTTCCAAAGAGCATTTTTTTTTTAGACAGGCTGACTCTAACAGTATTTTTAAGTAAACCTAGCCAGCTACGATGAGTCTACTAATGGGTTACTCGAGATAATTTAATGGACATTATTATCAACGACTGTGGTTTCTGTTTAATGTGTTTTAAAATCGGTGGCTTTTACAATCCTTTTAGTAGAGTATCACAGTAAATTTAAAATTTTATTAGTGTTTTTTTGGACACTAAAAAAATTAATTATTCGTAGAACAAAAGTAATTCGCAGACGTATAAAATGTCCCTTTGAAAATCTCCTAATTAATTTCTAATGAAATTAACCCGTGAAAGTTTATAGAAATAACTAAGAATGAAAGAGAACTTTTAATGAGCCAATACGCAGGTATATACAGTGGATCAAACAAATATGTCGAAACATTTTTCGCAACTACATAACTTCAATCGTGAATTGTAAAACCGGACCGCAACGCAGTTCTATCGATCTGTAGTAATTGCTTCTAGTTTTCTTATGCGTGTTTCAAACGTACCGTTAACTCCTGGCCTATAGACGGCTAATCACAGAGTGCTAGCGGGAGCTGGACTACATGCTTATAATATTAGCCTAGCGAAGAGCAAATATAGGTAGATGGTTAATTATTCTAGTAACAGTAAAAATGTGTTAAAGAAACGGTCATGTTGATGATTTAAGAAATAATAAAACGTGAATAACATTTAACAATTTAGAGCAGAATTTAATATTATTGAAAGACAGAAGTTGCTGAAAAATAGGTAGGTAAAAGACCTAAAGGACCGTATAACAAAAGACCTAATGCAAGTGTATGTTCCCAACATTGCTTTGTTCTCGATATGGGTGACAAAAAACTGTATTTTATTGTTTCTCATTTTAACATTAATCCTAAAAGCATTAAGACCGTCGTCAAAGCTACGTATATATCAACTAAGGGATTTTGCAATATCCTGTCACCTTGTCGCTTAGGTTAAAGCGAAGCTTCGAGGAAAATCTGTCGGCATTAAGATCCCAGCAAAAATTACTAAAAATGATTACAAGTCAAAAGAAAACTAAATAGTAAACCATGTCCGATTTTAGAAGGCTGTATTTAAAGCCGAAAATATTATCACAATTTCATCCAATTTAGGTACAAACATTTTTAATCTATTTAGCAAACACGGAGCCGCGCTTTCAAAATATTTCAGTAAAGAATTTTATTCTTTTTGTTAGTCCATTGTTAGCGGTAACAACATTTTTTTGGTTAGATTACATCACTGGATCCGATTATTGACCTATATTTTTTTGATGTCGATATTATTATACTAAAACGGTGTAACTAAAACCTCGACTATGCAGTGTTGCCAACACAGAAATATATTAGGTTGCCATGCAATATACAATATATTATTTGTCATTGGCTTAAACTTACATGGTTATATATTCTCAAGTTATTAAAAACGGGATATTTACCATGCTCGTGAAAATTATGCTTGTAACAGGATAGATGGTTAATATCTCGTTAACTTGGGTTGTATGCTTGTCTTCCTATTCCTCCGCTCTCTGGAGGTAGATTCTAATCCCCTTCAGCCACAATCGTATCCAGAGTTTTCATTGTTCTGAATGTATATAACATGTTCGAGATGAGGGGTCGGAAATGTCAGAATTCAACCCCATAAAATTCGAGGATTTTTGTAACTTTTGTTTTTTTTTAAACCGTAAAATAATTATACCGCTTGATTCCTAAATTCTAAATTCCGCGTCCTAAATTCGTACAAATAATTTCGTTTTAAAGCCTAGTAAAAACATTTGGTATTTACTTACCTATTTTAAGATTTATCGTGAAAACAAAGACCTAAACTGCTATCAATAGGACATCCATCATTAAGATATAGATCTTATCTTAACATCGACATCAAATGAGTTTTGTTACTTTTACTTTAGGCGTCGCTGTTCTTTGAACTTTAAAAGCTGGCAAAGGGGTTGATTTCTGACCAATAACCTCAAATATTATTTGTTGTGAATAACGCACAGGCTAGACTCTACCCCAAGAGAAAGACGGAAAGGAAGACAAACAAACTGTATAACCTTTAGAACTAACCAGCAAACAAAGTTACTAATAGTTTTGTTATTGTTCAATACTCCATTGGTTGTTTTGTTGAACAAACTGATATGTATTTCGTTTTAACTCGATGCGGTATATCTGCATGAGCATGACTGCACAAACAAACTATGACAAAACCCGATAAAATCGTTTTTTATTTTTTATAGATATGCAAACTTACATCGAAAACATAACAGTATTTTTGACTTCAATATTAATAAAAGAGTATTAAGTATTTTTGTAGACCGAGTCGACTAAATTACACAGTGTAGTTACCGATTTAGATAAAATTAGATACGATAGTTAAAGTCACCGTGAAAACAAACGTTGAGACGATTGTACTCTTAAACTTGGCACGCATCAAGTCATGACATTTGGAGCATTACAATCTGGGTCAGTTGCTTAGTAAGGCGGTGAAGCTTGCGTCTGCATCTATGCAACGAACAATAACACTTCAGATTGTTCAATTAAGGCACAATGTTGTTACCTAACGATCTATGGATATGGAAACTAATAGCTATAAAACTATCTCCTTGCGATATTAATAATAATTCTTATATGTAGTACCTACCGAACAAAGCTATTTATGTTCACAAGAAAATAATGAGAGCATTTGGATGTGGATTCAAGGGTCAGTCACACCTCCCTTCATGTTATATTTTGACGTACATATTTCATTAACATAATTAAAAACAGAGCTGTTGTATTATTTACTAGCTGCGCCCCACAGGTTCACCCGCGTAAGTCCCGATCCCGCAGGAATATCAAAATAAAAAGTAGCCTATAACCTTCCTCGATAAATAGACTATATCCAACACACAAATGTTTTTTTCAAATTGAACCAGTAGTTCCTGAGACTGCGTTTAAACAAACTCTTCAGCTTTATAATACATATTATAAATATAAATATAGATATGGTTCAAATGTTGCCTCTATTTCTATGAAATGTTATCTTTAACCTATTCATTTCGACGATGGCATATTGCAGCAGTATACCTAAGTATTAGTTTACTGGAGATGGTGCAATGTTTGCTTTGGTCCCACAGAATACCTACCTATATTTATCCAACAATTTTGAGATATGACCAGGTCAATATCGATAAAGTTTCAATTTTAGGTATATATTCCGTATACGGCTACTCAAAGTTACACTATGTGCCCTATGTGCCTAACCACATGTATCTTATGAGCGTCCATGTGTTATAGGGATGCATATCTTAATACGTTACATACGTGTAAATGCCAAAGATTAGTGTAGTGTATGTTTGTTCGTCTTTCACGCCTACTCTGTTTAGGCATAACACAAAAGCTACCTAATTTTTATCCTGATATTCCCCCGGGCTCAGTAATAACGCTTGGTTCGGTTAGAGTATGTAAATGTATTTAATCTAAACCTGTTGCTGCACTTAACGACAGTCAAGGTAACAAATATTAATCATTATTATAATACAAGTATAATCCATCGGTTGTTTTTACGCTTGTCTTATCATACAAAGCTTAGTCAATTGAGCAGCAAAGCAGCTTGCAGCCTTGAAGGCTTACATTTGTAATGAGTGAAAGGCGCCTACCAGCATAGTTCAAACGTGACTCACAGGTGACTTATAATATGTATGAATATGAATGAATATATGATGTAGGCGATGCTACTCTTATTCCTTCATTCATAGTGTCTTGCTATCAAAGAGATGGTGACAAACACTGTTTTAATAGTCAACCTAGACACTACCCGTGTAATTTCCAAGTCCGTGAGAATATCACCTAGGGTCCTAGCTATTTATTTTCTAAATTTGATCTTAATCCGTCAAGAAGCTTTAGCGTAAACGACTAACAAACATACACTCGGTCACAAACGTCCACATTAACGAAGGATAAGGCAAAGTTTTTCTGCTTTGTCAAGGAAAAATGCGATCTTATAAATTATGGTATACTTAGCACGATTGCCTAGAAGATACTCGCACCTATTCACACGAAATTGATTCAAATAAAAGTTCTTTTCATTTAGGAAAAGACGATTTAAAAGATTAAATGGACAACATTTATTACAGAAACCGTAATAAATTCTATTGCAGTAACTTAGAGCAAAGTACGTCCTTAAAATGTCGTATATGCGGTGCCAAGTGCCAACTTTACAGATTTTAAACCTCTCTATCGATGGTCTGGCGAAATATATCAATACCGACTTTTTACTGTAGGTGTATTTTTATTTTAACTTTTTAGACCTCGAGGAGGAGTGACCTCTATGTCAATTTGTCGTGAAGATTTCAATACGGATTCTTAATTCTGAAAATTGAATTTGTCAAGATTCAATTTTTCATGTGCTTAATTTCTTCTAATGTATAAAATTCTCGTGTCAAAATGTTAGTAACCATACTCCTCGGAAACGACTTGACCGATTTTTATGAAATTTTATGTATATAGGTCTGAGATTCGGCTACTAGGATCAATTTTTTATTTGTTTCCTTTAGTTTTTTTAAATGGCAAAACAACGTTTGCCGAGACAGCTAGTTTTCTATAAATTTGGGTTTTTACTTACATTAAGTGTCTAACAAATAAATTGTAATTTATTTATATAAAGTACAAAGTCTTTAAAAAACAATACTAGGTAGGTATATATAGTCATAATTTACTGTCATTTCAAGTGACTTTATGATTGTCTACGACACTTTGTTTAAAGTAATTAGGTGTAGGTGCCTAAATATACATAATTTTATCTATTAGTAAGAAAAAAAAGTTCTAATTAGAAAATACATCTATACAAAGGAGAAAAGTACGAAATCTCAGAAAGTATAAGAGCTACCAGTCTCAAACTTCCCATGGTTTTCTTATTCTAAGCGAGGTAAGGATTTTTGGAAATTTCACCGCCAAAAGGGATAAAAAGTGCTAAAATTTCACCGCCAAAAGGGTGTAATTGCTTGCGGGGCGCATCTAGTAACATTTAATTCTGTTCTTAGATCTCAAACATTTACTTACTTATATTTTAGCTCGAGCGTGACACAAAGTCTGAGAAATTTAAGTAGACCATGACATGAATTGATTCTACCGAATGATTTGATTAACTTTTTGAGATAGTCTCTAACTAAGTAGATTAGTAAAGCTATAGATCAAAGGTATTTCTTAAAAATGAAATTTCCTCGTCATTAAATGAAGACAAAGTTATTCTCTTGTAAATTGAGATTTTCTTGGAATCGTACTCAAAACCAAAGCGAAAAAGATTAAAATTAAAGTTTACTGTAAAGTCAAATTAGTACTTCAAAGAAATCGGAACCATAACTTTAACCTGGAATTTATGAGAGCGAAGTTTATACAGGGTTATTGGAAATTATACTAGCAAGCCGTTGAGGGGTACTTCTGTGCACCTTAACAAACAACTTTTGTTCTACGACTTTTGGAAATTCGAATAAAAAATTGAAAATTTTGAGGTTATGTAAATTCGAAAAACAGCTTATTTTTTAAAACAAAGGTCATTCAGACTAAGAACAGTAGATAAAACTTAAAAAATAAGTAAAATTTTAAGGTTAATGACCTCTCCGTGTAAGGAACAGCTGATTTTCAGGTAAACCTAACCTCAAAATTTTCGAAAAAATGTTCGAATTTCCAAAAGTCGTAGAACAAAAGTTGTTTGTTAAGGTGCACAGAAGCAACCCTCAACGGCTTGCTAGTATAATTACCAATAACCCTGTATATACCTAAAACTTTCTGCTGAAAGCTACCTGCCTTTTATCTAAGTGTAAGCTACTCTAATATAAATTCAAATGTTTGTAATTCTGTAGATAAGTATATTTACTTAATCATACAAAAACTACGATTTCAAACTACGGCTATAATTTCCACGGTATCGAGGCTTATGTGGGTGAAACCGTAGTGCAACTAGTATTACATTATCTAAACCATTTAAGATGATTTTTATTGATGTTAAATGTATAGGAGGTATTAAAGCCATAATCGAAATTTTCAATTCAGCGAACCATATTAAGATTAAGGTATGAACAAAACTTTGTTCGATGGAAAATTCTCAGCTTGGTTGAAGTAATTTATATCGGTAATAGAACTTGACACATAAATAAAGATAAATCCTTGGAAGATGAGATAGATATGATTTTAATTTCCCGTCAGTATTGGGAAAATGAATTTGCAAGTTGGATTCACTCTTCCTTTGGATATCGATTGAATTTATTTTAGGCAAGTGAAAGACGTAGGTACTTACTTTTATTCATCCAAACGTATTTGATAAAGGCTTTGATAAAGGATAGGTGGTTTTCGGAGGCTGGAGTCAAAGTTTAAATAAAAATACCATGGTTTGTTTCTCTTTTTTTACGACAAATGTCGTAATTTAAGATCAGATCCGACCAATTTCACTTTGGATATTTTTTTTCGTTTGATCATTTTTTATCTATTAGTAACTGTTCTAACGAAGCACTTTAATTAACCTGATGTCAGTTTTTATACGGCTAAGTTATAAAAACGCTGCTGTTCTCGTCCATAGACTAACAATAAAGGAGTTCTCGTCATATCACTGGTTCTCGTGATGACAAAGGACTAGCTGACGTGACGGGGCTTAGTAATGTGCTGCTAGGTAAGTCAATCTCCGGCACACGGCCGTATCAGGTCCTTCAAAGCAACTGGCGCCCGACCGGGTGACATTGGCCCTTATACTACTTGGCGTTCAGTTTAGTTGGTACCTATTTAGGATTGACAAGTATCAGGTCCATTTGGCTGGAAGTATTTAAAGGTTAATTTTAGACTGGATAATTACCTGGTTTATAAAACAGAAGGAGTTTCTCAAAATCGCAATCCCAAAGGCACTCACTTACAACCAGATAAATACATAAAACATTTATCTACACTAATATGATAAAGAGGAAAGATATTTTTGTTTGTTTTTTTTTTAACGAATAGGCTCCAAAACTACTGGACCGATTGAGATGAAACTTGATATGTAAATAGCTGGAGACCTGGATTAACACTTTGGCTACTTTTTATCCCAAAATTCCCACGGGATCGGGTGATACGCGGGAAACTGTGAAGCGTGCTGATTGATAATAAAAATAGAACAGGGGGAAAAAAGCCCTCAAAATACATACAGCGAAATAGGACGAAGCCAGAAACGATATTCAAACCTACTCGTCAGACGACAAAGCCAGTGATCCATGACGGCATGGGAACCTACTTGCTTTCAATCAACGCTCTATAACCTTTCCTCTATCTGATACTGGAACATAGCTCACTGAATAAGGTTGCCTTATCTATCTATATGCATAATATATCTAGTTCAATAAGAACTAGATATATTATGCATATAGATAGATTGTTCTTATTGGTTAACGTAGTAGGTAAAATTCTACCTTCAGGGTTCTGGAACTCAGCGATGAAGCACGTATTCACAAAATGCTTATAAAAGAGGTGGACCTTCTACTCATTCCGTAACTTTTTCATTTTAAAAACTCTAACAAAGTAACAAACACCCAACAATCACGTAATCAGCAAAGTTTAACGAACTAAAATTTAATTTAGCTTGTTTAATGCTTCAGCGCGAGTGGCTAAAATGTTTTCAAGCTAAAATTTCAGCCTAATTCAGTAAGATTTTAGTCGAGACTAAGTAATAAGAAATTTACTTCGTAGTAACTCAGGTCCCTGAAGTACTTAGGTCGTCAGTCGTAGTTTTCAACACGTTTCGTGTAATAAAATGAAAGTTTCAGATGTAACTCTACAATCTACTTACAACAATAACTTACTCTACAATCTACTTATAACAGCAACTTTGCTGAACTTTGATCTCTATTAAAATTGTGCTACGTAAAGTGTAGCTGTAATTTTACTTATTACCTTCCTAGAAAACGCGTATTTTAAGTTTATATATGAGAAAATTCGCCTGTCTGTATTTTTGTGCCTCAATCCTTGTGGTATTATAGAGTGAAATTGTATTAGCTAGTCAAAGAAATCACATGTAAAAAGCTGACTACTAAAAACCATTAGTTTTTAGTAGTAAGCTTTTTACATATTATGATGCTTAATTAATGAATTTTTATTATAGGTGTTCTGGCATTCTAAATAATGAAGTAGGTATTCGATCCTCGATAATAATAAACGAGAAATATAACCATGTTTTCTGACCGGCCATCGTTAATAATGTAACACGATAGTAACACTTGTTTTCCTGGAACAGTTATCAACATAAAGGAGCATTTTATATGAAATATTACTACATTATTGTTACAAAGTATAGTTATTAACAGAAGTGTTAAATACAAGCCCGAAAGTGCCTAAAAGCTGCATCATCCGTTTACAGCTCAGAGTTCACAGCATATGTATTTGTCCGTTTAACCGCGAATAAATCCGCTAAAATATCACATCATGATGTATGCTGCGTTGTATGAAAATTATTTTTCATTACTCATACTCCGAAAGTAGGTCTAAAGATGCCTGAAGAGCGTGTAGAAAATAAAACTTCCAGCCCTAGGGCTTTTCGCTTTCACTGACAGCTGTCATGTCAAATTATGGCTTCGCACGACTTGTGCAATGTGCATATAGCCAGTATCAGTATCATTATACATTAGGAACTTCAAAACCTAACCTCCTTGCTTTAGGTAGCACCAAAGAATAACACTACATGTATAAATAACCTCTTTGGTCCCAACCTTGTAAGAGGATCAGGTAGTATGGAGTCTCTCATCCAATCTCGTTGTTAGGAAGAATTTTATGTATTATTCGTAATGAAAAGCACAGTGTTTACCTCGGGTGAAAGACTCATTAAGTCCCTCGAACTATTAGCGCCCTCGCTACGCTCGGGCGCCAAACTCCGTCTCGGGACTTGTAATGAGTGACTTTCACACCTAGGATAACAATGTACTATTGAAATAACTCCCTCGAAATATCAGCTGAAAATGATATTAAACTTACCTCAATGTACAAATCTGTTTATTTGGATGGAAATTTGCTTATGGGGTGACGGTTGCGGAATCTTATAGTAGGTATAATTCTACTCGAACGAATTCGCGGGTAAAAACCAGTATAGGTACGTTTGTTTTAGGCTCGTTTTAGGCTTTGAGTGGGTTATCCTGTAGTTCATTAAAAAGTACCTAGTTTGGGTCGTATCTTTCAGACATTAAAGACCTAAGGGTAGACCACAGGAGATGCTACGTTGGGTTAAATTTTTTAACCAACTTTAAAAAGGATGAGGTTCATTCGGTGGATGGTGGATACTATTTTCAAAGTACCAAGAGCCAAACTAATACATAGTAAAGGTCTTACAACGTATTATATTCTGTGGTATTAGTTCGGTATAGCAATTTTACTAGCTATTATTCTGTGTACCGTAAGTGGGTCAAACACATTGCATCGTTGATTCGTTGCGATGCCGGTGAAGCGCATCCACGGTCTTCGCGATAGCTCGTCAATTCTCACGCTCTACTTGCTTTTATTTACTTTTTTATCACATAAACAAGACATCAAATGTTTCATTAAAGTTCTGTCTTAATAATATGTTTGAAGATTGATCGAAATAATATATTTTATCTTGGAATAGCGAACTTTATACGATAAAATCTGGACCTCTTAACGTGATCAAAGGTTTTATTACCTCAACCAATAAAAATAATATTTTATACGTTGTGTTTATAATTGGTTTCTGGTTCAAAATATCCCAGATTATCTTGTCAGACTGAATATTTAGAATTTTTTATTAGATCAAAATTTAGGCAGTTTCAGCCGCGGAAGTCCAGAATCAGGATTAAAAAATCCTATGTTAGTCCAGAACTACAGCTATTTACATAGATTTACAGCCATTAGTTCAGTTATTTTCGCATGAAGAAATAACATTATACATTACATACTAACACACAAACTTTTATATTTATGATAATATCAAGTAGGAATTAGGATATTGAGATGTAGAATATTAGCAAATAAGTAGTAGGTATTTTATCGTTCAAAGAGACGACATACAGGAATAACCCATTCAATTAGATTCGACGACAGTCCATTCATACCAACATCTATTTACGTAACGGAATGAAACACGCATCTAAAGAGCGAGGAGAGTCAGCTTCCCATTCAGTTTGGCGTATTGCACAAAGAGCCTTGACATCTGATAAGTAGCCAGACTGTACCTAACTATCGAGTTCGGTATAAAGATATTTAAAAATACAGTGGAAAACAGACAAGATTGTTGCCTTTGAAAATCAAAACTTTTGTCAGTGTGTTAGTCAGTAGCGTCACACTTTGACGAAAGTTGAAGTGAGTTGTTTACGTTGATGAAATCGTTTTGTAAGTTTCAGGTGTCCTCTTTATTACACTGTTAAATCTCTCTAACTCATTTCGACATTGAATTGTGGTATGGTTTGGCTAAATGGGTACCTCTAAGAGCCAGTAGGTATTTACTATTAGATAGATAAGTTACCTACTACAGTTTTAATAGACATTTTAGTAGGTAGATGCTTTTAAGTTTCTTGAAGATATTAATTGAATTTCTCACTTTTTGCGTTGATTACACATGCTTTTTTTAACGCATGTGTGTTTGTTAAGATATGTATTAGACCAGTCAGCCACCATTCCTAAGTATTCCCTTTGCCCAGTCCACTTAGTTAAGTGCGAGGACAACAACCCAACACGTTGCCAGCTAATTAATAACGCCCTGCAAATTCACTTGTCTTGTTACCTATCTACCTACGTAACACTTTACTGCTAAGTGTAAAGTTTGTAACTTGAGATTAACTTTAGGGACGCGTCAGTAAACTGATGCCACTTGGAATTTAATTCACACAAATATAGAGAAGTTGTTTGTTTGAAACTTAGAAGTTATGTTCGAGAACATATTTTGTTTTGACGAAGTAGCGAGTGAAAACTGCGGAGTTTCAAGATTTAAGATGAAAGTTTTGAGTAATTGGACTAGATCTTATTGTTGAGAAAATGTAAGTAGCATCGCGTATTATGGATATGATTATGAGTTATGATATAAGTATGAGAAATTTGAAATAACTTTGAAACTGAACAGTTTCATATTACTATTATAATGAAATGAGCAAATTCCACAGTACATATCTGCAGCAATAGGTTAAAAGCTAGGTTCATATTTTACAGAAATTTTAATGTCATCACAACAATCATTTCTCATAGATGTGGTTACGGTTACAGCACAACCGGTTTGGTATTGATGTGAAATTGTTTTGGGTTAGGTAACTATATGACAACAAATAGTCACAAATACTCGATAAACACAGGAGTCAAGTTCTCAATGAAAGGGCCTTCACTTTCACGTGAAACCTTCGAATAGGGAAAGCTATTTGCACAACATTATTATATCGGTAAACCTTAGTTTACACTAGGTACACAAATTCGCGTCAAAATATAAAACACCTACTCGCATCTGCGGCGGAAGGTATGGTAATTTACAAAGCCAATAATAGGTTTCTTTACTAGACATTACACAAATCAAACAAACTTTTTCTTTTGCATTTCACATCGACTTCGACACTTCCTTATACGTAAAAAATAAACTTTTCATTGAACAAGTTTTCTGCGGCGGCATGGATGAAGTCATATGCTTACATTTATTTTTCTTGTTTCAGGATGGGAACTCAAAGGTTTACACTGTTACAAATTCTTCAACATCAGGCATTCATGGGAGAAAGCGGCAGAATTATGTCGAAGGTAATAAATTACAAGTTCTCTACTGAATATGTAACGAACATCAATCAATAAACTTTCTCTTACGAATAAAAGTTTTAAAACAATTGACATTACCTTTTCAGGTATGGGAGCGAATTGATGGTGGTAGATACCTACACGGAGAACAATATGACCGCCAGTATGGTGCCATCTAGCCCTAGCAACAACCATTACTGGCTCGGTCTCGCGACTGTCGACGATCTAAGAACCAACACCTTGGAGTCGGCTGCTGGAGCGCTAGTATCACAATACGCCGGATTTTGGGATCTTAAACAACCAAACCCAAAGGATGGCGAATGTGTGGACGCCCAAGTCACATCAGACAGCCAATCGTGGGAGCTGACCACTTGTGAAACACTTCTACCTTACATGTGCAAAGCAAATGCCTGTCCTGCAGGTAAACAACCTTTTAACAGCTTGACTGATTTTTCTATGCCGGAAATATAATTCAATGCTAAGGTCTCCGTTAACAATACCTTAACCGATTCTTTTATTTCAGGAACCTTCCATTGTTCGAACGGAAAATGTATTAACTCAGCCTTCAAATGCGACAAGCAAGACGACTGTGGAGATGCTTCGGATGAAATGGACTGTGCTTCCGAATGCCACTTCTACATGGCTAGCAGCGGAGATGTAGTCGAGAGCCCTAACTATCCTCATAAATATCCTCCATTTAGCGAATGCAAATGGACGCTTGAAGGCCCACAAGGTCAAAACATTGTCTTACAGTTCCAAGATTTTGAAACTGAAAAGTCTTTCGATACTGTTCAAATTTTAGTAGGCGGCAGAACGGAAGATAAATCTGTTAATCTGGCCACACTTTCGGGTAAACAAGATTTATCCAACAAACTTTACGTCTCTGCATCTAATTTCATGATTATCAAATTCAGCACAGATGGTTCTGTAGAACGTAAAGGTTTCCGCGCTGCCTGGAAAACTGAGTCTTCAAACTGCGGTGGTATTTTACGAGCTACGCCTCAAGGACAAGTATTAACCTCGCCAGGCTATCCAAACGGATATCCAGGAGGTTTGGAATGTATGTACATCATCGAGGCACAGCCAGGTAGAATTGTCTCTTTAGAAATCGAAGACTTGGAATTAGGAATGAATAGAGATTACATTGTTATCAAGGACGGTAACTCGCCTTCTAGTCCTGTACTTTCTCGACTAACAGGACCTGGAGAAGAAAACGAAAAAGTAGTTATTTCAACGACTAATCATTTATACATGTATTTCCGAACGAGCTTGGGAGATTCTAAGAAAGGATTCAATATGAGATATTCTCAAGGCTGCCGAGCCACTATAATTGCATCGAACGGTACCTTCACTTCCCCCGCGTATGGACTTGCAAATTACCCGAACAACCAGGAATGTTTGTACAGAATTAAAAATCCGAACGGAGGCCCACTTTCACTGAAATTCGATGAGTTCAACATTCACCCGTCAGACGTAGTACAAGTTTATGATGGATCTAGCACAAAGGGCTTAAGATTGCATTCTGAAAATGGATTTATAGTTAAACCGAGAATCACACTAACTGCATCCAGCGGTGAAATGTTAATTCGATTTGTTTCTGACGCACTACATAATGGAGAAGGTTGGAAGGCAACATTTTCGGCAGGTAATTATTACTTGCAGTTTCGCAATTTTCAAAATTTATTCTAGAAAATAAAATAATTAGGTACTAATCTCACAATTTAATATTTCAGATTGCCCACCTCTGAAATCCGGCATTGGTGCTCTAGCTTCCAACAGAGATACTGCTTTTGGAACAGTTATCACATTCTCATGTCCTATTGGTCAGGAATTTGCCACCGGAAAATCGAGAATCACGACAACTTGTCTTGATGGAGGAAAATGGTCAACCACTTACATTCCCAGCTGTCAAGGTAATTTAAAAATGCCTTCCATCGAACCTTTAATGCGCAACCAATTATAAATAGTTTTATAGCTACGCAGTAAAATTAATTATTTAACTATAGGTAGTACTCATTTTAAAATTCATTCGTTCCAGAGGTTTACTGCGGTCCCGTCCCACAAATCGATAATGGTTTTTCAATCGGGTCTACGAACGTAACATACCGTGGAGTCGCTACCTACCAATGCTACGCTGGCTTTGCTTTCCCGACTGGACAACCTATTGAGAGAATATCTTGCTTGTCTGATGGTCGATGGGAGAGGACACCCACTTGTTTAGGTAAGGAAATAGTGGAAAAAAACTTACCTTCATCAAAATAAAAATCTAAGACGCGGTCTAAAAATAGGTGTCAGCAGTTAAATTATTATACTTTACGTTCTAATTTTCAGCTTCTCAATGTGTTGCTCTACCTGACGTCCCTCACGCAAACGTGACAATCTTGAACGGAGGAGGTCGAAGTTACGGTACTATTGTACGATACGAATGTGAGCCTGGGTACGTGAGATCAGGTCAGCCTGTTCTTCTATGTATGAGCAACGGCACTTGGTCTGGTGATGTTCCATCGTGCACTAAAGCCATTTGTCCTAAATTCCCGGAAATAAAGAACGGATTTATCGTTGATCAAAGCAGAATTTACATGTACGGCGATGAAGCTCGCGTGCAATGTTTCAAAGGTAATTATTTGACAGCTGGATAATTAAATTTTTTAGGTTAGCTCATTTTTAAATGAACGATTCAATTAACGTTTATGCTTTTTAGGTTATAAACTAAATGGCCCTAGTGTTCTGAGATGCGGTCCTAATCAAGACTTCGATGCTGCACCTACATGCGAGGACATTAACGAATGTATAAGCAGTCAATGTGATGGAGCTTCAACAGAATGTAAAAATACACAAGGAGGTTTCTTTTGCCCTTGCAAACCAGGCTTCGCACCGAATTTAGACTGCAGACCAGTAGGTGATTTAGGTTTGATAAATGGAGCTATTCCCGATGAATCTATTACTACATCATCACCTGAACCAGGATATTACAAAGGAGTAAGTAACATTTGTAACGAAAGATTTCAATATATTGCACAGCATATTTATTTCCCTCTGGTGGTTTTCGATCATTAATGTCTAAAAATCCTTTTATTAATCTCTAATTCAGATGGTACGATTAAATAATGGAGGTGGATGGTGTGGAAACAACTTAGAAGCTGGAGCCAACTGGATCTTAGTAGATCTAAGATCACCAACTATCATCAGAGGATTCAGGACTATGAGTGTGATGCGTGCTGACGGAAACATTGCATTCACTTCAGCTATCAGAATCCAATACACCAATGACTTAACAGACGCTTTCAAAGACTACACCAACCCCGATGGTACAGCTGTAGAGTTCCGTATCTTAGAACCCACTCTGTCTGTCCTAAACTTACCAATGCCCATCGAAGCACAATACGTCAAATTCAAGATACAAGACTACGTTGGAGCTCCGTGTCTGAAGTTAGAGATAATGGGATGTGCCAGATTGGACTGCGCAGATATCAATGAATGTAGCGACAACAACGGTGGTTGTGACCAGAAATGTATTAACACGTAAGTACTTTTTATCTAAGCTTAAAAAAAGTAACATATAGCAGTAATACAACCTAGTCATACTAAATTTAATTTAATTATTACGTATTTTTTTAGACCCGGCAATTTCTCATGCGCTTGCAACATCGGATACGAACTCTACTCTTCAAACGGAACGGCTGGATTTGCTATCGAATCATCTGAAACTGGCGATCGTGATGGAGACACTTATCAGAAAAACAAATCTTGTGTACCGATTATGTGCCCACCGCTAGCCTCTCCTGAAAATGGCAAACTTCTTTCAACGAAAAACGCATACCACTTTGGTGATATTGTGCAATTCCAGTGTGATTTTGGATTTGTAATGTCTGGATTCTCCTCTTTACTTTGTACTTCTAGCGGCACTTGGAACGGAACAGCCCCTGAATGTCAATGTAAGTTTCAAATGCCGACAAAACATACAATAGCAAATGTTACTTTCTCAAGGTGGGTACTATTAAAATCATGTTACTATCTTCACAGATGCTCGTTGCGTAACACTATCGGACGACAAAAATGATGGACTGAGAGTAATCAGAGAAGACCCTGACAGTGTATTAGTGCCATACAGAGACAACGTTACCATCACCTGTAATTCATCTGGAAGGCAGCTGAGAAATACTGTCACATCGTCATTCCGCCAATGTGTTTACGATCCAAAACCGGTAAGTTTTTTCTATTGGTCTAACATTTACGTTTCACACGGTTTATAACGGTTAAGTATAAAAAAATTGGTACTAAAGTATAACTTTTTGTATTTTATAGGGTCTACCCGACTATTGGTTATCCGGTGCCCAACCTCAATGTCCCAGAAGAGATTGTGGGGTGCCTATGCCTACACCCGGAGCTGAATACGGTCAATACCTTGACACTAGATACCAAAGTTCATTTTTCTTTGGTTGCCAAAATACATTCAGACTGGCCGGCGAAACTAGCAAACATGACAACGTTGTTAGATGTCAAGGAAACGGTATCTGGGACTTTGGAGATTTACGCTGTGAAGGACCCGTATGTGAAGACCCTGGAAGACCAGCTGACGGATATCAGATTGCCAAGAGCTACGAACAGGCATCAGAAGTATTTTTCGGTTGCTCAAGACCAGGTTACATTTTGATCAATCCTAGACCCATCACATGTATGCGTGAACCAGAATGTAAAGTGATCAAACCCCTTGGATTGGCTTCTGGAAGAATCCCTGATTCCGCTATCAATGCTACATCAGAAAGACCAAACTATGAAGCCAGAAACATCAGACTTAACTCTGTAACGGGTTGGTGTGGTAAACAAGAAGCTTTCACTTATGTGAGCGTCGATCTAGGAAAAGTTTACAGAGTGAAAGCTATCCTTGTTAAAGGTGTAGTTACATCAGACATCGTTGGTCGCCCTACAGAAATTCGATTTTTCTACAAACAAGCTGAAAATGAAAACTATGTTGTTTATTTCCCTAACTTCAACCTCACAATGAGAGATCCTGGTAATTACGGTGAATTAGCTATGATAACTTTACCTAAATACGTACAAGCTCGCTTTGTAATTTTGGGCATCGTCAGTTTTATGGACAACGCTTGTTTGAAATTCGAGTTGATGGGATGCGATGAGCCAGCAGCAGAACCTTTGTTGGGTTACGATTACGGGTATTCTCCTTGTGTTGACAATGAACCACCAGTGTTCCAAAACTGTCCTCAACAACCCATCGTTGTTCAAACTGATGTGAATGGCGGGTTGCAGCCCGTTAATTTCACTGAACCAACGGCTACTGACAATTCTGGGGCTATAGCTAGATTAGAAGTTACGCCACAGCACTTTAGAACCCCTATACAAGTATTCCACAACATGGTAGTGCGTTATGTAGCATTCGACTTCGACGGAAATGTTGCTATTTGCGAAGTTAACATCACAGTCCCCGATTACACACCACCAAAGCTAAGCTGCCCTCAAAGCTACGTTATTGAGCTTGTGGACAAACAAGACAGTTACGCAGTCAACTTTAACGAAACTCGAAGAAGAATAAATGCAACAGATGCATCAGGAGAAGTATTCTTGAAATTCATTCCTGAGAGAGCTGTTATTCCAATCAGAGGCTACGAAAATGTGACTGTTATTGCATCGGATAAATATGGAAACAAAGCTCAATGTCACTTCCAGGTATAAATCATTCTAAAGCGATTTTAAATCATTTTTATTGTTACAACTGTAATCTAACGTCATAATAATGTGTTCTTTATAGGTATCTGTTCAAGCCACACCTTGCGTTGATTGGGAGCTAATGCCACCCACAAATGGGGCGATCAATTGTCTTCCTGGTGACAGAGGCATACAATGTATCGCCACATGTAGCCCAGGATTCAGATTTACCGACGGAGAACCAGTCAAAACTTTCGTCTGCGAAACTAAACGGCAATGGGTACCAACGGCAGTCGTTCCTGATTGTGTTTCTGAAAGTAAGTCCATTTCATTAGAAAATAATATTATTGAAGCTTAATGCAAAATATTAATTATTACGATTAAATTTTCAGATACTCAACAAGCAGCTTATCACGTGATCGCAAGCGTTCAATACCGTGCACTTGGAGCTGTTTCAAACGCTTGCTTACCACAATACAAGGACTTATTAGCACAATACGATGGCATACTGAACGAAAGACTATCACAGCGTTGTTCGGCAGTCAACGTTAACATCAACGTAACTTTTGTAAAAGCCATGCCAAGTCTACTTGACGAAAATGTAGTTAAAATGGACTTCGTCTTAGCCATTACTCCAGCTATCAGACAAACTCAGTTGTATGACCTCTGTGGTTCGACATTGAACTTAATATTCGATTTATCTGTTCCCTATGCAAGTGCTTTGATTGAACCAGTACTGAATGTTTCTTCAATTGGTAATCAATGTCCGCCATTGAGAGCTATAAGAAGTTCTATTTCTCGAGGTTTTACTTGTAGTGTTGGAGAAGTTCTCAATATGGACACCAACGATGTACCAAGATGCTGTAAGTATTATTACGTAGTTAATGTGTACCTACTTTTAAATGTCATCAAGCAATAAAAAAATTTAATCTCAACTGCCTGTCTTTCAGTACACTGTCCTGCCGGTACATCCGCTGGAGAAAAACAAAAATCATGTACTATGTGCCCTCGAGGATATTTCCAAAACCAAGCAAGACAAGGATCATGTCTCAAATGCCCGTCAGGCACATTCACTAGGGAAGAAGGCTCAAAGGATGTAACTGATTGTATACCCGTTTGTGGATATGGAACGTACTCACCAACTGGTTTAGTCCCTTGTCTGGAGTGTCCCAGAAACAGCTATACTGGAGAACCACCGGTTGGTGGTTTCAAAGATTGTCAAGCTTGCCCAGTCAACACCTACACTTACCAACCTGCTGCTCCAGGTAGAGACAGATGCAGAGCTAAGTGTGCTGCAGGCACTTATTCACCAACTGGTCTGGCTCCGTGCTCACAGTGTCCAAGAAACTTTTACCAGAACTTAGTCGGACAAACAAGCTGCATGGAATGTCCAACAAATATGAAAACTGTCGGAACAGGGGGTACTGGACTTGAAGAATGTATACCAGTTGAGTGCTCGAACAGTGCTTGTCAACATGGAGGTCTCTGTGTACCCAAAGGACATGGAGTACAGTGCTATTGTCCAGCTGGTTTCTCGGGACGTAGATGTGAAGTCGATATTGACGAATGTGCCAGTCAACCTTGTTATAATGGTGGTACTTGTACTGACCTACCGCAAGGATACAGATGTTCATGCCCGACAGGCTACGGCGGCATTAACTGTCAAGAAGAGAGGACTGATTGCAGAAATGATACTTGCCCAGAGAGAGCTATGTGCAAAGACGAACCAGGATTTAACAATTACACATGTTTGTGCCGATCTGGATATACAGGAATTGATTGCGACATCACGGTACGTTCGTAACATTAATTGCCTTAGATGTTTTTGAGTATTCTAATTCCAATCTATAGAAAACTTTACGATATTCAACTTTTATGTGTTATTTTATTGTTTTAGATTGACCCATGCACAGCAAATGGAAACCCTTGCACAAATGGAGCCTCTTGTATAGCGTTACAACAAGGACGATTCAAATGCGAATGCTTACCAGGATGGGAAGGACAACTCTGTGAAACTAACACTGACGATTGTATCGAAAAGCCTTGTCTTTTGGGTGCCCATTGTACCGACTTGGTTAACGACTTTAGCTGTGCTTGCCCACCAGGATTCACAGGAAAGCGTTGTCATGAAAAAATAGACCTCTGCTCAAATCAACCTTGCAAACACGGAGTTTGTGTAGACAAATTGTTCGTACATCAATGTATTTGTGATCCAGGCTGGACTGGACCATCTTGTGACATCAACATCAATGAGTGTGTTATCTCACCATGCGAAAACGGTGGCCAATGTATCGATAGCATCGATGATTTCACTTGTAACTGTGAGGCTGGTTATACTGGTAAGAGATGCCAGCACACTATTGACGACTGCGCTTCGAATCCTTGTCAAAACGGTGCCACCTGTGCTGATCAAATAGATGGCTTTCTTTGCAAGTGTCGACCAGGATTTATTGGCTTACAATGCGAGACAGCCATCGACGAGTGCTTTAATGAACCATGCAACCCCATTGGAACCGATAAATGTGTTGACCTGGATAACAAATACCAATGCGTGTGCCGTGAAGGATTCACAGGAGAAATGTGCGAAACAAACATTGATGACTGTGCGTCAGACCCATGTTTCAATGGAGGATCTTGCAAAGATGAAATTGGTGGATACAAGTGCGTATGTCAACCTGGATGGACCGGAAAACGATGTGAACGGGACATCGGTAATTGTATGAACCGACCATGCCAAAACAATGCTAAATGTATTGATCTCTTCCAAGATTTCTTCTGTGTGTAAGTATAATTTATTCAAATTTTTAATTTTACTAGAGCATTTTACTTTTACAAGGCATTAATGTCATTGAAGATATTGTAGTTACAAGCTGATTTCTTTTCGAATTATAGGTGCCCAAGTGGAACTGATGGAAAACAATGTGAAACTGCTCCGGAAAGATGCATCGGAAGCCCGTGCATGCATGGTGGTAAATGTCAAGACTACGGTTCCGGCCTTAACTGCACGTGCTCACCAGATTACACAGGAATCGGTTGTCAATACGAATTCGACGCATGTGACGCTGGTCTCTGCCAGAATGGAGCAACCTGTGTCGACGAAGGCGAAGACTATAGTTGTATCTGCGCGCCTGGATTCAAAGGAAAGAACTGCGATGAAGACATTATTGATTGTAAAGAGAACTCGTGTCCACCATCTGCGACGTGTATTGATTTACCAGGAAGATTCTACTGTCAATGTCCTTTCAACCTCACTGGAGATGACTGCAGAAAGAGTAAGTTCTAGAAATAAAACAAATGCACATACATATTATCATAGAAAAAATAACTGTCAGTATTATTACGCCAACTAACATCCAATTACTATTTCAGCAATAAGTGTGGATTATGATCTATACTTCAGTGACCCATTACGTTCGAGTGCTGCTCAGGTAGTGCCGTTTGAAACTGGTTCCGCTGATAGTATGACTATCGCTATGTGGGTACAATACACTCAGCAAGATGAAGGTGGAGTTTTCTTTACGGCTTACAGCGTAAGGTAAGAACGTAATAAGATACTCTACAAACTATGTAGAATCAACTCTTGATTTGATGGATACGATAGTAAATCATTAAATATTATTTCAGCAACTCTCACATCGCTCTAAACAGAAGACAGATCATCCAAGCCCACTCCAACGGAGTTCAAGTGTCACTGTTCCCTGAACTTCAAGATGTATATCTAAGCTTTGGCGAATTCGCAACGGTCAATGATGGGCAATGGCATCACGTAGCTCTGGTTTGGGACGGCACAAATGGCGGAGAACTAACACTTATCACTGAAGGTTTAATTGCAAGCAAGATTGAAGGTTACGGCAGTGGACGAACTCTACCAAAATAGTAAGAATTTTAATTTCTCAAATATTAAAAGTTATTTTGGTACGTTTATTCAGCTATTCTTAACCTTTTCTCTCTTTATTTTTAGTGTTTGGGTAACTCTGGGTAAGCCTCAATCAGACAACCCTAAAGCTTACACGGAATCCGGATTCCAAGGACATCTAACTAAAGTACAGATGTGGAACCGCGCTTTGGACGTAACCAATGACATTCAGAAACAAGTCCGAGACTGCAGGACTGAGCCTGTTCTATATAACAGCTTAGCTCTAACTTGGGCTGGTTACGACGATGTTGTAGGAGGTGTAGAAAGAATTGTTCCTTCTCACTGCGGTCAACGAGTCTGCCCCAACGGTTATGCTGGACCTAAATGCCAACAACTGCAAGTTGACAAAGAACCGCCACGAGTAGACAGATGCCCTGGAGATCTCTGGGTGATTGCTAAGAATGGATCTTCAATCGTAAGCTGGGACGCGCCCGTATTCAGCGACAATGTAGGAGTTGCCAAAGTTGTAGAAAAATCTGGGCACAGACCTGGACAGAATCTGGCTTGGGGATCATATGATATTGCTTACATCGCTTATGATGCCGCAGGAAATGCTGCTACGTGTACTTTCAAAGTCACTGTATTATGTAAGTATTTGTTGTACATTTAGTTTGATTCAAACAAATCAGTTCAAAAGATTTTAAATCTTAATGACCACTTACAATGCGTCTTAAAAACGAATGATCTATATATTTTTGTTATTATTTTTAGCCGAATTCTGCCCACCCCTAGCTGATCCACTCGGTGGTTACCAATCATGCCGAGATTGGGGAGCGGGTGGTCAATTCAAGGTTTGCGAAATCGCTTGTAGAGACGGACTGCGTTTCTCGCAACCTGTGCCGCCATTCTACACTTGTGGTGCTGAAGGATTCTGGAGACCTACTAATGACCCAAGCTTACCTTTGACATATCCAGCTTGTTCTCGTAAGTAATTATAAATACAAAATACAAAAAGTTCATATTTAAAATTACATAGATTTACACAGTATACAGAGTCTCCTTTTAAGTATAAACTACCTGTGATAGGAGACTCTGGTCTTCCAGTTTGGTGTTACTTAAGTAGGTATACATTTAAATATGTCAAATTATATTGTCATACCAAATATTACCTACATTTAAATTAATCTTGAAATAAAATTACAAAATTAAAATCATAGAAACAAAAAAAAAAAAAAAAAGCAATTACAATCTCGAATTAAAAATCAAATTTTAGCACAAAGGCAATCAATAAAACAAAACAGAATAAAAAGTAATTAAAATTGAAATTGTATAAAATAAAAATAAAATAAAAGAGTAAACAAAATCCATCACAAAATAATAATGAAAAGCATGTCATTGAAGCAAATTAAATTTATCATAAAATAATTAAGTTGATCGTTTAGGCAAAATTATCAAGAAATAAATCAAGTTATGGTAAAACAAAAAAGATAAAAAAAGAAAAAATAAAAGCTTTGAGATTTTAAGCCCTAATTAAACAGGAACGATTTCATAAGTTTTCCCATTTGATTCTAGCTGCATCACCTGCTCAGCGTGTCTTCAAGATTTCGATGTTATTCCCAAGCTCTGTTCTTTGCAATGATGCTGGCCAAGCTGTACTGCGTCAGAAAGTCCGAAGTGCTATCAACCAACTCAATAGAGACTGGAACTTCTGTTCATACGCTATTGACGGTAATATTTTATCAATTTCCAGATATTTAGGTCGTTATTAATGAAATCATTGTTTATGAATTTTGGTGAATGTTCCAGGAACCCGAGAGTGCAAGGAACTTGACATCAATGTTAAGTGTGACCATCGCGCTAATGTTAGGCAAGCTAGACAAGTATCCACCCCTCCTACAGCACCTGCTGAGGATACCTACGTAATGGACGTCATTATCCCTGTTGAAGAGTAAGTACCTAAGAGTAACTAGATAAACGTAAATCTTTAGGTAGAAAACTTAGAAAACTTTTATGGTAAACTGTTATAGAATACATCTATTAGAGTTGGTGGGTGACGGTTTAGTTACACCTACAAAAATTCAACGTAGAGCACATATGTACAAGCATGTGTAAACTTTGTAAAGCAATCCGATCATCCGCACTTGGAAATCGTAAATCTTATCTTCCTAGCACTTAATTTTACAAACAAAGCATGTTCTTCACAAATGCATGTATTTTATCTGGCACTTAGGACACGAAGCAGTAGGGAGGGACGACAAGCGGGCGATACGTACAACGTTGAGATCGCTTTCCCGGCTGTCAAGTAAGTTGTTTGCATGTTTCCGAGTAGCACTTAGCACTTTGTTATGTAAAATCGTTTTACTTTAGCTTTGTGTCTCTGAATTAATGATGCTTTACAAATTCTTCGGTATTGTCGAATTAAACTGAGTTTCGAACTTAAACTTTGTTCCCAAATTTTTTGGACAGTAAATTGAGAGTACCATAATTAAACCGCGAAATAATATAATTCCAGCGACCCAGTAATCCACAACGGTAACAACGAAAGGTCATCCGTACAACGATTACTGGAGAAACTGATTCTCGAAGACGAACAGTTCGACGTCAGAAACATTCTTCCGAATACCGTGCCCGATCCGGCTAGTTTGGAATTGGTGTCAGATTATGCTTGCCCTATGGGTCAGGTCGTGATGGCACCTGACTGTGGTAAGTAAACCTTACAAAACGATTTCTATTCATATTATGTAATTATTTTCCCGGGTCTTAATCGCGTCTGTTTATAAAATCGAGTGTCGGTACTCGACCTACCCTCGGTTACTACCCTCAACTATCAGCACGAGAGAACAACGGTCGCCGCTGCTCCAGTCTCCTCGCGACCATGACTATTGTAACATAGTCGAAACGTCGAGGTAAGAGAAATAAAAAAAACGTGTAACACTCGGGGACTGCCGCGGTAAAGCTATTGCATCGTGCGAGCTTCGTACAGTCGTACCATATACATTATACATACACGTTAAGCCAACGCTCGGCCGAGCTACATGGTAGGCGGAGTGGGGGGTGTTATGTTTTATTTTCGTTATGGAAATTCTGGATTCGGCCGCCGCGCATAGCTTAAAAATACGCGATTAAGACCCGGGAAAATAATTACTATGAATACAAATCGTGTGAGTTCAAAAAGTTTACTTATAAAAATTGTCTACCACATTTCACATAGTCAAGCCAAAGTAACACCTTTTTTCTTTTTAGTGGCCTGTGCTGTTGGTACATTCCTGGAAGCGGCCAGCGATACGTGCAAACCTTGCCCATCTGGTTCCTATCAATCTGAGGCTGGTCAGTTACAATGTACCGCTTGCCCTGCTATTGCAGGGCAGCCTGGAGTTACCCAAGCTCCTGGCGCTAGAAGCGCTGCTGATTGTAAAGGTAACACATAATAAAATTTGATGCTATTGAAATAAGATTGGTTTATTAAGAGATTTAAAATTATGAGATGTTTTTAGGGTTCCTCACCCAAAGGGTAAAAACGGGACCCTATTACTAAGACTTCACTGTCCGTCCGTCTGTCTGTCTGTCTGTCTGTCTGTCTGTCTGTCTGTCTGTCACCAGGCTGTATCTCATGAACCATGATAGCTAGAGAGTTCAAATTTTCACAGATGATGTATTTCTGTTGCTGCTATAACAACAAATACTAAAAACAGAATAAGTATTTTTGAATGTTTTTAAGAGTTTTAGGTATTTTCATGTTTACTATTTTTTAAGCAATATTTTTTTTGTAATTATACTTCCAAAAGGGCAGACAAAAGACGTTTAACCTATACAGCCTCGTCTGACATACAATTTTTTTTAGGGTTTTGTGCATTTGTTTTTGCGTCTGGGGTTAAAAACAGAGTATAATGGTACGGAACCCTTCGTGCGCGAGTCCAACTCGCACTTGGCCGGTTTTTATTTTGTTGACCGTTTTATTTATATTTTTGTAGAAAAATGTGCTGCCGGTAAATACTACGATGCAGAAGCAGAGCTCTGTAGACCATGTGGTCATGGATCATATCAACCCCGTGAAGGTGCATTCTCGTGTATGGCTTGCCCAAGAGGACAAACCACGCGAGCGACTGAAGCGGTGTCAGCGGCTGAATGTCGAGACGATTGTCCTTCAGGTAAGGATATAGATATCTAGGTGTTATTTAGCGAGGTGAAAGTGCAACGGAGTCTTTGGTACCCGATTGCAAGGAAAGGGTTGTTTTTCGAACCTTATCTCTGTATGTTTTTTTTGTTTAGTAGTTCCACATGTTCAGCAGAACGTCAATACATGAGATTACCGTGATGTCTAATAAATTGGTGGAACACCTGTATTCACAAAAAAGTGTCACGGTAATATTGTGTGACGTCATGCGTCATGGTAATATTGTGTGACGTTATGCGTCATGGGAACATGACCATGACGCGTCCGTTCCCGTTAGGATACATGGTATTTAATAATAATATCGCTCATCTGGTCTTGTGTTATGGTGACGAGTGACAAATAGAAGACTTATATAAATGAAAATAATGTACCTACCTACTTATAAAAGAAAGAAAAAAAGGAAAAAAGTACCTACTTAAAGGAATAACAAAAAAAATCTAAATTTTTCGTTTTACAAGGTCTTTCTTAATTTGTGTGAATTTTTTATGGGTTTGTAAAAAGACAAAAAAAGACTTAAACTTAGTAGAAATTCAGTACAAACTGACATTAAATTGAAGTAAAGCAAATTAGTTAAAAAATAAAATAGTTTAGAACTTCTGACTTCCTAATCTAGTTATGGCCTTTGTTCAGATGTGGAATAATCAAGGCTAACAAAAAACTTACTAATATAAATGTAACCAGGTGAACAGCTAAGCAGCGACGGCGGTTGTGAGTCGTGCCCGCGCGGCACGTGGCGCGCGAACGGCGCAGGCGCAGCGTGCGCGCCGTGTCCGCCTGGGACTACTACCCCACAGGCGGGAGCATCTTCTGCCGACCAGTGTTCTTTACCTGTTTGTAGACCGGGTAAGTTATTATATTGTTTTACTAGATGATATTTTAATAAAACACAATTCGACCGACAAGTTCCACCAAATCGTTATGGAGGCAATGAATAGGAATCGCTGGAGACAGGTTATCCGTTCCAGATGATGACCACGATCCTCAGTCATGAGGGGCCGACTACAGAGAGAGAGATTAGATGTCCCGGCAAACGAAGTATTGCAATATACAAAAACAGACAGACAGACAAGAAAGTGATCTTATAAGGGTTCCTTTTTTATCTTTTGAGGTACGGAACCCTAAAAAATAAAAAAGGAAATAAAAATTTATGTTCGATTCTCAGACCTTTCACAAAAAATTTCATACAAATCGGTTCAGATTGGTGGAGATTGGTAACTAACACCGCCACACTAGAATTTTATATATAGGGTCTAGCTGTGGTTTAACACGCGTAAGATCCTATTGGAATATCGGGATAAATAGTGTAGCCTATGTGCAGCAATGGGTCCAGTAGTTTTTGTGGGAAGTGATAACAAACGTCACAAACTTTTCCACTTATAATATTAGCAGGTTTTTAGATAGGCCGGTCGTCTTTGGATACGAATTCGTTCGTACAAATTGATCTTCTTCTGTTTAGTAATCCACATCCAATAAGCGTTCCCATAAAACTAGTAGGATTAAGATTGTTCGTGCGTAAGAAAACGCACGAATTGAAAAACTAGTTCAGAGAGCGACCGGCCTAAGACTCTTCTTACTGACTTATGAGCGCCTGCATTGTACTTTTCTCAAACAAGCAAAGAAATATTGTCATTATTTTCGAAAAAAGAACACGCGATGTATCTAAACGGACAAAGAAAATCAAACCAAGTGCAGGAGCGTTTTTTTGAATTTGGAACATTACAACGCTCCAGCAATGTTGTATGAAACGGGGTTATTAAATACTCTTTGATTGGATCTGTTTTATAATTCACGTGGCTGTATAGCCATAAATGCTTTTGTCTCTCTGTAACAGATGATTTAAAAAAATTGGCAGCAAAAGTATGTTTTATTTCCTTGCATGCCGCGGCGAAAATGATGATTGCCTATTTCACGGCCTTTACAATAATGTATTAATGTATTAACTCTAATTAATTCTGACTAAGACAATTAATTGTTGCAGGATCATACCTGAACGTCACACTAAACAGTTGCATCCAGTGCAGAAAGGGAACCTACCAATCGGAATCGCAGCAGAGCATCTGCATACCTTGTCCAATCAACACCAGCACTAGAGGACCGGGAGCTGTAAGTTTATCAAATATGGTTATAAATATACCACTAGCATTAGTTGACCCGTCTCTTTATTATCTCATCTATACATATTATAGAACAAAAAATAAATAAACGTGTGGCACTCGGGGATTGCCGCGATGAAGCTATTGCATCGTGCGAGCTTCGTACAGTCGTACCACATACACGTTAAGCGAACGCTCGGCCGAGCTACATGGCAGGCGGAGTGGGGGGTGTTAGGTTTTATTTTCGTTACGGAATTTCTTGATTCGGTCGCCGCACTCAAAGCTATGCAATAGCTTAAAAAATAACCCTCCACTTTGGCTTCGCCGTGGTCGGGTAAAAACGACGGGGTGTTATACGTTTTACGTGTCTGTGTGTTTGTCGATGAATGGTTTGTGGCAACGTAGCTTCCGAACAGCTTATCCGAATTTGATTTCGTTTCTTTTGTTTGAAAGGTGAAAGAGTCGGGAGTGTTTTTAGCTATGTTTGATCGAAATCCGATCAGCCATCGAAGCCATAGAAGATGCCTACGTCATACAAATAACACACCCGCCAAGTTTCAGGTCTCTAGGATCAGCGGTTTACGCTATGCGTTGATCCGTCAGTCAGTCAGTCAGGCTTTGTCCTGAAAAGAAACCACAGACCATCCACAGACAGACACACACACAGACACATAAAACTTATAACACCCCGTCGTTTTTGCGTCGGGGGTTAAAAATAACGCGTACTTACCGACTGACATATCCGTGGGATTCAATTTGTAATATTAAATAGGAAGTGATAAGCCAATTTGGTTGAAACGATTTCATCAAAGCTTCGTTTACTTAGGACAAAAATAGGCTTAAAACTTCTTTGTTTGAGTCCCTTTCAATAATTGATTTAGCAGAAAAATTTGAACCCGTTTAAAATGGTTTTCATGTTATTTTTCAGACTTCAGAAACGGAATGTACGAACCCATGTGAGATGAGCGGTCCAGATATGCACTGTGATGTCAACGCGTACTGCTTACTCCTGCCAGAAAGCGGTGAATTCAAGTGCCAATGCAAGCCAGGTTTCAATGGAACTGGCAAAGTTTGTATAGGTAAGTGTTAAAACAAATAAATTACAGCGAAAGTAAAGGGAAAATTCCGAAATAAAAAAAAATCTTATTAATTTTAAGTAAGTAATTTTTAATACTTTGTAAGCCGAATTTGTCATCTCAGTCTGCCTGTGACCATGGGATCTGCAAAGTTCCCGAAACGTCAGGTTTTATAACAAAATTAAAACGCGAATATATTCCTTAAAATAAATATAATCTATCTATAATATAAAAATGAATCGCAAAATGTGTTGGTAAGCGCATAACTCAACAACGCCTGGACCAATTTGGCCAATTCTTTTTTTGTTGTGTTTGTTATTGTCAGGAGAAGGTTCTTATGAAAGAAAATATTAAGAAAATTGCGTAGAAAATTATTACGCGGGTGAAACCGCGGGGCGCAGCTAGTCTATAATATAAAAATGAATCGCAAAATGTGTTGGTAAGCGCATAACTCAACAACGCCTGGACCAATTTGGCCAATTCTTTTTTTGTTGTGTTTGTTATTGTCAAGAGAAGGATCTTACGAAAGAAAAAAATAAGAAAGTCACCCAAAAAATTATTACGCGGGTGAAACCGCGGGGCGCAGCTAGTTATGAATATAAAAAAGTTGAAAATTAAGGTAAATTTTGTACTTCCAAGTTTTCGCGAAAATGAAAATTTTCCCATATCTTTTTATCGTGTTGACTCAGCCTGCCTAGCATGAAGATCAAAACACGATACGATAAAGCGATATCACGCGATATAACTACATCAACTCTCAAAATATGATAGATAAAGCCGCCGTGTTGAATTTTTATTATAAATTGCGATAAAAAATATGATAAAAATTCAACATGGCGGCTTTATCTATCATATTTTGAGAGTTGATGTAGTTATATCGCTTTATCGTATCGTGTTTTGGTCTTCATGCTAGGCTAGCTGGACTTTGATTTTTATACACCTAGGTAGAGACAGACTTCAGTATCTAGTATGAATTTCAACTTGCTAGGTCCACCCGTTTCTGAGAAAATCGGTGGTGACACACAGACAGACAGATGGACAAGAAAGTGATTAGGGTTCCTTTTTTTACCTTTTGAGGTACGGAACCCTAATGATCACACAAAGTTGAATTATAGCTTTACGAGTCGCCAACGAGACCTTCCTTTATAAGTGATTTTTGGAAGTTGAATCGCCTTAGTTGGCTCGGTCGGCCTTAAAATTTATAACATAACTAGCTGCGCCCGCGTAATCCCGCGTAAGTCTCGATCCCGTGGGAATATCGAAATATAAAATAGCCTATAGCCTTCCTCGACAAATAGACTATCCAATACAAAAAGATTTTTTCAATTCGAACCTGCCTTAGATTAGTGCGTTCAAACAAACAAACTCTTCAGGTTTATAAGTAAGTATAGATTTAGGTACGTTATCTTTTTGTTGTCCTACTATCGAATACGTGTTATGTTATCTTATAATCTTCTATAATATCTGCTTAAAGTTACAATAATTTGGAACTAACTGGTTTCGACTTTAATAGTACATTGTTATCCTAGGTGTGAAAGTCACTCATTATAAGTCCCGAGACGGAGTTTGGCGCCCGAGCGTAGCGAGGGCGCTAATAGTTCGAGGGACTTAATGAGTCTTTCACCCGAGGTAAACACTGTGCTTTTCATTACGAATAATACATAAAATTCTTCTTAACAACGAGAGTGAATGAGAGACTTCATACTACCTGATCCTCTTACAAGGTTGGGATCAAAGAGGTTGTATACATGTAGTGTTATTCTTTGGTGTTACTTAAAGCAAGAAGGTTAGGTTATGAAGTTCCTAATGTATAATGATACTGATACTGGCTATATGCACATTGCACGAGTCGTGCGAAGCCATAATTTGACATGACAGCTGTCAGTGAAAGCGATTTTCCCTAGGGCTGGAAATTTTATTTTCTACACGCTCTTCACGCATCTTTAGACCTACTCTCGGAGTATGAGTAATGAAAAATAATTAACAAAAGATAACCCGTGATAATAATTATACCTGTTTTACGTGTCTATACCTAAATTATACAATATGATGCAATATTCATTATTAAGTACTATGTTTTGACGTGATAACGTCTTATAAATTGATGAACACCGGCAGCACTCACGAAAAATTGTGGCGCCATCGCTCACGTTATTTTTATCATTGTTACACAATATTCAAACAAAAATAAGACTGGAATAGCTTCAGGTCAGTCCTTGGCTTAGTGTAGGTACACAAATTTTATAGCCTGGACCATATTAAAGTAAGAATATAGGACAGCAAAGTTATCCATATAGTTTAGGAAAAGGTATCTTTCCATACAACCTCTGTGGCGCGTCGGGCGAACACCCGACTGCGACGCAGAAGGTTGCGGGTTCGATTCCCGCCGGGAACAAGTATTTATGCTGACCATAAATTCTTGTTTCTGGTTCTGGGTGTTTTCTATGTATAATATGTATATATTTACAAAAAAAAAAGTATATAAGTAGTTTATCCGTTATCTGGCACCCATAACACAAGCATTAAGTTGCTTAGCTTGGGGCTGGATGGCGATGTGTAATATGTCCTGAAATATATGTTTCTCACCGTTTAAACCTTCCCTGGACTACGACAAACATGTCAAAACCAAAATCATATAAATCGGTTCAGCCATTCTCGAGTTTTAGCGAGACTAACGAACAGCAATTGATTTTTATATATATAGATAGATTTATTTTATTTATACAAACGTAGTCGACTGTCCTCCCTAGATAATGACACTAGCACAAATATTTTTATTTATTTATTTATTTTTGTTGCATAAAACGTAAAACTGCCATGACTATGCCCCTATGTCTTGGTTTTTTTTTTCATATTTTAATTATCATAGAAATTAATGTTAAAAACAAAAAAAAAACATGGAGGCATGGTCATGGCAGTTTTACGTTTTATGCTAAAAAAATATTTGCTATAGTGTCATTATCCAGGAAGGAAACAGTCGACTACGTTTGTATGGAGAGAGCGCCGGTAACCTTTCCTCTTAACTGCCTAAAATGAAATATTTACTTATCTGCACTAATATTATAAAAAAAGGAATATTCCTTTGTTTGTTTTTATGTTTGTAACGAATAGCCTCCGAAACTACAGGACCTTATGTATAAGTGTTTTTTTTTTCAGACGTTTGCCTCAACTACTGCGACAACAGCGGTGAATGTGTGAAAGATGCCCGAGGAGAACCATCGTGTCGATGCGCAGGATCGTTTACAGGAAGGCAGTGCAAGGAGAAGAGCGAATTCGCGTACATTGCCAGTGGAGTCGCTGGAGGAGTTATATTTATAATATTCCTTGTCCTGCTTGTATGGATGATTTGTGCTAGGTAAGACAAGTGTTTATGATTTCAAAACAGTTAATAGTAGAAGTGCTTTAATTTTCAATAAAATTAAAATATGGGTTTTAGGGATCTATTAAATTTGTAATTTTTACGTTTTATTTATTTAGACATATAAAATTCTTTGTCCTGAGTGACTGACGGATCAACGCACAGCCTAAACCGCTGATCGTAGAGACCTGAAACTTGGAGGGTGTGTTCTTTTTATAACGTAGGTAACCGATAGGAAAGGATTTTCCGAAATTCTACCCCTTAGGAGGTGGAAAAGGGGGGCAAAGTTTGTATGGGACACAGTGATTCCTTGGTCCATTTTCGACTTCGCGGGTAAAAGCCAGTCTAATAATAAAATCGCACTATAAACATAATTTTAACACCTAATTTATTTAATTACTACCAACCCGCTCCGGCTTCGCAGGGCTATACTATGCATGTATTATACATATAAACCTTCCTCTTGAATCACTATCTTTAAAAAAAAACCCTATCAAAATCCGTTGCGTAGTTTTAATGATTTAAGCATACATAGGGACAGACAGCGGAAAGTGACTTTGTTTTATACTATGTAATGATACAGCATCTGTTAAAGGAAACAGTTCTAAACTTCACTAACCTTCTGCCAACAGATCAACAAAGAAGAAGGAACCAAAGAAGACATTAACGCCAGCAATCGACCAGAACGGATCCCAAGTGAACTTCTACTACGGTGCCCACACACCTTACGCCGAATCAATAGCACCATCACATCACTCAACGTACGCTCACTACTACGACGACGAAGAAGATGGATGGGAAATGCCTAATTTCTACAACGAGACATACATGAAAGAGAGCTTACATAACGGCATGAATGGGAAAATGAACAGCTTAGCGCGGTCAAACGCGAGCATATACGGGACTAAGGATGATTTGTATGATAGACTGAAGAGACATGCGTATCCGGGTAAGAAAGGTTGGTATTTCGGCACGTATTACTAGTAGCACGTTCGTTTAGTATTGCAGCTTTGTGCACGCTTTTAAAGACTTACCTGAGAAGCCGTAGAAGAAAACAATATTTTTTTAGGCTCCGTCTATAATTCGTCTATTTATGTTTGTTTTGACTACCCATTTGGCACAATGGTCACCATGCCGGACTGCCAAACACAGGGTTGCGGGTTCGATTCCCGCCTCAGTCAAGTATTTATGCTTAGATATTTGTCTGTGGTCTGGTTGTTTCTATGTATTATAAATATATATTCACAAAAAAAGTATACATAAGTAGTATATCCGTTGTCTAGCACCCATAACACAAGTCTAGTTATACTTAGCTTGGGGCTAGATGGCGATGTGTGGAATGTCCTGCAATATTTAAGTATTCATTTGTTTAATTGTCTAACATACTTAAAGGTAGTAAGATTTCTAGACTCTACGCACCTAAGTTCACTCTTCTCGTCTTTTTTCCACACTAAATAACTTTGTTCGCACAATTATAGCATAGAAACAAAGTTCTGATAAAAAAAACATCATCATTTAGTTTGATTTTAGGTGTAAGTCATTGTAAAATTCCATACACTTTATATAAAGATAACTTGATAAGTAGGCATGTATAAGTAGATAGATCTATAATTCAATAATGACGATGTATTTGTTGTTTTACAGATAAAAGCGACAGCGACAGCGAAGGTCAGTAAACGTAATAAAGCTACGTTATGATTAATTCTGGTCAACTTTACATAATACTAGTTACTAGTAACGTCCAAATTATCTGTTCAATTGTTGACGGCGCTAGTAAATAATGATTTCTAAGTACATACATTTCTAGTTCTTTTATTATCAACGTGAACAGATAAATTGGTCAAAACGCGCCTTAAGGCGCCAAAATGTAACATCAACGCAAGGTGCGAAAGTGAAGTACTTTCGTTGTATAATTTTTGTAATATTTAAGCTTTATTAAATTAAGTTTTAAAACAATGTGTATTAACACACTCACTGTTTAACAGTACAGCCCCCACCAAATAAATAACATAGATATTTTTTTTATCTAACTTTAAAGCTGAACAGTCTAAATTCTTTGAACATAGTAACAGTAATTCTTTAAAACAGTGAATGTGTTGATGTTCTTTATAAAACGACGAACAAAATGCTCAAATATTTTAAGGCGAACACTGCCATATACTTCACATTCCAAGTAGCAATTTTGTATCTTATCTTGTAAATAAGTATATTATATTTTTGTATATTTATATCTCGAAATATCATAGTGTTAGATTTCAGTTGTTTTTAGTAGAATAAGGGTGATTAGGTTTTATAATTAGGCCTAATGAAGATCTTTATTTGGTGATAAATTCTAGGTACAAAACCTAGGTATAAAGAAATAAGTATATAATGAGTAATTTAGCCTATTTAATAAATTTGTACAGTCGAAATAGCAATTAGCTGAACCCCACGTGACCCAGAGCTAACTCGCACATCTGTAAAAATGTAGGATTTTTTACCTTTTTGTTATTTTTTTATATAGAATATTATTTAAAAAGAAAACAGAATCAAGTAACATTTCTTTACAACCTTACAGATGTGCGAGTGAGCTTTGGGTTACGTGGGGTTCAGCCAATTTGTATTCCGACTGTACATATTATTAGTTTCAACACAACGAAATGCATTCAACGAATTTTTAAAGAAATTTTATACAGGCCTGTAGTATTTATCAAACAACTTAAATTAACACTATGATGCTGTCAATAAATAGATTTAAGAAATCGGTTTGTTTTTTTTGTATTATAAACTGGACTGCATAACTGATGTAATGTATGATTGTGTGATTGTATGTATGTGTTATGTATGAGATTTGATAAGCATAATAGAGTTACATATTTCTTAATAACGAATTATTTTATAGTTCAATATACGTATTACCTAATTTATGATTTTTATACATATCCTTCAAGTAATGTTTGACTAATAAAAATGTATTTCACTAGTTTAAGTTAGTGGTCATTTTTGAATACTCAAGAGGAATTCGATGGTGAATTTTCCATCACAAAATGTACTGTATTACCCTACCACGTTAGTTAATTTTACAAAAAGTAATGTTTTTTTTTACAAAAATTCTAATGAAATAAATTTTAATACATATTTATGTGGAATTTTCATTCTATTTCTAACTGCCTACCAAATATTTAAGTGAAGCTTTTATCTAGTTGGTAAAATATTAGATGATATTAGATATTTTCTAAGAAAAATTCATATGAAATTCTGGCTATGTTTGTTATTTAATGAACTGAGGTTAAATGCCAAGTGCGGGTTAACGCACATAAATCACTACATAGTATAAAACAAAGTCGCTTTTTCTGTCCCTATTTCCCTATGTATGCTTAAATCTTTAAAACTACGCAACGGATTTTGATGCGGTTTTTTTTAATAAGAGTGATTCAAGAGGAAGGTTTATATGTATAATACATGCATAATATACCCGTGCGAAGCCAGGGCGGGCCGCTAGTAAACAATATATTACAGTATTGCTAAAAAATTGGAGCCAAAATGAAACATCTAGTTAGACTGAACTGAACACTTCCTAAGATAATCTAAGTGCGAAAATCTGTCTGTTTTTCACGGTTAAACTACTGAATCCGTTTTGTTATTTTTTAGGGTTCCGAACCTAAACGGTTAAGACTCAATCTGTCTGTCTGTCCGTCTATCTGTCACCAGACTGTATCTCATGAACCGTGATAGCTAGACAGTTGAAATTTTCACAGATAATGCATTTCTGTAGCCGCTCTGTAACAACAAATACTAAAAATACTGTTTGCGCCGCATAATAAAATATCATACCTATTTGATTATTCTATATTTGAATTTCCCGCTATCTTATTTATTTGATATCTCTTCAAATCTACCGTTAATTTGTAATTAATATTTAGCAGTTTCCGCGTGGTTGACACCATCTCCCGTCCTTTTCCTTTCCCCGCAACCTTTACTGGCGAGACTGGGATGGCAAAATACGTGAAATGAAGATCACTTCCGCCGCTGGCGCTGAGACCGCCCTCGATTGGCGAATAACCGGAAGTTCAATTTTATACGAACTTCGATGTGTGAAAGAAAAACATGGCGGACAAAACCGCCTCGCGCCCTTTATTAACTTTTTTATGTTATAAACTCGAATTGGATAGTGAAAGTGGTACCTAAAGCGGATATTCATTTGTGTTTCGTGAACTTTGATAAAGTAGTGAACGCAGCCCGCGCCCGCGGCGATCTCAAGCAACAGCATCAAGTAGCCTACCGAATAGGATCGCTCGCCAGGTAGGTACGCTTTCTTTCCATTTCCACTTGTGTCACCCGCGTATACAGGGTGTCTGGTAATTAATGAATAAGCGGACACCTTCAACCAATGGACGGATAAATAAATATTGCAGGACATTCCACACATCGCCATCTAGCCCCAAGTACTAGACAACGGACTACTTATATACTTTTCTATTGTAAATATTATATACTTACTTATAATACAGCCAGACCACAGTACACACACAAATATCTAAGCATAAATTACTTGTCTGAGGCGGGAATCGAATCCGCAACCCTGTGTTAGGCAGTCCGGCATGGTGACGATTGTGCCAACTGGATCGTCAAAACAAATTGCAACTATTTATTTATCTTACATATTCTAAAGACTCGGATAAAGTTGACATTACGTTCATAAAACTGGTTTTATCACGAACACGCCTACAATCCGTTTAATAACATATATGACTCAATAGTTGACACTATTATTTGAGACGATAATGTAATTAAGGTCATTTAAGTATAATTAATATGGTGATTGGAAATGTTTCGTCTTCATCACTACATAGTATAAAATAAAGTCACTTTCCGCTGTTCTGTCCCTATGTATGCTTAAGGCTTTAAAACTACGAAACGCATTTTGATGCGGTTTTTTTAAATAGATAGTGTTTTATGATGAAGGTTTATGTGTTAATACATGCATAATATAGCTGTGCGAAGCCGGGGCGGGTCGCTAGTTACATAGTAAAAAACAAAGTCACTTTCCGCTGCTCCGTCCTTATGTATGCTTAAATCTTTAAAACTACGAAACGGATTTTGATGCGGTTTTTTTAATAGATAGTGTTTTAAGATGAAGGTTTATATGTTAATACATGCATAATATTAGGCGTGCGAAGCCAGGGCGCGTCGCTAGTTCTACTAATACAATAAATACGACAGTTTGTGTGTTTATTACTCTTTCACACAAAAAGTACGTACGCAGACTCATGAACATAAACACAAAAAGTACGTACGGATTGTGATTAAACTTTACATACTCTCACGGACAAAGAATTACCGGAGACAGACTCATGAACATAAACACAAAAAAAACTATATTTGTAGATGGCGCCACCAATATTTTTGACCCCAAGGTGAGGTTTTTTTACTTAACTGTCTGTCTGTCCGTCTGTCACCCGATTGTATCTCATGAATCGTGATAGCTAGAGAGTTCAAATTTTTACAGATTATGTATTTCTATTGTCGCTATAACAACAAAAACTAAAAACAGAAAAAAAAAAATTTAATGGGGCTCAAATACAACATAGTACGGAACCATTCGTGCGGGAGTTCGACTCGCACTTGTTCGAAATTGGATGTCGGACCACACGTCCCGATCATTAAGTGGGGTCCATACGCCAACGACCTTGGTACACAGCCTACTAAATAGTTACTACTGGCACCAGTCGCCTTCGTTGATGAAAATTGTTGATTGTTACGAATGTGTTTTGTTTTTCTCAAAAGTGCTGAGATGGAATTGTAGGTGAGATTTTTACCGACATTTTGGTGTGATTTTGAGCCAAACATTGAAATATTAAAACGACAAAGAATTTTCGCCTCAAAATTACCCGAAAATATCAGTAAAAATTTCACCTACAATTCTATCTCAGCACTTTTGAGAAAAACAAAACACATTCGTTACAATCAACAATACTAGTTGTAAGCGACGGGTATTTCTGGCGCGTTGCGTTTGGCAGCATAAGCAGCCTTAAACTGGTTTTATCACAAACACGCCTACAATTCGTTTATTATGACTAATATCTGTCACTATTATTTGAGACGACAGTGTAAATAAGGCAGGGATCGGAACCGGTTAACAAAAACCGGTTAATATCGTTCATTAACCGGTTAAATTCCGTTCCTCACATAACCGGTTAATTGTTTGAACGGTTATGATACTGACCGAAATGATATCGGTAACCGGTTAGTACAGAGAACGGAACGCTAGCCGATATTAAAAGCTGAATTAACCGGTTAAACTCAGAAATCAACTACTACTATCAACTAGATACAATAGATGGCGTACTATTGAACCTAGAGAAATAAATTTAACCGGTTAATTTTGCTCGCTTAATCGGTTATTATTTATAGGTAAACCGGTTTCGGGTGTAAAATCGGTTTTAAGCTTAACCGGTAACCGAAACCTTTAACCGAAATTGATTCAGCTCGGGGTCAATGACCGAAACCGGTTTTAAAAATTAACCGGTTTCCGATCCCTGAAATAAGGTCATTTAAGTATAAAGATGGTGATTGGAAATATTTCGTCTCTCTACTAATACAATAAATACGACAGTTTGTGTGTTTATTACTCTTTCACACAAAAAGTACCTACTGGACCGACTGCGATAAATCTTTATATACTTACCCTCATGGACAAAGAATTCCAGACAAACTAGAACAAAAAAAACTATCTACTACCAAAACAAACTACAATAATTACTTAGTAAAAATAACAATTTATTCTCCAAAACTGCACAGCCAAATACAACTCATAAATATAATATATAACTTATAATTAATATAATTATATATTTAACTTATTATACAAAAATATCTATGTGTAATAATGGAATACAATCAATGTTTACTACATGCCCGAATACTCAAACGACTCTCAAATATTTAGGGGTCCCCTAAATATCCTATTTAAGAGGTAAGGGTACCGGCTTTCTCTCTATCCATACAAACGTAGTCGACTGGTTCCTCCCTGGATAATGACACTAGAGCAAATATTTTTGTTGCATAAAACTTATAACTGCCAGTATGATGACACTAGAGCAAATATTTTTGTTGTATAAAACTTATAATTGCCATGACCATGCCCCTATGTCTTATATTTTATATATATGTATTTTTGTGTTTTTTTTAACTCTTACTTTGTATCATAATTAGAATATGAAAAAAAAACAAGACATAGGGGCATAGTCATGGCAGTTATAAGTTTTATGCAACAAAAATATGTGCTCTAGTGTCATTATCCAGGGAGGAAACAGTCGACTATGTTTGTATGGAGAGAGAGAACCGGTACCCTTTCCTCTTAAGCATACACTTAAATATCAATTTAATCGCCACTTAAGATAATTTGCCTTTTAGTATTCGGGCGTAAGAATACATAATAAATTATAAAGATATTTACTTGGAATTCTTTTTCCAAAACTCGATCATATATTTGGCCAAAGCTTCGACCTCTTCTATTGTGACAGCGTTGTATGTAGAAGCACGGATACCACCGACATCTCTGGAAGATGAATTTTAAAACTTTACATATACCCCCTTATTCCAAAACGAAGTCTAAAAATTAAACTACGTTTTAGTGAGATTAAAACCATGGACTTATATAAACGTTATTACAAAAAGAAGTTTACCGCTAAAACCAGGTTTTTCTGTCCTGTCAAAGATAAACTGCCGAGCACCCTAGTTTAACTAACTTAGTACGAAGTTTCTAACCTCAAAAAATTAAATTCTGACGTTCACCTTTTCCTCGTTACTCCAATTCTCGCTCCTTTTTAGGGTACCATACCCAAAGGGTAAAAACGGGGCCCTCTTACTAAGACTTCGCTATCCGTCCGTCTTCTGTCCGTCACCAAGCTCTATCTCAAGAACCGTGATAACTAGAGAGTTGAAATTTTCACAGATTTTAACAACATATTACGTAAACCTACTAAAAACATAAATAGGTAAATATTTTTAGTACGTACTTATGTTCAAAGAGGATATAATCACTACGTTTTCTTATGTTTTTGAGAAATTTAGGTTATTTTCATGTTTACTTAATTTTTTTTTTTATACTTCTAAAGGGGCAGGCAAAAGGCTTAAAGGCTTAACTCGAGCCGCGTTCCGATATACGCTACATAAATTGATGAATTTAAATACAACAACGTAATCGCGAACATAGAATAACAAATACAAGTCACACTATTTCACAATAATTGAACACACAATTTATATTTTTATCACTTTAGTATTCGATTTCTTATTTAAGTTTTTAATATTTACTCACTTACCACCATTTTGTGAAAAGGAACGGTGTTTCGAACGCTGAACGAACAAAAGAATGGTTTGTTTCGAGTTTGCTATCTATTGTCTATGGTTGCGACTAAAACCAGGGATTTTCTGGTCCTTGGTCTATTTACTTTTTGTAATAAGAATCAATTTTAAACCAAAACTAACACAAAAACCTAGATCTTTTAGTACAGGTTTAAACTATGGTTTTGCAGTTTTTTTGTAATAAGAGGGATTAGGTTTAGTTTTAATTGGACTTTTATTAAGGGAGAATAATTATTGAAATGGGTTATCTACGGATATTTGTATAAGGGTTCTGTATGTATAATAAGTATGTATTTATACGATATATATTATAAGATTATACAAGTATTCTTTCCGTTATCTGGCCACCATAACACCTAGCCTAGTTGCTTAGCTTGGGGCTAGATGGCGCTGTGTCAAGTGTCCTACAATATTGATTTATTTCATACTAGCTGCACCACGCGGTTTTCTGCGCAAATTTCTTAATTTTTTCTTTCATATAAACCTTCTCCTGGCATTATAACAAACACAACAAAAAAATAAATAAGCTAAATCGGTTCAGGTGTTTTTATATTATAGATAGATTAGTGGGTTATGGTCACTATAACTTGATTAGTAGTATAGCACTGTCTACAAGCTATACTTCTATAGGTAACTACTATTATAAAGAAAAAAATATTTTTATGTTTGTAGTAAAAACTCCAAAACTGCCAGACCGATTTTGATGAAACTTAGTTTTAGGATACATTGATTCATTGACAGTAACATAGGCTACTTTTTATCCCGACATTCCCACGGGATCGAGAGTGACGCAGGTGAAACCGCGGAGCGCTGATATAGTTAAAGTAGGTAGTTTAATTTTTAAATTAAAGGTGAACTTTTTAAATGGACTTTTAGGGAGAAATCCTACACTTAAATTTTTAAAAGAATATCAAGGCCTATTTCGACAATAACTAAAACTGCATCATTAGGTTTTTAAAGAGGTAACACAAGGTAAAGGTAAAAAAAACATCAAGGAAAAGACATTTTTTCCCCTATCCAAAATATCCTGTTGCATTTGTAGAAATAAATGTTATTCGCCTTCATAATGATAACAACTTTGAATTACTATCTGTGTGTGTTTGACATCTAAATGATAAGGTTTGGGTTTCTTGATAAGATAAAAACACGATACAAATGAATAACACAAATTGAACCAATTATGGTTCAATTCAATCAAAATAGCTGGAATTGATATGCTGATATTCCCACGGGATCAGTACTAGCGGATAAAACCACATCATGGGAATGCATCCCGCAGCGTGTTGCTCGTTTTCCGCAACCTTTACGACTTTTAAAAATACGAACATTTTCCGATAATTTTGAGGTTACGTTTAAAATCAGCTGTTTCTTGCAGTTAGAGGTCATCAAACTTTGGGTTTTATTTGTTATTGAGTTAGGACTATTATTTTTAGCGTTATTTCCTTTTTCAGTTAAAAAACCTTGTTTGAATATCCAAAAGTTGTTTTCGCCCAGAAGTCTAGAACTAGTCTCTTTCATATTACAATACTAATTTTGAGACACATGTTTATAAGTTAGAGTAAAACATACATACCTATGCCCCTTCAACTGTATAAGTCCAAGCGCCTCAGCTCCCTTCAAGAACTCCTTCTCCAAGCCATCATTCCCAGGGTTTCCAATCCTAAACGGTATATTCATTTTGCTCCGGACATTCTTAGCTACCGGTGCGTAGTAGAAGTCATTAGATTGCTCAATAACGTTGTAGACTAGAGAGGCTTTCTTTGAGGCTTCATCTGCAATGACGTCCAGGCCACCTTTCTTCTCTATCCATTGAAGTACGCGCCCCATTATGTAGATACTGTAAAGATGAATATATTTTAAGAATAATTAAAACGCCATCTACAACTCCAAACTAAGCAAAGCTTTAACTAGGGGTGTAAACATTATTTGATATTTTTTAACAAATAGAAATTCAATCTAGTTCCAAGCATAGAGATATATTTTACATCAATGGTTTTAAGTAGGTATGGTACCTAAATTCATAAATATGATTTACAAATTTAGGTAACCAACCAGCCCCATTTGCCCAGTTTTTATATTGATATGATATTGTATATATCTATGTATAGATCAAACAAATAGATTTGTATGCCGCCTTTGATTAGCAAATTCGTAACAAACAGAAAACACAGCAGCATTAAAAATAACAGTAGTGGCACTATCTATCACACTTGATTTATTTTTGTTTGTAATAAGTTTAAAGAATAAGCTCTGGAACTACTAGACCAATTTATGTAAAACTTGGTATGAAGATACTTATTTAACCCAATATTTTCACAAGATGGGGCCATTTTCAGCTGAAACTAAGGTTACAATTACAAATACTCACGCGAACATAGGTGGTGTGTTCAGAATAGAGTCTGCTTTAGCGTTGGCAGTCCAATCGAGCAAAGACGGACAAATTGGCAGTGCATTGTTTAACAAATCTTCTCTGACTATAACTAGAGCTACACCCGCTGTACCAATGTTCTTTTGTGCTCCACCATAGATTACTCCAAACTATAACAAAAAAAATAATAGTTAGTTACAAAAAGAGAATGGGGCACCTATAAATAAATAAATAAATAAAAAAATGGGTGCGTGTACTTATGTACGCGCGTGAGAAGTTATACTTCTTTGGCATTATTAAACTCGTCCGACAAAAAACTCGTCCGACGAAAAGTTCGTCCGACAAAATACTCGTCCGACAAAAAACTCGTCCGACAAAATACTCGTCCGACAAAAAACTCGTCCGGCAAAAAACTCGTCCGACAAAAAACTCGTCCGACAAAAAACTCGTCCGACAAAAGACTCGTCCGACAAAAGACTCGTCCGACAAAAAACTCGTCCGACAAAAAACTCGTCCGACAAAAAACTGGTCCGACAAAAAACTCGTCCGACAAAATACTCGTCCGACAAAAAACTCTGGACTGGAAAAGGATTGTCAACACAATCAATAAAGTTCAATTTAGATTTAAACAACTTCTCCCGTGAGAATTTTGTGTGACGTGAGAATTTTGTGTGACGCTTTTGTAAAATTTCACTCTCATCATTTTTTCATAACGCGCATAAAGAAGTATAACGACGTGAGAATTTTGTGTGACGTGAGAATTTTGTGTGACGTGAGAATTTTGTGTGACGCTTTTGTAAAATTTCACTCTCATCATTTTTTCATAACGCGCCTAAAGAACTTCAAAATGGTTTATTTTCCAAAAACAACATTGTAGGTACTATAACTAGTTACATACATTCAAGAAATATTGTAGCCACTGTTGCCGAACTAAGCGTGAACTTGTGTTTCGGCATCCAGCGCCAAAACCCCATAGACATTATTCTCACTTTAATTATAATACCTATTTATACATACTAAATAAGAATTTAAATATTTTGTGGTAAGTATATAAAACCAGAGCATATTCTATTTCCGAAAACATTTTGGAGAATTACTATTAATTATGGCTAAAATAACAATAGCAATTTACATAATACTACTAATGTGTATGTGAGTCCTCTCTGTGTGTATAGTGAGTGGTGAATGGGTGTATGTGAGAGGGTGTGTAACGGATAATAATAATGAAACTTACTTTTAGGTATAGGGAAATGATATCTAAGTATTTCTTATGCCGTATTTTGTTACATTCAGTACTGAATAGTGATTTTATGTGTGTATAGCTACAGTAATTTATTAATTTTATTTATTACTTGACTTGGGGTGGGCTAAAACAGCAGTGTATTAGTACTTTTATACTGTGAACTCTGGAGAAACACAATTAAAAGAGCCAACCAGGCTCTTTTAATTGTGTTTAAGCCAGCCAGGTCGGATAAAGAAGAAGACTACTTTTGTACTCTAACAATTATGAAGACTGTACATAAATTATAGTTGAACAAACACAACTTGGCTCACTTGATCAATATTAAAAAACTAAAATATAACTTACCTTGGAAACATCAACTTTCTTAGAGAAGAAGTTAGATGACATATCAGCAACTAAGGGCACTCCTTTGGTGTCAGGAACGAAATCAAATTCAACACCTAAAAAAAATATAACATACTTATGCCCGAATACTCAAACAAATGAACACCCGACTGCGACGCAGAAGATTGCGGGTTCGATTCCCGCCGGGAACAAGTATTTATGCTGACCATAAATTCTTGTTTCTGGTTCTGGGTGTTTCCTTTATGTATAATATGTATATATTTAAAAAAAAAAAAAAAGTATATAAGTAGTTTATCCGTTATCTGGCACCCATAACACAAGCATTAAGTTGCTTAGCTTGGGGCTGGATGGCGATGTGTAATATGTCCTGAAATATTTATTTATTTATAAATATCAAATGTTTAGGAGTCCCCTAAATATTTAAGATGCTTCATCCTATTGAAGCCTACACTTATATGTCAATTTAATCGCCATTTAAGATAAGTATTTACCATTACCAAAATTACTAAGAAATTTTTCTATTATCGTAATGCGTCCAACAACTTTTGAATATTCTGAAGGCTTTAACTACTTGTGTTCCAAAAAACATGCAGTACACCAGACTACGAACAATAGGAAATAGTCCGTGGTACACCCAAAATGAGATTCACGAGTATCTTTACATGAAGACAATTTAGAATGAGATTAAATGATACACTCTCAATACACCCAAGAAATGATGGAAACAGAAGGAAGTACTATAAACAGGGAACACAAGGCAGTGACCTCATTCATCTGCATGCCATTGACTCCCACAAAATTAGAGTGACAGTACTCAAACTATCGCTGAACAATACAATAATACAAAAACTTTAGCATTTTATCACTAAGCTCTAGGTTAATTTTGCTTACCATGAATAGTTTCATTGGTACAGATATGAACATATGAAGCATTAGGATCAAGCTTCCATTCTGACTGCCTTGGAATGTCGACATATTTATCCGTCTGTGGAATCACCAGGTTCACTTTTCCATACTTCTTGGCTTCTTTAGCCGCTTTTGCAGACCAGGCACCTGAGGATGGCAAGAGATTATATATAGGGAATTGAAATAGCCTGACGAACTTCAGAAGGCTTATTTATGGTCCGCATTATCGCAGAGGATTTAAGATGGAAAATTACGCACAGGGTTCCCCAAATCTTAAGCCATAGGCTTCCTTATGGCCACCGGAAAACCGCAGCAGCTAGACATGATTTTTTTTTTGTGTTTACCTGTGACAACATAATCAGCAGTTCCAGTTCTTCCAATCAAGTTGAGAGGAATAGCGGCGAACTGTCCTTGCCCTCCACCAGCGAGGAATATGATTTTATAGTTCTGAGGCACATCGCTGGAAAAAAAACACTTGTTTACTAGGTAGTATATATTTTACAGAGATTTTTAGAAGATTTGACCAGACTCAAGTCCCGTATTTTTTTCAAATAAAAAAAAAAAAATAGATAGGGACAGACTATAAATTTACTTACATCCCAAAAGAAAAGAGGGAGAAAGAAAAAAGAAGGAAACGTGATTGGATGTAGTGGTGGCGGGATCATGCGGAAATTATGGAAAATTGAGAAAATAGATAGTGATACCTATAAAAAAATAATTTCTCCCTTTTTTTAAAGATGATAATAATTACAAAGAAATCATTTGCAAGATTTGATAACAAACATAGGGCAACCATGACAAACATAATCTTAGAAAAGACAAATTTATGAAATTAATGGGTAGGTAGGAAAAAATATTAGTGCTAAACCTAGCATGACTACTGAGTATACCTTCGACCATATACCTACCCTCTATGGAGTATACACCATTTGTAATTTGTAAAAAAAAAAAAAAAAATTTTTATGTTACTCACAGTAATCTTCTCACGACTTCTTGAATTTCCTTATTTAGATTCATATAAGTAGCAGATCTGTGACTTGTTTCCAATAAACTGATTCCACTATTATTAAAGTTTGTAAGTTCATCTTTAATTACTTCATACACCTATAACATAAAAATTAAATGAATGGGAATTACACACTCTCTCGTAATTAAGTAAATCCGAAGTACAAACAAGCTTACAACTATGGGAGGAAGTAAACGTGGTGAAATGTTTTACTTACCTCTTCTGGTAATTTAGCGGGACCAGCTCCAAAATTAAATACTTTAGGCATTGTTAAAACTTTTTTAAATTATCTTCACACAACCAATTCAGCCGAGCACTTAAATGTCACTGACTGATTAAATAATTTACCCAATTGAATGCGTTTCACGATGGTAGGTAGGTAGAACTCAAGCCCTGTCTGTGATCGTATGAGGCGAAGCAGGTTATCGCCCCGATACTAATAACCAGTTTGATCACACGGCACCACACCACGGCACTTTTTCTTGTGCAGCACTGGGTAAAGAATAACGTCTGCCTATTGTACTTATATTCTGTGCGTGCGCACTAAATTGTTATATCATAATATTATTAAGAAATTGACATATTTGATAAACTAAGTACCTACCTACTATTAAGTACTTACCTACAAAAGTACAAAGTTGTTAGGATAAAACAAAACATGTCACGCGTGGGACACGCTATTGGATCGAAGTTCCTTTGGACAGACAGACAGACGGACAGACAGACAGACAGACTGGCTGACTGTCATACAGGCATTATATCTATATACAATGTGTTTCAGCGAAGGGATATTAATACGAAAGGGGGTTGATCTAGACGTCTCAGCTAACAACTTTTGTTCTACGACTTTTGGAAATTCTAACATTTCGTTTGAAGTTTTTGTATGAAACAGCTGATTTTCAAGTAAAACTTCCCTCAGAATTATTTAAAAAAATGTTCGAATTTCCAAAATTCGTAGAACAAAAGTTGTTCGTCTAGACGACTAGAACAAGCCCCTTTCGTATTAATACCCCTTCGCTGAAACACATTGTATAATAAAATATGTGAGAGATTAGTTTATCTTAGGGTATTTCGTTTCATTTTTCGTAACGCTCAAACTGGATTAGACGGATTTTATAACTGAATTTTTGAAGTTATACTTCTATAGGCATAGGGAAAACCTGATTGTTGGCATGGCGAGGGATGTCGAGCGTTGCGAGCAGTGGCGACGTAGGTACGTGACGATAGTCCCTAAGTAGTAGTGTGTGAGATATACAGACACATAAACACTTTCGATGTTTTTTAGAACTGTGGGCTTTCACTTTTGTAGTCAACTGTACCTGGTAAAACTTAATTCTTGTTATTCAATACTTGTATTGAAAAACAAGAACTGTGTGTACAAGAAGAAGTGTGTCTACGGTGGGCCTCCACTTATGTTGCTGACTGTACCTACTAAAACTTTGTCCTTGTCTTTTAGTACACTTCGGTGGGCGTCCACTTTTGTTGCTGACTATAAGAAGTATAACTTCTCACGCGCGTACTTAAGTACACGCACCCATTTTTGACGTGATAACATCTAATAAATTGGTGGAACACCTAAAAAAATAATAGGTATATATAAATTTAAAAAAAAAAAGCGTGCGTGTACTTATGTACGCGCGTGAGAAGTTATACTTCTTTGGCATTATTAAAAAAAAAAAAAAAAAAATAATAATAATAAAAAAAATAAAAAAAAATAAAAAAAAAAAAAATCGTCCGACAAAAAACTCGTCCGGCAAAAAACTCGTCCGACAAAAAACTCGTCCGACAAAAAACTCGTCCGACAAAAAACTCGTCCGGCAAAAAACTCGTCCGACAAAAAACTCGTCCGACAAAAAACTCGTCCGACAAAAAACTCGTCCGACAAAAAACTCGTCCGGCAAAAAACTCGTCCGACGTGAGAATTTTGTGTGACGTGAGAATTTTGTGTGACGCTTTTGTAAAACACTCTCATCATTTTTTCATAACGCGCCTAAAGAAGTATAACTTCAAAACTCAATTTTTCATCGTTTTCATAATATGACATCATCACGTAAAGTTGTCGTCCGTAAACCGACTTCAAAAACAACTTTTTTGAAGTGAAAACTTCTTATGGCGCGTTGGGCACTTTTGTGGGTGAGCATTTTTAGCCGTTCTCGCGACAGATTTTGACGCGACAGATTTTGACGCGACAGATGAGATTTGACGCGACAGATGAGATTTTATTTGTGTTAGTCTTTTTGTTTAACTTATACTGCCATTTGATTGCGCTGATTTTAATTTTTTACTGCCATCTAGCGAATAAAAAATAAACTATATTTGTTTAAGTGAGTGCTAATAGATGGCAGTAGCAGATCGTTTCAAGAAATATTCTATGAGAAATAACAAGTTTATTGATTTTTTTTCTTTGTCGGTTATTTATTAAAGAACTTCAAAGCAAAAGGTGAATTTGCACTTTTGTTGCTGAGTGTACCTATGAGTAGTTTACATTGTACAAAGTTTAATATTTTTAAGAATAATCTCCTCAATTTTTGAATTCGTTTAAAATTTCGGGAAAACGTATACAAAACTTGGCAACTTTTAAAAATATTATTGTCTGTGGTAACTAATTTCTGTTGTTGTTGTTCGTTCATTCGTTCATTCAAATTAATATTGCCATACTTATGTTTTGTTTTAAAATTTTGTAACTTTCTATGACACAACTTTCAAAGATAAAATAACAAAATCAAAATAATTTATTTAAGTTATTAGAATATATTGAGTTTTAGATATTTTTGGTGTAATTGTTTAACATTTGGAGTGCTATAGATCCAAATCAGCTGTAAAAATGACATAAGCGCGCACGAAAAACTTAACATGCTCTCTGGAATTGTTCATTTTATGTTACATTTCTACTGTCGGAAAGTTGGCAACACTGATGCAATTATCTATGTTTTTCATTCGTTCCTTCGATTTTATCGCGAAGTGGCGGACGAGTGAGGTGTTTGTGTATTTTATTAAAATTTGCGGAAATCTTTTACAAAAGAAACCGGCTTCTATTAACATTGGTATAATAAAGGATATGCCTCCAGTAAAAGATGAGAGTATAAGGGAGGGAAACTGTTTGGAAATAATAAACTTGACCGAGAAGAGTCCAGCAAAAAATAGCGCTCTAGTCGACGTGAGAGCTTGTAACAAACCAGCTTCTAAGGTGAGAATAACTAGATTTGAAAGTACCAGGCCGCAACAGGCAAGTATAGCCAACAGCAATAGTCAGTCCAGTTGTCGAAGCTTCGATAGGTAGTAGGTATAAAGCAACCTGGAATTCTAGGTCTACAGACTGAGATGCTGGCTGGCCTGTAGTTTCGCTCTAGCTTTTTTTAATGCAAAAAGGTGATGGGAAGAACAGATAGTGTTCATTACGATATTGTGCTGAAATAAGCCTCATATTGAAATGTATTTCATTTAAAAAAGTCATCGAGTCTTTATCGTTCTGTCACCCATCACCCTGAAACTGAAGGTGTAATGTCTCATGTGCTTGTAATTTTTCCAGCTCACGTTCACACCAAAAAAATGGTGCACTGTTCACATGTTGTCTATTTGACTTGTGTCTTCTATTTTATATCACTAAAGCGGGTGATGCTTATCCAGAAACATTATTGAGTTTTTTTTCCGTCAACAAACTATCACATTATCAATTGTTTACTGCAATTTAATTAATTTAATATACCTTTAAAACACTTCACTAAAATTATCAAATTAGCTGCAACCCATCCCCGACTCCTCGCCACCAAGGAGAAGGGGGACGAGCCAACAGCGCCCCGACAGGTCATCACAACGACCCCGCTGCTCAAAGTAACTAGACAGATAAATACAAACATGCTGTTTTTTTACTATTCGTCAAAAAACCACAAACTAAACTTAATTAAAACAGTGGTTTTTTCACTCCACAAACAAGTACAATTTGAGTAGTTCTACAATCTACAACTACTAAAACTGATTAACACCTAAAGATAAATAATTTTTTGTTTCTCACAAGAAGGCTCTGACACTACTGGTCTGATTTTGATGAAATTTGTTATGAAGCTATATTGAATCCTTGGAAGTAACATGTGCAATTTTTTAATATCCCTAAATTTCCACAGAAAGTGAAAGTGCGGACTGCTGCTAGTTTATTATTAAAATGTGATATTTTGTTAGATGTTATCTTGCTACATAGTTTCTGGGAATAATGCTTATTTCATTGGTGTAACCTTTTGATGACCCAGTTGGCACAATGGTCACTACGCCGGACTGCCAAACACAGGGTTGCGGGTTCGATTCCCGCCTCAGACAAGTATTTATGCGTAAATATTTGTCTGTGGTCTGGTTGTTTCTATGTATAATAAGTATATATTTATAAAAGAAAATAGTATATAAGTAGTTTATCCGTTGTCTAGTACACAATAATACAAGTCTAGTTACTTAGTTTGGGGCTAGATGGCGATGTGTAGAATGTCCTGCAATATTATTATTATTAAAACCTACTATTTTTCCTTACATATTAGCTATTTTTTAACCAACTCAAAAACAGGAGGAGGTTCTCAATTCTGTATGTTTTTTTTGGATGTTTGCGCATATCATCTTTGTTTATCAACCAATTTTGATGAATTTTCTGTTGGAAAGGGTCTACCTCAAGGGTAGTCCCATAAAAATTTGGAGAAGATCTGACGAGAATCTTTGGAGTGATTAACAGAATTGCACCTCATAAGTGTTTCAATTTGTATCTGTCGAAACATCTTTTTCACTACTGTGATGCTATTCACTGTAACTTTGTACTAGCATAATACACTTGATTATTCAATTTCTACTTCTTGGATTCCAATGTAAAGTTTACCATAACTCCTTGAATTCTATACTATCAATAGTGTAAACCAGATTATAATTGGTTCAGGAGTTTTTAATTGCATATCAACTGAAGGGAAACCATTTAAGATTTCAGGTTTGATTCTTTAATTTGTCTTTTGGTGCTTTATTTAAAAATAAAAACAGTAGGTATAGATTTAACCAGACAGTCCTAATTATGACCAAACTCTTCTAATTTTTTTCACCTTTTATTTTACTATTACTTCTGCCATCATGTGTGAGGAATAAACACATAATAACTTTAATCACCTTAGAATAGCTGTTCATTCCGTGAAATAAGTGTCTATTTATGAGCCCTGTAGACTAAGGACTGACAGACTTACTGTCGCCGTATAGTACGCCGACAATTCGTATTTTAAGGTGAAAGGGTACCTGTACTCTCTCCATACAAACGTAGTCGACTGTTTCCTCCCTGGATAATGACACTAGCACAAATATTTCTGTGCCATAAAACCTATAACTGCCATGACTATGCCCCTATGTTTTGGGTTTTTTTTTCATTTTCTAATTATCATAGGTATCATTAAGATTAAAAAAATAAAAAAGTAGGGGCATGGTCATGGCAGATAAAAGTTTTATGCACCAAAAATATTTGCTCTAGTGTCATTCATTATCCAGGGAGATAACAGTCGACTATGTTTGTATGGAAAGAGCCCCCGGTACCCTTTTTTCTATATAACTTGTGTACAGAAGGCCAATTCTCGTAATTGACATTGTTCAAATTACATTTCAATATCATTCCGATTGCATTTCGATTACAAAAGATATACCTTCAAAGTCAGTTTTTTGTACATAAGCTAACTTTGAGGGTATTTTGAGCTACTTTGAGGGTATTCTTTGTGGTCGAAATGCAATCGAAATGTAATGTAAACAATGTTATTTACGAGAATTGGCCTTCTGGTCTTATGATTCGCTTGCTTATGGCTGCTTCATAGTTATACCAAATATAACGCGTCATTTTTTTAAATGATACTACTAAACTATCGACTGACTAGAAAGTCTGCTATCTGCTTAGTCTGTTGACTTCCAAATTGTAAGTGGTAATTCTACCGTTTATTTGTGCTTTACGCTTTGCTGATTGTAATGTAACATCTTATCATTTGGCAACAGTTGGGGAAAGTGTTCTATTGCGAAATAGTCGGCAGTAGGTTGGTAGGTAAATGTATTCCATTTACATTTTTTACTATGACTTTTTATTTATTTTCTTGTTTAAATGTAAGAAATGTACCTTGTTAGTTAACCGACTTCAAATATGGAGGAGGTTCTCAATTCCTCGCGGATTTTTTTTATTGTATGTTTTTTTTTTTTTGTTTTACATAGGTACCTAGTTAAACATTTTAAAAAGATTCAATTTTAAGATAGTCAAATTCGTAAAACTAGTTATGTAACTGTGACTTAATAAATATATTTCCAATACATAATGTTTCAAATAGAGATGTCAATAAAATGTCAATAGTTCAATTAAATACATTACGCAACTCGTAATGTTTGCATCGCAATTTTAGGATCAATGTATTTGATGAATGCTGAATAATGAATTTGATTTTCTCCCAGCATCATCATCAACACACCGTAGTGCCAACGACTCTGTAACATGTAACTTTTCACTTTTTTTTCGCTTGCCGTTCGAGACACGCGCCTCTACTGCTCTCGTAATCACAATCATTATCTTTTCAACCGGCTCTACCGACCTAGCACAAGGTGCAGTGACTTCGTTAGTGACCATTAATACTTCGCGCACATTAATTTTAATGCATCCTATTTTGTTTCTTTTAAATCTTTCAGTGTTAGTGCGTCATGTTGTGGGCAGCTGAATTTTTATGTTATTATGTTTACATGAATGTGTGAAAATGCACAGAACTGTTTAGTTTTGGAGTGAGCCTCTATGTAGTGCATGTATTGTTTTTGCACCAAAGTAGTCAGGAGACAAGATGACTAATTCACAGGTACTGTTTTATTTTTATTTTGCACTTTTGTAATGCGAGTTTTGGTTTGTAGCTAACTTCGGCTGTTTAGCTTTTTTGCATCTTAGCTTTTATTTAAGTTTTGTATTTAGAGAGTATTGAAGATGAAAGAAAAGTGATAAATACAAACTAAAGCTTGCATTATTGTTATTTTTGAAATACCTAGTATTTGTAGTTGCATGTAGCTTCTAAAGATCTTCAAGGTATAGAAGTCAATGACATCAATTAAGTCACATATTTGACAACGTAATTAAATAAGCATTACAGTTTGAAGTAGGAAGGATTGTGAGTTTAATTTTATCCGTTACGCAAGTATGTTAATTGGTATTAATTCAGCCGTCTTGCTCTGCATACAAACGTCTCAATCCACTTTATTTCTTTCAATTAGACTATTACCATTCTACACTACAACGAGTTATAAAATAAAACAACTAGTCTTTCAACGGAATAATAAAGAGTCTGACTCTGTCAATGGGCTATCTCAAATCCATTTGGTTTCCATTAGCGATCGGTAATGAAAAATAACACGCAATATCAATCATCTATGAAAAATACTACCAGACTTGCAAATAAACTGTAATTGATCTCCCATTAAGCCGCTTTCTGCACTTTTTGTACAGTAAACGGAAAAAAATAATTAGAGAGTTCCACAAGGCTCTTATTTAGGGCCATATTTTTATTAAATGTAATTAAATGACTTTAGTTAATATCGAATACATTCAATTTTGTTATGAATTACTGACAATTAATTAATTAAATACCTAGATTGTATTGTCAAACCGGAAGATTTAGAAATTTCCACTAACGTAATTTTTGTGTTTCTAATTGATCGCGAACCAATTACGTCTTATTAAGATGATTGAATTATGGTGTCTTCACGCAAACGTTTCACGTGTTCTACTTGTATGAATAAGTATTACAGTTCGCAAACGAGAGTAATTGGCATCAAGTTATTTATACTGTTTCAAACGGATACACTAATTTTAAAATAGGTACAGTGGGTTACGGGCAACCTCTGAACTGTAGAATTAAACAATATAGAAATACATACTTAACGAAAACCTAAAGTAAATTCCTGATCCTGGAAGCTTTTTAGTTATATAGGAGTTAAAAAATGCAAATCAAAAGCAACAACTTTTTGTATAGATAACATACTATAAATTATGTAATTGATGCAATTTACATCGGGGCTACCTTGTAATATACCATGAATCTTCATTATTTGCTATTATTTTCACCCACGGAGCATTTGAACCAATGTGGGTGCTAACCTAGTATGTACCTCTACATTAAACTAATTTCCGTATCATTGTTTCTGCGCGTGTACTATGGGAAAGGATGCCTGCCAGTTTCGTATATTGTTTAAAACTTTCTTATACCTTAACAGTAATCCTATTCATATCAAAAATGATTTAAATGCCTTAAGATTCTGTAAAGTAAGTAGTATACTTATCACAGGTTTTAGCATTTAAACATTTTTAGAACTATTTCATTTTGCCGTAAAATAGTCGATGATAGAATAAAAAGTAATATTAGAACCGTACAAGAAACTTTGATGAAAGATAGCGTCTTATAATTATTTTCCACTCCAGTCTGTAATTATCGGGAAACATAGTAACAGAAATATTCTGATATAAATTGTACTTTAAATAAACGGAATAAGAATCATGGAGTATAAATTTATCGAGTAGTTAGATACTTGTAGTTGTAACCATCAACGCTATTCATGAATTAATTTAAAACTAATCATAGTGGATTGCGGATTTTCTCTTTGCGTGCTATGTCATTATGTCCATACGCTTGTTCAGTTGCAAAGTAGATATGTCCTGTCAAACTAAACAAACTATAGTTTTTACGACAAAATTACGAAAACGATTTAAAAATTTAGTTATTACCACTTACTTAACTGTTTTAACCCACAATTTTAAAATTGTAGGTATTTGCGTGAGTTTTTGTTAGAATTCTTATTGCGTTCATTCTAATGAGGTTATGCTTCCTATTTGCCTTTCATTTTGCTCGTAACATGACCATATTAATCAGATTCATTACATATTTGAAATAATAAAATTCTACTATGTTATTTGTTTCGAGACTAAAACTAAATAAGCTAAGTATTAGACTGTAAAAACTAGAGAACTAGATGACAAGTTAGATTTCTAAACGGTTAAGGCGATTAATAAAGCTAAAAACATGATAGCCCTTTGACCCACAACTTAAATTGTTATTATTACATGGAAACTTGTTGTGTGTGCCGTTTGTAGGTGAGTTATTTTCCTACGGTTAAATTTATAGCCGACAATCTATTATCGTTTATTCAAATACAAAAAATACTATATTCTGCCAAGAAAGTCAAATAAATTGAATTAGGTCTTTACTTTTTAAATCTAATTTATTTTCTTCGAAATCTTATCAACCGATCAGTATCAATAAAGTTAACTTTTTTAAGGTTTTACTATTTAAGAAATTGAATGTCATTTCGATTGATTAATTCTACAATTTATTTCCTTATTAACTCTTATTGTGTGTTTAAAACACTTTTAAAATAAATTCAAATATCACTACTCTATTTTTTACTTTTAGATATGGTTCCGTGGCGTGAGAAGCTCAAAATTCCGCCACGTATACGGTGTGCCATTCAAAAGGGATCGTTGTTACGATAATATAAAAATAACTAGAAATGCGCACGATTCAAACTTCTGTGCTGTTAACCCCAAGTTCGTGGCCATCGTGATTGAAGTGGCTGGCGGAGGAGCGTTCTTGGTTCTGCCTTTGGATCATGTGAGTAATATTTTATATTTTTTTCCAATCTATACATAGAAAATGCTTGAATGACTGACTGACGGATCAACGCACATCCTAAACCGCTGATCGTAGAGACCTGAAACTTGGAGGGTGTTTTTTCCAAGAAATTTTTAAGGCATCTGATAAGAAAGGATTTCCTGAAATTTTACCCCTTAGGGGGTGAAAATGGGGGCAAAGTTTGTATGACAACGTAATTCCTTGGTCCATTTTCGACTTCTGCGCGAAGTCGCGGACAAAAGCTATATGACATATTATTGAACCCTTTTTTCACCTTGGTAGTACATCACCCTGGTGAACAATTGAAGCTTTTTACTTATTATTCTTGTTGACCTTTATCTCCCATACGTACTTCAAACTACCAAATTAAAACCCCATTGGGATTATCATAGACAAATAATAGTAGAACGTCAAAAAAACAGCTGAACGTCGAAAAAGAAACGGTTTAACATATTGACCGCAAACGCTAATAGTCTTAAATATTCAAATGACAAAACATTATCTTCAAACGGCGTGTGACAGACAAGATAACGAGGTCCACCTTGTTACAGGGAGAAAAGTGATAAAGATAAACAACTTTTCTCCATAACATTACAAATACGACTAACAAGCGAGACTGGACCACTTTTGCAAACCGTACGATACTTCACTTTATTGCCACAATCAACTTGTAGATTTATGGTTCGTACGCGAAATGCGGGTTATTACGCCGAATTCATTGAACTACAAGAAGTAAGAGACTGTTTTAAATGAAACTAGTCGTATTCCATTGTTTTACTCGTATCTACAAAAAAAAAATCATATATAAAAAAAATATTAAAAATAGTTGTATGTGAAGTCGGTTAAGGACGATAATTTTACGTGATAACGTCCTAGAAAACCGATGCTTTTTTTTAAATTTAAGTGTAATAGTAAATTTTTTTATTTAAATAAATGTCGGCTATTTTCAATTTAATTAAGTATATTTTTTATTTTTTTTCCTTTATTATAAGTCTTCTATTGGTCTCTCACTCGTCACATCATAACATAAGCCCAGATAAGCGATATAATATTATTAAATACTCTGTTTCATAAGTTACCATGACGCGTCTGGTCATGACGTCACACCATATTTGGTATATCAGTCATTGTGAGATTAAGTCGTACCGATATCAGACATTTTGGGATTAAGTTCTTATGGACCGGAAGCAATATTACTATGACACTTTTTTGTGAATGCAGGTTGTCTATCAATTTAAAAAAATCTAGTTTCAACTCCGTACCATCCTATTTAATCTTGTCTAAGTACGTAGTTTGTGGAAAAACTTTATTACACTTTGAATGGTTGTGAGTAATTAAGTTAGTACGAGGTCGGTAAAATCGATTAGTGTTGACTCATTTGAAATACCCCGAGTACGTGAAACTCACGTTAGTGAAATTAAATTAACATCGCTTCATATATCGCTGTCTAGGGTAATAGATAAATAAATGTATGAACAAAATGATCTAAGACAGTGTATAAATAAAACCAAACAAATGTATTTATTTATAAAAGATGAAAAAAACTAATTACGAATTTTCTGAGAGTCTAAAGTAAATAAATAAATAAATATTACAGGACATTCCAAACATTGCTATCTATCTAGCCCCAAGCTAAATAACTAGACTTGTGTTATACCTAGGTGCTTAACAACGGATATACTAAAATACTTTTCTTTTGTAAATATATACTTATAATACATAGAAACAACCAGACCACAGACAAATAACTTATAACTATAACATAAATTATCTGAGGCTTGAATCGAACACGCAACCCTGGGTCGTCTAAAGCACGTGTCTAAAGTTCGTATAAGAGTTCCTTTTATGATTTTTGGAAATTCGATAAAGGGATAAAAAACGACTGATGAATGGATAATCAAATCAAATCAAATATCTTTATTTCTTTGGATACTTAATACTTAAAAGTATACAGGACCACATAAAAACGTCTTAAAAACTAAGTTAGGATGTGTGCCTTCGGAACGCGCCCACCAATGAGAAGAAGGCACAAGAAACTCATGGGGTTTTTTTTTTCATGTGGTCACGCTCACAAAGGTCAATATTACAGTATTTGAAAGTATTATTTGAAATGGAGCAACTAAAGTCATGTCCATGGGTTCTTATCATTAAGATAAGACGAAGTATCATAGTATGCCTTACTGCACAATCTATGCTTTATAAAAGTTTTGAACCTGTTAATGGACATGTCATATACATCTTTAGGTAATTTATTATAATAGAGCACACATGTACTATTAAACGACCTGTTTATTTTCCGGAGCCTGCTACCGGGCACGGTAAGTTCACCCTTATTTCTTAAATTGAAATTATGAATATCGCTGTTTTTACGGAAAATATCAGGATTTTTGTGAACGTAGAGCAAGTTGTCGTAGATATATTGTGAATAGAGCGTTAATATATTTATCTCTTTAAATTTTTCTCTAAGTGATTCCCTGGGGCCCATTTTGTAGATAGCTCGGACAGCTCTCTTTTGCAATATGAAAATAGCATCAATATCTGCAGCACACCCCCACAGTAGGATGCCGTACGACATGACACTGTGGAAGTAGCCGAAATAGACTAGGCGAGCAGTCTCAATGTCCGTGTATTCGCGAATTTTCTTAACGGCGTAAGCGGCAGAACTAAGTCTATTGGACAATGCTTCCACATGCGGGCCCCACTGAAGCTTAGGATCTAAAGTTATACCTAGAAAGACAGCCTTACTGACTAATTCAACTTCCTCATCATTAATTTTTACAACAGTTTTTACTTGTTTTACATTTGGAAGTGTGAACCGAATTAATTTAGTTTTGGATCCATTCAGTAATAAATTATTGGAATAATAAATCTAATTCCCATAACCGTATAATAAATTATTGTGTTTAAAATACAGACATAAAAAAACAGTTACTATTATCTATATACTTAATATTATAAAGCTCAGGAACTACTGGTTCGAGTTGAAAAAATCAAGGAAGGCTACTTTTTATTTTGATATTCTCACGGGATCGAGATTTACGCGGGTGAAACCGTGGGGCGCAGCTAGTTATAACTAAAATAAAATAACAATAATAAAATCTAATAAAAAAAACTTTTAGCACTCTGAGGTTTTACCTTTTTCACGCTAGTGGTACCGTCACATGATTAAATCTTTACTTATGTGGTACCGTGTGATGCCGTGCCAGCGTTTCTTTATATTTTAACGTCCAAACTTTTATCATCACGATATAAATAATAGTAACCGTATTCATGTTGTCTTGTTTTTTAAAACGTTTTAATTAATAGCTACAACATTTTGACGTAATTCCATTCATATATAAATGTGGGAACCTCTAAAGATCCGTAGGAAGCAGACACAATAATTATTTTATTAATTACTTACTACAACTTTTATGTAAGCGATTACGCGATAGTGCATAGTTTTAAACGCTATACTTTAATAGAAAGTGAAATAAAAAAACTATTAAGTAGGTAATATCAGGATGTTGCTAAAAACTTAAATAATTACTTCCTGAAACACTCAAAAATCTAACTAATCTATTCTATAGGTACTTATATTTTAACGAGAAGAGAAGAAATGATTTTCATACGGTTTTCATGAATGGACGGAATGATTCAAGAGGAAGGTTTAGGTGTATAATTCATTAAGGTTTTGTGTAAATTGGCTAAAATATGACAAAGAAAAGCGTAATATTATTATGCTCTGCTACCCGTGCGAGACCGGGGCAAGTCGTTAGTCTATACTTCTATAGTAATATTAAGTATAAATAGAAAATATTTTTTGTGTTTATGTTTGTACCGAATAGGCTCCAAAACTACTGGACCGATTTTGATGAAACTTGATATGATGATACATTGATTCATTGGGAATAACATAGGCTAGATTTTCTTCCGATATTATCATGGGATCAGGAGTTACGCGGGTGAAAACGCAGAGCGCTGCTACTTTAAATATGATCTGTCTAGGACCTTAATAATAATTCCATATCCTCAATTAATTCGTCAAGTTTTTGGGTGTATCCCGGGGGACAGGTTCTCCCACTATTGCCATTACTGGCGATGGCGACAAATCTCTTTAGAACTTTATTTAACAGGCCGTCATCACTACATAGTATAAAACAAAGTCGCTTTCTCTGTCCCTATATCCCTATGTATGCTTTAATCTTTAAAACTACGCAACGGATTTCGATGCGGTTTTTTTAATAGATAGAGTGATTCAAGAGGAAGGTTTATATTATAATACATGCATAATATAGCCGTGCGAAGCCGGGGCGGGTCGCTAGTAAATATTAAAGTGGGAACAGATTCTCAAATACACGCACAATGGCCCAAATGATGGGGGCTAAGTAAGCTGAAACAGCACCGTAAAACTAAAACTCAATTGCATTTTTTTGTCGCAATGGAAATGATGGGATCATCATCATCATCATCTTCCTGCCCTCATCCCATATCAAGGGATTTTTTTTGTACATTATTTATTTATATTTTATACCAAGGGATATTATTTGGAAAAAAAAGTCCCACTTTTTCTATTTTGTATTTCCATGGAAATAGTGGGATACACATGGGATACGTCCAAGTTTTTAATTAATTCTCCTGAATTCATTAAAAACTTGGACGTATCCTATCTATAATATAAAAATGAATCGCAAAATGTGTTGGTAAGCGCATAACTCAACAACGCCTGGACCAATTTGGCCAAATCTTTTTTTAGAATATTCCATAAGGTACGAGGATGGTTCTTACGGAGAGAAAAATTAAAAAAATTGCCTGAAAATGTCTAAAAACAACACTTTTCTATACTCCATACCATACAAACGATTCGTAAAAATACAAGTCAATAAGAACTTTAGTACCATAACATAAAGTTCAAGTTTTAATGGAGAGGTTCCGGGAAGGCAAAACAATTGAGTGACGTATAAATATTGATGTCAATCGGGTCGCGGTGTTAGTTGCCAAACTACACCTAAACGGCTGAACCGGTTTGTATGATTTTTAACCCCCGACGCAAAAACGACGGGGTGTTATAAGTTTGACGTGTCTGTGTGTGTGTGTGTGTGTGTGTCTGTCTGTGGCATCGTAGCTCCCGGACGGCTGAACCGATTTTGATTTAGTTTTTTTTATATGGCAAAACAACGTTTGCCGGGACAGCTAGTTATATTATATATGTCTATTCGATTTGTAATCTGGTTATATTATTTACAGACTGGTCGCCTAGATTTCAACGCTAGCCGCGTGACAGGCCACAAGGGTCCCGTGTTGGACATCAAATGGAATCCCTTCAATGACAACATCATTGCCTCCTGTTCGGATGATTGCACGGTAATTTATTTTTCAGACTTATAAATTGTAGGTGGTTCATTGGAATTGCATGGAAAATTGTTGTTGTTGTGTATACCATTTTTAAGTGAGTTCGTTTCCTACATTTCGGTATAATTTAAAGGCAAAAATTCCTTGTCCTTTCTAAGAATAGAATAAAATATAATTTATTCAAACAAATAGTTCAAACAACAACAAATTTTTCAACATTTTTCCATGCATTAATCTAATAATATTTTAAAGAGGAAAGATTTTTTTTAAATTTTTTAAACTCACACGATTTGTATTCATAGTAATTATTTTCCCGGGTCTTAATCGCGTATTTTTGTTTTTTATTTCTCTTACCTCGACGTTTCGACTATGTTATGTTGTTGTGTTAATACGCGATTAAGACCCGGGAAAATAATTACTAAGATTTTTTTTGTTTGTGAATAGGCTCCGAAACTACTGGACCGATTTAGATGAAACTTGATATTGATTTAATGATAATTAGTAATAATTTTATTTATAGGCTAAAAGGCCTTTGCTTTGGCTCATTATTTGCGCCTTAAGAACTCTAATCACTTGACCTCTTCGCCATTCGTCTGCGTAGAAATTCTCATATTCTATCACTTCTTTATAGAATTCTATATCTTCCGTCCTCTCCCTCTTATCTTAAATCTTGCTTTCAATTTCGGCATCCTCCTTCCCAACCTGTTCCAAAGCACTTCTTCTTAACGTTCCTGTCCGATCTTCCACTTTCTATGGAAGCTCTTTCACTGCCAGGGCTGTGGAACTCTGGAATGATTTGCCTGCCACCATCAGATAGAGCTTTAACTTTAGTCAGAGGTCAAGTAATGTATTAGACCAATGACAACCTATTTTAGGGTTCTATTACTAAGACTTCGCTGTCCGTCCGTCTGTCTGTCACCAGGCTGTATCTCATGAATTAGTTATGGACCTCACACGGAGTACAGTACAATTTATTTTTTCAAAACGTAATATTGCGTAACAAACAGACATACTGGCACAAATCCAACGATATCAATCGATAAGCACGTATGTAATTAGCATTGTTTAGCTATACCATAGCCATACACTTATTGATATTAGATATTGTTCGTGTTATCTTATCGTCAACAATTCGTTATTGTCTTCGCTAATGCGTCGGCTATTGATCGGATAGTATTCTGTTGATATTTGTTTGAAATATCTAATTCTATTTACTATATTCCACCCAACCCAGTTGGCACAATGGTCACCATGCCGGGGCCCTGTTTTTGAATCGATCGCCCCGGATCGAGCGCTCGATTTCTATTGATATTCGTTCGACATCGGAAATTTGCTGTTTTTGAATCGCTCGATCGTAACGAGTGGTCTCCACCACTCGTCGCCGATAAACGAGTGGTAGAATAAAGCAATCATAGTCAAATATTCGGAAACGATCTTTGAAAAATATTTAGGTAAGTATATCTTTTGGGATTATTTCGGATGTTCGTCGGTAATTACCGGTTTTCAATTTTACACAGGGATGGGTTCGATTCCCGCCTCAGACAAGTATTTATGCTTAGATATTTGTCTGTGGTCTGGTTGTTTCTACGTATTTTAAGTATATATTTACAAAACAAAAGTATATAAGTAGTATATCCGTTGTCTAGCACCCATAACACAAGTCTAGTTACTTAGTTTGGGGCTAGATGGCGATTTGTGGAATGTCCTGCAATATTTATCTCCTGAGATTAGTGCGTTCAAACAATCAAACAAACTCTTCAGCTTAATAATACAAGTATAGATAATTTTGGCAATTTGTCGCCCTTTTGACGTCATAAAAATAATAGTATTGGTGAGAAAAAACGTAGGTAACGATAAGAAAGAATTGTGCGATTTTTTTTATTTCAAACTACCTTCTTGAAAAATGAATTGTCTAGCTGACCGCTCTAGTGACCGAACAAAATCTTGTTTTATCAATTTTGCCGCCCTCCTAACGGTGATGTCGTTACATGATTATCAATAAAACAAAAGCTTTCAAGCTTAACTGAATGTTACGCAATCCAAACGGAAATCCTAAACTTAATTTTCCCTTGAGAACAAGCGTCGTAAGTTTATAATTATTGACAAAGCGTCGTTTCCTAGTGAAAATCTAACAAGGCACAGTGGAGAAACTGACAAAACCGACGTGATATAACTTAGTTAATAATATGTCAAACGCCACTGTTAGGCAACGGAAGATGTGCCATTACGATAAAAACCAGCCAAGCCTCGCGCACCAATGGTTCCGTACAATTATATTCTGATTTTAGTAAGGGGCCGTCGATTAATCACGTGATGTTTTATTTGGCATTTTTAAACCCCCCCCCCCCCCCCTTCCCCTTATTGGTGATACATGGTGAGGTTTAAGACTACCCAATATATCACGTGTAGTCTTAGAATCTAATTTTAAGCTATAGCATAGCTTTTATCGCGGGCTTTGAGCGCGACGACCGAATCAAGAAATTCCGTAACGAAAATAAAACCTGACACCCCCCACTCCGCCTCCCATGTAGCTCGGCCGAGCGTTCGCTTAACGTGTAGGTATATAATATGTGGTACGACTGTACGAAGCTCGCACGATGCAATAGCTTTACCGCGGCAGTCCCCGAGTGCCACACGTTTTTTTTTAATATTTATAAAATCCTACCGGTAAGTAAGTATAAGTATCTATTTTTTTTATAGAAAAATTTTCGCCGCTTTTCGGTTGAGTAACGCGCGTTTGCCGTAAAATAAATACACGTGATATATTACTACACCCCCCTCCCCCCTTGTGATATTTCGTGATTTTAATGAACCCCTCCCCCCCCCCTTTCATGCCTCACGTGATTAATGGAATGCCCCTTATGGCGGCAACAGAAATTCATCATCTGTCTAGGTATCACGGTTCATGAGATACAGCCTGGTGACAGACATACAGTGAAGTTTTACTACTGTTAGTAGGTCCCGTTTTTTTATAGAAAATTTTTCGCCGCTTTTCGGTTGAGTATCGCGCGTTTGCCGTAAAATAAATACACGTGATATATTACTACAATCCCCCTTGTTATTATTCGTGATTTTTATGGACCCCCCCCCCCCCCCTTTTAAACCTCACGTGATTAATGGACAGCTCCTTATGGCGGCAACAGAAATACATCATCTGTCTAGGTATCACGGTTAATCAGATACAGCCTGGTGACAGACATCAGAGTCTTACTAATAGGGTCCCGTTTTTATCCTTTGGTTACGGAACCCTAAAAGTGGTTAGCAAATAGAGATTTAAAACGCAGTTTAATCTTAAGCTTAAAATCTGTTAGTCTGTTTGTTAAATCGTGAAACAATGTAGAAAATTACAGGTTTTTTTATGTAATTATAAACTTAACTACAGTTTTTTGTATATTTCTCAGGTAATAAAAATAGTGTTGTGATTAAATGTTTCGACATGGTTTCGACGCTTTGTTTTAGAATAATTGGATTCTTAAATATTTATCTACATCCTGCGGTTTCACCTGCGTAAGTCCCGATCCCGTGGGAATATAAGGATAAAAAGTAGCATTTGCTACTACCAATGTATCTTCATACCAAATAACAAAATCGGTCCAGTAGCAAATTTCATTGATTAATTGTTACAAACAAAACAATATTTTCTATTTATAATATTAATAAGCTGTTACCCGCTACATATACGCCTGATAGTTTTGTTTTATATACTAAAACCGTCCTCTTGAATCACACTATAAAACCGTATCAAAATCCGTTGAGTAGTTTAAAGATCTAAGCATAGGTACAGTCACATTACCAATTAGCTGAACCCCACGTGACCCAGAGCTCATTCTCATATCTGTAAAAAATATAGTATTTACCTATTTTGTTATTTTTTTTATATTGTATTGAATAGTGTATTGTTTAAAAAAAACGTCACGGGACGCCTGGCAGATGTGATACATCGACATTATTTTGTAAAAGTAATATGCAGAAAAGAACAGATTGTGATAGAATCGCACAGTCGATTACGGTGTGTACACCGTACACACTACTGCATATAGACTATATATATACCATCATATAGCGGCATGCGTCGCCACGCCAGAAATCGGTTTTACGTGCGGCTATAGATGTTTCACATCAAAAACAGAATCAGGTAACATTACTGTTCAACCTTACAGATATATGTAAGTGAGCTCTAGGTCATGTGGGGTTCAGCTAATTGGTAATGTGAGTGTACATAGGGCCAGACAGCGGGAAGCGACTTTGTTTTATACTATGTAGTGATATTATTAGCACATATTATTTATCTAATAGGTGAAACTATGGCACATACCGGACGGTGGTCTGTCCATGCACCTGACAGACTGGTTGGTAGAGCTGCACGGACACAAGCGACGGGTCGCCTACATCGAGTGGCATCCTACTGCTGAGAACGTCTTGCTCAGTGCCGGCTTCGATTATTTGGTAAGTTTACTTTATATTCATTTATTCTAATTCTGTCTGTTTATTTTTATCTTTTGTAATTATGTATTTATATTTTGTATTATACCTATTTTATTTATGTGTATTTTACTTTTTTCTTGTCTGTGTGCTCTTCTAATAAATGTATATTCTTATATTAAGTAAATGATTCAAAAATAAAAATTTAGTGTGTGTAAAAGTCCCAATCCCATGAGAACATCGGGACAATTTTTTTCGGGATTTACACACCGCGGAACTGGTAGTAACATCCATAAAAATAAAATGGTTTCACCTAACTAAAATCTTGACCAACAACATACTTAGATACTTTAAGTCTTTAATAGATACTATTCCACTAATCCTACTAATATTATAAATGTGAAAGTTTGTGTGTATGTATGTTTGTTACTTCTTCACGCAAAAACTACTGGTTTAAAAGTTACTGTTTAGTTACTGTTTTAAACATGGAGGAAAAAAAAAATTCCCCGCCCAGATGGAGTAATAATCATGCCTATTATGTATCGAAACCTATGCGGCCGCTCAGAGGGGTGGGAGGGTAGGTGGAAGCGGGAGACAGGGTTTGTCTTTTATCTCTATCACATATTTTCATATACGTTACGTTAGAAAAAGATAGAGACATTCATGCTATGACATAACCAATTAAAAACAAAATATCAATAAAGTACGACATTTATTTGTCTTTATTGGCATGTAAAAAACAAGGAACTTCATGGTTGCTGAATTTGAAAATAGTGATGTGATGTGGTATGAAGCGTAACGTATATTTATCGATTATTCACTTGTATTTTATTGTTCAGGGGTATTTATTTTAGTTCAAGATCAAACATCCAGGTGGTGAGGATGAAATCTATCACCTATCGAAATTAAATATACTTACCTAAATTGCATGGATCATGTCAAATTTTAAGTGGAGATCATGCCTTAGCAAATGTAGCGTAGAAAGTCCTCCAAATACTTGGAGTGACGACTTTCGCAAAGTGACTAGTAGCTGTTGGAGGTGCAGAGCGGGGGACCAAGTTCAGTGGCGTGCTATTGGAGAAGCCTACTTGTACTTGTATACGGGCTGTTTTCCGCAGACCTTTCTATTCATCAGACCTTTCTAGTTAGGTCCCTTTTGCGTGAGGTTCCACTTGTCAGGGGGAGAACCAGCCCAGCTCTTCCATAAATTTTGCCACTAGATGTGGCTTCTCAAACATTTTTGGAAGGCTTTTAACGTCACCTATAGTCCTGAGTCTAATATCTGTCAATACCATGCAGTCCAGCAGCACATACGCGGTCGTTTCCTCAGCCTCTATGCACGCTCTGCATAGTGGGCTGTCCGTTATATCCAGGTTATGGAAGTGCTTGTTGAAAGCGCCGGGACCGGTCAAGGCGATTGTAACCAAGCGCATTTGAGGGCGGTTTAAGTTTAGAAGGCGTTTCGTGAGTCTGTTGTTTATGTCGGGGAGTGCTAGTTTGGCCTGCCTACAGCTTTCCGTCGTGGTCCAGAGGTCACGGTGTCGCATTTTAGCGTGGTTGCGGATCATCCAGGCTTTGAGTTGGTTTGAGGGGATTGGGACGGAGGGTTGAGGCCCGTAACTGACCGCTTCCACTCCTCTTTTTGCCAGCTCGTCCGCAGCGTCGTTTCCCCATGAGCCGCTGTGTCCCTTTACCCATTGTAAGGTCAGTCTATTGTGTTCTCCTAGTCTGTTGAGTGTCTCGTAACATTCGTAAATCAGGGCTGAACTTATAGTTTTACTGTTCAGTGCATGTAGCACCGCCGCGCTATCGGACAGGATTCTGATGTCATGGCCCGAGACATCGCGATCCAGCGCAGCCAAGATTGGAAGATTGAGTTGTGGGGGCCTAGAGTTACGCTTAGATTTATGTTTAGGTCCTCCGAGAAGACCCCGGATCCAGTGCCCGTGTCCGTTTTTGAGCCGTCGGTGTGTATATCCACATTTCACTGGGTTGCGGATAGTCACGTTGTCCTTCAGTCATTTGTATGGTGTAATGTCTTTTGAATTCGTGTCTTTTGGGTATTGGAGAAGCCTATATCCAGCAATGGACGACTAAATGTCGATAGTGTTGATGATGAAATATCCTGCAGTCCACGTGAACGAAGTCGCGGGCACAGCTAGTAGAGAACTAATTATACAAATAAAAATACATCACCAATTTTAAAACAATATTTTTAATTTATATTTTAACTATTTACATTACGTTTAGAATAGCTTTTGACCAGCTGTTTTTTCTCGTAAATCATCATTAATATTGACATAATATTTAGTTGAGTTCGTAATCTGAGGGAAGCACTTTTTGTTCATGAACCTGTAAGTAGGAAAATATATTATTTAGATATAGAGCTAATGCTGAAATTAATAAAACACCAATACTTCCTTCAGTATGGTCTGTCTGACTCTGAAGCACAAAAATCTTACAGTTCTTAGAATCTTTTAGAAAACTGCGATAAATAAATGAAATAAAATAATAATAAGCTGACGATTCGATTCTATATTATTTTTTACAAAAAATTTGACCACGAAAATTGTTTAAACCAAGCGGTTTATTACTTACCAGAAAAATGTGATACCAGAAAGCTTTATACTTTTGCTTGCGGCATGGTTTCTGCATAATTTCACTGCCCATTTTGTTAATGTAATATTTTATTTGTAATATTTTATGACAGAGGTGATGTCCATGTCACACGCCATGAACGACTATTTGAAGGAAAAGTGTGAATGTGTGTGTGAGCTACAAAATTGTATCTCAGCCGGCACCCATAGTATGTTTTGATTACTACTCCATCAGGGCGCGGAAAACTTTTTCTTGCTTCATGGTTTTAAAAGTTTAAAAAAAGTACTGGTAAAACAGTTTAAAAGTCGTAGAACAAAAGTTGTTTGTTAAGGTGCACAAAAGTAGCCCTCAACGGCTTGCTAGTATAATTTCCAATAACCCTGTATAGTGCAGATAAGGATAATCGGGGGTTTGGTATCCACATCATACTTTGGCATCGGCTCTACGCACACCTTTTAAAGGTCCGGGGCGTCTATAGCCCCGTGCTAAAAGATACATAACTAGTAGTTCGCCCCGAACTGAGACCTCACCCCTCTTATTACAAAAAAACTGCAAAACCATAGTTTAAACCTGTACTAAAAGATCTAGGTTTTTGTGTTAGTTTTGGTTTAAAATTGATTCTTATTACAAAAAGTAAATAGACCAAGGACCAGAAGATCCCTGGTTTTAGTCGCAACCATAGACACTAGATAGCAAACTCGAAACAAACCATTCTTTTGTTCGTTCAGCGTTCGAAACACCGTTCCTTTTCACAAAATGGTGGTAAGTGAGTAAATATTAAAGACTTTTATAAGAAATCGAATACTAAAGTGATAAAAATATAAAATTGTGTGTTCAATTATTGTGAAATAGCGTGACTTGTATTTGTTATTCTATGTTCGCGATTACGTTGTTGTATTTAAATACATCAATTTATGTAGCGTATATCGGAACGCAGCTCGAGTTGAGTTGCTGTTTTGACTGTGTTTACCATTCTGGAATAATTACTATTTATGTAATTTTTTTATTACTTGTCGATCACACAGGATTTAACGAGAAATATTCCCCAGCTAATGTTTGTTCTCCGCGTTATTAATATTATAAATTAAATTACCGAATTCACGCTTAAATAATAAATTTTAAAATATTAATTAAATCTTTTTATTCCTAACATGGATTTAATATGGGTACGAATTAATTTCATGGAATGGCAATGTAAACTGTGTCAAAATGCAAGATCCAAAGAAAAAATCGGCCAAGTGCGAGTTGGACTCGCACATGAATGGTTCCGTACCATTACATTCTGTTTTTAACCCCCGACGCAAAAACAAATCCAAAATTGTACCTATGTCAGAAGAGGCTGTATAGGTTAAGCCTTTTGCCTGCCCCTTTAGAAGTATAAAAAAAAAATATTACCTAAAAAATAGTAAACATGAAAATAACCTAAATTTCTCAAAAACATAAGAAAACGTAGTGATTAGATCCTCTTTGAACATAAGTACGTACTAAAAATATTTACTTATTTATGTTTTTAGTAGGTTTAGGTAATATGTTGTTAAAATCTGTGAAAATTTCAACACTCTAGCTATCACGGTTCTTGAGCTTGGTGACGGACAGAAGACGGACGGATAGCGAAGTCTTAGTAAGAGGGCCCCGTTTTTACCCTTTGGGTATGGTACCCTAAAAAGGAGCGAGAATTGGAGTAACGAGGAAAAGGTGAACGTCAGAATTTAATTTTTTGAGGTTATAATCTGCGTACTAAGTATAGTTAAACTAGGGTGCTCGGCAGTTTATCTTTGACAGGACAGACAAACCTGGTTTTAGCGGTAAACTTCTTTTTGTAATAACGTTTATCTAAGTCCATGATTTTAATCTCACTAAAACGTAGTTTAATTTTTAGACTTCGTTTTGGAATAAGGGGGCACGAGTTTTTATTATATACCTATTAAGGATCATCTAATATATTCATAATATCACGAAGTTTCAAAATGACTGCTGAGATAACAAATTCCTGTGGATTCCTTCCAGCTCCATCATCAGATCAGTTCCATGGTACTATATTATTGTCACCGAAGTTACGCCCTTTCATTTGATACCCAACTCGGGTAAATTTGCCTTATAGTTTGCCTGCCATACAGGTAGATCCCCTTTTGGACCCCCTATCTCCGTAACCCCCTGCTCATGTTCGAACTTAAAAATTCTATGGACCTCAACTATTCGTATACCAAAAATCATGAAGATCAGAGCAACGGTACTCAAGTTATCGTCAAACAAACATACAAACATACGAGCGACCGACAGTCTCAACACTAGCCCTCACTCGCTACGCTCGTTCGGTCAATAACCAAGATAGTAACAACAACAAGGAAGTAATAAAAAGTACCTACATACAATATTTAAAAGCTACCTATAACAATTTATCATGACCGACCAGCTGGCAAACATACGTAAATCACTAGTTGATTGTTGACCCGAATGATGTCAAGTGTCAAACGCGAATTGATTTCGTAATCGTACACATCATTGGCAATGATTTCATACAATGACACTATGTTTTTCAACGTCTTACAAGTGTTTTGTTTGCGTTGATGTAATGTTTTGCGTCCTTTAACCAACTTCTAAATAAGGAGTACTGATGTTGTTTATTTTTAACCGTCTTCAAAAAAGGAGGAGGTTCTCAATTCGTCTGTATGTTGTATTTTTTTTTTATGTATGTTACGCGATCATTCGAAGACGGCTCAACCGATTGAGATGATTCTTTTTGTGGGGTTAGATTGAATGTTGATAGGTATACATAAAACATTGTGTCACCCTGTGCGACTTCCAAGTAAGTAGGTACTTATGGTGACCCGAAATAGATTATTTATCACTTCAGTTTTTTTTTTAGTTTTTGTTTTTAGGTTTTTTTTTAGTTTTTATTGTTTTCAGGTTTTTTTGAAGTCGGTTTTTTTAATTTTAATTTATTTTTTTATTAAGTATGTGGTTTCACTTGCGTACGTTTTGATATTAAAGTAGATAGATAGAAACGTTTTATGTGTATAACACCCAAGAAACATTAAACGTAACGAAAAGCCGAAGTATCATACCTCTTCTAGAAATAGAATATACTGACTGATACATAAAATAGAAAAAACAATGACAAATACAGGTTGATTTTGCAAAAAAATTTTATCTTCCTTTAGATTAATAATAATAAGTGATTAAAAGAAACTACGATCTAGAAAATTTTGTTTGTTGACCCTAATAATATCACTTATTTAATGATACACCCACATTCAAAAGTCTGACCTCCAACCCTTCATCGTGGTTGTAAGACAAACAGCGATGAGGGGGTTGGCGATCCGCGCCTTGACGTGGGGGCAATAACATCCCAGTCGCCACCCGGAGGCGACTGGGACTTTTAGTCCCGATTGCCACCGGGTGGCAATCATGTGGGGGGACTGGGATTATACGTCTGGCAAAATGATAGCGTATTATGCATAGAAGGGAACTAATCCTACCCTACTAATATTATAAATGTGAAAGTTTGTGTGTATGGATGTTTGTTACTCCTCACGCAAAAACTACTAGACGGATTGCGATGAAACTCGGTATGTAGATAGCTGGAGACCTGAAATAAAACATAGGCTACTTTTTATCCCGATATTTTTACTAGATTGGGAGGAGTAGTTATACATATGTCCAAGTTAAATACAAGATTAAAATTTCAATTACTTACCTACATTAAAAAACACCTAAATCAATTTAACGACTTACCAAATTGTTAACAAGGCTTTAAAAAGGTGGTTATCTATTATATAAAAATAAGTCGGGTTTTCCTTCCTGACGCTATAACTCCAAGTGCGCAAGAACGCACGAACCGATTTAGATGATTTCGGTTTTAAAATGTTTGTCGTAGTCCAGGGAAGGTTTAAACGGTGAGAAAGATCGGACTTACGCGAGTGAAACCGCGGGGCGCAGCTAGTATGGAATAAAAACGCAATAAGTTAATAAATCAATTTAATTCATATTGTGTTTGTTAATTACTTCAAGTGTTACTGTAATTGTTATGTTTAATTTAGTTAAATAAAATGGAGTTTTATCTAAAGTTAGCTAAGGAAAATAATTATTTGGAATAATCGAATTCAAACTACTTACTGACTACTAAATAGGTTTTAAAGTTGTTACATTTTGGTTCTTTAGTTATTTTAAACGATACATTACCATGTTTTTGTTTTATTTTGTGAAACTTGAAATTTTGTTGCTATTGTTCGAGACTCGAGGTTAAAACTGGCGTTTGGTTAGAATACTGAGCGTCACAAAATAAAAACATGATAAATATCCCATTTTAAATAACTTTAGCAATGAGTACTATGTTTGTTTTATACATAGAGGCTTGCCTTTGACCTCATTTTTAACCAACTTCAAAAAAAGGAGGTGGTTCTCAATTCGGTTTTATGTATTTTTTTTTATGGATGTTCGCGCATATCTTCTTTGTTTATCAACCGATTTTGATGAATCTTTTTTATCTGATGGGAAGCGATGATGAGGTCGAGGATGTAGCATGCTCGCCTGGAAAGATAATTAGGAGAAGACATAGCAAAACCAACAAATGACACATGGTCGCGTACCTCACGCTGCCGGTTCTGTGCAAAACTTATTTTCCATAATAACCCAGTGATTCGAACACAATTTTTTCCCCTATTACAGCATATCGTAGTTACTTATAGCTACGCACTCCACAAATATGTATATGTTTCTGCAAAACGTAACGTTTGCGTGATAGATTACGATCAATATCGGAGACGTTACCCGAACAATGTACCGCTAAAGTACTGTTGTTTTAATGCTAAATATAAAGTAGGTTTCTTTGGCAAACTATTGACTAACTTTACCTAGTTTTGGCGATCGATTTTTGCAAAAATGAGCTATTCGCCATATTATGTTTGTTTCCAGGAATTGATAAGCAACACTATCAATTGGTACAAATATATATAGGCTGACTAGTTTTTGGCTGCGACTTCTTCCGCGTAGAAGTCGAGAATGTTTCTAATAGGATTGGACCAAGGAATCACGTAGTCCCAAAAAAACTTTGCCCCCCCCCCCCCCCTTTACCCTAAAGGGTAGAAATTTTGGAAAATCCTTTCTTATCGAATGCCTACGTCATACAAAGAACACACCCTCGACGTTTTAGGGTCTCCACGATCATCGGTTTAGGCCGTGCGTTGATCCGTCAGTCAGTCAGGACAAAGCATTTTATATAGATGAATTTTTTTGGACAATGAACAAGTTCGATTTCTGGCTCGCAACTGGCTAGGGTAATGACTCTTCCTAAAATGTAATGATGTAGTTTTAGTTTTTTGCAAAAGGGCACGCAACTCTTGTTGGTTAAGATGGCCCTGAAGGCTTATCTAGGAAAATCATCCTGTATATACAGGGTTATTGGAAATTATACTAGCAAGCCGTTGAGGGCTTCTTCTGTGTACCTAAACAAACAACTTTTGTTCTACGACTTTTGGAAATTCGAAAAAAAAATGAAAATTTTGAGTTTATGTAAATTCGAAAAACAGCTGATTTTTTTAAAACAAAGGTCATTCAGACCAAGAACTGTAGATGAAACTTAAAAAATAAGTAAAATTTTAAGGTTACTGACCTCTCTGTGTGAGGAACAGCTGATTTTCAGGTAAACCTAACCTCAAAATTTCCGAAAAAATGTTCGAATTTCCAAAAGTCGTAGAACAAAAGTTGTTAGTTTAGGTGCACAGAAGTAGCCCTCAACGGCTTGCTAGTATAATTTCCAATAACCCTGTATAATAGGTTAATTCAGTCAATGGATTTTGAAAATGGGGTTTCTAAATACGAAGGGTGACTTGTAAGAATATATGAATCTAGGTAATGCCAAATCGATTTTGGCTTTTCTCTTACCCTAAGTCGACAATTCGAAAATGCCTTTGAGTTCAGAATATCACATTAATTATTTCTAATTATTTTCGTTTATAGATATTCGTCTGGGACGTCGGTAAAGGTGAAGCTGTGAAGGTGATAGATTGTCACACGGATGTGATATACTGCATGTCTTTCAACCGGGATGGGTCTTTGCTTGCTACTACGTCTAAAGACAAGAAGCTAAGGGTGATTGAACCACGGCGTGGGATTGTTCTATCTGTAAGTATGGTTTATTAATGGACGAAAACATCCAAACACTGCAAATTCGGATGCTCGGCCGACTCGGTCGAGCATCCGACCGCGCAGTAGCGTAGCGAGGATGGACCGCTCTGGGCGCTACCATTAGCAGGGCGGCAACATCGAAAAGAATAAAATCTGCGGTCACTGGCAGTCAGTCAGATAATTAGTTTTTCAAGAAGTTAGCTCTTACCCACTTGCAATATTTATAATGTCAAAAGGGCGGCAAATTATGACTTCGCCCCGGGTGACAGTGACCAACGCTACGCCACTGCGACCGCGAAAGCGCCTCGCTTAACAATCTCAACTACTTTGAGCCAAACTGGCTGGTGGTCGCATAGGTGAGAAGAAATAAGGGAGGTTTGATCAGCAGTTGGATAATTCAGACTAAAAAAATCGGCCAAGTGCGAGTCGGACGTGTAGTAGTATGTTGTTGTTATAGAGTAACAGAAATACATCATCTGTGAAAATTTCAACTGTCTAGCTATCACGCTTCATGAGATACAGCCTGGTGATATACAGACAGACGGACGTTACAGCAGAGTCTTAGTAAAAGGATTTTTACCCTTTTGTTTACGGAACCCTAAAAAGACAATACTAACTGACATATAACTTACAAGTTAAAATATAGCTCTAACTAAAATCAATAAGTTTCTTGTGACTTTTTCAAAGCCACACATTTTTACTTATATTATACTTATCCATTTAAAAAAATAGCTATTTTCTCGTATATTGTCCGAATATTGTTCCGTGTTTTTTTTTTAAATGTAATTAATGTATTTAATTATAAACTTCAAGTCTCGGGCATGGTTACGCTTTCTTGAGCGTTATATTTATTCTGCTAAAAAAAACTAAAAATGATCGTTTTTCAAAATTCCAGGAAGGCATATGTCACACGGGCACAAAGGCATCAAAGTGTACGTTCCTCGGCGCTCAAGGTCGCGTCCTAACGACCGGCTTCTCGCGGTACAGCGACCGACAGTACGCCGTCTGGGACCAACACGACTTGAACAAACCACTTGTCGTTGAAACCATTGATAGCTCTTCGGGGGTAGTGTTCCCTTTCTATGATTATGATACTAATATGGTAAGTTGCTTTTTAAACTCACATCATTTGTCATTATCGAGAAAAAAAACGCAATTAAAACTCTAAAACAAAATTATACTAGCTGCGCCCCGCGGTTTCACCCGCGTAAGGGTGACAAATCAACATCGAGCTATGCTGCGCTGTACTGCGCTGTGCTGTGCTGTGTTTCTTAAGCAACGTTTTTTTAACAATCAACATCAAGCTGTACTGCGCTTTGCTTAGCTCAGTATAAAAGTAATCAGCAGCTCGTGTAGTCGTTTATCTCGTCAAAAATGACTTTATTTTAAAAAAAAACGTAAACGTTGAATCCGATGAAGATGAATGGCAGAGCTCCATAAAAAACATAGCACGGTTCGGCACAGCGCGGCTCAGCACGGCGGGTAGCACGCCTCGCTCGAGACTGCTGCGTTTTTAAACAGCGCAGCACAGCATGGTTTGTTTGTATCCTCATTAAAATATAAGACGAGCGAGTTGACCAAACATAGCACAGCGCAGTACAGCGCAGCATAGCTCGATGTTGTTTTGTCACCCTTAGTCCCGATTCTGTGGAAATTTAGGGATGAAAAGTAGCCTATGTTTTAATCCAGATCTCCAGCTATCTACATATCGAGTTTCATTGCAATCGGTTCAGTAGTTTTTGCGTGAAGGAGTTACAAACATACATAAACACACACGCACACAAATTTTCACATTTATAATATTAGTAGGTAGTTCTGGAGTTTTAATCGCGTTTTTTTTTCTTTCTTCGACTGTGTTGCAATTTCCGTAGTCAAAAGACTGGAACTGAACTAGGATAAAAAATACGCGAAGACTTGTTGTAGCATCTTGCTGTAATTTTTTTCCTCTTGAAAAATGCTCCTATAATGGGACATATTGAGGGATAACTTTTCAAATTAATAAAACAATGTATTGTGAAACACATTGAAATTCTCGGTGCATTTTTTGTAAACTCGAGACTTAATGTTCTCTCTGTAGGTGGCCCCTCATGACTGAGGATCGTGGTCATCAGTGGGTCTGCATCTGGAACGGATGACCTGTCTCCAGCGACTCCTATTCATTGCTCCAAAACGATTTTGTGGAACTTGTCGGTTGAATTGTGCTTGATTTGGTCCGTCCATCGGGTTGGGGATCGATCTCGCGAGCGTATTCCGTCAGTGTTACCAACCACGATGAGTTTTTCCAAATTTTGTATTTTAAATTTATATAAATACATTTTTTCAATTTATAACTGTTTAGGTATACCTGGCCGGAAAGGGTGATGGCAACTTCAGATATTACGAGGTTGTGGACGAGGCGCCTTACGTGCACTTCTTGAATCAATTCCTCTCTGGCAACCCACAGGTAAGTCCTTAAATTTTTTAGACATACCTATTAAAAAAAGTATCTATGATATCTGACTGGTTGACTCTGGGGGCCATTTGCAGCAAAATTGTCAAATCTCAATTTTACTAAACTATTTACATTTTTGACAGAATAATACATTTTTGACAGAATGCTAAAAATGGTCTCAAAAGTGTATGGATAAGTCTAAATTTAAATACGGTGTAATTTTTTTGAAAGTGGCCTTTTTTTGTGTGTCAAATTTCATCGAATTCGGTTATATAGAATTTTGCTTAAAAATTTAACAAACATACTCTATTCTCTGTAACTATCTCTTATTGTTTTTTATTTGTGTGTATACTTTGTCGTGTTATATTCTATTCTATACTTTTACTTTTATAAAAATAGTAAGATTGGATGGTTAAACTTTGAGGAACTAATTGTTTACCTTTACTTTTCAGAAGGCACTAAATTATATTCATTTATTTCAGACCATAAACAATCCAAAGGTTACACGATATAAATATAAATAAATAAATATTTCAGGACATATTACACATCGCCATCCAGCCCCAAGCTAAGCAACTTAATGCTTGTGTTATGGGTGCCAGATAACGGATAAACTACTTATATACTTTTTTTTTTTGTAAATATATATACATATTATACATATAGGAAACACCCAGAACCAGAAACAAGAATTTATGGTCAGCATAAATACTTGTTCCCGGCGGGAATCGAACCCGCAACCTTCTGCGTCGCAGTCGGGTGTTTCCCCGACGCGCCACAGAGGTCGTCATATTATTATTAATCATAAATTAAAATTAATTAAACTAAAATTAATTAAATTGCATTACAAATTAAAAAATACTTTATATTAAATAGTGCTGGTCTATCTTTTAAACAGTACCGACATAATACTTTAGCGTCAATCGAATCAGACTAAAAACCCTGCTAGGATACTGACGTGAACGAACGCATCTAATAAATATATTCGTACTACAATTCCAGCGCGGTCTAGGTTTCATGCCGAAGCGCGGCGTGAACACATCTACATGCGAAGTGTTCCGTTTCTACAAGCTGCACACGACGCGAGGGCTATGCGAACCTATATCTATGATCGTGCCGAGGAAATCTGATTGTTTTCAGGTAATTTATTGCGCCAACCTCTATCCTGGATGTATGGATGTTTGTTACTCTTTACCGCAAAAACTACTGAATGGATTTTAATGAAACTTTGCAATAATATAGCTTGGACATCAGAATAGAACATAGGCTATAATTTATTAAGATATTGTGTGACTTGTCTAAAATATAACGAAAAGTGTCGAAAAATTGACAGATGTCAAAGTGACAGATGTCAAATTGCTCAGCGTTTTTTGTCATATATTTTCACTGAATCGGGACTAACGCGGGTGAAACCGTGGGGCGCAGCTAGTTTAATATAAAGGCAGAAAGAAGGCTCGCATTTGACGTTATTTCACCTGATGGGAAGCGACGACGAAGTCGAGGATATTGCATGCTGGCGTAGAAGGTACGTCGTCGGCAGCATAATTGACCGACCGAAACCGAAACCGAATTGACAGACCTACCGTGGAGTTCTAAAATTACTATTATTGGAATGTTTTCGTTCTAATCATTTTTGTTTGATGACTTCATGAGTTAAAAGACTTTAAACTTCAACTAAAGCAGGTGCCTAGAATCTTGCTTGTGTTGAAAACATTCTTATAACAGTCGTTTTGGAGGTCTACGGTGGGTCTGCAAATTATGCAGCCGACCGTACATATTCACTCTAGACTTAAAGACTCCAAGGTTGTAGTTTTGGGGGACGCAGGCAGAGTTCCACTTCTTAGCAGTGCGCACGAGTAAGGCAACCTAGATGCGTGACGGTTTGTTGGTGAAATTGGAATTTCTACCATATGTGGATGGTGATCTAACTTTATTATTATATAACGATAAGCTAAGACATAATGTACGTGTGGTGTTCCAGGATGATTTATACCCGGATACAGCGGCGCCCCTCCCCGCGCTGTCAGCCGACGACTGGCTCAGCGGGATGAACACCCCACCGCTTCTGATCAGCATGAAAACTGGTAAGTACCATTTACGAATCTTTACCATACTTCCGTTTATAGGTAGAAATGATAGCTAACGCCCGTGTTCACAAGCAGTACTTACGTTGATCTTGGATAAGTGAATGCACAGCCCTAAATGCGGCCTTCTGATTGGTCAATTTTGTGCTGATCTCTTTACTTTAGCGAATAAGCGACTTATTAGCGGCTCTATGCGTTTGCGCGCACTATGAAATCTCATAGGGTTGCTTGTGAATAAGGGTGTCCCCGCCTACAAACTGACATGCAGTTTGTTTGGTTCATTGAAACTGAAATGTAAATTTCTTACGAGACATATAAGTGTGTTTCTTAACATTGCTCTTACGGTGAAGGACAACGTCGTGATGAACCTATTTTAAAAGGAAAAATGCTTCAAAATCGCAACCGAGACAAGGCGCATTTTTCCTTTCAAATATTGGCAGATAACCCAGTGCACGCCACACACTACCAAATAAAAACACAGTAATGAAACCCGTTTCTTATTTGACTCCAGACTAAGCTGATATGGTAGTATAAGTACTTGGGCAAGCCTACTTAATCTTATACATGTCGTAGGCACTGCAGAGCTTTGACTAGTTGAATTAAAGTTGCTGACGCCGTATAAATCATCTGAATTAACCCCTTATTCACAAACATTCGTTGGTTTTAATGTGTTTGGTCACTTTGACAGAACGCACTTTGGTGTACGAAAATGATAAAACTCATTTAACTAGCGAAGGCTTATTAGGGGCCCTACCTCAACGGGACCCTCGCCAGTTTGAAAGCGTAGCCATTAACGACAGGGCGCTTTGTGGAGACTGGATACTCGGCGTCCTGGTGACGTAGCCACAATAGCCAGTAAAATGTATACGAGTAAGCTGCGCCACACTTACTCGGTGTTCGCCAAAAAAGAAGGATGCACTAGTTTTTTGTGATAGACAGTAGCCAGTGGCTACTCTATTTAACGACCTTTTTTTTTTTTTAACGTCTGGAAATGTTCCTTCCGCATGCCCGCCGACCCGGGGAGGTTGACGGGTTATGTCGGGCTCGCACCGACTAAAACCAGACGGGGTTCCTCCACTTGCCATATTGTCAGTGTGTGATACCTGCGTTAGCATTGAACCACACACCGACGGCCAGTCCTCTCGGACCGCTCTTCCAGAGGTCGCGACGCGACCTCATCCTCTTGAGCGACGCACGCAGGAACACCTGGTGCGTCCGCCGCTCGGGCTCTTATACTGGCGGCGAGCTAGCCCCGCGCTCACCGCCACTCTATTTAACGACCTAGGGTAACCAGAAGAAGCCATGGATACGTAGCCATGGCGTCATGGCGTTCCGAGGAAGTAGGGCCCTAAGGGGTGTAGGTAGACGTAAAGGCCAATATAATATGACTGACTTAACTTATTTACTTATGAAATGTACAATCCATGGTCAAAAGTCTCTACCCACCGTTACGTTTACAATCCTGTGCAGCACTATTTGAACATTATAACAACGTTACCTGTGGATCGAACCCACGTCGGTTGGTGGCTTATATCTCTCGGCCAACTAAAGACATAGCTAACATGTTGAAATATGAGTGCTTTAATTCAAGTATTTAGGTTTGTGTGTAACGTCTATTAGAAGAAGGTCGTAACTCCAATACTTGCTGATAGTATTATTGTAGCAAACTGATCATTTACTGATGACCCTTAGTGTACCTATGATTAAACAATTGTATTACCCTCCGTAGGTGTAACAATATCAACTCACAAGCCCCGCAACAACAAGTCGACGCCCGCCCTCCAACCTCAAGACGCCAACAACCGCAAGAAGTTCGCGTTCCTCTCGCGGGAGACAACCCCGGACTACCGTCCTCTCAACACGTGGCAGCCTAATGATAATAATCATGTTATTGACAATGATATACAGGTAAACTTATATAAACATTTAGTTGCAACCCAAAACTACCTCTACACAAAAAATAATTTCATTTATGTTCAGGGTTATTGGAAATTACACTAGCAAGCCATTGAGGGCTACTTCTGTGGACCTAAACAAAAAACTTTTGTTCTATGACTTTTGGAAATTCGAACATTTTTTCGAAAATTTTGAGGTTAAGTTTACCTGAGAATCAGCTGTTCCTTACACGGAGAGGTCAGTAACCTTGAAATTTTACTTATTTTTTTAAGTTTCATCTACAGTTCTTCGTCTAAATGACCTTTGTTTTAAAAAATCAGCTGTTTTTCGAATTTACATAACCTCAAAATTTTCATTTTTTTTTCAAGTCGTAGAACGAAAGGCGTTTGTTTAGATGCACAGAAGTAGCCATCAACGGCTTGCTAGTATAATTTCCAATAACCCTGTATAGGCTTACAAGTTTATATATGAGCCCTGCCGCAAAAAGCAAACCCTGCCCCTGCCGCTTTGTAAGCTTTCACGTCATTTTTGTTATTTTCAATGTTTTGTGTGTTGTACAAATCAAGTGTTTATCTATCTATCTGGCATTGCGATTGCGTGCGGTGACAGACAGATAAATCGAAATCGGTTAACGTCCATTGAACCTAGGTCACATTCCAACCACAGTTGCATGATTAGGCTCACGATCAGAAAGTCTAAGTAGCAAAACGTCAAACAAAGCGAAAAGTCTAGTGAGCAATCTGCCTAGTTAGCTAATCGCCCATGTAGCAAAACGTCTAACTATCAAGAGGTCTATATATCAAAACGTCTATATAGGAAATCGTCAGTTTTTATCATGTACACTTATGAACATAATTAAGTAGTAAAAGTCGTATAAAAACTATTTTTTGGAACGAAAGTTCCATATCGCGCGTTGCGAAAGGGGGCTAATTAGACGGAAAAAATTAAGATCAAAAGTTGTAACGACACTTTTTGCATAGAAAGCAAGTCAGTTATTTTCGTTTCGTCTTTCTATTTCGCACAGTGTGGTGTAGCGACGATTATTTAAAAAAAAAAAAAAAAATAAAAAAAAAAAAAATACAATTCCTTCACTAATTAATCGAAAGGAACTTCGTTCCATCCGGGTGGCCCTTGACACCTCTCAAGTTTTTTTTTAATTTGGTATAAACTAAAATAATCTTCTTCGACACAACAAACTTAATTAAACAAACAAAACAATAAATCAAGGAGATCAATCAAAAAAATCAAGGAGTTTGAAGGTCTGTAGAGTTTGCATGTATGTAATACTTGCCCTCAAATGGTATAATTATAATCATTTTTGTGGTTAAGTGTCCAGGCATTTTAAGAAATTGACGATTTCCTATATAGACGTTTTGATATATAGACCTCTTGATAGTTAGACGTTTTGCTACATGGGCGATTAGCTAACTAGGCAGATTGCTCACTAGACTTTTCGCTTTGTTTGACGTTTTGCTACTTAGACTATCTGATCGTGAGCCCATGATTATAATTGGTAAACCGGGGTTTTTTTTTAATTTCAAAAGCACGCCACCAAATAAACTACCTCTGTACAAATTTCATCAAAATCCGTTAAATCACCCCTCAAAAATAAGTCATTGCCAACCCCTAAACTACTTCTGTACAAAATTTCATCAATTGCAAGAAAATACAGACTACATGGGCAGATTCTAACTTTATTATATACTATCGACCCGCTCCGGCTTCGCACGGCTATATTATGCATGTTGTCGCTATGGTATTCGTTGAGAGCGGGAATTTTAAGAAAGAAAGCAACGGATACTATAGTACATAAATTTTTATTAGACTAGATGAAGTTAAGTTGAAGAACATTTTTAAACAAGATAAAGCTAGGTACTTATGGTCTAAGTTTTTAAGAGTTAAGTTAGAGATAAGCTAGACTATAGTTAAGTACCTACTAGATTTAAGATAAGCTAAGTTTGATTTAAAGTTAAAGGTTAAATTTAAGAGCTAGAAAAGACTAATTCCCTTGAAGAGGCCGTTTTCAGAGGGGCTCGAGCCGGATTGGTGTAAGGGACAACTCTCTCATATCCTTCTGCAAGACTCCGGTATAAAGACTATGATGGACTCATCTCAGAGGTGATCGATGTGCGTCCAGAGTCGGTGTGGTGACGTAGCAATGTTTGGCTCAAGGCTCCGGCCTACGTCTGACGGTCCTCGACCAACGAGGGTTCCTCGGAGTCATGGCGTACGGTGTCCGAGAGGCCTTGGCTGCTGTTCCCGGGTATTTAAAATCCGCAGGTAGCTCCCTGAAAGTCCCATTATAAAAGGTCAACTTGTGTCCACCGTGCCCGTTGTGAAAAACATCGACCGTTCGAGATGAAAGTCCTCCCTTTACAGGGGTAGCTAGATGCGTATCTTGGTCGTGGTTTTCACAACGGAAGCAGGCGGTTATTATTACACAGTCGAGGGATCAATAGTCTAAAAGTCTAAAATTTAATTAAGGGATTAAATAACTAAGTTTTAGGTTAAATATATAATCCAAAAAGAACAGCGTTCATGTATAGGGCCAGTACAACAGGGTCTGTAACTGGTTATACTAGTAAAAGGTGGGACATGCCACATGGCATAGGTACCCAAGTACAATTCATTGTTTGTAAAGAAAAACAGGAATTAAATTAATTAAGACTAATTCCGTTTAGATATAAGAGACAGCGTCGCCTATTGTAGTCGAAATACAGATGTACCTAAACTTGCAAAGGCGCATTAACCAAAGCACGAGGTCCGTATTGCGAATTTAACTGTAACTCGTAAATTCGTAATTAATTAGTTTATTTTTTATATAAATTGGGTCACTTACCTAATAAAGGGAAGAATCACAAATTTAATTACGATATGTGTATTTTACAGCGAATTTTAAATATATATCCGTCTGTCGCTCGATATTCTCAAAGCAGAAAAAGAGAAGCCAGGCGAAACCAATAGTATAGCAACCGTTTGTCATTGGGAAGCGAGTCATGCTGCAAATGTTGCAAGGTGAAATATTTAGATGGAAACTATTTTATTATTTTGTTTTTGTCTGCCTGAAGGCTTGTCTGATAGGTAATTTAATTTTAAGTAGCTAGGCTTTGTCAGAACAATTTAATTTTCAGTGTTTAGTTAGATATTTAAAGAATTACGAGACAACCTGGAATAGCTCCATCTGCTGGTGGGAAGTAACAACGGGAATGAGATTAAAGAATCGAGTAGCCAATAGAATTTGTTCTAGCACCTTCGATAGCGCTATTCTTGTAATTAGAAACTATTTGTATAAGAAGAAGTTAACTAATTAAAGATTTATTTGTAATATAGTGTTTTATTAATGATAAATCTTGTTTTCTATTGATTTTAGTAAAATAAACTAGCCGAAAAGATAAAATATTGTTGAATAGCGCGCCATCTACTGAGTTTTGCCGGAGTTATCTCTAAAGGTGTAGTAATGACGTAAGCTGAGTTAGTTAGACCTACCCAACAAAAGAGGTCGCTAGCAGTTCTGAAATGACCGTATTTTGTCTTTATTTAAAGTTTATTATTCGTTTAAAAATCGAGAATCGGCGACATACGACGATTATGTAACACTATGTTACAATGTATACATTTACTAATCTATATATTATACATTTAAATCTTACTCTTGAATCACTCTATATATTAAAAAAACCGCATCAAAATCCGTTGTGTAGTTTTAAAGATCTAAGCATACATAGGGACAGACAGCGGAAAGTGACTTTGTTTTATACTATGTAATGATGAGGCTTTACCCATTCGGGCAACACACGACTTCTCAGATACTTATTTTATACCTATTCTCTGTTTTTTTTTTTAATTTACTTTTCTACTGTATTTATCTCTTACTGTTTCTTATTTGTTTCACTTTTCTTATTTCTTTCTTATTTGTGTGTTTATTTTGTCGTAGGTTGTCTGAATAAATTCTATGCTATTTGTCTGTTTGTTAGTTTGTATTTGTTTTTTTTATCTATTTGTTTATCTTCGTTCTGCGGTTGAAGTAAGTTCGAATATCGGGATAGAAAGTATCAAAAGTATTTCAGAATTCCAGGTTTCTACTATACCAAGTTAAATCGAAGTTTTTGCATAAATAGGTAACAAACATACAATATTTATCAATACTAATATTATGAAGAGGACAGATTTTTTGTAGTTTTGTTTGTAACGGTTAGGCTTTGAAACTACTGGACCGATTTAAATAAAGCTTGGTATGGGATGCATTGATTAATTGGGAGTGTTATAGGCTATTTTTTATCGCGATATTCCCACGGGATCGGGAGTTACGCGGGTGAAACCGCGGAGCGCTGCTAGTAATATTATTGGAACGAAAGTTCCTTATCGCGCGTTGCGAAAGGGGGCTAGACGGAAAAAATTAAGACCAAAAGTTGTAACGACACTTCACTATTTTGTGAAGTGTCGTTATGCGTGTCGTTATGAAGATTTTGATGCGGTTTTTTTAATAGATAGAGTGATTCAAGAGGAAGGTTTATATGTATAATACATGCTTAGTATAGCCGTGCGAAGCCGGGGCGGGTCGCTAGTTTTGCATATAAAGCAAGCCAGTTATTTTCGTTTCGTCTTTCTATTTCGCATTGAACAGTGTGGTGTCGCGACGATTATTTACAAAAAAAATAGAAACAAAAATTACATTTCCTTCACTAATTAATCAAAAGGAACTTCGTTCCATCCGGCTGACCCTTGACACCTCTCAAGTTTTTATTTGTAATATTTCAGATCCAACCGACGGAGAAGTGTCAGAAGACGAGCGCGAACCAGACCACAAAGTTCCACGCCTTACAGAAGATGTTCGGTAAACAGACTGGAGACAACGAACCTGTGCCTCTCTACAAGCAGATCAATCAGGGGGATGTATTTAGTACTGAACATGAGGTAATAATACTGTTATTTAACATTTTTTGCGTGTTTTAAGTTTTTCTTGTTTGTGCCTGTGGTTTTTAATGTTTATAAGCTCTTGGACACAACAGGCATATAGTAACTTAAAAGCCGCGGTGCGTTGTGAGACCTAATGCCAATCGATAGAGGGCATTACGGCGAACAAATAATGCCTTTATAGCGGACCGCTAAAGCGTCTCGGAAACGCAATATTCAAAACAAATGGAATTGTATATTTATCATTTTTAAATCATATCTATACCTTAAAACCGCCACATTCAAGTGAAATTAGGCCGGTTATGTCGGATGAACTTTGGGCCAAACAACAATCCTTTGTACCCTAACTAACGGAAGACGAATACTCGACAGACCCTGTCGTAAGGGGCGAGACCTGGACTTAGGCTCATAATAATATTACTTCATTCGTTGTCATTGGCTGCATTTTATGGTGTAAGGGATAATCGCCGGTTTGGTGTTCACATCATACTTTGCTATTAAACGTTGTTATTGTAGAGGGCCTCTACGTGTTGACTTCGACTCCACGCACGCCTTTCCGGTCCGGAGCTCCATAGCCCCGTGATATTGGACTCATACTTCGGCTTACTCTCGTACACACAATTGATTTTAGATTTTGAATTCTTCCATACAATTAATACGTCGTTTTAATTCATTTAATTATTTTTTTTATCCATTTAATTAATTAATGAATTATATTTGGGATTTATTAGTTTTAAAAGAGCCGTGTCAGTTTTTGTGCTTAGAGCATATTAATAGTCGTTACTTGTATTTATTTACAGTTACGTCTCGCATTCAACCGTCAAGGCGAAGAGTTGCGAATCGTGAAACGGCAGCTCCATAACAGTCAGCAACGTGTCCGTGAGTTGGAACAGAACATAGCCGCTTTACAATCTAGGTTACAGAGGGAATCTTCTTAAAATTACTTATACAAAAGGCCCGTGAAGTTTTGTGTCTTTAAAGATGGCAGAGCAGAGCGATTAATGATTATTTTCATGAAAGAAATCCCGCGGTTACTGAATAACTAAATGGTTAAATTTGTATGCTGGTGTTATGGATAAATTTCGGCAACTAGACATTTTTTGCGTGTGGTTTTGTTTTTTAACAGGAGAACCAGACCTGCTCATAAAGTGTGGCGAAGATAAGACTTAGGTCGCTGCATACGTAACGGGATAAAACCTCGGACGGAACGGGGACCTGACGTGCATTGTTCATAAAGTGTTTGTGGATCTAAAACATACGTAACGTGATCTTTCCCATGCCAGACTGGACGTGACAATATCTTGATAGCTTTTCATATAAAAATATCACGTTCCGTCCGGCATGGGAAAAATCCAGTCACGTATGCAGCGACCTTCAGGTAGTCGGTCTAAGTGCGTACGACTTGTCATTTTAGCCACAATTTATGACGTAGAGCGCGGCTACCTAAGCCATATTTCCGTCAGTAGGTACTCTAGGTACTACCTACCATCCAGGCATGGGCGTGCCCAGAGTTTTGTAAAGGGTGGGGCGGAAGTAAATAAAAGTAAAAAACTCGATAAGTAGGTATCAGTTATTTTCCATCCAAAGGTTGCCTGGAAGAAATCGCTTTCAGCGATAAGGCCGCCCATTTGTGCAACTTGTTCTTTCTAGCTTTTACTTTACTTTGTGTTTATCGTGTTCTGTTTCTTTCTGTGTTGTACAAATAAAGTTATCTATCTATCTATCTATTAGAAAATTATAAATGTTTTTATTTTCTGTATTTATTTTAATAATATCGTGGGGGGTGGGAGAGGGTAGGGAACGCGGGCGGATAAACTTCGGTATTCCTTCAAAAATTACTCGACTTTTGAAAGTAACTGTTAATTTATATTTGTTACTTATATTAAAAACCATTTTTTTTATTATAAGCTCTGAGCCAGGGTGGGGCAAATGCCCCACCTTGCCCCACTGTGGGTACGCCCATGCATCCAGGATTAACGTCCTACGGATATACATAGGGATCATTGGATCAAATTGTAGAAATGAAACAATGTTGAAGATTGGGCATGTTGTAAAATGCTAAAGGTTGTATGTAATAAAGGGAATTCTTACATGAAACGTAATTGAATGTATAACCGCTATATCCGGTAGTTCATGCTTAACTTAAAACGGGCCTAGGTTTTGAATGTAATCGTCTTTGTTGCGCGCTAAGTTAAAGATCGATTCATTTAGTTAGGGAAGACAAAGCAAAGCACAGCTAATGCCAGTTAAAGTTTCCTTAGAAACTATTCTACATTTTACAATTTAAAAAAAATCAATGGTCGATTAGATGGATACATTAAAAAAGGAGGTCCTCTGAACTGGCAGCGCGACCTCGAAAAGGTTGATTCATACATTTTTATTATAGCGCCATCTGTCTGCCAGTTGATGAACTAATTCAATTAGGATTTAACTACATTTTTTAAATGGATTTTCGTACTTTTTTATTATTGAAGTGATTTAAAAGATTCTTTTTTTATTGGAAAGGATATTCATATCCTCAAAGACAGTCTTATTTTAATTTTATTGGCATTAGATCTTTTTGAAATATGTACTAGGAACCTATAAACCTAGCTAGGTGAATCGATCTTTTTAAATCGTTAGTCAAGTTAGCTATCTTGCTAGACTAAAGTATTTGTTTGTACGTCATCGTACGCGCTGTAATGCTTTAAGACATATTATTATATTAAGTGATTCGTGGAAAAATAACAATAGTTTTTTAGATGATTTGAATACAAACAGGACCAATGTATTTCAAAGTTTATCCTTGGATTTTTATTTTGTAGTATTTTTTGTACATTATGTTTGTAGACTACGCGCCAAATAAGTTTGCTAAATGAGCCAACTCATTTGGCGCAAAGTACATTTGAGTCACTAAAATATTGCATTTCTTTAGTCTTTTTAAGCACTCTCTATTTACACGAAGTAAATAAGCTAGATTCTTGATATGTAATAAATATGACAAAGCTTCATAGAAGTGGTAGGAGTTACTATTTTCAAACGATTTCGTGGTTTAGGGTCAAAAGTTTGACTGCTTTTCGTGCTCAAAATATTAACGAAATGTCCACGCGAATGCACTGGCGTGGTTTATGCGAAACTGCATATTGCCAAATAAAATTGTTATGAATGTGAAAAATACAATGTATTGTCTATGGCCTAGTATTTATTGGAGGTCGTTCATAATCCTAAACTTTTACATTACCATGACATGATTTTTTTTAAATATTTTTTTTTAGTGTTTGGCCTAAATTGCCTACATATTTAGACATGAAAACCGCCTTTTTAATACTATGTAATAAACATTCCCAGTCACAATTTATATTAATTTCTTGTGCAATTTACAAAATCAGGGTTCATTTTTTAATTTTTTGACATTGACTTTTTAAGGTGATTAGCACCTTTTTACTAACGCACTATTATCGTAAGATAATATTCCTAGTTTTGTTCTAAGTTTTTATATTAATTAAGTTCTTGTTAGTGATTGTTTTATAGTCTGATTTTAAGCAAGTGTTACCTGTTATTTTATTATTGTGGTTGTCGCGTTTGTTTATGTTCGAATGTATTGTATTTTTAATGGGTTGATACGTTCAACGCCGAGGTATCCATTGTTGCACTCTCGGTGTTTATAAAAAATGCATCGCTGGCATTGAATTCGAATTTTTTTTTATAAATAGGCACTTAGGCCTGAAATTGCGTTCCTGTGACGCGAACCGGACCTCGCGGGTTTTAAACAAAATTGGCCCGCGTGGGCCGTACGCGTAGCGCAGTCGCAGCCTGTTACATAAAAATAATATATCGCCGGACAAGCGTTTGGAACGAAGTCCCTTTACCTTATGTTTTTTGGTTCCAAAAAGAGACCTGGTCTGGGACAATTTTTTATTTGGGTTGGGAGGAATTAAAAAATCTGATTTGTGACAAAAACCTCAAAAAGTATGTACTGGCCTATTTGTGCCTGGCGCTGAGCGTGTCAACTCGATCTCTTAAGGCGGGCGATAAATAAGTGTAGCTATTGTATTGTAATTTTCTTAATATTTAAATGCAGGAATAAAGATTATGCCTATATATTTCTATTTTGTAAATCTGAAATAAACCTGTAATTTAATCACCCTTATAAAGTTAACTGTCTTTGAAGGCAGACCCGGCTGGATGCATTATTCCATTCAATGCTTCCGCTGCGAACATCACAAATTGTTTAATAGATACCAAATTATAAGGGTGTTGATAATTTTAATTCCAAAATAATTAGCAAGTATCGTGTAGTAGTGATTTTTTTTATATATAAATCGCCTATAAAAAGTGCCGTTGTCTAGATTTTTATCAATTCACTAATAATAATAAAAAAAGGATTGTACAAAAAGGTTACCTGAACTTTTTGTACGCGTTTTTAGATTCTAAGATTCAATGCATAGTTTAGGTGCTAAGGTTCTCAATGCAGTTGCTAGTTTTAAGTTTATAATTGTAGCTTTTTGAGCAGTTTCCTCTTACAGCTAAGTGTTGAAGAATGCCAATATGTGTGAAATCTAATTATGACATTCCAATGCCATTCAAAAAGCAATGTCTCTAAGGGCTTTATTAAATGTTGCTTAGCGGAGTGGAGAAATTTCCTGTTGCCTTCATGAGCCTTTCAGTGAATTACTAATCACCCGCTAAGCAGCGCTTATCGGGAAAAGAAAGTATTATTGTGGCATAGCTGGCATTATAATTAGCTAAGTCGGTCGATGTTAATATTTATTATCTGTCTATTTTTATATAATGCTTGTGTAGCACAAATTCTGAATAAATGTTTGATCAAAATTATTTTAATTGTTTTATTAATATTTTGTATACCTACCTCTTCCTCCCGGATCGCTGAAAGGTGTATGTATTCAAACCTATGTTCGTTTATTTCTGTTAAAATTAAATGCAAAGTAGGAACAAAAATATTCCGGCAAACTACTAGGAGAACATAAAGACTGTGAGGTGTAAGAACGTGTGAGTGAAGCACATCCCTCTGGTGACGCAAGCGCAACTGCACCCGCCCCTTATGCACCTGTTTTGACGTCATCTGACCCGCCCACTACTACCCCAGTGGGCTAGGCAGTGGGCGTCACCCGACGTACCTACACAGCGAGCCAACACCTCCTCGCTGTTTTAGTAGCCTGGTACAACGGCCGAGAAAATGTACAATTATGGTCAGTTATGAGGCTTCAAACAACCCCCCCCCCCGCAGTGAGTTCATCTCCTCGCTGTCCTGCTAGCCTGGTAGAATATGGCTTCAAACAGAGCAGTGAGTTCACCTCCTCGCTGTCCTGCTAGCCTGGTACAATATGTACAACCCCCCCCCGCAGTAAGTTCCCCTCCTCGCTGTCCTGCTAGCCTGGTACAATATGTCAGATATGGAGCTTCAAACAACCCCCCCCCCCCGCAGTGAGTTCACCTCCTCGCTGTCCTGCTAGCCTGGTACAATATGTCAGATATGGAGCTTCAAATAACCCCCCCCCCCCACGCAGTGAGTCATCACCTCCTCGCTGTCCTGCTAGCCTGGTACAATATGTCAGATATGGCTTTAAATACCCCCCCACGCAGTGAGTCAACACCTCCTCGCTGTGCTAGTAGCCTGGTACAATAATGTCAGATATGGAGCTTCATATCCGAGAGGAAGAACGGAAGATGACGATTTCATAAAGTCTGTAGAATTTATTTCTTCTTTTAAATTGTTAATGTAGATTAAGAAATTAAAATAAACATTTTTATTAGTAAGTATTACATATAAATACATATGGGCCAAAAGCATAACCTTTTTTTTGGCTTCGTCATAGTCAGGTAAAAGAAAACCATGTTAATTATTGATCAATAGATCATTTATTAAAGTAAAATGTATAAAAATTTGTCAGTTCTTCAGTAAAGAGAAAAATAAATTCTAACTACTTGCTATATAAAATATCAGTACAATCAATAAATATTGCTATAAACATGTTGGTACCTATATACTTAGGTGGGTATCTAAGTTTGGACGATTTGTTTTGGAATGTTTTGTTTTCTATAGTTAAGAGATTCTGAGACTTAAGATATGGCTGTGCTGAAGATGCATTGCATATCGACATCGCACAAGTAGATACGAATGCGGCGTGAGGGAGAAGGGGCGCGGTAACATTATTTTGACCAATCACGAGCCAGAGCTCAAAGATTATCTCCATCGACGTATCGCAGTGATGCATCTTTTCGACATTTATTATTTATTTCTATACATTTTTTTGACATGAAGGTGAATTCGATGTGTGATGTGCGATGCATCTTCGACATAAAGTTTAGGGCGACTTGCAGTAATATCCCCACTAATATTAAAGAAGAAAGATTTTTGCTTGAGATGAGGATACCTACATTAATTGGGAATAACATACTTAGACTTTATATCCCGATATTCCCACAGGATCAGGACTTACGCAGGTGAAACCGCGGAGCGCTGCTGGAGCGAATTTAACTAAGACTGACATAAATTGACTAAAATCTGCTGCAAGTCACCCTTATTTCAGTTCTAAAAGTAAATGCCATCAAATTAATCGAAATCTAATATCAAATAAGCTTATAAATATCTAAAATAGAATCTTATAAAACACAGCAAAGAGTATTATAACTCCAGATATTTGAACACTTGATGCATTATTGCAGCCATCGCTGCCACATGTGTAGATGCAGGTTCGGTACTCGAGCTTGTCTCCGGGTTGCTGGACGTAGTTGCAATAGTTGCCAAGGTCTAATGATGAACAGTATCGCTTTGTACTGATCCCTCCTGGAAATATATTAAGAAATTAAGTGTTTTAGAATAAAACTTCTTTTAAAATGGTAATCGAGTTTTTAAGGTTCCAATAGGTAATTACGTGGGAACAGATGAACATACATACATACAGGTCAAACACATAACCCTCCCTTTTGGCTTCGCCGTAGTCGGGTAAAAAAGGAACCTTTTTGATATCACTCTCTTGTCTGTTCGTGTGTCACCATCAATTTTCTCAGGAATGGGAACTTGTTTTTAAGTCGGGTTGTCTGGTTTTTTAACAGACTTAAAAAAAGGATTCTCAATCTGATTGTATATAAATTAGTGTAAGTGAGTGTTTTTCTAACAATTAGCAATAACAGAAATAACTTAGAAGTTGTTACTTAGTGAAAAAATATAATTTTAAATTAGAAGTAAGTAATAAAGTATTAAGTTGAATAGTGGTATTTGTATTGACTCTTACCAGAATATTTAGATGTTCAATATCTTCAATCCCCAACCATGTTAGTATGATCAAGCATTTGTGCCATTTGCTGCTTAACTAAAACCCAGTGCAATATAAATATGAATTATTATAATATAAATTCATTTTTAAAATTGTGCATTCTGTTAAAAATATTTCCTTGAACTCAAGATAATGTTAGTGTTGCTTTGCTATAAAATATACATAGTGATTATACCTATACACTACTATGCTTGTGTAAAAATCAGTTAGTAAAAGCAATTAATATGAAATATTAGTAAGGACCTGTAAGTTTAATGCAGTACTGAGCATTATACACATGATCACATGAAGTAGGCTTCAGTATACCACCGTCCAGTTTCATAAGTCCATCACCACATTCCATGGTTGTTGAGGAGTTACATTGATAGCATTCTAGGGTTACACCTGGGTTAGTAATTTTAATGTTAATTTAGTAAACATAAAATCTCCTCCATCCAGGTAGTAATAATAAATTAGTATAATTAAATTCTAATATAAACAAAGAGGTTTTAGTGGTATAGTATAAACCAAAAATATAGGTAGGTACTGGCTGCATACAGATGGCAACAATTTCTTTAAAACGAAGAGGGTCATAAAATGAGTTCTTTGAAGGTTCTTTGCTATGAGTTTTACTATTTACTAAAACATACTGGCCATATTCTGCTAAGAAAATGTTTAAAAACATAAAGAGAGTAAAGAGGATTTACTCATGTTGCACTAAATAATACAGGCCACAAACAGCTGAAAAGAATGTGTTTAAAAAGAAAATTAAAGAAAGAGGTAGGTAAAGGTTTTACTTTTAAAAGATACTGGCCACATTCAGCTGAAAAATGTGTTTAAAAGAAAAGAAAATGAAAGAGGAAGAGGTTTTACTTTTGAAAATACAGGCCGCACTTAGCTGAAAAATAGTTTTAATAAAAAAATAAATTGCCAAAGAGGAAAAGGTTTGTTTGTTAATAACACCAAACAGGAGTGTTTATAATTTTAGGTTATTTTTAAATATTTTCTTAATTATTATTCATTCTATAGCTACCCATTTTACATTTCCCAAGCAAGACACCAATGTCTCACCTTTAAACCTTCCATCATGTTATAATGTTAATTTAGTAAATAAAAAAAATGTGAGCCGTCACGGGACGCCTGGCAGATGTGAAACATCGACATTATTTTGTAAAAGTAATATGCAGAAAAGAACAGATTGTGATAGAATCGCACAGCCGATTACCGTTTACACACCGTATACACTACTGCATATAGACTGTATATTATATATACCATCATATAGCGGCATGCGTCGCCACGCCAAAAATCGGTTTTACGTGCGGCTATAGATGTTTCACATCAAAAATCTCCTCCATCCATGCTAGTAGGGTTCAGCCCCGGTCTAATTAAATTCTAATATAAACAAAGAGGTTTTAGTGGTATAGTATAGACCAAAAAAATAATAGGATAAAGAGGTTTTAGTTAGTGGTATAGTATAGACCAAAAAAATAATAGGTTACTGGCTGCATACAGATGACAACAATTTATTAAAAAGGAAAAGGGTCTTAAAATGAGTTCTTTGCTAGGAGGTTTTATTTTTACTAAAACATACTGGCCATATTCTTCTAAGAAAATGATTAAAAAGCAAAAACATAGAAATAGAAAAGAGGCTTTATTCATGTTGAACTAAATAACACAGGCCACAAACAGCTGAAAAAATGTATAAAGAGAAAAAAAATGAAAGAGGAAGAGGTTTTTCTCATAAAAATACTGACCGCGCTTAGCTGGAAAGATCAATTTAAAAAAATACTTTACGAAAGAGGCTTTATTCATGTTGAACTAAATAACACAGGCCACAAACAGCTGAAAAAATGTATAAAGAGAAAAAAATGAAAGAGGAAGAGGTTTTTCTCATGAAAATACTGGCCGCGCTTAGCTGGAAAGATCAATTTAAAAAAATACTTTACGAAAGAGGATTAAGAAGAAGAGGTTTGTTTATTAGCACCAGACATGATTGTTTACTAAGTAATTTTAGGTTAGTTTTAAGTATTTTCCTAAAATTCTATAGCTACCCTTGCCCAAGAGTGGTTATATTTCCCAAGCAAGACACCGACGTCTCACCTTCAAACCTTCCAACATGTTTGATACAATATTGGGCATCATGGATATTTGAACAATCAATCGGTTGCAAATCAACGTCGTTGCTCAAAAACTCATTACATTCAAAAGGATTTTCTGAGTCCGTCCCCGAACATTGATAACAATTTATTGAATCAACTAAAAAACAAACAAAAGTAAAATAAAGTTGAATATAACTGAAACAAAAGTTATACATAACAACGCCCTTACCTGTTTTTATTAAGGTAAACAGTAAACACAAAAGGAAAGATACTTTTTGAATTCCTTTCATATTGAATTGTTTATTTTCAGATTACTAAGCTAACTGAGGTAGATAATTTACTTGTGCTGGTAGTTTAAAAATCAATAAACGTATTTGTTTGTGTAATTCAACCGGGTGACAGACAAGGTTGACTTGACAGTTGTTCTTCGACCATTTACCTCCATGCAGTTGTTGCAAGTTGATGAGACAAGTGAACGAATGATATTAAATTAGTAGTGTTGCCAGTTGCCTAATTTTTTATCCTGTACTTTCAATACATTTACGCAAAATTTTATAAAAAATAAATCGGCTGGGGTAATTAATCTCGTGATGTGCTGCGTCGATTGTTGTGGCAAAGATAAAATTCTTAATTTTTTTGCACATGGCGCAGGTTGTCAACGTCAACATTGTAAAAATCTCATACTTACATTTTTTATGATTCGCGTCTACACTCCGTCTACAGCATACTTGCTAAATCTCGTACATATGTACAAGATTTCTCGTATGTCTGGCAACCCTCGAAATTAGTATTTTTTCCACAGATTTTTTCCATTAAAAATGTTGCCAGTTGTCACAAAATATTCTCCCAACACCATGCATGCGTGATGCGGTCGATATTGCTAACGCGCGCAATTTGAATATTGATTGATCTAGCCTTTTTAGGATTTTGAATGCATCTGCTGTACTTTCTTAGCTTTATAAGCATAACTAGTTTGAACACCGGGAACTAAAGAAATATTAATCCAAATAATTACTACCTAACCCCCGAATACTGAAAGGTTACTTAATCGTAAGTGGCGCTTAAATTGAAATTTAAGCGTAGCCCTCAATAGAAAGCATACACTTAACGTCAATTTAAACCCCACTTAAGATTAAGAAGCCTTTCAGTGTCTAACATTATTTTTAAGTCGTTATTCTAGAACTCACATAATGTTATTTATTTTTGACTAAGGTTCTGAAAAGGTTCTAGTTTTTTTAAATTAACTTGAGATGTAACCGTAAAAAAAAGAATAATACAAGTAAATCCGATCGGGCGTTGGACAACTTTGTAATAGGTTATTAAATCGATGCGAGAGTTGAAAAAAGCAATGAAAAAGAAAAAATAACACATTTCAATTCACAGATTTATTTTTAAATTTTATTATTAAGTAAGAAACATTATTTTATTATAAAATATTGTATACATAAATGTCTATAAAATATTTACGTTAGTAAGAGTTCTTATAAATATTCAGTGGCAGTTTGCACTAATATTTTGATAACACACATCTCTATTATATAAAAAACCTTAATTTATCTTACTCTATCACATTGTAATGAGCAGCAAATTTAAATTCCACTCATGCACTTAATTTGTACATAAAACCTATTAATTAAATGCATAATTAATTACCTTTACACAATAAGGCAGTAGAACGGTGTTTCATTTACTTAAATTATACAATTATTTATTATTAATAACATTTATTGTCATTTTTTAAATCTTAAAGCTATTAATTAAATCACAAGTTGGAATGTAGACACATGAAATTCAAAGTGACACAAATAGAGTATAAAAAGTTTAGACACTTCGTAAAATGCTTACAAAATGCGAACTCAATTAAATATTTTGTACAATTATGATGCTTTCAGAATCCCGTTTCTTATTAGAAAAAAAAAACGTATAAAACCTATTTTCTAGGAATATTTTAAATGTTGGCACATTTTTAATTGCTACATTGAAAAACTAGAAATTTAAGAAGTTAGAATACTTAGAAAGTTAACCTCTAAAAAATAGTATAGAAAATTGGTCCAATTTGTAATATTTGAAATACCTACAGGTAAAAGTAGATTCGTTGTACATAGACGGAAATATTCCAATTTAGTTTTAAGAAATATACACATGCAACTAAAGTAAATATTACGTACAATAGGTAAATAACAATAAAATAGAATTTACAAAGAAATAAATAAAAAGTAGAATGTTTTTACTTAGTAAGTAGATATTGAAAGAAATAAAAGAATTCTAAGACACGAAACAGCAAATAATTGCTTCGTGGCACAGTTAACTTTTTTATTATAGGACCGGCAAAAGTTATCAATGCCATACAGCCATTTTATTCGTTGAATTTTGTTGTTTTTCTTTCTTTAGTTGTTAAGTTGTGGTCGTAATGGCAAAGAGCCTTCGACCCAGAAGTTTGGTCGCTGCATCATCGTCTGCCACAACGTTACTTCTTTCCCGGTACTGTCCATCCAGTTTACATTTGCGCCCATATACGTTCCTGTGAGAAAAAAACATATCATTATTAGATGACATATACATACACCAAAACTTTACTTGTTCCATCAATATTATTTCGGTCATTTAGGCTGTGGTTTGGACAATTAGCTCACTCCATGCGCACGCATTTTTAGTGCGCTAACGATTTCGGATCAGTCCCCTTAGACAAGATTGCATTCCATTATCGATATCGATAGACTTCATTTTATTTTGTATGAAATTGACATAAGCCAACGGAAAGCCGTGGTCTTGCGTTTGACAAAATAATGGTAGAAGAGTTTCATCAAGCTTATGTCAATTTCATACAAAAAATCTGTCGATTGGCGATATCGCTAATAGAAAGTAATCTTGTCTAAAGGGGCAGGTGTGCAAGATTTTTAATACGGCTCTTTAAGAGGAAAGGGTAGGTACCGGGGGCTCTCTCCATACAAACTATTACAAACGTAGTCGACTGTTTTCTCCCTGGATAATGACACTAGAGCAAATATTTTTGTGCCTTTTCGCCGTCCCTATTTCCCTTTGTATGCTTAGATCTTTAAAACTACGCAACGGATTTTGATGCGGTTTTTTTAATTGGTAGAGTGATTCAAGAGGAAGGTTTATATGTATAATACATGCATAATATAGCCGTGCGAAGCCGGAGCGGGTCGCTAGTTTCTATGATAATTAGAAAATAAAAAACAAACAAAAAATTGGGTTTTATGGCACAAAAATATTTGTGCTAGTGTCATTATCCAGGGAGGATACAGTCGACTACGTTTGTATACAGAGAGAGCGCAGGTACCCTTTCACCTTAACAGACTAGTCGTCTCAATGTAACACTTACCGGTACCAAGTGAGAGACGCACAGCGCCCATAAACTCGTTAGAAGCAAGTCGATCCCGGTCCCATAGGCTGAGTTCCAACGCTCGCGTAGAGAGCTCCGCCGGTCTCAGCCCGCGGTATGTGAACGTGTGTTCCCACACGGGGGAGAGGCTGCGTCGAGCTACGCCCGTCTTCTGTTTGGCGAGGCGGCCGCGCTCAGGGAGGAGGTAGCTGCGAAATATACAAAAATACCACGTTAGTTTTATAAGTTTCATCCTCCTATTTATTTAGTGGGAAATTCAAGGTATATTGGTGGGTTGACGACCCAGTTGGCACAATGGTCACCATGCCGGACTACTAAAGACAGGGTTGCGAGTTCGATTCTCAGACAAGTACCAATTTTTCTGCGTTTTCTGGGTTTAGCACCCATGACACAAGTCTAGTTACTTAGCTTGGGGCTAGATGATGAAATGCGATGTGTGAAATGTCCTGCAATATCTATTATTTATTAATTAAGCCGTTGGTCCCGCTTGTACCTCTAATAATCTAACTCTCATTTAACCTAACCACTAGGTTAAATTAGAAGCCTTAAGGTGGCCTAAAAACTCTCTAGATAAATCACACATGGAGGAGAAGATGATAAACTATTGACAGGTAACTACTCGCTTGATCAAGTTTCTATGTCAAAGATGACGCTGCGCACGAGGCATTTTTGATTCATTTTTAATGTGGAATAGGCAGGTTCTAAAGTTGTATTAGAAATTGCAACTTCTGCCATATGAAGGCCGTGTGACGACGTCAATCTTAGGCCTTAAGATGACATAAAGATGAGTCACAACCTGAGAAAATATTAATCTATTGATAGGCAACTTATTAGTTCCATTTCAGTTCCTTAATCACTTGATCAAGTTTCTAAGGGCTCCTTCACACTAAGTCGCAAGTAACACGCAGCAAACTTTCATACTAAAAATAGCAGTGCGACACGTGATATTTACTTGTGACCTAATGTGAAAGGGCTCTAACTTCAAAGATGACGCTGCGCACGAGTTATTTTTGATTCATTTTTAATGTGGAATGTGGAATAGGCAGATTCCAAAGTTATATTAGAAACTGCAACGTCTGCCATATGAAAGCCTTGTGATGACGTCATTCTAAGGGGCGGTTTTCACTTACCTTTTACAAAAGACAATCCATTAGGTTTAGGCAGGTTTCAAGGTTGCATTAGAAATTGCAACGTCTACCATGTGAACGCCTTGTGATGCGTCATTCTAAGGGGCGGTTCTCACTTACCTTTTACAAAAGACATCAGCCAATCCATTAGGTTTAGTAGCGACCAGATTCTTGGCTTCCTTAACGAGTACATGTAACGTCCCTTTCCCGCGCATCGCGCCCGACTCGTGAAGCTCGAACTTTAGACCAATTATTAGATCACCGCGAGTGCCTTGCTGTTCGTCGAATTGTTCAGTCTGGAAAATATAAACAATTAAGGTTAAACGTTGGACGGACGATTTAATTAAGGTCGCTGGAAGTCGGTGGACGCAAAAAGCGATCGCCCTGAGTCTTTGGGGTTGGATGCAAAAAGCGATCGCTCTGAGTCTTTGGGGTTGGACGCAAAAAGCGATCGCTCTGAGTCTTTGGGGGAGGCCTATGTTTAGCAGTGGACGTCTTTTGGCTGATATGATGAAGGTTTAACTGGACAATCGCACAGATTGTAATTTTAAAGTGTTTTAAACTCATACTCTGGCCTTCATTAGTCACTGCCAGTTCAGCAAATCAGGCTATGTTGCTTAACTAATTTGTAAACCCCGAATTGGATGGGTTTAGTTTAAAAATTGTTACATAACTCCTTCTGCCAAGTCTTGTCTGTTCCACACTGGTGTTTTTTTTATAAATCGGACGGGACAAGGAGGGAAAGCAACCCCTACGCCAACGTAACGAAGTGCAGTTATCCGGACGAACCAGAGACGTTAAGGCTGTATATAGAAAGCCGAATCTTCGTAGAAGAGTATAGATGTAGGCGCTTTGTTCCAGTGCGGGTGTTCTTCTCCAAATTGCGGAGCATTTGCAATCCCTTAGATTTCCCGATGTAACTTTTTTACAGAAACCGGTCTATATAATTGTAGTAGGTACAGTATGCATCATAAGTACACTATCAGTTTGCTACAATAATACTATAACCAAGTATTGGACTTACGCCTTCTTCTAATAGACGTTACACACAAACATAAATACTTGAATTTCAACGTGTTAACTATGTCTGTAGTTGGTTGAGTGGTATAAGCCACCACTCGCTACACTAACCGACGTTGGTTCGATTCACAGGTTACGTTGTTAAAATGTTCAAATAGTACTGCACAGGATTGTAAACGTTACTGTGGGCAGAGACTTTTGACTGTTGATTGTACATACCCTCTCATGTAACTTGTACCACTGCGGCGCGGGGTCGTCGAACACGACGTCGGCGAGCGGTAACGTGACCTCTCCAAGGAAGTCGTTCCTCCCGAACATATCCGCGTGCCATACGCTGAGCCACAGTGTCCGAGACGACAGTGTGGCCAGCGGCTGCGCGAAGCTCAGGCTCTCTTCGAACACTGGGTTTAATGTGTTCTTCTTTACCTTCGTCTTCCTTTTGCCGGATTTTGACTTGTCTGGTAACAAGTATACCTGAAATTATAAAAAAAATAGGTGTTTAGTGGAACTTTATATTAATATTATTTCAGGACAATCATTGATAACGTCAAGGCTATCAATCAGTGGCGGTTTTATCAGCAAGCTGAGAAGGCTTAAGCGTAGGGCGGCAGGTTTTTCAGAAGCGAATATTTGGGGAAATTTGCAGAAAATCAACAAGACGTCTGATGTGTTTTTTTTTAATATAATCAAAAGGCACTGACAAATTGTAGAGGCAAGAACAGCCACAATTTAACAGCCCATAGGAGGCCCATAGCTAATATGTAAATCAGTCAGTGCCTCTAGTCTTAAGAGTTCAAAAGAGTTTAGGTCACAGGTTTAGGTAGTGAGAAGTAAATCTTCCTGAAGACTGTAAGGTACGTTCTTAGTGAAGATATTTATATATTTATCACCAATATACAACAGTAAATTGAACTCTACTAACCTTAACATAAGGATCAGATCTGTTTCTCTTCGTGTCAACAGGTGCAAGGTCCCTACACCTTTTGACGCCGACCTCCAACGCTCCCAATCTGTAGTTGTACAGCAGAGAGAACTGGACCTCCCCGCGGACAGTGACGTTAGCGCGGGTCCCTTCACCGGCTCCGGAGTATACTGATGCCATCGATTCTGAACGTGTCTGGAACAGGTAAATAATATAGATAAATGTTTAAGTAGGAAGATGGGTTTGGAGATAGTTGGTGGTATGGGAAAGACAAAGCGAAGATTTGTTTACTGTTTGGCAAAGATCTTCTACCGGGCAGCTGTTGTACCCGGCAAGCCGCGATATTTCCTACGATATTTCGTTGGAATTTGTATACGAGTTTATTTTCGGGAAAACATCGCTTGCGCGATCTAGAAGGATTGGTGGGGACGCGAAGTGTCACCCATGGATCGAGCTGTAACTGCACAAAGCAGTTACAGCTTACATTGAAGCAGATTCTGGTAAGCGACACACGGCTTCTTCATAAGCGTAAGACTTTGTATTTCTTATATGTATTTAACCCAAGCCTAATTGCTTAGCTTGGAACTAGACGGAGCTGTGTACGGTGTTTATTTATTTTGATTTATTAACAAAGATTCTACAGTCATTATTATACATTACTAGCTGGGGCCCAGCTGCTTTGACATCTGTCACTCTGACATCTGTCACTTTGACATCTGTCACTTTGACATCTGTCACTTTGACATCTGTCAATTTTTCGACACTTTTCGTTATATTTTAGACAATTCACACAATATCTTTATAAATTATAGCCTATTATGTTCTATTCTGATGTATAATCTATATTATAGTAAAGTTTCATTAAAATCCATTCAGTAGTTTTTGCGTTAAAGAGGAACAAACATCCATACATCCAGACATCTATACATACAAACTTTCACGTTTATAATATTAGTAGGATATTCTAACCCATATATTAGGTAGGTACCCGAAACCTATATATTATTAAATTTTTACTAGGTGTCCTACAATATTTATTTTTATATTATTCTTCTGTTCATTGTCTCTTTTTTTTATTGTAATGTCGTATGTTCACAGCACTAGACAATCACAGTCCGGCGTCAGAGAATTATACCTAAAAGATTGGTATGCAGTGCGACTGTTGATCAGATATAAATACCTACCTAACAACCGTTTATTACTTTCATATAATAATTGAACTGCGCCGATAAGATAAACAATTGACGTCACACATTCACCACTTCATTAAACTATCACTAAAACTAGGTAAACCGATATAAAAGGCACATGCGCTACATAAATGTAACGATCACAACTGGATTGCGGACAGTTGTGAGCTGAATTGTTTTTGTTTGTCCACATTATCTCCTGTCACCTGATATTTTGTTGAGGGTATTGTTACAAACGTGTAATTATTTTAATGAATAACATCCCAAAGAGGATGAGTGTAATGTTAACAACATCACAAATTCGTTTATTAAAATAGTTAGTATGGTTGCCATGCCGGACTGCCAAACGCAGGGTTGCGGGTTTGATTCCCGCCTCAGACAAGTATTTATGCTTAGATATTTGTCTGTGGTCTGGTTGTTTATATTGAAGTATATATTTACAAAAGAAAAGTATATAAGTAGTATAGCCGCTGTATAGCACCCATAACACAAGTTTAATTACTTAGCTTGGGGCTAGATGGCGATGTGTGAAATGCCCTGCAATATTTATTTAGGTATGCTCAAATTACTCATTCAGTAACTTTTGAGTTTAACTGTTTTTTTTTTAATTTAAAATACACCAATACGTAAGTATAATAATAAGTATTATAAATGACGCGCCGCCATTCAGATGGCGGGACGAGTTGGACTCGCATCGTTGGGACTGGGCCCGGCTGGCACTACAGGGACCAGTGAAAAGAGGGGAGGGGGGAGACCTTTGTCCTGCAGTGGGGCGGAAAAGGCTTAAAATAATATATAATTATAAATGTTTAAACTTTTACAAAACATGTTTGATATCTTTCTCTACACACACAAAAACTCTTGGTACACAGCCTACTATATAGTTACTACTGGCACCAGTCGCCTTCGTTGGTGAAAATTGTTGATTGTTACGAGTGTGTTTTGTTTTTCTCAAAAATGCTGAGATGGAATTGTAGGTGAGATTTTTACCGACATTTTGGTGTAACATTGTGCCAAAAATTTCCTATAGTTTTGAAGCTATCCTAAAATTAAGAATTAAAACTAGTCCAGCTTTAAAATGACAAAGAATTTTCGCCTAGAAATTACCCCAAAATATCGGTAAAAATTTCACCTACAATTCCATCTCAGCACTTTTGAGAAAAACAAAACACATTCGTTACAATTAACAATATTAGTTGTAAGCGACGGGTATTTCTGGCGCGTTGCGTTTGGCAGCAAAGCAGCCTTAATCGATTGCAATTAAACTTGGTATGTAGACAGCATAAGTCATTTAACCCCTATATTTCCACGGGATTATAACTTACGTTGTTAAAACCGCGGGGCGAAGCTAGTCTACATAATATAACATTAGAATAAATATGTGATTATTGAAGACGAGTATTGAGACATAAAAGAAACATAATCAATTTATTACCTAGAGTTACTAGGTAACAAGTCTAACTTTATCTATCTAAGTATAAAGTATTTCGCAAATATTTAAGAATTTAGCCCGAATCGAGATAAAAGTCCTAACTTGGAACTGGATTTGAGCGGTTCGATCGTTGAATCACGTACCTACAGGTTTCAAAACTAGTTTTAATCCAAATCTGACTTTTGGACTTGTGTAGGCATTCATACAGAAATAAGTACCTACATTATATTAAGGAAAAAAAACTAATACGTAGTTATTTTGGTATTGCAGTCAACTGCAAAAATATGAAGTTTTCGTTGATATAGAAATAAGTTTATTACCTACTAGCGTTCTGCAGTTTCACCCACTTTAGTTGCGATCCCGTGGTAAGAGTTATTTAAGCTAAAGAGTGAGTTTGTTTGTTTGCTTCATGCTTGTTTGTTTCAACGCATTAATCTCAGGAACTACTGGTTCGAATTGAAAAAATATTTTTGTGTTGGATAGTCCATTTATCGAGGAAGGCTATAGACTATAGGCTATTGATATTCCCACGGGATCGGGACTTACGCGGGTGAAACCGCGGGGTGCAGCTAGTTTGCAATATATCTTCATTCCGAACATTAAAGTCAGTTCAATAGTTTTTGAGACCACCAATATACAAACTTCACTTCTTTTTAAGTAGCTTTTTTATCTAAGTATCTAGCAAGGTATTTAAATTGATTATATTTGATTAGTTTATAGCCATTTAATAGTACATTGTTATCCTAGGTGTGAAAGTCACTCATTACAAGTCCCGAGACGGAGTTTGGCGCCCGAGCGTAGCGAGGGCGCTAATAGTTCGAGGGACTTAATGAGTCTTTCACCCGAGGTAAACACTGTGCTTTTCATTACGAATAATACATAAAATTATTCCTAATAACGAGATTGGATGAGAGACTCCATACTACCTGATCCTCTTACAAGGTTGGGACCAAAGAGGTTATATACATGTAGTGTTATTCTTTGGTGCTACCTAAAGCAAGGAGGTTAGGTTATGAAGTTCCTAATGTATAATGATACTGATACTGGCTATATGCACATTGCACGAGTCGTGCGAAGCCATAATTTGACATGACAGCTGTCAGTGAAAGCGATTTTCCCTAGGGCTGGAAATTTTATTTTCTACACGCTCTTCACGCATCTTTAGACCTACTTTTGGAGTATGAGTAATGAAAATAAATAAACAAGTCTATTTTTATGTGTTCATAATTGAATATAAATGTTTAATTTAGTTATGTAGGAATTCGAGAAGGTTTAGGTACTTAATGACAAAACTATAAACTTAGTATTAACATACTGAGGTAGGTAAATAAATAAATATATTGGGTTGTTCATATTCCAAACCTTACCGGATATGTTAGGCAAAAACAAGACTTACTAGTTCAGAACATCTTTTTATGATTATTTTATTAGACATAAGTTTGTTTTTATTACTTACTACTTATTAAATTTTTATTTTTAACTGACCCAATTGAAAATACCGTAAGTACTAAAATTAACCGCGTGATGAGAAATTATATTTTACATTTTAATTTTACAATGAAAAATAGAAGAATTAATTATTACCTATATCTTATCTTAATAATATATATAAATCTCGTGTCACAATGTTTGTCCTCAATGGACTCCTAAACCACTTAACCGATTATAATAAAATTCGCACACCATGTGCAGTTCGATCCAACTTGAGAGATAGGATAGCTTACATCCCGATATTCCCACGGGATCGGGAGTTACGCGGGTGAAACCGCGGAGGGACGTAAGCGCGGGAACAGCGAGTCGACCACGCACCGTACCGCGGATTGTGAGCTTGTCTCGAGGCGAGGCAATTACCCACCCCGCCTGGGCATCCTAAAGATCGTAGCACGTTGGCCGATCCATTGACCAACATAACAGCCAGCCTTTAGGTCCCCTCAAGTTAAAAAGTACTATAGATTTTACTTATGGTATTTATTTAATACCGACCCTTTTAAACATTGAATTCTAAATATAGGTAGTTGTATATTTCAATCTTAACCTTTTTCTTATGATTGTATTTCCCAGCTATTCATTCAGTTGGTATTATTTTAGGTATGTAAACAAACAGACAGGCCCACGGTTCGCATATGGAGTTGTGTAATATAGTTTTATCGTATAAAATCCCACACAATATCTACTTATAAGGGATAAAAGTTACATTTCTTTCGTCATATCTCTACCTACGTAATAACTGAGATTTACCGTTTTATTGCACATTATTTTTTAACCGACCAAAAGTTTTGGCTGCTACTTTGGCCAACGGACCATTGCAGCTAGCCTTTAGGGCATCCTACATAGGAAAACTTACTTGATTTTTAATTGTTTTTTATTATTTATGCGGTGTCTATTATTTTAAAATATTAGGATTTTTTTTAAAATTTAACTGATTTTAAAAGTTTCCGCATAGCAGACAGTTTTGGCATTGCAACGGTACAGCACATGTACTAAAACATCATTAATTACTGGCATTAAACATGAATTCATTAAATAACACCGTCATGAAATCTTTACATGTCTGTGACGCAGAAATTTGCGGGTTTGATTCTCACTTCAAACAAATATTTAAGTACAGATATTTAATAGATATAAGAAAAATATTTAGGTATTAAATCCGTTGCCTGGCCACCTCAACACCAGTCTATTTGCTTGCCTTGAGGCTAGATGGCGCTGTGTGTCCTGCGATTTCGTCAGCGTAGGGGTTGAATTTTCCAAAACACTTTCTTAGTGGATGCTTACGTCATAGTGTGTGTGAGTCAGGATTTAAAATTTTATATTTATAGAATATTTATGAAAGGTTTCAATCAATGAAAGTGATGACTAATAACTAACATTTTAGCTCTGTTTAAAGGTGCACCAACTTGTAATTGTTGTAGTATGTAAATGTTTTACAAAACCTCGTTATGCGTTGGCCGTGTCGCAAGTTGTAACATAATACAATGCGAGCACTGCACTGAGACAAAGCCTTTTAAACAGGTATAGGTATCTTCTATATAATACACATATGTATAGATAGTATGGCCTGCAATATTTATTTAAAGCTAACCCTAGGAAAAAGATTTTTTTTGTATTTCCTTCCTAGTACAAACTTTTTGTTCTCTCTTCCTTTATTATAGGTATACTAGCTTTTGCCCGCGACTTGGTCCACGTAGCAGTCGAAAGAATGTTTATGCAAAATTTGAAGTAGATTGAACCAAGGAATCACTTTGTCCCATACAAACTTTGCCCCCCTTTTTAACCCCCTTAGGGGTTGAATTTCGGAAAATCCTTTGTAAGTCCGTAGATATAATTGGTCAAAATGATAATTAGAATTACCCAGAATTAGACGGAATACCCTATTATACTACAATGACGATGATGTTATGCTTGTAATTACCCTAAAACTACTTGAAAGTACTTAATTATAGTTAGACCAGAGTTAAAAAATAATTCCTTACTGATTTAAAATTAAAATTACATTGTAATTAAGTTGTTGAAGAAGAAATGAACATTACCGGTCTAACGTTAATGCGAAAATTAATTAACAATTAATTTTTGTTACCACATTACACATACCACAAAGATACTACGTAAGTACATTCATATTTTAGTAGGTAGTTTGTTACAAAATGAAATAATTGAAATAGTAATCACATTTAAAATTATACATTTAATAAACATGTAAAAAAAGTAAATTGAAATTATTTATTATTTTTAAGTGGGTTAGCTTGCACTTGGCAATTGATTCCTAAAAATCAACGTGAAATGCTTCGAACTGTTAAACGGCTTAACCGATTTTAATGAGACATAGTATGGGACATGTGTAGCTTAGACAAACGCGGCTATATTGTGCTTTTTAAAATAAATATTGCAGAACATTCCACACATCGCCATCTAGCCCCGAGCTAAGTAACTAGACTTGTTTTATGAGTGCAAGACAACGGATAATACTACTTATATACTTTTCTTTTGTAAATATTTAAGTACTTATAATACATAGCAAAAACCAGGCCACAGACAAATATCTAAGCATAAATACTTGCCTGAGGCGGGAATCGAACCCGCAATTATGTGTTTGGCAGTTCGGCATGGTGACCATTGTGCCAACTGGGTCGTCGTTTTGTAATAATTATTGTGTTTTATGTGTGTATCTTACCTGAAGTCCACTCCTGTTAAGCGCGAACCTGTCTCTATCAGAGTCCCTTTCATGTGGAAGCGGTGAGTTCGACCTCCTTGGTAACGTCGCATGCCCTGATGGTATATTATCTGACATGTAGACTTCATCTGTGGACAAGGAAATAGTATGTTTAATAGTTTATAATGTTGTTTGCGTAGATTAATCAATTTTGCAGGTAGGTAGTAGCAAAAATATCACTGGAATATGGAAACACCAAAGAGCCATATTGAATCTATTCAGAAAACTATATCTAATTTATCTGGGTCTAGTTGCTGGTGTTGCCAATATAAAGCACCAGCAAGAAAGGCGATACCTCAGATCATTTTTTAGTTTTAAACCCTTGCGAGTATGTATGTATTGTAGATTTAATTATTAAGTTAATTTACATGCAGATTGTGCTAAGAGTTTCGGTGAAATAGTGAGGTTTAATAAAATTAGCAAGTCTCAGTGCTAAAGAGATTGTGCTCCAAAAATGCAACTGTTTGGTACCATGATTTTTGAGCTCTACCCATTCATCTTTTTTAACTTTTTTACACCTCTTTCCTCTCGTCAACGAATTATCACACCATTCTAAAGACTTAATAAACGAATCACGACAATTTAAAACATCACGTAGGAACGAGATCTTCTCACCAGATTTTAAAGTGCTACCGGCACTTTTGCTATCAACTTCGTCCAAATCATCGTACGATTTTGCCTTTTTTTTCTTCTCTTTATACTTTGTATGATTTTCGGAGCTATTCCGTTTTTCAGCTGACAAAAATTGTGTCGTGGTATATAAATAATCGTCTGCTGATTTTGTAATTCTCATAGAACTAATAGCTGCAGGTTCATCAAATGTTTTAGTTACAGTCAGTATCGGTACGTTTTGGGAATGTGCCGGTGGAATATTTTCATTATTTACAGTGTAACTATTTCGTCCAGGTCGAACTAAAGCAGACGTCGAACTTCCTGTGAGGGAATCACTCTCTTGCGTAGTATATTTGCAACACAAATAACGCCATAACTTTTCACAACACGACATCTTCGTACTGTCTAATTCTTCACTATACACATTAACAGGATAAAGAGGAGCCGAATCCGTTTTGTCAATAAAACCACGGTTTTCGTAGGCTAAATATCTAATTTTATACTTCTGACTAATGGGAGCCATTGGTTTGACCGTCCCGTTCAAAACAACTCGGGCACTGGATAACCATCGTCACAATGTAATTAATTTAAACATAAAATACTGATTTTATCACGCTTTACAGTAATACAGCGTTTTGTTTCCTGTTGTATTTGCGATAAAAACGATACAGGACAATGCAATGTGTTCCGACGAGATCAACGTGTAGGTATACCTATAGGATTGAATGGTGCCACGTCACGTCGCTAGTGATCCTATATTTCAAGGAAAAAATAGGACATCAAAGTTAATAAACAAAACTAAATCAAGATATACAATTACCATGTTCATATCTATGAGCCAAGTCATACGTGCTCCAACGCAGCCTCTTCTCAGGCTTTTTGGCTTCAGTACTAGAATCTGCAGCTAAAGACTTAGTAGACGCATTCATTTCTTTTTGATGACGTGAGATTAAAACTGGTAGCGAAGACTTATGTTTCGGTTTTGGACTTATTTTTGACAATGGTGGACTTTCATTCTCATTCCTAGATTTAGCACCCTTGCTAATAATTTCTAGGTCATTTAAATCCCGCACCGACGATCCTGAGTAGCCAGATTCAGAACAGTTTGAACTAATATCTTTATAATTTGAAATTTGTTCTTTGGGACGAATCGTTATGTTTTGCATTCCTTCAATTATTTTATCAATGTCCGCTTGTTTCTTACCTAATGGTTTAATCATTTCTTCCGTTTTCGGTGTTGATGTTCCTTGTACATTGTGGATATTGTCTATAGAATTTGTAGACGTATTTTGACTCAAGGATCCACTCGATAATCGATGCAACTGTTTCATCGGAGTCACTTTCTTATTTAAATTATATTTATCTTTGATTTGTTGAATCTTCAGCGATTCACAAGTGAACTTCAATGGTTCTGATTTATTAAATAGAGTATTAGAAACATTTGTAGCATTCTCATTGAGTTTTCTAACAAATACGGGACTAGTATTTTTGGATAAGTTTTCATGACTATTTGTAATGTAAGTGCTGGAAGTAATGTGTATGCTCGGACTTTCATATAATTTACGTATTGTCACTTTTGGTTGAACAATTTCTAATTTTCCGAAGTTAAGAGATGAAGTATCAATAGAATCATCATCTTCGGGTACAACAATAGGGTGTCTACCCAAAATTGGCGTCGGTGTCTTTCGTCTTATAGTTTTATAAGCTTCAAACAAATTGTATTCTTTAATATAATCGGCTATTCCTTTTTCTTTTTCTGAATCAGAGTCTGTTAAAGTAGACGAGATTTCGACTTTTTTAATTTCTGTATCTGGATTGTTTTCTTTCTTGTCAATCGATTTCGGCGTTACCCTTCGTCTAAGTTCATTTTTACTAATACTATCAATATCTGACCAATCTGTTTGAACTGCTTTTTCTGTTATCTTCTTTTCCAACTTCTTGCCGATCGCATAGTTTTCACTGACCTTCTGAGCTAAAGGAATAGCTCTCGGCCTCGATATTTGAGCAATTATAAATGAATAAAGTCTGTATTTTTCTCGGTTTTCGTGTCGTATTTTCGGAAGGGTAGCAGGTTCCGGCTGGGCATCGTTTTCAACCACAGTTTTGAAACAATTCCAACAAGACACTTCACTTTTCTTATCTTTCACTTCAATCCTGTTATCACTACCACCGACACTTTCAGCAACCATTGTCCCGTTTTCGGGACAACCTGTTCGCATCCCAATACTTGACAAACTAAACTGACACCTAAAGCAACAAACGTTTAAATACCAACCCAACTTCGATACTAATGTTTTTTAAATGACTTTAATATTCATTATTCCAATATGTTACGCAATATTTGATATAAAATAACAATCTCGAACAAATGACCGGTTTTTCGGAGCGTTTTATGTAAAGTAACCTTAAATGATGTTGGAAATAGATTAATTATTCAAATTGTATGTGAAATATCTTCCTTAGTCCTGTAGTTGTTAAATTTAAAGAGGTAATAACCGTAAGTCATATTTAAATTAATACATCTTAAATATTTATGTAGATATAATTTGTATATCGTATTGTAAAGTATAATGTATAATACATAGTAACATAAACTAGAAAACACAATGTTTTCTAGATAAAATTTTGTATTATTGAAATAAACATTATTCTTAAAGTGTGGTATTCATAGCACATTTAATAGATGTACGTTAAATTAATAAAAGCTAATTTAAAGATCAAGAAGGTCTAATGAATTAGCTTAGATTCAGGGCTGGTAGTTACATGTTATTACATATTTTAAGGCAGCAGATTAATAATTATTATCAAGATTAGACTGTAATTATCTTAATCATACCATATTATCAACAAAGTTAGTGTTATTCCAATTATTAATTTATTGTTCAAGAACGTTTACAATGATCTTGATCATAACCTTGTTCACACTTAACAAAGTTAAGGCTCTAAAACCTTCATAAGGTTTAATTATAAAGCCACAAAACCAATTAGGTCATCTACAAATAAATTCGAAACTACTTTGTTTTAATGCGCCTTATCAGTTTGTTTTATAAGTTATTTTAATTTTCCAAATGTCAACACAGATTGGAATCAGCTTTATGAATAATTTATTTTTACTTTTTGATCGTGGATGGGGAAAAACGAAATTTCGTAGTTATTTTATAAAATAAGATAGGTAGATAAAAGATTAATTCAGACAAAAAAAAATTGTTGGGATTTTAGTATACCTATTTAACAAGTAAAATAAAAATTGGTAAACGAATTCAACAAGGTTCAACAAAGAAAAGTTAGAGGAAAGCATAATAATCGGCTATTCCTTTTTCTGAATCAGAGTCTTCTCCTTTGAGAAACTTCTCCTTTTTCCGTATCTCGATAGGAAAAAACAGAACCCTTATAGTATCACTTTGTTGTCCGTCTGTCTGTCAAGACCCTTTTTCTCAGGAACGCGTGGAGGTATCAAGCTGGAATTTATATCAAATACTCAGGTCTACCGACCCTTGGAGCTCTAAACATCTAAGCCAACGTAATCAAAAGATATAGCTGTTTATGCCGCAAATTTTCGAAACTCGCAAGGGAATCAAAACCTAAACTCTCACTCTCCGTGAACTCAGAATCTTGAAATTTTGTACGAAGCAACGTCTTATAGCACAGATGAAGGAAAAATTCCAAAACATAAAAAGGTTAAAAATTAAAGAGTACATACATAGTTGAACCAATTTTTTAAAGTCTATTAAAACAAAGTTTTATTTATAATTATTTATGTATATGACTTATGTAATGTCGGTTACCTATTGATTTTATCACTAAGTAGGCGTTTATGAAAAGTACCTTCACTTTTGATTTATTAAACAACTAATAAAATGCATTTGACAAACTATTTATGGCCTTTAAATGTCAGTTTACTTTGTTGTTTATTATACTGATTTTTATTTAGGGGAACTGACTTTAAACGACAGGGATTTTTCCTATCTTCGGTTTCGATTGTTCTCTAATTATTAATTTTTCTAATAATTTATTGTATTTTTATTTTAAATTATGACTGTTATTCATTGATTTCGTCTTTCGTTTATCTTTAATTTCGCTTTTATTGTACTGATTACTACTGTAAAAAACGAATATTTCAAGATTTTTTCGGATTTTTATAAAAAAGCCAAGTAATCGAACAACTGCGACCATGATACGTACATTTAAATGACACGAAGTCCTGTTACTTTCATTCTACTTCTTTCCGTTTATTGATGAATTGTAATTCTAATAACTAATCCATTTTGAATCCTATCTTCAATAGATAAGAGTAGATATTCGTTCGTGCTATTGTTGGCAACAGAAACAACGGCTTGACCTGAATAATGGTGTTCGAGTAACGTTTTGGGCATTACAATGGAGTATCATGGTTAATGATGTCATTGTCACAGTCGAGTCAATGGATGGTGAGTTTCAAAACTTGATCAATGGATGCGAATCTTTAGAAATCAAATGTGTGGTGGAGAGATGATTGCAATTATTTTTGCCGATAGAAGATTACTGTAAGTTAGTAAGTAGGTAATATAAAGAAAAATGCTTAATAATCGTTACAAATACCTACTTACTTAACATCTAATGATAAAGTAGAATCATGTTCTGCGTACTTACTGGTATTACTTAGTTTTTTTTGCATAAAGCTTTAAAAAATCTAAAGTCTTGCGGTCGATTTGTCCTTATTTCATAGATAGACGCATGCATAATATGTATAAATATTAAATAAATAAATATTGCAGGACACTTCACACATCGTCATCTAGCCCCAAGTTAAGTAACTAGACTTGTGTTATGGGTGCTAGACAACGGATATGCTACTTATATTACTTTTCTTTTGTAAATATAATACTTATAATACATAGAAACAACCAGACCACGGACAAATATCTAAGCATAAATACTTGCCTGAGGCGGGAAACGAACCCGCGACCCTGTGTTTGGCAGTCCGGCATGCTGACCATTGTGCCAACTGGGTCGTCAAATAAGTATATGCCCTATGTTTGTTTATCTTTGCACATCATCATATGATAGCTCTGAAACGAAACGAATTAACTGATTTAAATGTGTATGTTTTGACGACCCAGTTGGCACAATGGTCACCATGCCGGACTGCCAAACACAGGGTTGCGGGTTCGATTCCCGCCTCAGACAAGTATTTATGCTTAGATATATTTCTGTGGTCTGGTTGTTTCTATGTATTATAAGTATATATTTACAAAAGAAAAGTATATAAGTAGTATATCCGTTGTCTAGCACCCATAACACAAGTCTAGTTACTTAGCTTGGGGCTAGATAGCGATGTGTGGAATGTCCTACAATATTTATTTATGTTTAATGAAAATCGGTTGAGCCGTTTAAATGTTATGGTTAAGCATTTTCAATGTGAAGTTTTTCTGATTGATTTGGTAATAATTGATTAGCAATTAAATATTAATGGCTTAACTATAGCACCAACGTAATATTTCAGTTCAAACGCAATCAAAATATACTTGTTAACCAATGACAAATTAACAGATTGTCTTTCCGTGTGAAGGTAAAACGCTATGAACTGCCTACTTTCTATTCGATTGCAACAAATGTAACCTACCTACCTAACAGTTGTGATAAGATCTAGTGTCCAAAGTTAAATAAACAAGACTTCAATTATAATTTGATTTAGTTGATTTAGCGAATATAAATTATATACTTTACCTAGCACTCTATTATGGTAAAAATTTAGATAAGCAAAGCGTAGTTAGTTCACCTTGGCCTAGATAGCAACGGCCTTTAATCACAGGCACAAATATACTACCTACACCAATTCACTACTTACGAAATGTTCCCTAATCTAACTACTTAAAACGTTGGAAAATATTTATTAGATTTCAGTAGTAGATTTTAGTAATCATCATTGAATGTAAATAATTGGTAGATTACTTTAATGTTTTTCCACTTTTGGAGCTTATAACGCCATCTGTCTATTTAAGCCGTAACTAAATTAATAATCAATATAAAATGCTGTTGATCTCATTCAAGGTAGGTATGTGTGATGTTAAAAACCAGTTGTTTTGTGTGACATTTTGTTCACTTTTATAATCGAACAAATAACGTGGTTTCATGAAGGTTAAAGAAATGATGTGGAAAAAAGACAATTCTAATAAATAGCAACCTTTTTACATAGCTGCATTATTAACTTTGATGATCATATACTTATGTAGACACATTAAAAAGTTTTTGTTCACTTGATTAAATATATGAAAAAAGCCTTTTGACAATGCTATCTTGGTTAAATACGTACAATTTGATCAATAAAATAAATTAAAACTATATAGCTCCAACAAACACATGCGGAAATCCTCCTGGGTATGCCGAAGATTAAAAGATAGAACAGTGACGGCACAGTTCCGACACGTGCCGTACCGTAACGTGTCCATCCGAGTCAGTGAAAAATGATTTGTTGCATACTTTTAGTACAGTCAGAAAAGGCTGAGGGTAACAGGTGCACATTTTAAAGTTTTAATTAAACACTTTAAACGTTTTAATTAAACACACAAGTTTTAATAACAAAAAATATATATTTATTTTGAACTGTCATGAAAATAATTAGAACTTTAAAATATGCACCCTCAGTCCTTTTCTGACTGTACTAGGCTATCCGTACTGGTCAGTGACACTGACGTTCAGTGATGACAGTGATGCACTGTCACAAACGAGTACAGATAGCCTAGTACAAAAAGTATGCAACAATATCATTTTTCACTGACGCTGATGGATACGTTACGGTACGGCACGTGTCGGAACTGTGCCGGCACTGTTCTGTGCGGATCGACCTTAAGTCATCCAGCAAATCTTGAGGTAGACTGTCCCATTCTTTGATGACAGGAGGTACTGATTTAACAGGGTCTGTGGAGTTTGCCGAATGGCGATTCCAAACAACTCCCAGCCTGCCTAGCATGAAGACCAAAACACGATACGATAAAGCGATATCACGCGATATAACTACATCAACTCTCAAAATATGATACATAAAGCCGCCATGTTGAATTTTTATTATAAATTGCGATAAAAATTATGATAAAAATTCAACATGGCGGCTTTATCTATCATATTTTGAGAGTTGATGTAGTTATATCGCTTTATCGTATCGTGTTTTGGCCTTCATGCTAGGCTAGCAGAATACTATACCAAGCATACACCCATTAACTAACTAAGCCACAAAATATACTTCTAAGTTCTATTATAGTTAACTAAATGTTATATTTATTCTGAAGCTATGGCATATGCACTGTCTACAAATATCGCGTAATTTTAGTTTCAATATTTTGCGAATTAAATAATAGCCTATTGTTTCACAGGTCCACAAATTGCAAATACATGTCATAGTCATTGTGCTAAACAGAACACTTACTTTTATATAACAAGGTTTATAACGTAGTGTTAAACATATTAGGTAGGTATGCAATAACAAAGTCAATTGAAAAGATCTAAAAAATATATACTTCAGTGGAATTCGTTTAAACAAGATTGTAATTATACACCAAGTATAAGTATACATATATTATTTCTTATCCGCGACCCAAAAGAGGGGTCTCGGTTTATCTAGTAGCATCATAGTTTTCATAGGGATGAGTTAATTTTGAGTTATTTTTTTAATTTACCCATAATGTGCCAATGTTTGGATAAAGGTCTCCTTAACACTTTTCCAAGCGTCTATGTCCTGGGCTAAGTTTATCTTATTAGATTTCATTAATTTGTAGAGAAATACCAAAATTCTTCATTAAATATTAAGGCAATCTTGTAACTTGTAAGTATTTAGGTCTAACCAATTTGAATATTTTCACTAAAATAGTAAGAAAAGCCAGTTTTAAGGTTAAATTACAAAGTCCATTAGAAACCCAAAGCCACAAGACTACATTAAGAAACCGGAAATTACTAGATGATTTTATCTTTTAAGCTTTATCAGTCTACTTCCTTAGATTTAATTTGTATTTTTAGAAGAATGTTTCTCAACTTAGGATACAATAAAAGTTTATTTATAGGTATTCGATCGACGTATCAATTCGGAAACCAATGCGTGACATAACTCTTTCGTATCCTTTTCCAGTCTCAGATTAGTGATTAGAGAAATATGAGAATCTGTTATAGTGAGCGAAGAAACGTTTAGCGGAATAAATAAATAAATAAAATAATTAATATTACAGGACATTCCACACCTCGCCATCTAGCCCCAACCTAAGTAACTAGACTATTATGGGCGCTAGACAACGGATACTACTTATATAATTTTTCTTTTGTAAATATATACTTATAATACATAGAAACAACTAGACCACAGACAAATATCTTAGCATAAATAATTGTCTGAGGCGGGAATCGAACCCACAACCCTGTGTTTGGCAGTCTGGCATGGTGACCATTGTGCCAACTGGGTCGTCAAAATAAGATTAAAAAAGAAGTAGTGGAATAGTTTCTAAACTTGTTAATTATTAACATTTTGTCGGCAATAATGTATTCATTCAGTATTTGTACAATGCAATTAATCCATAATACTGGTAATTATTATAAACGGGAAACATCGTTGAATAGTGCACAACAATTATGGTACCTAATAGAAGGTCAGCAACATTGCAGTAACTATGTGGAAGTAGTACCTTCAAACATTCATTTAAAACTATGGTATGAAACGGGCTTTAGAAACTCGTCCATTACAATCTTGTTTTTCTAAGAAAATACAACAATTATAAAGAGACTAAAGTTTGTCTGTTATATATAGGTTTTACTAGCGACCCGCCCCGGCTTCGCACGGCTATATATTACGTATCACTACAAAGTATAAAATAAAGTCACTTTTCGCCGTCCCTATGTCCATGCTTAGATCTTTAAAACTACGCAACGGATTTTGATGCGGTTTTTTAAGAGTGATTCAAGAGGAAGGTTTTTCGGGGTGGGTCGCTAGTGTATTATAAATATAAACCTGCCTCTTGAATCACTCTATCTAAATAAAAAAAACCGCATCAAAATCCGTGGCGTAGTTTTAAAGATCTAACATACATAGGGACAGACAGCGGAAGCGACTTTGTTTTATACTATATGTAATAATTTTTACGTAAATTACAAGGATACTTGGATCCTGAGAATTAAACAGATATAATCGCGTTTAATTTGTAAGACTTTTTTATCATCCTCTGTCTATCAAACATTAGAATTTAGAAAGAGGAAAATGTCTATACCAATTATTATTGGAACGATAGTTTTGGAACGATAGTTCCTTATCGCGCGTTGTGAATGAGGGCTAGACGGAAAAAAATCTTACGAAAAAGTTGTCACGACACTTTTTAAGCTATTGCATAGATTTTATCGCGGGCCTTGGGGGGCGAATCAAGAAATTCCGTAACGAAAACACCTAACACCCCCGACAAATGACGGACGATTATTAACGGACGACAAATGTCGGATGACTATTTGTCGGACGATTATTGACGGACGACTATTTGTCTGACGACTATTAACGGACGACAAATGTCGGACGACTATTTGTCGGACGACTTTTTTTTATATATATATATTTTTTTTTATTTTTTATTTTATTTTATATATCTAATATATATATATATATTTTTTTTTTTATTATTTTATAAGAACATTTACTAAGACAAGAAATTATTCTCGATATAGCAATAGCTTTACCGCGGCAGTCCCCGATTAATCGAAAGGAACTTCGTTCCATCCGGGTGTCCCTTGACACCTCTCTAGTTTTTTTTGGTACTGTTTTAAGGATCAATAATTTAAAATTGCTCTTGATGCTTAACACCTACTGGAAACAGAATGAATTTATAATGAGCTTTAAGAACATTTTTCGCTAACTCTTAGGTTCTAACTGACTGAACCGAGTGAAAAACAAACAAATAGCAGTATAAAAATATACATAAAAGTACTGTCGAAATGAGAACGTCCTCCTTTATTGAAGTTGGTTGAAAATTTACCAGTATAGTGCCGCAAATAATCATGATTCCGAGGGAAATGAACTCGATAATAACCGTTCGTTAAGGTTTGGCGAATAAATTTCAACTAGCATGACGGTTAGAGCAGATTTTTTGATACAAATGATTTCATTCTGTTTTAATACAACAGATGAAGTACCTATCATTAAATCACATTATCACTTCTACGTTTTCAAATCTACCTACCAAAGGCAACTAAAGGTCAAATCCCACTGTTTAGAATAATTGCCGTATGCTGTAATGCTAGTAAACCAAAAATTATTTGATTTCATTAAAAAATATATATATTGCTAGTCAGTGCGCTTTTAATATTAGATTAAGTAGGCTTAGTCAACCGTATATCCAGAAAAAAAATGTTGTCTGTAAAGTCTGTTTATGGACGATAAATTTACGTGATAACGTCATAAGAAAAAATGATGCAACGTATCAACGTATTATCGTTGCTATGGTTATCTCGTCAATAACTCACGTTCCTGGAACGTGTGTGACGTTGCTATGATTACCTTGTCAATAACGGAACGTGAGCGATGACATCACACATTTTTGTGAGTGCTGCCGGTGTTCATAGATTTAAAAGACGTTATAACGTCAAAAGAGAACAGTAGGTATAATTCAATGTTAATCCCCACGTTAGCAATATGTTTAGAAAGTCGCCGAGATGTGAACACATACCAGCCCGTTTTCCCATAGCCGGCGACGATGGCGTTAGAAAGTGGTACCACCATCGATCTTACAAAAATTACGCGCACTTGCTTGCACCGAGTTTTACGTGAAAGCAGCAACAATGACCAATTGTGCACCTTACGTAACCATTATGGGAACTTTGTTCAAATTAAGATATTAATTTCTTGCATAATCAAATTACATCGTTTTGGGTGCGAATAGGCGGTATTTGTTGGCTGTACAGTATTATTTACCTAGTGAACAATCAATTGTTTAATCGGCAACCCTTTGCAAAATAATGTCTTGTTGTCTTTCAGTAAGAGCAAACAGTACCAAGTATTTCGTAGGTATTCATCTATACTAATATTATAAAGCTAAATGTTTGTTAGTTTGTTTGAACGCGCTAATGTCAGGAACTACTGGTTCGAATTGAAAAAATATTTTTGTGTTGGATAGTCCATTTATCGCGGATGGCTTTAGGCTATATATCATCACGCTGCGACCAATAGGAGCGAAGAATCAGTGGGAAATGTGGAAAAACGGTGAAAAATATTCATCTTTGAGGGCTTCCGTTGTTTGTTTGAACGCTCTAATCTCAGGAACTAATTGAAATTTTTAAGCTCAGGTTCGAATTGAAATTTTAAAGCTATTGCATAGCTTTTATCGCGGGCTTTGAGCTCGGCGACCGAATCAAGTATTTAGTATTCAGAAATTCCGTAACGAAAATAAAACCTAACACCCCTCACTTTTTTTTGTGTTGGATAGTCCATTTGTCTATAGGCTACTTTTTATTTTAATATTCCCACGGGATCGGAAGTTACGAGGGTGAAGCCCCGGGACGCAGCTAGTAAATGATAAATCACGATCGTAAAGTAACGTGACTTGATAACTCATGTATAATTCAAAACACGGATGCTGTATTGATCTTAACGCTGTTTAACATTCCTAAAATCGTCTCAATTCCAACCAGTGTACGTTGAACAACAGTGGTGTCAACACAACACCTATGTTGTGTAATCCATTGTTTATAACAGCGTGTTCTCGTAACCTTATCAACATGTAAATTTAAGATAACATCTACATATTTAGTAACAAAAGCCTTTTGGAATACAACTTTTATAAAAGTTTTGTGCTATGATTACCTATTCAAAATCACCAATGTTTCTAAACTAAGCAGTTTCATCTATAGAGGTTCCCAAACTTATTTTTCTACTGCCCACTTTGAGGATAAATTTTTTTCCCCTCATTTTTCACCTACTTAAAACCACTATAACATCAAATTAAATTAATTATTCTGAGCTAAATTAGCAAGAGTTAATTTGATATCTGAGCGCAGTAGGTAGTACACAACGGCGTTCAGGGTTCAAGTTAACTCTTACAGGCTACACCTGCCAATGAGAATGATTCTTGAAACGCAACTTTATAGTATTTATCAGACAGAGTATCTTTTATTCAAAACTAGCGACCCGCCCCGGCTTCGCACGACTGTATTGTGCATGTATTGTATCTAAAAACCTTCCTCTTTAATCACTCTATCTATTTAAAAAAACCGCATCAAAATCCGTTGTTTAGTTTTAAAGATCTAAGCATACATAGGGACATAGGGACGGCGAAAAGTGACTTAATTTTATACTACGTAATGATAATGATAAAACAAACATAATCATTTTTATTTATTAAGAGCCTAAACTGTCCCACTGCAGGGCAAAGACCTCTCTACCTTTCTTCCATTGATCACGATCTGTCGCCGTTGCACACCAATCATTCCTATAGGAGTCAAAATCATCTCGCCATCGTCGCTTTGGTCTGCCGCGTGGTCGTATCGATTATAACATATTCGATAAAAAAACGAATGTGAAGGATGAATGATGCTGTTTAATAAGTTTGTTGATATCAGATTCTGAAATTATGAAATTACTAATCCTAATCCCTAAGCCTCTACACAACGCCCTCATTTTTTTCTGGGTCTCTTACCGCCCTTTAGGCCTGCAGCGCCAACAAGGGGGCGTTATCGCGCACTTTGGGAAAGGCTGACTATGCGTTCATTGTCAATCATAATATTCTCCGTTTGAAGGAAGAAGCGATTCTTCCCTCAAAACAAGACGTTACAGTAATCTAAGAAACAATCGAGAGTTAAGCCTCAAATAGCGTATTGCACGTGAAGGTAACAAATCTTTGTCTCTAGGATGATCAGTATGTAGCCAGTTGCGTCACAGTTCAACCAGTTGGCCTCGTAGCATCTCACAGAACCGGATAGATTGTTTTCTTAGAAATATTAAACGACTAATATTTTAACAGCAGTCAAAAGTATTATGAGTAAACAAATTATAAAACTAATTACAACCAGACCCTCATCATTCTACCATCATCAGCTACATGTTGAAAAAAATCATAAAAGGTTGAAAAAAAGGTTGTCTGTAAAGTCGGGTTACTGACGATAATTTTATGTGATAACATCATCTTCCTGCACTTATCCCAATTTATTTGGGGTCGGCGCAGTATGTTTTCTGCTTTCCATTCACTCCTATTAGTCGTCATCTCATCGTTCACATTCATCTCTTGTCTTTTCTCAATTTTAATATTATTATTAATGTTATAAATTTTATGTGATAACGTCATTAGAAAACATTAATGGTAATGTGAGAGATATAAACGCTCACGTTTATAAATCACGTCGTAAAGTCCATTCCAAATTGTCTAAGGAGATGATGAAGGGGTAAATGTAAAAAATAGGTACTTAATTCACTATCTTTTTAAAGCTATACAGCGAAAATAAGTGCGGTGTATTTTCATCGAAGAATACTATGTTTATGTGAGACAACAGAAGAAAAATTGCAGCCGGAGGCAACATTAGACCTTTGAGTGTAGATAATAAAGGAAAACGATTTGTAACGGCACCTAAGCACGGTCCATGATCACCCCATGGCAATTTCATAATAATTTTCTATTAAGAAAAATATCGCCAACTGGGTACAGTGAATGAGCACGCAAGTGCTACCTACTTCACTGCAAACTAGATAAGGCACAGTAATTCAGTATACGAAGTAACTACCTATAACACGTGTAAATATTCCAGATTTAAAGAAAATTGTGTGGTAACTTGATAGATATAAAGTCGTATTTTGAAAGAGCACGCACTCGTGCGTTAGATTACTCCATAGTTCCTCAGAATTGGCAAGGCACAGTTGTCACGATTGATCGTTCGTGGAGGCGCCTAATAAAACACTTTTTGGTGCGGGAAATTATATAAAAATGCTGGATCTAGGTGAATTTCGAAAACCTTTAGGCTAGGTTATAGAGTGGACTGTATTTCTGCGATTCCTCAACAAGACAAAGTAGAATCTACTTGCAAAATACCAATAAAAGATGGACGATGAAAATAGGCTGTGTCACGACGGGAAAAAGGTAGGGAACATGCACACTTACCAGTAGGTGCTTCCTCAGGTTCGCCTTTAGAGTCCTTTGCCGGCAATCACTAGTAAATTCACAGTTCTATGGCTGAAGTCTATGAAAAGGTCACGTAACACTTCTTAATTATAACACAGGAACGGCGCGTGCGTCTTAGCTTAGACTTGAATTCGTATTACAAAAAAAAAATGGTGGTAGGCGTCGTTCAAATCAAAGTGATGTATGAACGAAGATAGCTGATTGCATCGTGTGCATGTTAGACAAGGAAAGGAGATGATAGGAAGAAGGGTGGTATCTGCATAGTAAACTACCCTACATTATCAAATTAAAAAATCGCAAAAACACGAAATCCACCATCCCCCCGGCCTTGAAGAAACCAAAACAAAGAAGAGAAAGAAATCGCTCCATAAGTATAGGACTACAGAGCGTAGCACTTAAATTGTGCGAGTAAATATGAATTAAATTAGGAAATAAAATAAAAAATAAGAAACTAAACCTAAAAAAGTTAGTTACTAAAAATGACTATTGAGTCGGAAGCGGGCATAGCCGCACCACTGGGCGTTTATACACGCCAGTTTTCGTTTTTACCTCCGCAACGCGAGTAACTCGATCCTTACCAGGATAAACATTCGTAATAATTCCTAAAGGCCACTGTAAGGGTGGAGCGTTATCAATATTTAGCAAAACTACGGTGCCAACTTTGATTGGATTCGTAGGTGTATTCCATTTTTCACGCATTTGTAAATTATGTAAATATTCCGATTTGAAACGTTTCCAATATGACTGAACAAGCGAATCCATTAAAGAGAAGCGTGTTAACAAACTAGTTCGTTCTTCAGTTAAGTCAGCCGCGGGGAGATACTCAAGCGGAGCGGTAGACAAAAAATGCGAAGGGGTAAGCGCGAGCGGCTCCGACGGGTCAGAGCTTAATAGGTAAAGAGGTCGGCTGTTCAATACTGCTTCGATCTGAGTAAGAACGGTCGACATCTCCTCAAAAGTGAGAATTTGTTTTCCAATTATGCGAAATAATAGCGATTTAGTGCTTTTTATATTCGCCTCCCAGATGCCTCCAAAATGGCTACCCGTAGGAACATTCATTCGCCAAATAATGCGATTTTTCGCGAGTTCATTACTAAATGTTTGATAATAATCGTGAGATCGCAAGAACTCGTGAAGTTCATTAAAATAAGCTTTAGATGCGACAAAATTAGTGCCATTATCACTATATAAGAAAGTACAAGGGCCTCGCCGTGATATAAAGCGTTTAAATGCATCTATAAAAGAAGCTGAAGTTAAACTAGAAACAAGTTCAAGATGAACTGATTTCGTCACAAGACAAATAAATAGGCATAGATAGGCTTTCACACTACGCACGCCGCGTTTACGATAAGGAGTTACGTACAGTGGGCCTGCGTAATCTACGCCAGTGTGTAAGAATGCTTTGCATTGTTCTAACCTACACTTTGGCAAATCGGCCATTGGCGGAAAGTTAGATTTTGGATTTAATCGAAAACAAGTATTACATTTATGTATGCGCTGTCTAACTATGCGCCTAGCGGAAATAATCCAAAATTTAGACCGTAAAATAGCGATTAAAAGTTGCGGTCCAGCATGACAATTATCGCGGTGATAAGAATCAATTAAAAGTTCAACAATACGTCCGTGCTTGGGCAATAAAATCGGGTGTTTGGATGAGTAATCTAGTGTCGAATTCGATAAGCGACCTCCGACGCGTAGAATTCCATCATATAAAAACGGATATAATTTTAGTAATTTAGAGGAACAAGATTGTCCATTAGAAATGTTTTTAATATCATCAGAAAAATTCACAGACTGCACAGCGCGAATTATTTCTAACTCGGCCGTGTTTAAATCGTCAGCGGTAATAATATTGTTTCGCGGTAGTTTTTTCATAAATCTGAGTACATAAACAGTCGTGCGAATAAGTTTGTTCCATGTGGAACAGCGAGAAGCGAGATTTAATAGCGGATTATCAATATTAGCGGGATTTTTAGAAATATGAGAAACAGTTTTTTCTTCAGGTAGCGATGCTTTATTCGGTACAAATTGTTTAATAGGCCAATCGTCTATGGGCAACGAAAGCCAAGACGGTCCTTTAAACCATAATTCATGTTGAATGAGTTGCGAAGGTGTTAGTCCGCGGGACACACAGTCCGCGGGGTTCTGTACACCGGGTACATGATACAAATGTTCAGGTGATAAATTAGCCTGAATTTGTGAAATGCGGTTGGCAACATAAGTGTCGAATCTATGTGGCGATGCAACCGACCAACATAGGGCGACCTCTGAGTCAGAGAAAGCAAAAATATTATCAATTTTATGTCTATTTGACAAAGTATTATGAACTTCTTTTATAAGCCTTGACAGCAATAGAATCCCGTTCAGTTCTAAACGAGCAAGAGTAATTTTAGGTTTAGCGGAAGCCACTCGAGATTTTGAGCATAGAAGCGAAACAATAGGAAGCTGGTTGCTGTTTACGACGTGCAAATATATGGCGCAACCGTATGCTGATTCACTGGCATCCGAGAAACCAATTAAAGATACATTAGAATCGGGTTCTATGCCTACATGGCGCGGAAATGCGATGCGGGAAATTTGCGGTAATTCAAATAAATATTGTTGCCATAAATTAATAATGCGGGAAGGGGGCACATCGTCCCAATCAAGATTGAGAAGCCAAAGTTCTTTTTATATATATAGATTTAGCGTAAAGAATAATCGGTCCGACGAGTCCTAAAACATCGTACAGACGTGCGGTAGCGGATAAAATAGCGCGTTTAGTACAAATTAGTGGCGGACTCGAAATCTCAAAAACAAAGGTGTCTTGTGCAGGTAACCAGCGTAAACCTAGAATCTTAAATGTACTTCCGTCATCAAAGGAAATAAATTCAGACTGCCGGTGTGACTCAGGTATTTGCTCGAGAAGTTCGAGTGAATTAGAGGTCCACTTGACTAAATCAAACCCACCAGATTTGAAAAGTTGGATTAACTCATGAGCTATCTTGACTGATTCGTTCAGGGAAGAAGCAGAAGAAGCCAGGTCATCCGTATATATGTCTCTTTCCAAAACTGCGGCCGCGTTTGGCCAATTGTGCTGTTCGTCACTAGCTAGTTGACGTAAAGTGCGGAGCGCTAAAAACGGAGAAGATCTGAGTCCAAACGTGACGCGAGTGAACTCAAAAACCTCGAGCGGGTCAGTATTACAAAAGCGGTATAAAATACGTTGATATTGGCGGTGCGGAGAATTCGTGTAAATACACAAATACATTTGTTTCACATCGGCAAAAAAGGCAAAGCGAAACATGCGGACATTTAAAAGGATATGAAAAATATTAGCCTGTAGATTGCAACCAGTGTGCAAAATGTCGTTTAGTGACAGGCCTGTGTCAGTCTTGGCGCTGCCATCTAGAACGGGACGAACTTTAGTAGTCGCTTTATCGTCGCGCACTACAGGGTGGTGGGGTAGATAAAAACCTGGAGACTCACAAGCCTCAGGCGCGGTGCGTGTGAGAATACCTTTATTTAAGTATTCAAGAAAAATTTCATCATATTTTAATTTTAGATTTGGATCCTTAGCGAACTTCCTTTCAAGAAGTAAAAAGCGTTTTTTAGCGGTTGAATAAGAATTGCCTAACTTTTGGGGGTCGTCTTTAAATGGCAAGTCGACGGAATAGCTACCGTCATCGTTACGAACAGTCGTAGAAGTATAAATATTTTCACATAATTGATCGTCTGGACTTAAAAACTTGCGCGAGGGCAATTCCTCAACCTCCCAAAATTTCTCGACAATCTGGTGTAGCGGGTCAGAAGTAAAAGCACACAATGTGCGAGTAGCGGTTTGCGGGGAAACAATAGGAGCGTCACCCATAAGTAGGTAACCTAAGGTCGTTTCAAAGGCGGAGGGCATATGATCAACTGAGCTTTTAATTTTGTCAGATAATAAAATTTCACAATACAGTTTAACACCTAAAAGCATGTCTATAGGTCCAGGATTCGAAAAGTCGTCATCAGCGAGCGGAATGTTATTTGTAAAATGTATAGCCGACGCATCGACGCGCGAGTCGGGCAGCTGTGACGTAATCCGGTCCACTATCATGGGCGTTATAGAATATTCGCACTTGTTATCAAAGCGAGAAGAGAATTTGAGCGCGGTAATACCTATAATTTTTTGTGAAGCTCCTCCTATACCTTGAACTTCCGTATAGCGGGTTTGTTTACGAATGGGAAGCGATAATCGCTTACAACATTCAACAGAAATATAATCACTCTGAGAGCCTGGATCCACTAGGCACCTCAAGTAGTGAGTCTGATTATAACAATCAATAACTTTAATTTTAGCGGTTCCTAATAAAGTAGTTTTTTGAGAAGAATGATAAACACGATCGTAAGAAACTGTACATACCGATGTATTATTTTCAAACGAATGCGGTAAACTATTAGCGGTAGCGGGGCGGGTAATAATATTACGAGTATAGGACTCGGTAGTATGACTGCTCGGCGCACTGCGAGTGGAGTCATGAGCGGTAGCGGGTTGAACAATAGCGGGTGATATAATAGCGGGTGATACAATAGCGGGGTCGGACATCACTGCACCAATATTACAGTTGTTAGATTTAACATTGAAATGCAATAATGAGTGATGTCGCATAGAACAATGAGAACAATTATGTTTTGAGGTACAAGAAAAAGTTTTATGTCTGATACTTAAACAGTTGTTACAAAAGTTATTATTTTTAATAAAAGTATATCGTTCATGCGGGGTTAATTTCATAAAGGCAGGACACGAATATAAATGTTCGTGTTGTTTATTATTACACAGAGAACATTTATCGCTAGCGCTTATATTACTTGGACCAGACCCTAAGTCCGTATTAACAAAAGACTTCGTAAAAGGTTTAAGTTTAGGGCTGTGTTTATTTTGCGATTGCGGAAAATTATTAACAACTTTATTATTAGTCACAGAGCGAGATAAAACTTTGTTTTGTTCTTTAATGAATTCAATTAAATTATGATATGTGGGTATTTTCTCTTTGCGATATGTTATTTCGAACAATTTAATTGACTCTGCGTCTAACTTTTGGAGTGCCAAATGCAAAAAAATGAAATCAGTTAAATCGGTTAGTTTTAATTGCTTTAGCGCTTCGACAGAAGAATTAAAATTATTAATAAATGAATCTAGACCGGTCGAACTAGTGATTGTTAGCGGTTTAAAATGTAACAACTGATTAAGGTAAGCGCATGCGAGTGAGCGAGGATCGTCATACTTCAGCACGAGTGCGTCCCAAATAATATTATAATTTTCAGCGGTTGGAGCCAGCCCTGCGCACACGCATGACGCTTGGCCGCTCAATTTACCAACTAAGTAGAATACCTTTTCACTATCAGTAAGCGATGCGTTATCGTGAATCATACTTTTAAATTGTTGATAAAACAAGGGCCAGTTCTTGATGTCTCCATTGAATGACATCAAGTCAATGGGTGGAAGGCGAGGTTTAGAATAAGTAGAAGTTTGCGGCTGCGAGTTACACTTATTATCATTAACTTTGTCAATATCGAGTAAAACCTGTTTGATATAGCAGTACATTTCTTCAAATGAAGCCCATGAATCGTAATCTACATCTGTGTGCGGGTGTAATTGTAAATTTAACATATTGTAAGAATCCAAAACATCCTGATAATCATTACGTAATTTATCGATATTGGAAGCATTTACACAAAATACCTTATAGTTTTGCGGGTTTTGTTCAGTGTTTTGCGCAATGTGGAAAATAGTTTCCAAGCGTTTAAAAATAACATCGCGTTTAACAATGTATAAAGTGAGTTGATTTTTATGAATATCATAAGTTCCTTCTACTAATGGCTCACTTTCTCTTCTCGCTCCCTTAGATTTACCCATTGTAAATATTATTTAGCGGGAAATTAAATGCGTTATGAAAAGATTAAGGTAAGTAGGTATGCGGGTTGCAAAATAAGAATTAGCGGTTAACAAAATAAAATTAGCGGTGCGTAAATAAAAATATTGGAGGGTAGGTAATCGAATGCTAAGCCGCAGCGTCTGTGATCGAACTAGCGGGTATGCTGTTAAATGAACAACGAATAAGTTATGGAATGTGAATACGTATTCAATAGGTACATAATCCAATACATGACATAATTTATAATTAATTAGGAATAACCACGATATGTTGTACTACGTAAATGCGGTGCGGAAATAAAAAGAAAACAAAGAAAATAGCTGCCGATGCGGTTAAATATAAAACAAAACGACAAACTATTTAATCTACGTAACACAACGCCCGTATAGTTATATGCCTAATATTGCGGTTACAAGAAAAATACTAAAGAAAGTGCGTATTTACGTGACTTAATAATTAAATTATGAAGTTTTGGGCCAAAATGGCTTATTGATTGTGCGGATAATTAATAAAATTTAAAGTTCGGTTCGAAGTGACCAAAAAAAAGATGGAGGCGCCTAATAAAACTCCAAACTTTTTGGTGCGGGAAATTATATAAAAATGCTGGATCTAGGTGAATTTCGAAAACCTTTAGGCTAGGTTATAGAGTGGACTGTATTTCTGCGATTCCTCAACAAGACAAAGTAGAATCTACTTGCAAAATACCAATAAAAGATGGACGATGAAAATAGGCTGTGTCACGACGGGAAAAAGGTAGGGAACATGCACACTTACCAGTAGGTGCTTCCTCAGGTTCGCCTTTAGAGTCCTTTGCCGGCAATCACTAGTAAATTCACAGTTCTATGGCTGAAGTCTATGAAAAGGTCACGTAACACTTCTTAATTATAACACAGGAACGGCGCGTGCGTCTTAGCTTAGACTTGAATTCGTATTACAAAAAAAAAATGGTGGTAGGCGTCGTTCAAATCAAAGTGATGTATGAACGAAGATAGCTGATTGCATCGTGTGCATGTTAGACAAGGAAAGGAGATGATAGGAAGAAGGGTGGTATCTGCATAGTAAACTACCCTACATTATCAAATTAAAAAATCGCAAAAACACGAAATCCACCAGTTCGAAAGAACGCTTATAGAACCTAGAAATAGGCTCCTATGACTACGATATGAATTGAAATCTCATCCTACTAAAATTATAAACGTGAAAGTTTGTATGTATGGATGTATGAATGTTTGTTACTCTTTATCGCAAAAACTACTGAAAGGATTTTAATGAAATTCTACAATATATAGCTTATACATCAGAATATAACATCACTATCACTACATAGTATAAAACCAAGTCGCTTTCTCTGACCCTATATCCCTTTGTATGCTTAAATCTTTAAAACTACGCAACGGATTTTGATGCGGTATTTTGTAATAGATAGAGTAATTCAAGAGGAAGGTTTATATGTATAATACATGCATAATATAGCCGTGCGAAGCCGGAGCGGGTCGCTAGTAGGCTATAATTTATAAAGATATTGCGTGAATTGTCCAAAATATAACGAAAAGTGTCGAAAAGTGTCGAATCGAAGCCGATTTCATACATTTACGTCTTCCGTAAATAAGCTCATAAATTACACAACACGACAAATCAGACTAATCTATTCTGATTATTATGTAATTTCGATAGAATTATTTAAAAACATGAATAAATGGATATGGATCAATTACCTTCACGATTCTTTTAATTCATAAATATTCGAAGTGAAAGCTTTATTTATCGTCAATACAGCAATCACAATAACATGGTCACATGGTGATGGAAAAACAAAATAAACAATGCCTTCCGAGTTTCAGTACAAACACTATTTATTGTTTGTGTTTCACTTTTGAAAACGTTTGGAATATAAATTTCTTTTTATTTAATGGCGTCAAACTACCTGTGTTTTAGACTGCTTGATATAAAATAAAATTAAAAAAAATGTCTTTTTATGTTTAGATTTGTGTTGGGATTATTTACACTTTATAATCGCTCCAAATACTTCAATATTCCGTTAATTTCATACCGTTTCCGAAGAAGAACCGGAATTCGAGTTACGGAACGAATCATGATAACATTTTGTGGTTTGAGGTTTTAGCCCACACTTGTAGGTACCTTCTATTATTTAGTCTAAACTAGCGACCTGCCCCGGCTGTATTATGCATGTATTATATCTAAAAACCTTCCTCTTTAATCACTCTATCTATTTAAAAAAACCGCACCAAAATCCGTTGCATAGTTTTAAAGATCTAAGCATACATAGAGACGGCGAAAAGTGACTTTATTTTATACTATGTAGTGATGACACTTGTCGCAATACTGTAGCCGACTGTAAAAAGGTGGAGGTGCTCAATTGTTTGAATGTTAAAAAAACTCGGCCAAGTGCGAGCCGAACTTGCGCACGAATGGTTCCGTAACATGTTGTATGGTGGGGCTCCCCCCCACTTAATTTTGTTTTTTTGTCTTCTCTATATATTTTGTTGTAATAGCGAGAACAGAAATACTTCATCTTTAAAAAATTAACTGTCTAGCTATCACGGTTCATGAGATACAGCCTGGTGACAGACCCGTTTTTACCCTTTGGGTACGGTACCCTAAAAATAGAATAAAAATCATCTCTTACGCACAATTTACTCTGCAAAATTCGTAAACCGTTTCATGCTCTATAAACTCATGTAACACTAACCTACAAATGTTTGAATATCACCTGAATAAATAATGACATTTAAAAGAAAACCATTACAATATACTTAGCTGTTATGAAATAAATAGGCAAGTAACCGTTTCGATACGAGCTCAACTGGTCTGGGTCTTTTATCAGCGTTCCGCTCGGCCCGAACATAAGCTCTTTACACAAATATTATTGCAATTGCAAATTTTTAGTTTTAGCAATATTTGTCTGTATAAAGGCTGCTTATGCTGCTAAACGCAACGCGCCAGAAATACCCGTCGCTTAAAACTTATATTGTTGATTGTAACGAATGTGTTTTGTTTTTCTCAAAAGTGCTGAGATGGAATTGTAGGTGAAATTTTTACCGATATTTTGGGGTAATTTCTAGGCGAAAATTCTTTGTCATTTTAAAGCTGGACTAGTTTTAATTCTTAATTTTAGGATAGCTTCAAAACTAGTAGGAAATTTTTGGCACAATGTTACACCAAAATGTCGGTAAAAATCTCACCTACAATTCCATCTCAGCACTTTTGAGAAAACAAAACACACTCGTAACAATCAACAATTTTCACCAACGAAGGCGACCGGTGCCAGTAGTAACTATTTGGTAGGCTGTGTACCAAGGTCGTTGGCGTATGGACCCCCCCTTAAACCGTGTCATTTTAGTCGCAACATGATCTCATAATACTTGACTGCTTGTATCTTCGAATACAAAGTCAAACCTATTTAACATGTTTGTTTAGTGTTCACAACGAGGATCAATCCCTATTTCAAAATACCCATTTAGTTCGTTTTCAAACCGTATCAATGAATTAGTATTTAGATTGTCACTGGCTTGTAACCAGATAGTTAAATGGGCAGCGAGCGTGAAACCTCTATTGAGAAATAGAGGCCAAGATTCATGCGTATCTATCGTTCTGGTGCCTTGAGAAACTCTGATCGGTTATTTTGTTATTTAATCTTAAAACTATTAGTGAATTTAAGAGAATCGAGGGTTCTCGATACGCGGCGCGAGTAGATATTTTCAAAAATGACTCGTATCGTGAGATAGAGAGAGTTTAAATCCGGACGTATTTGTCTACATTTTGATTTTCAAATAATGTTGCGGGCCGTAACATTTTTACCCCCTTTATCCTTCTCAAAATGAAATAAATTTGGTCTCATTTATTTCACTGCATCTTATTCTAGTTTATACGTTTTTCTTTTTTTGTAATTCAGCTTAGTCTATTAAAAAACAATTGAAACGCTCGATGGAGTTTTTAAGTCAAAAATATAGATATTCAGATACTAGTAACTTTTATCTTAGGCAATATTTCTTTAAAATAAAAACGGTTAAACCTAGTTTTCCATTAGATCTAGAACATTTTCAAAAATTATCAAAATCGGACTTCGTTTATGGGGGGAAAACGTTACCGTTTTTGTATGGAAATTTACAGCTCTTCACAGTAGCCTTAAAGCAGAAAGTAAAGTATTCACTGATTTACCTTTCTGTAGGTAATCATTTTCTATTGGATATTGGTTAATTTAGTGTCACCTATTAAATTTCAATTCTTTTGGAAAGGTTAGCTCCGGTTTCTAAAAAAAAACCTAATGTCCTGCCTGATACAAAATTAAAAGCATTTGGTGATATCATATTAAACTGGTTTTTGAAACAACTAAGTTAAGCCATTTAATAATTTATCACTAGAAACATTTAAAAAATTTATATCAGCGCTGATCCAATCAATTCTGATAGATAATAATAAGTAGATACAGGTGTATCTACTTATTATTATCTATCACGCGTACGCGTATACTTATCAAGCTGACTTCCTACTTGTTATTTGTAATTACTTAATTGGGTTAAGTAGTTCTGCGATTAAGATATTAGGAATATATGACGCAGAGAGCATGGGACCGACAGCTTTGGAGGTCTTCCAAAGCGATCGACGAAAGACGAAAGTTGAAAGACGAAAGTTGGTAACTGATATGATGATGATGATAAGCACCATTTTCACAACAAGGGAGTTGTACGGGTAGATAGGCGACCGCATCGGACTTCCTCCCTTCGCTTGTTCCTACTCCAGTTTTGTGAAAAAAATGCGCGTAACAACATCGAAATAACTAGCTCCTCAAAATAAAAACAAATACCTAATAAATATCCCGTTTCAAAATAACTGTAGTAGGAATATATCAAGTCTAAATTAAGACCAAATGTTATTAAACAAGCTTCAGTTCCCTGCATCATACTTCGTACTTTTTTTACTTATGAATTAATTTAGATAAGCTACAAAACGGAGCAAAAATAGAATTTAAAGTGGATGGAGACTGCAGGTGTTCTATATCCATTAAATTTAAGTATTATGTATGTAAGTTCGTAAAAAGGTTATCTGATCTGACAAATTAATAATTTTCAGGGTATTAATTTCTATGTACCTATTCGTTAATTTCGTTGTCGTTTTTAAAAATGTAGTCCTTTATTGAGTTTTCTTGCGCTAATTGAATATGAAAATTGCTTAGACTTGGTTATCTATACCTACGAAAATAAGAGGAAATATTTTTTTGTTTATAACGAATAGGCTCCAAAACTGATTGGGAGTAACATAGGCTTTTAGTTTTTGTCCCGATATTCCCACGGGATTGGCAGTTGCTATTATAAAAGTAAGACTTCCAATCCACACAACCAAATAGTAGTGCTAAATTGCTAAATGGAACTAATATATTTATTGACCAAGATGTCTTTTACTTGATGTTGCACCAATAATCACAGTACAATTTGACGGACGCAATAACGCAAGGGCAGTCAGTCACTCATGCTCATAAAGTATAGTATAAATGTAAATTATACAGACAAACACAATTTCAGAACCGAACCATACTAACCACTGCACCATTACAATAGAGTTTAAATTAATAAAGCACAGGTTTAAGATTCAAGTCACGTAATATTGGTACCTACGAAGCCAAGAGTTAACTTCTGTAGGAAACCAAACCAAGAACAGGTTTTGCCGATGTTTTGAAAGGTGCTTGCTATTACGTATTATACAAGTGGTATTAAACTCTCCTGTCCTTTCAGTGCTACTGTTTTAAAACTAGTTTTTATAATCGTTCGATTGATGAATGTGATCTTCACTTTCTAGTTAATACGGAATACGGAAATGCAATTTCGGGGCCTTGTATAAAAATTCCATCGCGAAAATTGAACATTTATGATAATTAGCTACGTCTTTAGTCATTGTAGTCTCAAACATGACAAAATTTAGCAAAAATTGTTCTCATTATTTACTAAGCCATTTTTTTAGAATAATGGTATGGTCATGTCATGTAGTTGTTATGTAGGTTTTTAACAATCATCATCGTTAAGTTTAAGAGGAAAGGGTGCCCGCCACTCTCTCCATACAAACGTAGTCGACTGTTTTCTTCCTGGATAATGACACTAGAGCAAGTATTTTTGCAGCATAAAACTTATAACTGCATGACCATGCCCCTATTTCTTATTTATTTATATTAGTTTATATGATAATTAGAAAATGAAAATCAAAACATAGGGGCATTAGTCATGGCAGTTATAGGTTTTATGCAACAAAAATATTTGTGCTAGTGTCATTATCCAGGGAAGAAACAGTCGACTACGTTTGTATGGAGAGAGCGCCAGGTACCTTTCCTCTTAACTTTACGTTTGCTTGATTTAATTCACTAGTCGTTGCCCACATTTTCTTTACATAGAATATTCACTCTTTTGCATATAAAACACGTTTAAACCGTCACGCTCAGAACAACATGGCTAAAGACGTGAAAAGTGGGCCTAACTGTTTGTTTAAAACATTTTCTTTATGTTCATTCGTGTTTGTCTATCTACATTCTTGAATAAGCATTCCGGTCGCACAAATGTATTTCCATTCGTTTCCTATGAGTACCTACTTACTACTAAAGATGAAAGATTTTTGCACTATATAGTATTTAAGAAAATGCTGGCAAATTTTTTTTGAAGTGAAAACTTCTTTTAGCGCGGTACGCATAAATTTAGGTGAGATATAATCTCTGAACTCGCGACACCGTTACGAGACGCAGCTACAGTGTGTGCATATATGGAGTTATACATATATTTAGTACTTAGTTGTTTAGTAAATAGGTTTAATTTATTTATTTTTTAAATTTTAAGTTTTTTTTTTTTTGTATAGGCGAGTTTTACTGTCTAAACATCCTTCATTTAAGTATTACCTAGTTTCTATTGTTCTATGAAAAATATGTGTTTGAAGAAAGTCTTGAAACATCCTTCATTTAAGTATTACCTTGTTTCTATTGTTCTATGAAAAATATGTGTTTGAAGAAAGTCTTGCCTAAGAAATTTCTTTCACTAAAAATATCATTTTTAATTAATTTCTGTTGATAGAGCGAGCGCGGCACGGTCAGTAATTTCTCATCAAACCGTACTTTATAGATTGGATAAAATGAAAGTGGTTTCATAAAGACAAATGATGTAATTTTCTAATGAATATTTAATGGTTACGGAAATTCTTCTTTACATCCGTAAACAGAATTTATCGTTTTACTTGTTGCGCCCTATGGTTTTACCAGCAAAGGAAACAATCCCCACAATTTGATACAAAAATCTCTTTACACTTAAAGGCGGTCTAGGTACAGTCACATTACCAATTAGCTGAATCCTACGTGACTTAGAGCTCACTCGCAAATCTGTAAGGTTGTAAAGTAATGTTACCTGATTATGTTTTTTTAAACAATATATACTACTTATACAATACATTAAACAATATAAAAAAATTACAAAATGGGTAAATACTATATTTTTTACAGATATGCGAATGAGCTCTGGGTCACGTGGGGTTCAGCTAATTGGTAATATGACTGAACCTTAGGCTTTCGACAAATTTAATGTACGTATTTGCAATAAATTTATGCAACGATATCACGTGGGAAAAATTACATTAGCGTTAAAGTGTTTTGGCAAATACATGCTAAATTCGTGTCTTAGGTACCTATTGTATTTTTTTGTAATCTGTGCCAAAATACAACGGAATAGAAAATTATTATTTTCCTGAGAAACCCTTTAGAATGACGAAGCATTCATAATGACGAATTTTTGAAGAAAAATTAACGTGAAGGCCCCGTTGTCTGTGCGTTGTTATACTTAGAATAGTTCATTACCCTGATACAGATTAATTAGCATCATAAGCCAACCGTTAGCCAAAAGAAAGTAGTGTTTGACAGGTTTATCTAAAACAATGTTACACAAGAGAGATAGTCGTTTCAGAGGCCATACATGGAAGTATACGGAAGTCTGTTCTAATTGATCAATTTTAAAATTGAATCCATCTTTATCGAACACCGTTTTTTCATGCAAGGGTTCTGGTAATCGGTATCACTTTGAGAACTGGTAGACTGAAAAGCCAATACTTGCGTAACGAGCATATTATGAGCCTTAGAAAAACTTAAGTGGCGGGTAGGACCTATTTCTAAATTTTCATGTATTTAATCATTTATCCCGCAGTCGGATTTTCAAGTGTCTTTTAGTTGAACTGTTTATATTTTTGTAAACACCTTTTTAAGCCCTTCATTTGATATCCCCAATAACCCTTAGGACGCACCATGGCCCAAATGATGAGGCTAAGTGCGGAAACAGCCCCGTAAAACTAAACTTAACTAAACCCCTATGAGATTTTCGTTGTGGTTTCATCGCATGCAAGAGGGCGTACCAACACCACACATCCTAACTATTTTTAAGAAGTTTGCAAGTGATTTTTGTACTTTAAAATTTACTTAAGTACTTAACTAAGTACTTTTTAAATTTTATATAGTGGAATCGGGCGTTCTAATTCATGAATCTTATTAATCCATTTAGGTCCCATACATATGAGCAAGGAAAACATAACCCTTCACCGAAGTCGGGTAAAAGTAAATAACTATAGGTATATGCATGCATTCGTGAGCATTGTATTGCATAGTCTTATATGCAAGCAAACATAAACTCGTGAAACAAATCACTTTCAAGGTGACAGGCCTCTGTGAGAAACGAAACGAACTGAGCTACATAAAATTGCACAGTTTTTAGAGAAATACTTCAATTGCCTTCATAATATTCTTAGAGTTTTACTCCGTTATAACAGATTTATTAACCAAAAGGGCTTCTTTTTAGAACATACCTGATCTACCTAATCGGCCGTTAATCACCTAATTAACGGCCGAAAAAAACGCATTTTTAAGAGTCAAGCAAAACTCTGACACGTTTTTTTTTTAATATAATTATTTATCACATTGTTTATCAGTACCATTCTTAGGTATTGGAGAGTAATCAATGACGTAAAAAGGTGGAATTTATAGCATATTGTTATGTGCTCTTGATTATGTATAAGTACGTATTTTTACTCAAGCTAACAAATAAACCTATATCTCAATCCCGCATGAGAATTTCCTTCCATTGAAATCAACTTTCACTTTTATTAATATAAGTACTTTTATTAATTGTTTTAGATGAATTCAATTGTATTCTACAAAAAATATTAAAACCGAAAAGCAGAATTTTTACGTTAATTAATTTTAACAACAAAAAACAAACACATATAAGTGGCATTCCTTATGTTGTATGTAAGTATTACGCGTGCGAAAGTGCCATTCAAATTTGTTGTTCTTCTAATTAAACTTTCTTCTAACGTTTTCCAAGAACATAAAACTACAACAACTCGAGGTCTACAAACCCACAATAAAATATGTTGGTTTATGAGATGCAATAGTTTGTACTTAAAATAAGGAAATTAAACCTTCACTTTCTTTGGCAATGTTTGATGCTCTTTGGTTTTTAAATTTTATTTCAATCGAAAATTGTTTTATGTAGTGCACTTATGGATGATTCTGAGCGTTTTGTTTTATGTTTGAATAAGTGCAGTACTTAGATTTTAAAGTTTCTCTTTCGTTTTACAAGAAGCACCTACATAATTGTCTTAATACAGACAGAACAATTTAAAAGATACTGCAGTACCCAAGCAGTTTATAAAACAGTTTAAATTTAGAGCAACGATAAAAAAAGGGTAAAAGAGTAAACTTAACTAAGATAAATCCTCATACCTTATTTTTGGATTAGATAAATAAAAACACCCAAAAAAAAATTTTTCCATGGGCAAAACCGCACACAAAATTAGAATTTTAAATAAATAACACAATATTTCTAAAAAAAAAACACTCAACTAACCTTGTAAACTGGGTGCGGAAGCCGGTGCAGCTGGCGATGGCTGATGCGGAGTAGGCACAGGCCTTCGCCTCCTCGGCGCATGTAGTCCCGGCGCTGACGCAGCCCGGGTCGCGGTCCGGAAACCAGGCGCGCGGTACCGGGCTGACTTAACAGGCCCGGGGGGTGTTGGGCTCGGGCCCGTGATCGAAGGTAGTCGGGGAAGTGAGCCCGAACGTTGCTCCTCTTCGGACTATAAGAGAATAAATATTCACCTTATTAACTTACTAGCAGCGGTCCGCGGTTTCAGCCGCGTAACTCTCGATCCCGTGAGAATATTTAGGGATAAAAAGTAGCCTATGTTACTCCCAATGTATCCTCCCAATGTGTAATGTATGAATCTATGTATCCTCGTACCAAGTTTCATCAAAATCGGTTCAGTAGTTTCGGAGCCAATTGCAAACATAAAAACAAAAAATCTTTCTTCTATAACATAACTAGCTGACCCGTGCCCACTTCGTTGGGCATTTATTTTATTAATATTAAAAATTAAATTATCTATACTAATATTAAAAAAAATACTTTTTGTAACTTAAATATAAAAGTTAGACATATGCTGTCGTTGACTTTTTTGTAGGCATTTTCAAGCTCCACATCTTTTCTATAGAACTCTTTCATAGTTAAGGCAGCGTTCGTAAGAAACGCTTTCATTCGACCGTTTTTTCCGATTCACTTTGCTTCCACGTAAAAGAGTTTTTATTTTTCGGTTTTTTATATAACCTATGACATTCAGCAATAATGTGGCTTTCTACTGGTGAAAGAATTTTTAAAATCGGTTCAGTAGATCCCGAGATTACCCCTTACAATTTAACAAACACACAAACTTTACTTCTTTATAATATTAGTATAGACTAGCGACCCGCCCCGGCTTCGCACGGCTATATTATGCATGTATTGTACATATAAACCTTCCTCTTGAATCACTCTATCTATTAAAAAAAACCGCATAAAAATCCGTTGCGTAGTTTTAAAGATTTAAGCATACATAGGGACAGAGAAAGTGACTTTGTTTTATACTATGTAGTGATAGTGATATAGATAGACTAGCTGCGCCCCACAAAACCTGCGCGATTCCGTGGGAATATCGGAATTACAAGTTGCCGATGTGTAATTCCTGGTCTTCAGCTTTCTACATACAATCATCCAAAACAGTTCAGTACTTTTAGCGTGAAAAGGTAAAAAAATAAACTTCTAAAATAAATGATGTCTGAAAACGGATCACACGGATTTGAACAAGTTGTTATTTGTTTTCAAAATATTATTTCGAAGTTTTGATCTAATAACATCAACCGTGGTCACAGAAGGGTCACAAGGATGCATCAGTATGTTACTCAAAGCTCAAACTTTGAGCTAAGCCAAAACATTGAGGTAAATATAAAATATTTAAGTAGTTACCTATTCAAAACGCGATCAGTGTTAGATAATAAATTACAACAAGTTCAAGAATTTGTTATGCAATGAACTTTCCATTTCTAATACAATGAGGTTAATCATTTTTAATAAGTTCCAAATATTTTACGGAAGAGCAACAATAAGTGAACGTAACATAATAAAGCAAATATTTTATACCTAACACGATCAAATGATTCAGTACAAAAAACTTCGTTTGTATGTTTATTTACACACTAAATATTGGCTGACTGATAGCGTGATAAAGTAGGTACCTACATAGTGCCTACTTATTATATATCTTTTCTTTATCGCGTAGGAATTCTAATAGAATTGATTAAAATACGTGCGTGACATTGACACCTTGTGAAATATCTATTCAAAGAACTATTTACCGATGTTGTCGAGTCACTTTCAATGGTTAGTCGTGGCTGCTCTGATTTCGTCAGTAATTGTTGCACCATCAGCGAAGATAAGGCGTGTTTGTTTATTGTGATCGTGGTATACAACACGTGTATTACGATCAGGGTAAATAGCTTGAGTGAAGTCGATGGCACAAGATCTAACAGATACATTATAAGTATTGATAATGTGACTTACTTCTGCGTCTGGTGCGGAAGCCCGCCGCCTGCCGCGCCATAGACGGTCCTCGCTGCCGCTGATAGCCCCGCAGCTCCTCGAGTGTGATCGTTGAGCTGCGAGCTCAACGCCCGCGGGCGAACGCCTCGCCTCCGCTCCGCCACCCAAGGTCCCTCGCGAATCTGCAGCCAACAGCGCCGATTCGAAACTACCTCGCCACGAAAACCTCTCACAATCACTTGCAACACTTCCCCTACTAGCGGCCGCTTCTAATATGTCGTGTGATTTACTCCGTGCCAGCGCACCCGGTTCTGAGGCGCTGTCGTCGTCAGTGCTGGGTGAGGCACCCGCGGATACCTCATGCATGAGCGCCACAAGCCGCCCACCAATGTGCCGCATCACTTTTCCGAAGAGCGGCGGGGAACCTTCTCCGGCGCGGCCCAGCGTCGCCGCTAATCTTCGGTACGCTCCGGCCGCGTCCCGCTCCAGCGAGCCCGCGTCATTATTTCCGTTATCGAATTTATCGATTATCTCACGGCAGCTCTCAGATATTTGTTTCCTCAACGCGGATCTATTCGTCGTGCCTTCCAAGTCGGACCCTGCGTAGTCTGATGAGTCGTAAGAATCGCTCCACGTGTCCTCACTCGATAAATACTCTACGATCTCCCGCACTTCTTCATCGCGTATACCCGGTACCGTCTTCATCAACCTAGTCAATTCACTTTCGAAGTATAGCAACTGAGGCGGTTTGGGAGGCCGCGGACTTTCCGAGTTAGATGTGGACGAAGCCGGAGTCGACGTTCTCACATTTGATGAGTTAATCATTTGTTTAAAAAATTGACGCATTTTAGTCATCATTAGGTTCGTTTCCTCGTCTGATGACCAATTATTAAAACTATCTTTACGACTAAGCTGAGTTTGCGGTGGACGGGATATCGGAGGACCCTCGGAGCGTTCCTCCACGTCTAGCCTAATTTCTTCTACTATTTCTTCTAATTCTATTTTAGGTTCATGAGATCGGGCGAAATCGGAACTAGAATCACCGTTTCTTAACAAATCATCGCAACTACCGACGAAGCCGCTATCCCGGCTAGTTTGTTTCTTAGATTCAGATAATTCAGATCCTAGTGGTGGGAACTCTGGGCGCGGTGAGGACCTGCCGTCCTCTCCCTCTGACACGGAGCGCGTGTCCTCGCGACCTTCTTCCGTGAACTCCGCCGACTGTCGTCGCTCGTCTGCGGGTGACCCTCTTTGTTTTTTATTCTGTTTTTTTCTTTTACTTTCGCCCTGCATGTCTAGCCTCTCCGAGGAGTCGTGCCTGTCTTCGGCTTCCGTACTCGACGCATCCGATATCTCTTGGGCATCTTGTGAAGGTTCATCTCCAGTCAATAGGTTATCCAGTGACGAGGAATGGGAGCGCGGCGTGCCCCGCGCCCTCACCAACCGCTTTCTCCTTTGTTCGGGACTCTGCCTCCCTTCGCTGTCGCTGCCGACGCTACCGGAACCGTCTGAATCTCGCCTCTCCTGATTGAATCCCATAAATCCCGATAGAAAATACTTTTCTAATCGTGAAGACACCAAATCGTCGTTATCGCTACTATTCCGTTTAGGCTGTTCGTTATCGACGATCGATTCACCACCTTCACTGCACACACTTGACGTTTCCGACACTGCTTCCTCGTCATCGCGCACGTTCCTGCCGTCTCCCAAACCGAAAAAGAAATACTTCTCCAACTCGGTCGCCGATATGGGTCGCGGTTTTTTCGTCGTCTGTTCCGTTTCGCTTTCTTCGCAGCTTTCTTCGACGATAGTATGCAATGTGAAGTCTATGGAACGGCGACAGTAGGCGAAGTCCTCGCCGCGGGTCGGCAGTGAGGCCTCGTCGCCAGAGTCAGAGTCGGTTGGCGAGGTGTTGTCGTCCTCTTCCTGGCTGACGTCCTCGACCCAGGAGTCATCGTCGGCGAGGCCTTCCTCGAGGCACACCACCGCCGAGAGAGTGTCGGCGTTGCTGACGACAGTGACGCCGCCGACCGCCGCATCCTGGGCCGCCTCCTCCTCGTCGGAGGGACGGTCCTCATCGTCCGGTTCGAGCTCGTCCTGCGAGTTGGTGTGGTGAACTGTGACGTCGCGCATTACCTGCGTCGTGTCCGAGGTGACGACAGAGACGCGGTCGTGCGTTATCATAACGCGGCTCGTGAAGCGCGCGGAACCGTCCGCGCAGGCCGTGCGCGACCGGCTAACTGCGCTCGCGACAGGTGCGCCCGCGCTCCCCTCCCGCGACTTGCAAACCGGCTCACCGTCCTGCATTTTCTCCTCCCCTTGTTCTTCCAATAATTCTCTCTTCAATAGTTCACTGAGTGTGCGTTCTATACCTTTAAAGAGGTCGATTTTTTCGGCGGGCAGGGAACTCTCCGGGCTATTCGGCCGGGGTTCCGGCGATGGTGCTAATATCTTTGAAGATTCGTCATTAGAACATGCATTTTCAATTTTATCGCTTCTACTCGGCAGCACCACTGAAAGCATATCGGGATCGCTATCTAAATTATCGGTTGGAAATTCATTTCCCGGAGTTGGTGATAATTGGCGATTAGAATAATTACCGTTATCTGTTATTTTATTTTGGTTATCTAGACTGCTATGATTCGAGCTTGTCGTCGCAATAAAACTATTGAACGTTTCAAACATTTCACTCTGAAGCATATTTTTGTCACAAAATTCAATAAATTCGGATTTTGGTGCATGTCTCTCGCTGCATTCGCCATCGCTGTTGGTTTCGAACCGTACGACTGGGTACTCTTCAGTGTAATTAATGGACTCCAATAGAACAACATTAGAATTATCGTTTCCGGAATCGTCGACGTTGAGGACCGCATCGAGCTCGTTCCGAGGCGCCGGAGGAGGTGGCGCGGGCGGCGGTGCTTCGACTACGATAACTTCGAGGCTGTCAGATTTTCTATCGTAAGAGTCGTCGCAGTCGATGCCGCTGCTGTCATCGGGCTCAGACTCGGAGTCGACGGGGTTTACGAGATAGACACGAGAGAAGCGTCCACCGCCGCCCCCGCCCGAGTCCTCCGAGTCCTCGTCGGATGTGGCGGGCTCGTCAGGCGCGCCTACATTCACTTCGTAGCTACGCCGCGCGCCACCCCTCTCCGAGTCGCTTGATTCGCTCGAATCGCCCGACGATGGGAACGCTCTCTCCGCGTCCAAGTGTTCCGGCATGGCATCTATACTATCAGATCCCGCCGAGCAGTCCTCCACCGCGATCACTTCAATATCAACTGTTGATTCGCGCTCGATCACTGGCTCGATACTCTTATCGTTATCGTTATCAGGCGGTGGGTCGCAGGCCGCTTCGGACTGTATCGCCTTATCGGTTCTCTCAACTGTGGTCATCTCTAGCTTAGTGTTGGCGTTGGCGGTCGCAGTGGCGGCCGCGGTGACTGCGACAGCGGCGGCCGTGGTGAGAGTTGCGAAAGCGGCCGCATCGAGCGGCGGGAAACCGGGGTAGGTGTGCCAGTGCGGCGCGGGCGGCGGCGGTGCGGGGAACGCGAGGAGCGCAGGCCAAAGAGCAGCGGGAACGGGTACCGGAACGGGCACGGGCACGGCGACGATGCGCGGCTCGGCACCGCACGAGCAGGCGCGCGGACAGGCCGGTGGCCGCGACGCCGCCGCGCCCGGCTCGAAGTAGTCCCAGTCGCAGTCGTCGGGCGCAGGTGGCGCGGCCGAGGACGCCGTCGACGACGAGTCCTCCGTGTCCTCGCGGCAAGACGAGTCCGAACTTAGGAATACCAGCCTATAGTCCTCGGGACGCATGCGACCGCCTTCTGGCTCGCTTGCTTCTCCCGTCTCGTAATTAACGCCCCACTCTGGAAAATAAACATGAAAAATCTATGTCAAAAATAAAACAATTAAAACGATGACTTAAATTTAAAAAAACTTGTGTGAATTGCTTTAAGCACTTTAGTTTTGCTCAGAGCATTAAGTAGAACCGATACGCGACGTGACTTGCTATTAATAATACATCAGTCGTTTGCAGTGGGTTTGCTATTGTAATTTTTTGCCCTTAACTTTACAAATAGATACGTAATTACTTTAATTGCATGTACAAACGATAACCCAAAACTAGTTAGTATTACAACATTGACGAAACAACTAGGTATTTTTTTAATCCATGGTAGGTATTACTTAATCGATTTTCTTAGAAGAACTAGGTACGCAATTATGGTCAATAACCACAACAATCACAGGAAGGCACTGAAATAGGTTTAAAACGAAACCACTCAGGTATACATAGATTTGTCGGTTGGTAATTCCTTAGATCATAAAGATTAGACTTATTTTGTTATAGTATAGACTCAGATTTAGGTTAAAGAGATCAGTCAATAGAAGCATCATAAACTTAGGTAAAGTCACGTAATCAATGGAATGTTATGGCCAATTGGTGATGATCTCTATAGTAGAAATCAACACGGATGGATGAGCATGGAGAGATGAAAGCGACATCTTACACGATACATTCTGACTTGGGGTTTACTGATACTTTAGATGTAGACAGATTCAGGTTTCGCGACCTAAACTAGGAGTACTTAATTATATCGATTCCCTAAAATCGTTTTTTTTATTGGATCAAAAACAAACATAGAATAAGCAGACGTTAGAAACTTATATCCTATCTTACTAATATTAAATTAATTTATTAAAACTACCTTCTTACATTTATTAAAAAAATAAAGTCCAAATGGGGGACAATTTTAAACGTCCAATCCCTAAGAAGTGTGTCCAGAAGGCTGTCTGCGTTATTGGCTGACGATGCTTATCCGTTGTCCAAGGTAGGAGGATTTTGAAACTCGTTAATTCCGAAAACTTTTCATTCGCATTTTTTCCAACTACACTTCAACCCAGTCATCTTTTGTTATCATTCAAGCATACCACCACACTCGTAATTCCCTAATAGCTTAGTTACTCAATCTCCAGTTTTTTATTCGCAAATATTACCAGAAACATAAATCCTTACTAGCACCTCCTATAAATTTCTTACAGAAATCTATTGTAGAACCCAGAATGACCGAAGGTAAAATGCCTCAAGCGGAAGTTTTTAATAATTTTAGTGTAGGTACCTACTGAACAGCAAAATTCACAAGATTATTTTTAAGGTTAAAGTGGGATGATGCAGCGCGATCGACAGTGGAAAAATTTGAACCTCTCATGATTTGCGTCAGTGATGGCAGGGTTCCTAAACACTGATATTGTCGATGTTTTTCCTTTAAGTTTAAGACATTCTCAGAAATTCTTTTAATTGAGGTATGATTTAGCTAAGGTGGTTTTTTAACTGTTACGTACCTACCTCATATATAATGTCTACATTCATATTTCTAGATTATATTAGTCAGTACCTACTAGCTGTCCCGGCAAACGTTGTTTTGCCATACAAAAAAAGGAAAAAAATAGATGTTGTTCGATTCTTAGACCTAACGAATATAGACAAAAAATGACATACAAATCGGTTCAGCTGTTTAGGAGTTTGGTAAATAACACCCCGACATGAGAATCACTACATAGTCTCTACATATAATAAATTCGAAGTTTTGGAAGTAAGCGTTCTACGTCCATAATGATCTTAGCACTATAGAATTCGCTAACCTTATATAGCTCCGGTAGAAAAAAATCTTGCATGCGCGATTCAGGTTTTCTTAAATTTAGAAAATCACAAATTAGTTGATTATTCTTTTTGTTCTGCTTAAAAATTTTGTACACTTATGTATTTTAAGAATACATAGCAATATACACATTTTTTAACTAAAAAATAAAGTAATTAATTTAATAAGATATTTTTTTTAATTTCAAGTAACTAGCGCCATCTCTTCGTTTTCGCAAAACTACCATTCATCTCAGAAAATGTTGATTTGGTTTGTTTACCTTTGTTTGTGCAGTCTAATTTCGGGAACTAGGAAACAGATTTTAACATCATCTTCACGAATGTGTTCAGAAAATATCAGAAGAGGTTTAGGTATTTCAAGTAGATTTATGTTACTAATTAAAATTTGATATTTCTTGGCGTAAAAAATAAACCATAATATTTTTGCATGAAAACGTACAGAACGTAGGGATGATGTCAAAATTGTCATTTTGACATACGGAAAGAAGCATCTAGCGCCATCTCTTTTTTATTTATAATTTTATTATGGCTTCGCATTACCACTATCGTGCATATAGCCAGTGTCGCGGTCAAAGAAAATTAAATCCAATGCAGGAGCGTTTTTTGAATTTGGAACATTACAACGCTCCAGCAATTTTGTATCAACATGTGTATGAAGCGGCGTGCTGGGGTTATTATAAACTTAAATACTCTTTGATTGGATCTCTTTTATCAAAGTACTAGCGACCCGCCCCGGCTTTGCACGGCTATTATGCAGTATCTCTTCTCTTATACATATAAAATGCTTTGTCCTGAATGACTGACTGACGGATCAACGCACAGCCTAAACCGCTGATCGTAGAGATCTGAAACTTGGAGGGTGTGTTCTTTGTATGACGTAGGCAGCCGATAAGAAAGGATTTTCCGAAATTCTACCCCTAAGGGGGTGAAAAAGGGGGACGAAGTTTGTATGGGACAACGTGATTCCTTGGTCCAATCTACTTCAAATTTTGCATAAACATTTTTTAACAGAATTGATGAAACACGTGTTTCGTATTTTATTAAAATTCATCCTCTAACGGGATTAAAAAGGGGTAGGAAGTTATTTTGGGGGTGATTTCCTCCGAAGTTGATATCAATACTCCTTTTAACTTACCTACATTGTATTTTGACACATGTTTGAAAACACAATCCGATTTTATTCAAAAGAGGTTGCACTTTTAGAACACGGCCTCATAGGAACGTAGTATTCGAAATTTAAAATGGTGAGGACTAGAACTGTGCTAGAACATTTTGGTTATGTTTACGAATTATTCCCTTAAGGTGGTACGTTTTCCCTACTAAATGTTTTAGAGATTCCTACGTTTTATACTGAGATATTTAACTTATTATGACTTAAAGTAGGCCTAATTTAAGCTATTGTAGGGGCAGACCAAAAATATCACTGTTTAACATCCAGGAAGTACTCTGTTTCAGCGTGAAAAAAGAGACCAATTTTACGTATGTGGTAGTGCATGGTTATATTGACGTATGGTCATAGTGTGAGGTGACGCATAGATGTGTGGAAACACGCGACGTTGTCGCGTTGTGTGTGGAAGCAGGAACACGCAATTACGCTAGAGCAGAGCCGCAATACAGTTTGCTGGATAAGGGCGACGTTGCCTCTCCGTCTAATCTGTCTAATAAAAATCAAAATATTTTCAATTGCATGATATTCAACTCAGTGCTGCCAGACCTACACCTGCAAGATTTTATGTAACTTTTGGCACTGTCGCGTCACTTTTGATACTTGAATTATACATTATTTTGATAGACTTATCAAATTATCACTTTACGTATATAATAAATAAATAAACATTTGTACTTGTTTGCATTTAATTAATAGTATAAAAATATAATAAAATATAAATGAAGTATAGTAATTCGTGAGAAACAAACCAAGCAGTCTTGTTGTTTTTTTGATACTGTTTGTTGTACACACTGGTAACATACACCCAGTCGATACTTTGCCTCGCACTAGATGCGCGCTTGTTACCTAGGCAACGGAGAGTCAACAGAGATGTCAAGTAGTCAGTAAATAGAAAAACCAAAAATAAAATATTATAATCATTTAATATATTCCTACTATTGTGTTTAAAGTATCATCCATCTGAGCACCTACTGAAAATAAACCTTGAGGGAATTTTAGTGTCTTGTAAGTGATTGAATTATTTCACAAGTATACCCCTCAAGGTGGGTAACCTATCCACACAAGTTGGGCCGTAGGAACAAACTACGACTACTCTGGGTCCCAGGCCATGAAGGAATAGCAGGAAATGAGAAGACTGATGAGCTGCAAGAACAGGATCGGCAAGTGCTATGCTTGGACCAGAACCATGTACGGGCCTGCCAGCATGCACAATCACAAAGGCCGTAAAGGATTACGTTGATAAGAAACACACGCAAGAGTGGGAAATCAGTGAAGGGCTACTACATTCGAAGAAATTCATAGGTAGCAGGCCCAGAGGGGCTTCTAAATTTATATTGAATAACGGAAAAAGCAAAGCACGAGCTGTGATTGGTGCCTTGACATGGCTTTACAAAACCATGCTTTTAAAAATGAAGATAACTTCTAATATTGACTGCAGAACCTGCGGTGATGTCAGAGAAACTATATCCCAAACCGAAAAACATAGGATTTTTCCTCTTAGTGGGATCACTGCGTTAATCGATCCCAAGGGGTCGAAGTGTTGCTGGCTATGTCAGTCCCCGATATAAGATAATAAGATAGAACTAATTTTAAATAAATAAACCTTTTTGTACATTACTTTGTCTTTATTTTTCTCTTTCCATTCAGACCTAGTACAATTTGCATCGTTCAGAATTCGTCCTAGTTTAAAAAAAAAGATTACTAACAGTACCTACCATAAAATTGATCCTGTTTTAGAAAATTTATTCAAAAATATATTTTCAAAAAAAAATTCTATTTGTATCGAGATTTGAACTGGGGCTCTTCAGAACACTACCCCGCCGCTCTAAATGACTACACCAATCGGTATCTGTAGGACTACGTCAAATATAGTCTATAGTTGCTACAGTTTATTGTTTTGTATGTGTGCGTGTCATTTATATCGTGACAAGAGTTAAAAATTGTACTTTGGAAATACATTAAAATGTGACTTCCAAAAAATTAAATTATGTTTGAAATATGTTCAGAGCAAACTAGAAAACAGGCAATATATATACAAATACTTTAATTCCACGTCAATTATAGCAAAATAAAATAAAACAATACTTTCGGGGAAAACAAGCGCCATCTAGCGGAATACTTTGCTTAGCGATACGAAACATTCAACCTTAACAAACCCGCGTAAGTCCCGTTACCGTGGGAATATCGGGATAAAATGTATGCTACACTATTAAGTATTCTGTGACGTTCGTGTTTGCTGGAACGCGTTCGGCCGAGCGGCTGCAGTTTTTTGTTGTTTACTCAGGACCTACTAATTGGATTTTGATGTTCCTAAAATGTGCCTATACCACGACCTTCCTCAAAATAGAGCTATCTAATATTGAAAACCAGATTTCAATTGATTTAGGCGTTTTTAATTGTATATGTAACATGAAATTTAAATACTATATAGGTATTTTCGTTCTACTACTTTTTCCCACAACCCATTTTTTTAATTTGCTTCCAAGTACACACTTTTGTCCTTTCTTTCTTTATTATGCGTATAGAGAAAACATGTAAAATACGACATACGAAAATACATGATAATACAAAAGAATGTTTAAAATAACCTACCGATTTTGGTAATATTAAAACCCACAGAAATAATGTTTAAAATAACCTACCGATTTTGGTAATATTAAAAGCCACAGAAATATATTAGTGATAAAACCAATTAAAAATCCTGTTAAAGCCATTTCGACTTCTATGCGGACGAAGTCGCGGGCAAAAGCTAGTATAAAATAAAGTCACTTTTCGCCGTCCCTATGTCCCTTTGTATGCTTAGATCTTTAAAACTACGCAACGGATTTTGATGCAGTTTTTTTAATAGATAGTGATTCAAGAGGAAGGTTTATATATGTATAATACCTACATGCATAATATACCCGTGCGAAGCCGGCGCGGGTCGCTAGTTTTATATAAATAGAGATAAGATATTATTTGCGTTGATATGAGAATAGGTAAAAATATTATGGTCTGAACCTAGAAATACTAGATACCATCTATCCTGAAGTTACTAAGTACATTTTAAACAGGCTTTAGATAAAACAACTAGGTACATAGTAATTTGCATAAGGTTGTGTTTATAGAAAATCAGTTAGGGACATGGCTACGTTTTATGAATAATGAATTGTGCTTGGTCTATTTTGTATGAATAATTTGCTATTTATTACATACGCGGATTTTATACATTAACGAGCTGTCCCGGCAAATGTTGTTTGGCCATATACAAAAACAGACAGACAGACGGACAAGAAAGTGATCTTATACGGGTTCTTTTATTTTGCCTTTTGAGGTACGGTACCTTAAAAATAGGAAAAATGGAGGAAAAATAGATGTAAGTACGAATATACACAAAAAACTTCGTACAAATCGGTTCAGCCGTTTAGGTGGAGTTTGGCAACTAACACTGGGACACGAGAATTTTATTTACCTATAAAAAATCTTTAGTATCCGTGTACAGTATGGGTCATAAGTAAATGATCTGATGAATGAATTGCTACAATATTACTATCAACAAGTATTGGAGTTACGACCTTCTTATATTAGATGTTACACACAAACTTAAATACTTGAATTAAAAGTACTCAGTGTGATTATTATTTTCAACATGTTAGCTATGTCTTTAGTTGGCCGAGAGGTATAAGCCGCCACCCGCTACACCAACCGATGTGGGTTCGATCCACAGGTTACGTTGTAATAATGTTCAAATAGTGCTGCACAGGATTATAAACGTTACGGTGGCGGTGGACTTTAGACCGTGGATTGTACCTACTTAATGCGTTCATATTTCTGTACTTACTTGCCTAAAATGACCCGAAATCCTTTGAACTGTCTATTTTACGAATGTTAATAATAAACACCATTAATATAGCCTCATTGTAATCAAACCAGCATTGAATTGGACATGAAAGTAAGAGCTGCGCACACGTTGGCGCCGATTCAAGGCTCAGTTACCTAAGGCGTACACGTGGGATTCAAGGAGCTAACGAGGTCGCCATCATTTTTGAACATTGTTTTTATTGTTTTTCTAATGGAGTTGGTCTTTCAATGTTTATAAAGCAAGGATAACGAGGTTGGATTTTAATTAATGACCGAGTGTTTTGTTGGACCTACTTTGTGGCGTGGCGGTAGACTGAGTAGTTGCAAAATAATGGAGTAAAGTCTACGTGTATTTTTATAAAATGATGGATGGTTGTACGACACGACTCACTCATCCATTTTATTCCGCGGTTTCACCCGTGTAACTCCCGATCTCGAGGGAATATCGGGAAAAATTTGCCTATGTTACTCCCAATGAAGCAATGTATCCTCATACCAAGTTTTATCAAAATTTGTCCAGTAGTTTAGGATCCTATTCGTTACAAACAAAAGCACAAAAAATATTTCCTCTTTATAATATTACTAGCTGACCCGCATACACAAAAGAAAATACATAATGGAAATTACTCTCATGCAAAGGATACGGAAAGAAATTAATGAATGAATAATTGCATTGTCATCGGTCTTTGACAAGTGTGCAAAGTTTGAATTAAATCTGATCGTTCTAAGTAGGGCAAAATCGAGCCCAAAAGAGTGGGTTACATACAAGCAAGCAAACATACAGGTGAAACTACTAAAAGCGTGTTAAAAAAGTAGATTCTCAGACCTAAGGAATATACACAAAAAATCTTACAAATCGGTTCAGCCGTTTAGATGGAGTTTCATAACTATCACCGTGACACGAGAACTTTATATAATATATTACTAGCTGTCCCAGCAAACGTTGTTTTGTCATTTGACGACCCAGTTGGCACAATGGTCACCATGCCGGACTGCCAAACACAGGGTTGCGGGTTCGATTCCCGCCACAGACAAGTATTTGTGTTAAGATATTTGTATGTGGTCTGGTTGTTTCTATGTATTATAAGTATATATTTACAAAAGAAAAGTATATAAGTAGTATATCCGTTGTCTAGCACCCATAACACAAGTCTAGTTACTTAGCTTGGGGCTAGATGGCGATGTGTGGAATGTCCTGCAATATTTATTTATTTACAAAAAATAAAGGAAAAAATTAGATATAGACCAGTATAGATGACTCTACCTACGAATAGTACCTACCTACCCAGTGTAAGTAGGTAGGTATATATCCCATGTAATGTAACTCTATCGGTCTAAGCTTGGCCGCGTCCATACCGGTTTCACGGCTTGGCTTCCTCCCCTTGCGGAAATGAGCTTGTGTTTTTACGCAATTATAAACTGAACGCGTCGGTGCACAAGGCCTCTATGTTTCTGAACCTTTTTTCGGCTTTAGGGAAATCATTGCTGTCAAAATATTGCACTAAGTACTGTTAAGTTTGTTTATTCCATTAGTGCGATACTGAATCTATCAAATCGTATATTTTAATCGTTTCCACTATCTCTTTTGGTTAATTAATAGTTAGATTGATCATCAAAGTAACGACTAATGCAATGATAATCGGCAAAAGGAAGCGGCTCTATTTTAGAACAATTAAAAGTTTTATTAGTTTACTATTATTTACCATCGATCTATGATAGATCGATGGTATAGATAGATCATCTATCTATATCTACACATAATAATATTAGTAAAAAAGAAAAGATTTTTTTGTTTGTAACGAATAGGCTCCGAAACTACTGGACTGATTTTGATAAAACATGGCATGAGGATACATTCATTCATTGGGGATACATGAGGATACATTCATTCATCATTCAACTACTTTTTATCCCGATTTCTCACGGGAGATAGCGCTGCTAGTTTTTTTTTGTATTACGATCACCATATTATGCCCACTGTTCATAAAAAAACTCTAACCAACCGTCTAAAATCTACCGATACCTACTAACTCAGTGATCAAAGTAAATTTTTATTAATGCTATAAGCACTTGCTTTATGAAAGTTTCCCCAAGCGAGCAGAACAATAAAGATTTGGTACAGATAACATTAGAAAGATACTTATTGACTTTCTATCAACTACGAGTATCTAGCGATCGCATAAGTAGAGTAGGTATACGTCTAATATCAACTCTTTACATACCATATTTCTTTTACACTTATGTGTACGGTATTGTCAACTGGATTATTTATAACCATTTAGTTGACGAATTCTGAAGTCCTGACTGATTGATTAATATATTATCGCATAGCTATATAGTGCTTTGTGAAGTGTAGGTACCAAACTATGAAAGTTTTTCGAAATTCCGTTTATTCTACTTATGACACACGGGCGAAGCTACAGGCAAAAGATAATTAGGGAATATCGCATTAAACTTCCAACGTTTTGATTAACTTGATAGTTTCATACGAAAGTAGGTACGTTCAGCAGCATAATTACAGATCCACCATAGAGCTCCAAAACGAATGTTATAAGAATGTTTTCAACACAAACAAGATTCTAGGCACCTGCTTTAGTTGTTTTAAAGTCTTTTAACTCATGAGTTTATAAAACAAAAAATATTAGAATGAAAATAATAGTAATTTTAGAACTCTATGGTGGGTCTACAATTATGCTGCCGACCGTACCTAGTTCTCAAAACCGTATGTTTATAACTATAATTGTGCGCTTTAAAAGGGATTTATAGGTAATTTCAACATGATCGGAATCAACACGAGTGAAATAAAATAGCTATAGTAAAGCTATTTTCATGTAAACATATTGAAATCAACAATTTATCTTCATTATAATAGATTCTTTCCATTTTAGATTTTCATGTAGGAGTTAGCGAATTGCAGAGAGACTAAAACATAAAATAGGTAGGTAGATAAGTAGGTTGAAATTGGTATCCAGTTTCCAAAAAAGATCTAACATGCAATGATAAATGGCAGGCTTTAATTGGCTAAAAAGGAATTACAAGAAACAAAATTACTTAATTGCAGATACTGGCTTGATATATAGTGCCGACAGTGGGCAGACACCTTTAATCTAATTTTACTCATATTATTAACTAGCTGTAGCCTGCGACTTTGTACGCGTGGTAGTTTTGTTTTATGTACCAAAACCTTCCTCTTGAATCACTCTATCTATTAAAAAAAACCACATCAAAAGCTGTTGCGTAATTTTAAAGATCTAAGCATACATACATAGGCACAGACAGCGGGAAGCGACTTTGTTTTATATACTACTAGCGACCCGTCCCGGCTTCGCACGGCTATATTATGCATGGATTATACATATAAACCTTCCTCTTGAATCACTCTATCTATTTAAAAAAACCGCATCAAAATCTGTTGCGTAGTTTTAAAGATCTAAGCATACATAGGGACAGACAGCGGGAAGCGACTTTGTTTTATATACTACTAGCGACCCGTCCCGGCTTCGCACGGCTATATAAGCTATATTATACATATAAACCTTCCTCTTGAATCACTCTATCTATTTAAAAAAACCGCATCAAAATCCGTTGCGTAGTTTTAAAGATCTAAGTATACATAGAGACAGACAGCGGGAAGCGACTTTGTTTTATATACTAAGCGACCCGTCCCGGCTTCGCACGGCTATATAAGCTATATTATACATATAAACCTTCCTCTATCTATTTAAAAAAACCGCATCAAAATCCGTTGCGTAGTTTTAAAGATCTAAGTATACATAGAGACAGACAGCGGGAAGCGACTTTATTTTATACTATGTAGTGATGCGAAAGTTTGTGTGTGTTAGTAGCCAGTATATAGCTGAAACCATTGAATGAACACGTACTTTTTAGGGTTCCGCACCTCAAAAGGTAATTTATCTTGATATCTATAATAGTCTGTTTGTTTGCATTGAATAGGCTCCGAAACTACTGGACCGATTTTGAGGAAACTTGGTTACTTACATTAGTTCATTGGGAGTGTTATATGCTACTTTTGATCCCGATATTCCCACGGGATCGGGAGTTACGCGGGCGAAATCGCGAGGTGGTATAATTGCCTATAACGGGATTAAGACTTACGCGGGTAAAAGACGTGGCATAGCTAGTCGGATACAAAAATTAGACTAAACAACCTCTAAATAAAAACAACTGACTTTTAAGATATTTTAAGATTTGTTAAATCATTGTTTTCTTAGAGATATAACATAAAAAATTGAAAATCTATGCTCAGTTTTTATTAGGTCATCACCTTGGAGCAATCACGATCACGAAGGCTTAGAACAATAACCCCCAAGTTGCTAGGCTTCTGCCGAAATTACGTCATACCATGAAAACCGTTGCAAATCAATTTCATACGAATTCTTATAAAAAATCTTTAGATTGGTTACTCAGAGGTAAAGTTACACAAGATTGAAGTTAGTTCAATTTAATCAAAGAGAAATTTATTATAAAAAAATGTTATTAAATCTTGTTTGGAGGAAACGACAATGGGGTTATAAAATATTAAAAAATATTGTCTAAACTTCCGTCAAACCAGATATGTACTTAAATCTAAGCAAAAAAATTTCGAGAAGCAATTTTAATAACTTACTAAGAGGTAAGCCTCTTAGTAAGTTATTACTTGAAACTTAACTTTTGTTTTCTTGTTAAATGTACCTATCTGTTTGTCTGCGATTTTGTCAAAAATTGCTTCTCGAAATTTTTTTGCTTAGATTTAAGTACATATCTGGTTTGACGGAAGTTTAGACAATATTTTTTTAATATTTTATAACCCCATTGTCGTTTTCTCCAAACAAGATTTAATAACATTTTTTTATAATAAATTTCTCATGGAATACCTAAAGTTTTTGAAAATTAAGATAAGAACTTATTCTTATCTTAATTTTCAAAAGCTTTAGGTATTCCAGTTCGGTTATTAATTTATAAGAAAATCGCGAACAAACCTACATACAAAAATTTTAAAACAGCACCTAAGATCAATATACCTACTTCTTATCTTAATTACCCGACTGCAAAGAAAGGGCGGAAAAGGTTTTTTTTAATTTTCAGTACCTACTACAAAAATAATTACTCATATTGTTCTTTTGCACTAGATGTTACTTTTGAAACCTTAATCTAATTTACCATAGTCCAATATCCAATTACACGTGACTTTCGACTTAAAACTTACCAACAATTCAGTAAGGCTTCTCTCGAAGGTGTCGCTTTTCAACACACCAGTCCAAAAACAACGAACATAATCGAAAAGAACACAGTTTTAATTCACTGTTATTGTTTTCGGCAGATTGCACTAACGGTAAATATTTCTCGTACCTCCATAAGTACATAATGTCACTATTTATCTGAAACTTTATACGTCACTTTTGAATTAGGAGTTTTTACTTTTTAATTGATGTTTTTTTTTTTTGGCGTGTTTCTGGCCAGGGTTGTGCGGGCGCTCGCTGGGTCGAGCGCGCAAGCGGATGTGCGCGGTACCATAGCCGGCCGGTCGACTGTTGCGCTCACCGAGTGTTGTACGCAACTCGATTGTTTGTTATCGATGTTGCTATGACGTTTTCGGGGGTAAACAGCAGGTGTTTTATTTGGGGTAAAACAAAAGGTAGTTTTTTATTTAACTCGTTTTTTATAGATTAAGGAAACCGATGCAGTTGTTATTGCAATGCCGATTTCCTTTGTGTCCAGGTAAGAAGTTCTTAGCAAGTTTAGATTGATTGATCAACATCAAAAGTAAAGATTTTCCTAGGGTTTGAGAATCAAGTTTCTTCATAATAGGTAGGTAAGAAAGGGACTGGTCCCTAACAAAAGGAGTTTAGATAATTACAAAGAAAGAAATTGTCTGTATTGAATTTTAATTTTGAACCTAAATGTTTATCGACAAGCACTAGCAACTCTCTAGAGACAACCGACGATCGTGACTCACCTCGGTCCTCGCGTCTCAACGCCAACAACAAAACATAACTCACAACAAAAACGTCGCAAGTGCTTCACAACTGTTCGACAAAAACTCCTAACTTTGAGGGCCGAAAGAAGCGAACTCATAAAGGCAGTTACGACACTTACGACCTATAAGAACTTTGGAACTAACGAACAATGAACTTGTACTGAACTAGACCAAACACTGAGTATATAGAACTTTTAAAAAGTACTTACCTACCTAATTCTTTTGTTTGCGTTGAAGCCCCTCACCCACGCTAACTATAACTGTCACCTTCATGAGACAAAAGTGAAACAAAAATACAATTTCATACTAACTGTTATAAAAATGTCGTTTTGCTAACAAACCGTGACGCGATCATAAACTTTTTGCGTTGATTCGTTGTTATAATGAAGAATACAAACGCTTTAAGTATTTCCTACCTAATTTGTAGAAAAAGCGGTTATTATTGTTCACTTTTTGTTGTAATGAAAAACCTTGGTTTAAGTTATAATTTACTAGCGACCCGCCCCGGCTTCGCACGGCTATATTATGCATGTATTATACATATAAACCTTCCTCTTGAATCACTCTATATATTTAAAAAAACCGCATCAAAATCCGTTGCGTAGTTTTAAAGATATAGGGACGGAGAATGCGACTTTGTTTTATACTATGTAGTGATAGTATAAAACAAAGTCGCTGATAGTGATAGTGATTAAGACAAGTTTGTTACAAAGTTAATTTAGATTTAGAATCAAATTCGAGAATTATAATTATACAGCGTGTTACATCGTAGACCTACCATCAGGCAGGTGTGATATTGGTCAAACGTTGACCTATTTTAAGTGAAAAAAAAATAACCAATAATTTTTTAAATAAAAAGTTTAAATTTCAAATTTTTGCGTTCATCTACTGTATTCATACAAAAGACATCAACGAACATCCCTAGTTTTTGAGCGTCGTCGTAGAGCGATGCTACGCGAACTGCAAACATACTGTGGAGTAAACTTTACATATCTATGCTGAAAAATTAACTGCCATCTGACCAATATAAATAGTGAGAACCACACAAAGGAGAGTAAACGACATTGACTATTGACATTAAAATGCAAGCATTCACTATCAATGACGGTCGTAGGCCGATAATGAATGAAGAACTACCTACATTCTCCACCTACGATAGCATACTTACTTACAGGTTGTGCAGCGAATGGTGAGCGCTGGCGGAAATTGGTGGGGATGGTTTGCGCATGTACAATCGCGCACAGAATTATTACAGCCAAACCGTCATACTTTGTTTACATACCGAATATGATTTTGTTCAACCAGAAAAACATTCATTTATATACTATTACTATTAAACAGTATATTTATTCACTGTAATTTACACTATTAAACTATAGATAGACTACTAATATGGAACTCAAATTAAATAAACATATTTTTTGGTATCTTTTAATGTAATTACCTTTTAATGAAACAACTACCTATTGACTACTGATCTTCTATTGATCGATAATCTGTCACTGTCACTTTAAACTGTCAGATTGCTGTCAAATCTATATTTTCTATTGTTTTTGGCGCGAACTTCAAACCACGGAACTAATACTGTCCTGTACATTTACTGAACAAAGGTACGAACATGGATTTCTATGCCTGCACCAATGATTACCAGTTTTTCTGTATAAAGTTGAATTTTCGAGCTGGGTAAAGTTAGCTACGCGGCTGCAATGTTAACCGAGTGATGGTAAATTTTTATGTGCGCGACAGTACTTAGACGTGCGGGAGCGGGACAGAGCGCGGCTAAAGACGTGTGTGCGGAACAGAGAGCTATGATGTGAGCAACTGACCCTCCCTTCGCTCCTGTCCCCCCGCCCAAACAGACCTAAAAATTGACTTCTGCGCATACCCCTTCCACTTTCCGCCAGCGCTTACCATTCGCTGCACAACCTGTACTTGCTTGCTTCCGTTATTATTGAAAGAACAATTCACTAGCATACATAAATAGGTAAAACGACGTTCTTCCTGGAATGCTTTTGGAATTTCCATTTCGTTTTAAAAGGTTTTTAACCTACTCTACTGTATAAAGCTTTTGTTTTTACTAACGTATTTAGTAACCTCTTAGGAACTAATAGATATGAGAATTAACATTTCGAGGAAGATCTTCTTAACTCTTAGCGTAATCTGGCTCAGTTGTTTCCAAACTTTTGGCAGTTATATTTCTCTTTTTAAGAGGTTACCTCCTTGAAGTAATATTTTACTAAATAGGTTAGTAAAAACAAAAGCTTTATACAGTTTTTAACCTACTCTAGGTTAAAAAACTTCTAAAACGAAATGTAAATTCCAAAAGCATTCCAGGACGACTAAACACTGCAGGTAAGTACAATGTACATAATAATAGAAATACAGGTACAATCAATCAAAACCAAATACTTATCTCAATTCGTCTACTTCGGTCATGAACTAAGGCCCGTATTAATAAATCGCTCTCAATATCGATCTTGAGTGCGTATCAATTGAGTGAGTCTTGAGATGCGGTCACTATCTTAAGTTAGGCGTTAATTAATAGATAAAACTCAAGTTTTAACCAGGCTGATATCGCTCTTGAGATTTGAAACTGATCTTGAGAGCGACATTGAATGACAGTAACGCTTTGTTCTTACCTTGAATGGTATGTTTTTACCCTATGGTAGGTAGTGTCGTCATATTTTGCTGTCAACTTGTTTTTAATGTGAATTTTTTTACAAAATGTAAGATTTTACTACTAAATAATTATTTAAATGCGAATGATTTGTTCAAAAAGTCATTAGCATAAAATATCATCATAATAATTGATTTCTGACAAAATTTGTTCTAGCTCCATGTTCCTGAACTACAAAACTAACGAAACAGCTAACTTATGTCATGTATGACCCGCAATCAGACTTGAGTTCACGAAACTACATCTTGAGACATATCTTGAGAGCTGAGTTTGATTTATTAATACGGTATTACTCAAGTGATACGTCGCTCTTTAATCGCGTCTTAAGATAGGTTTATTAATCAGCGAGTCAAGAGCAAACTCAAGATTGAAATCGATATTGAGTTCGGTTTATTAATACGGACCTAAGTAATGGATCTAAATATCAGTATGCCGATCTCTTGTTAGGTCTAGCCAAAACGCGAAATTAGCAGACTGCGTATTTAGGTACTCAAGGACTGAAAAGATTGGAGGCAGTTCAACACCAATGCTGCCATCTGTGACTAGATTCTCGTACTAAGTTGTAATAAGTAAGTGGGTTGCCGCAAAGTGAACTCGAACACCGTTTCTTTGACTACGTTGAACCACTGGTGTACCGCTAGATGGCGATATAATATTTTTAAAATAACATTTTTCTTTGACTTGCAGGAGAGAGTAATTGTGAATTAATTTATCGAAAAAAACTTAAAAAAAAAACTACCTAAAGAAAGTTGAAAATCACGACATCTGTTAACAATATTTCGCAACTATTTTGTATTGTTATTGTTATATAAAGGCTTCGCGAGATGTCGTTTGCTACTTTTCTTGGCAATTAAAATTGTATAGTGCATGCTAACGATATGATGGAAAAACAAACACATTCGCATGAAATGCAAATTAATTTTATCACCTTTTACACGTGACTTGGAAACTATAACATAATGTTTGCCTATAGTTTACTGATGCACGTGATAATAAGTACAATTTATACCATAATATTATGGTTCTTCCTCTGACAAGTAGAACCTACTTACTTAGTTGTACTTAGTTCTAGTTGGGGAAAAACGCCCGTATACAAAGTACACCATAATAATAATAAAAAAGACCTACAAAAAGTCACACATGGAAGAGCGTTAAGAAAAATCGAGTCTAGAAGTCATAAGAATGCAAATGTTCAAAAAGCAACAAAACAACTTAAATTAAATACACAAGAGTAGGGTCTGAAATGAAACGTGACATTTTTCACCGGAAGAGTTAAATTTGCACGTATCGTAAATTTTATATTAACGAAATAAAATAATTAAAGTGAAATTGTAAATGTTGCATGCATGCATGCTGACTTTAAACATGTGTTTAATATACTCCGTTTTATATTTTTATTTGTGTATAAGTCATTTACTTAAGTAATTTGATGTAATTTTTGTTTTGTGTTTTTAATGAATAAATGATTATAAATCTAATGAATAATTTTATTAATGTGTTTAATTTACGTTTTCAGACATTTAAATTAGCAAAAAAATATAAGTTTTTAGCATTGACGTCATGATTTTATACTCAGTTTTAGTTTTTAATAATCGTAAAGTACACACTCAAGTTAACAACTTGCTAAAGAACTTACCTATTATAAAGAGCTAGACAAGTTTTTTGCAAGTTGGTTCACAACGTAATTATATGAAGCAAGTTATTACGATTAATTAAATTTAAAAAACACCGACTGTATATCAAGATTGATGTTATCTTTGTAAAGAGTAAACTAACCTGATCGTCTAAGATAGTTGTTTCGTGGAAAGCAAAGATTTACTGACGATATTATACCTATAACATTTCGTTACTTAATTGCTACCGCCGACTCCCGTATAGTAGAGTTATTTTAACCGACTTCAAAAAAGGACGAAGTTCTCAATTCATCGCGTATACAGGGTGATTTTTTTATGTGGGCCTTAAGGGCTATATCCTAAACTTTAAGAGATAGCGAAAAATGCTAGTCATAAGTGTGAAAATTGCAGAAAACTACAAAATTTAGCTAATTCCTTTAATTTGCCAGACTATGTTTGTTTCCAGGAATTGATCTCTATTAGCAACACTATCGATTGGTATAAAAATATAGGATGATTATTTTTTGGAAAACGAACAAGTTCTATTCTCGGCTTGGGTTTTCCTAAAATCAAATGATGCAGTTTTAGTTTTTATCAAAATCGGGCACGAGACTCCTATAACTATTTTTCGCTATATATCCTATAGTTTAGGATATAGCCCTGATGGCCCATAAAAAATTCACCCTGTATATATATTTTTTATGTATGTTCGCCGTGTACCCGAAAATGTCTGGAGCGATTTGGAATTTTTTTTTGTTTGAAAGAAAATATATAAATTGGATGAAGATCTACGATAAGTGGCGCGAGTAGGTATTTTCAAAAATGACCCGTATCGTGCGATAGAGAGAGTTTAAGTTCGGACGTAATTGCCTTCATTTTGCTTTTAAATAATGTTGCGGGCCGTAACGTTTTTACCCCCTTTATCCTTCACAAAATGAAATAAATTTGGTCTCATTTAATTCACTGCATCTTATTCTAGGTTTATACGTTTCTTTTTTGGTTATTCAATTTAGTTTATTAAAAAATAATTGAAACGCTCGATAAAGTTTTTAAGTCAAAAATATAGATATTCAGATAGTAATAACTTTTATCTTAGGCAATATTTCTTTAAAATAAAAACGGATAAACCTAGTTTTCCATTAGATCTAGAACATTTTCAGAAATTATCAAAATCGGACTTCGTTTATGGGGGTGAAAACGTTACCGCTTTTTACAGCCTCACACTGGCCTTAATGATTAATTCACGTCTAAACTCTAAGCGGTCCTATGTGTTAAGTCCAGGTAAAAATAAACACATATTAATATTATATAACATTTTTTTGCCCATGGTGTTAGATTTGCTTATTTTGCTATATTACTACACTGGTTTTAAATCGCTCAATAGATGGCGAGCTCTTTAAGCATCATAAGCTCTGGTTAAGAAAATGCGGGTTAGATAATAAAAATAGATCTACGCTCGGTTATTTTTTTATCATTACAAATGGATTTTTATTGGTCATGGACATCGTTCAGATTTGTTTTCCAGTAGTTAGTGATGTTGAAGTAGGTGCTGTCATGGATCGAAGCATGATAAACTTGTCCTTTTAATGAGTAAACCTTATTTTCGTTTTACTGCTTTAATAAATTAGTACTATAAGGTATAATAAGTATTTAAAAATAAAACAAATTAAAGTTTATGTGAATTAAATTAAGATAACTTACCTAAGCTAATTAGAGGAGGTAAGTACCTAAGTACCTACATCACTACATAGTATAAAACAAAGTCGCTTTCTCTGTTCCTATGTCCCTATATCCCTATGTATGCTTAAATCTTTAAAACTACGCAACGGATTTTGATGCGGTTTTTTTTAATAGATAGAGTGATTCAAGTGGGAGGTTTATATGTTATTACATGCATAATATAGGCAGCGGAAGCCGGGGCGTGTCGGCAGTATTTAAATAAGAGGTAGTTAGGTACTCTATATTTAAAAATATCAAAAAAAGTTTCGTTAACACGGTACACGTCGCATAAATTGTAAAAAGAAAAGCAAATAAAAAGGTAGTGATGGGCTAGTAGTTTCACTTTTGCCGTGTATATCACGGGTATTATTATTATTTTATGATAATATAGCTGCACAGTAATAACAACTAAAAAACGTGAGTTTTACACATTTATAAGTTATTTACCTACGTAGGTACTTAGGTAGGTATAATTTTGCAATGCAAATACATTTAGATGCCAACTGCACGATCTGTCTATCTAGCTAGTCGTGACTGTTTTCACTTGATTCCTTTTCCCTTACCTACATAAAATACCAAACAATACACAGTAGATTGTTTAGTAAAACACATTTTTCAACAATATTAATTGAGTACCTTTTTTTACCTCGGTAATAGAGAGACATTGAGGATAAACTTTAGGCTTCATTAGATAAATTGAATTCAAATTGACCTAGATTTTAACAATGATTATTGCCTATTCGAGTGCTACGCTCCAGATATGAGATTTATGACAATCTATTAATTCATCACTACATAGTATAAAATAAAGTCACTTTTCGCCGTCCCTATGTCCCTTTGTATGCTTAAATCTTTAAAACTACGCAACGGATTTTGATGCGGTTTTTTTTTAAATAGATAGAGTGATTCAAGAGGAAGGTTTATATGTATAATACATGCATTATATAGCCGTGCGAAGCCGGGACGGTTCGCTAGTTAGATATAATTTCAAGTTATGTATTTGGGTATTCTAGAAACATAATACACAGTTTTAATTCGAAATGTTTACATATGAATAATATACATAATAGGCCGGCTTTTAACCGTTATCTTACTTGCAATGATGAAATCGATTCAGTCGCAACTTCAAGAGATACAAAAAAACTATTTTTAGGGTTCCGTATACCTCAAAATGTTAAAAAAGGAACTCAAGATCGCTTTCTTGTCCGTTTCTGTCTGTCTGTCCGTGTGTTACCACCGATTTTCACAGGAACGGGTGGACTGGACCTAGCAAGTTGAAAATCATACCAGATACTGAGGTCTATAGTGATTCTGAGTTCCTGAGTCAGCACGATGAAAAGATATGGGCAAATTTACTTTTTCGCGACAAGTTGTAAGTACCAAAATTTTCCTTAATTTTCAACATTTTTTATATGTATTTTTAAATAGTTTTTTAATGTATTAAAACCAACTGACCTGGGTTAACAGGCGTTCTGCGTCGTCTCGCCGATGCCCTCCTCACGACCGTTGACACTAAAGAGTCCATCTCACTCCCGGAGTCCCACCGAGGCCTTAAATTCACCGGCTTCGACAATATACGACCATCATCCTCGGTATCCCTATCACTACTGGTAGGAGGTAAGTTAGATTCATCACTTTCCAACGGAGGCTTCACATCACTATCAACAATCACATTTATATCATCAACATCAACACAAGTTATAGGATGTGTTAAAGTTCGTTTTATATTACTCTTTCTATGTTTCACTTTCACTGAACCTTCCGATAGAGACCTCTTATTTAGTTTGTTCTCTTTAAGGTCGCGGTCGCGTACGCATTTGAGGTCGGAAGGTGAGAGGGACTTCTTTCTTGAGTTTCGTCTTTTGTTGCATCTTCTTTGTCGGCTTGATTCTCTTGCTGTCTGCATTGTTACATTTGCAATATCTGTAACAATAAAAATATTTTATCAATATCAAATAAAAGTCTATGTTAGAGACATAATTTGACGACCCGGTTGGCACAATGGTCCCCATGCCGGACTGTCAAACACAGGGTTGCGGGTATTTATGCTTAGATATTTGTCTAATTATTATAAGTTTGTTGCTGGTTGTTTCTATTTAATATAAGTATATATTTACAAAAGAAAAGTATATAAGCATAACACAAGTCTAGTTATTTAGCTTGGGGCTAGATGGCGATGTGTGGAATGCCCTGCAATATTTATTTATTTATTAAAGCTAGTGATTTTTAGTGAATTAGTTTCTCTATTTATCATATAATTTTGGTTTGTCTTTTCACTTTCATTCTAATCTGTCTAGAGTCTCGCTACCAATTTTAGCAACTTAATTCATTTGAGACTTTCTAAAAGCTCTCTAAATTATAGTAATAGGTATAGAAAATGGAACAATACTCGATCTAAACACAACGCACGCAGGTCACCGGTCGCTCAATGCGTCGAAACGGGTACCAAAACCAGTCCCATAAGTTTAAATTCACTTCAATGACAATTATGATAATTGATTGAATTTTATACCACGTGACGCTATAAAAATAACATATTTACCACGTGTTCTTAAAGCTTTTGAAATCTTACCTACTTTAAGCCCCTTATTCCAAAACGAGGTTTAAGGATAGTCCGAGATGTAGATTTAAACCTTAGATTTTGACACAGATTTACTCGTGAACAATAGTCTAAACACTATCCCTATAGATTATATAGGGAACTATAGTCTAAACACTTTCTTTTGAGATTATATAAGGATAGTGTTTAGACTATAGTTAACGAGTAAATCTGTGTCTAAATCTAAGGTTTAAATCCACATCTCGGACTATCCTTAAACCTCGTTTTGGAATAAGGGGGTAAAAGTTTAAGTATTTATTAACATAACAAAATTAAACGTATAGAGCTAATATCGTTTCCAAGTCGCAGAAGTGCATGATTGTCAAAATTTAACCCCCTTATTCCAAAACGAAGTCTAAAAATTAAACTACGTTTTAGTGAGATTAAAACCATGGACTTAGATAAACGTTATTACAAAAAGAAGTTTACCGCTAAAACCAGGTTTGTCTGTCCTGTCAAAGATAAACTGCCGAGCACCCTAGTTTAACTAACTTAGTACGAAGTTTCTAACCTCAAAAAATTAAATTCTGACGTTCACCTTTTCCTCGTTACTCCAATTCTCGCTCCTTTTTAGGGTACCATACCCAAAGGGTAAAAACGGGGCCCTCTTACTAAGACTTCGCTATCCGTCCGTCTTCTGTCCGTCACCAAGCTCTATCTCAAGAACCGTGATAACTAGAGAGTTGAAATTTTCACAGATTTTAACAACATATTACGTAAACCTACTAAAAACATAAATAAGTAAATATTTTTAGTACGTACTTATGTTCAAAGAGGATATAATCACTACGTTTTCTTATGTTTTTAAGAAATTTAGGTTATTTTCATGTTTACAATTTTTTAGGTAGTATTTTTTTTTATACTTCTAAAGGGGCAGGCAAAAGGCTTAAAGGCTTAACTCGAGCCGCGTTCCGATATACGCTACATAAATTGATGTATTTAAATACAACAACGTAATCGCGAACATAGAATAACAAATACAAGTCACACTATTTCACAATAATTGAACACACAATTTATATTTTTATCACTTTAGTATTCGATTTCTTAAATAAGTTTTTAATATTTACTCACTTACCACCATTTTGTGAAAAGGAACGGTGTTTCGAACGCTGAACGAACAAAAGAATGGTTTGTTTCGAGTTTGCTATCTATTGTCTATGGTTGCGACTAAAACCATGGATCTTCTGGTCCTTGGTCTATTTACTTTTTGTAATAAGAATCAATTTTAAACCAAAACTAACACAAAAACCTAGATCTTTTAGTACAGGTTTAAACTATGGTTTTGCAGTTTTTTTGTAATAAGAGGGTAAGTGTTTTTGTCGCTAAGTCGAACCGGACCCATTATAAAACAAAATTTTAGTCTTAATCCAGTCTGGACAAGGTGCCCTCAAAACTTGTTATTTTAAGTTTCGTTTCATCGAATGTTTTTATTTTTATGTATTTTTGACATTTTGTAAATTAGTTTTGTGTGTGGGACGATAAACTTTTAGAACAGGGTTCATTTGCAACTTTTTATTAGAATTTATTTTATCGTGACGACTTTAAAAATTGCTGGTTATTTTTTAAGACAGAATCTAATAATCATACGTTTGGACAAATGTTATTCTTTTAAATTAACTACTAGTTCAATGTAGCTAACATTCAACTATTCGTTTTGCGAACAGTAAATGTCACGAGCACAACCTTTGAGGAGTTTTGTGTGAGAAGGTGATTCAAAGTGCTCCATCAATTCCTACATAGTAGTTATAGGGCCACTGGTAGAAATCTAAAAGTGAACAATTTAATGCATTTTGAGAAGTTTTTCGGACATCACTCTGAAGATCCTCATCATGTTTACGAAATTTTTATGAGACCCAACTTGAAGTTCAGTTGAAGTTGACAAGAAATAGCGCAGGACAGAAAGTCCTGCGCTATTTCTGAATAGATTGATTGAAGTCCGCCCTTTCAAATAAAAAAAGAAATAACGAAATCGGAACTCTTAGGGCGGAGATAATCGTAAAACCTGTGATCCAAGTTTCATCTACATCAATTGTTATTGATTTTACAAGACTTTATAGACAATTAGTCAAGTGGAGAGTCATTTATTTAAAATCTAGTCTATTGAAATGAACTAGGTTAATTAACTTCCAAATAAGCGTATTTGCAAAATATAGCTGAACATGAACAGCGTGTGGTAATTATCTCATCAACTTGATTAAAGTTACCAAAGAGGAATAAAATATGGAGCGAGAAGCAATTTTGATTGCTTTTCTGAACTCATTAGATCACAGCGACTACCTCCACGGGTTTAATTGCCTCATAAGACGCGAATCCTGACTCTTATTTATACAACTAAACGACGCGACGATGGTTTGCATAAATCTTCACCTAATCGACAAACCAGCTTGAATAACTAAATAGGGTCGCTCTACCTGTTTTTAAATCTTTATCTTTGAAATCTGGACGCTCAGTTCTACCTTTCGAAGAATAACTGTAATATTAAGTCTACCTACTACTTTTGTTAGGTAGTGTACTTTTTTTGTTCATCTGTTTGTAAGATGGGAAATTTATTGTTCTGAAGATAAGATAATTAAAGGCACAAACTTGGCACAATTAACAACTTTTGCTTTAAACATTTTCTTTCCAAATTACAAGCATCAATCATAAATATCAATTATAAACGACACAACACGACTTAGCTTAAATAATACAATACTGACGGAACATTTATTACGCTCTTAACTCACAGTTATGAGAACAAATCATAACTCGTTTTAATTAGCGACCACAAGATCACTGCACAATGCACAAAAACGGCCATAACTAAACTATATTTACAATAATAAAATTACATACCAAATAGAATGGTGAAAATATCCTACCTAATAGCAAACAGCACGCAACCGCAAACCGAAGGAAACGTTATCTACACTGCATCACTGTATCAGTTTCGTGTTACACTGTTCAAACAAGAGATAACTGACCGAAATTGTTAGAAGCATCACTTAGATAAATATTTTCACTGTGTTTTGGTTATGTTTTTTTTTATTATAACTGGGTTTTTTTTTAGTTTTGAGGTACGGAACGGTACGCGTCTGTTGCAGTCGGTACCGCGCGTTCAACTGCTAGCTTTAAGAATTCAGTCTCAGGTTCAGCTGTTGATAGACGTATGTAGTTTACGTATTATATACAAAAGGTATTGTAATATCATAAACATTTTAATTAGAAGCTTATTATGATTAGATTGTTTGGATTATAATGTACGGAGGCCTAAAATTTTTAATTGATTAGCAGATAATATGAGATATTTTAGGAAATTCTTTAGATAAGTCTTGTTTATTGTCAAATACTTCGGTGAAATTTAATACTTTATTTATTAATAATGCAAGGTAAACATTAAATAGAGCACTAGTGTTGTAACTTTGAATTTTAATTCGACCTTCCTTCAATCCAAATAACACTATTTTTTTGAAAGTTAAGTTAGTACGTAGTAGGTAATGAACTTTGTAAGGAAAAGTGATGCCTTTGGCAACGACACGTTCCCACGAAGGAGGCGAAAGGAAACCGATAGCAAGTCCAAGAACAAATACCACTTAAGTGATATAAGCACTTATCTATACTTAACCTTCGCTAGCCTGTTTAAGTAGGTACTCAAGTGACTTTTTATGCAGAAGAGCGAGAAGTTTTTGGACAGGACGGTCTCCTTTAAAAGATTCAATTGTAGACCAATACACCACCTGCATATACTGGAATAAAAAAAGTTAAAAAAGCTAATAGAGCATTTTTTTCTAAGATAGGTACTTTCTAGAGATGCGGTACATCCCTTCTTTACCATAGACCAACGCTTATAGCATTGCTCTGGCAAAGTACCGCACATGCCTTGCACTTCTTATGGTTAGTATAAGAAAGTCAAACATCAACAAAAAACGACTGGATTTTGTTGATCCATTTAGGAAATAAAAGAGAAAAAGACTTATTACGAAATATCTGAAAGTTTGCATACCGGTTCCTTTTAGGATTTGAATGAGCACTAAATACAGTGGACGAAGAACTTAAATGTCATAATTTATGTCAAAATACAGTAATTGCTCTTGCAAAATCCCTTTAGAAAACATTTCCTTACTTGTTATTTGTAGAGCTAATAAGGAAATACATTAGCTAGAGATGAGATGAACGAGCGGTAATGGAAATGGTGGTCTGGCTACTCAAGTAAGTCGTTTACTTCAACCATCACTTTGACCAATAGTTATATCATTTTCAATTAGTAAGGTTTAATTAAATATTGAAAGGCGTTACTATAAAATAAAAACATCTCTAAAAAAGAAGTTGCAATTTTTTCATCATGGCTTCGGTCTTAAATGAACTTGTCTCTTGGAACTCTAGACAAAAAAGAATTTACATTAATTACCGAAATCAATTGGTTAAGTTTATTGTAAGGCGTAACTATAAAATAAAAATGTCTTTAAAAAAGGAGTTGCTGGTTTTTTTATTCATCAAAGCTTCGGCCTTCAATACCAGGAGCTTGGAACTCTAGACAAAACAATTTTTACATTACCGAAATTATTTCAAGGAACTATGGGAATAGAAATCCAAGATTCGTGTATCTAGAAGTAAAATGTCGAACGTAACTTAATAAGTTATTACCTAACAAATAGCTCGGTTAACAAAGCGATTGTACCTAACAATAACCGTTTTACATTTAAAACGAGTCCTATCAACGATCAGTTGACCCAAATTGCTGTTGCAAAAGATGTTAGAAGATATATTTTAAGAATTGCATTGAATGTCCTTTTAATTGCTTGCATGCAATTTAGCAAAAGACACTCATACATACACCTACAGAGTAATTTTTCAAGTTACTAACTCATTTTATTGCTATTGATAGGACAGCGATTGACCACTATCATACCTGCCTGATGGTAAGTAACGATGCAGTTTAAGATGTAGCACGCTTTCCTAGAAGATACCTGTTCACTCGCGACTTGGGTCTTTGGTCTGGAAAGACAGATGCAGGCAACTTATTCCATTCCCTTGGTGTATGAATAGGGCATGTTCACTCGCGACTTGGGTCTTTGGTCAGGAAAGACAGATGCAGGCAACTTATTCCATTCCCTTGGTGTATGAATAGGGAATGTTCACTCGCGACTTGGGTCTTTGGTCAGGAAAGACAGATGCAGGCAACTTATTCCATTCCCTTGGTGTATGAATAGGGAATGTTCACTCGCGACTTGGGTCTTTGGTCAGGAAAGACAGATGCAGGCAACTTATTCCATTCCCTTGGTGTATGAATAGGGAATGTTCACTCGCGACTTGGGTCTTTGGTCAGGAAAGACAGATGCAGGCAACTTATTCCATTCCCTTGGTGTATGAATAGGGAATGTTCACTCGCGACTTGGGTCTTTGGTCAGGAAAGACAGATGCAGGCAACTTATTCCATTCCCTTGGTGTATGAATAGGGAATGACGAAGCAAAGCGCTTAGTGCGGATATCTGGGATTTAAACCATAAATCGGTGTCGCATATCAATTTTCATGGTTGTATGAAGAAAGAAACTACGACTTAGGTAAGTACAATACTTTCTCTTCATTGTACACTTGGAAAACTATCCTGTAGGTATGGTATTGTAGAATTTATAAAGTTGTTTTTTTAGACTCATAACTGTTTAGACAATAGGTACCTTCTTTAAACAATAAGACAAATAGTAAAAAATGAAAAGAAAAGGCTTATTTTGTTATGTTAAAATATTTCAATGTGTGTGACCTTATAAAAACGAGTTCAAACTGCAGTTATATGAGCATCAATACCATTATGGCGTAGAATTTTCTCATAGTGACAGATTACACTCCCATGACCCAAGACAATGGACTTTTATAATAACTAGGGGGGCTGATATAGTTTAAAATTGCGGAGCCTCAGATATACAGACAGATTGGTTGTATCATATGAAACGGCCGACAAAGACTTGTACGATTTGTCCTCAAAGTAATATAAAAAGGAGGCTGTCAATCCGTCCTTTCTGTTATTTGAATTGCATAATTTTTACATGACCTAATTTTAGACTTAGACTTCTTTAAACTTTATTATTTATTAGTTTTCGTTTATTTGGGAAACATACAGAACTATGATATAAATATTTATAACAATATATAAAAATTTTAATTTAATCCAACTAAGTTTCCACTAATTCATAATACTTATATAAAGTGAAACATTGAACAAAAACAACGAGAAAGTAATGCTTCCAACTTTGTCATAATATATCTTAATAGTGTCTTTCCTGACGTTTACAATTTGGGATATAGTGTAGGTATAAAGTATCTTCTAGGTAATCGTGCTAAATCTGAGACCACATCGTCACTTACCGTCAGGTGTGGTAGTGGCCAAACGCTGGCCTATCATTTGTCAAAAAAAAAACAAGAGTGATTAGGTATAGCTTATTTAGTAGGAAATTGATAAGCATTATACAGGAAAAGTATTTTTGTAGTGCACATTTTTTTTCTGTTGAATATATGCAAAAAAATAAATTAAAAAAATCCAAAACTTAATGTGAAAAACTTCCTGAAATTTCAAAATTATTGGGTATCTCAGTATTGATACACACAGTGACACGTAGGTACCTACCTTCATTTAGAGCGCGTTATTAATTTCGCTGGCGTGTCCATGAACTTCGTCGTTTTGTTAGAAACACTTAAATGGTTATAGCTCTGAGAGTTTTTGTGTTAGCTCCAAAATAAAAAAAACAGTATTTTTATGTGCTTAAAACATACCGAAATTTGTGCACTACAAAAATACTTTTCCTGTATAAGTTGAGCTTTTTTTCCTGAGTTTATTGCTACGCAAGTCCCCTTTGATACGATTCTCAAAAGACTCTCCTTTGTCTTTTTTCTTTGTATGCGTAAATTGCAGTGATAGTAAATCTATTGCAATCAAAGTTTACCGTTGTTGTTATGAAATTATTATAAACGTGATGTAGACTTAATACTATAGTTTTAATTCTAGTCGTATCTGATCCAGCTATGCATTTTCTTTCGTCGTTGGTTCTGCAACATATTGATTTATACTGTTTTTGTCGCGTGCTGGGCCCATCACTGCGTATAGTGTTCATTCTGCATAAATCAAATCTCTATATCCAAGTTTTTAAGACAACTTCGGCGGGAAGTGTGAATTTAAGGTCTTGCGACATTACACTGGGAAAACAGCGAAGTGGGCATTCGTTTACCAAATAGAAAAGGGTCGGGTTAGGTGTTCCGGAATCACATTTTGGTGACTCCTAAAATGCCCATTTATGGAGGTGTTGGTTAGTATTCCTGTAGTCGAAAGTCGGAACGAAAACGGTGCATTTGGTTCGGTTTGACGATCCAGTTGGCACAATGGTCACCATGCCGGACTGCCAAACACAGGGTTGCGGGTTCGATTCCCGCCTTAGACAAGTATTTATGCTTAGATATTTGTCTATGATCTGATTGTTTCTATAAGTACTTCATTACAAAAAAAATATCCGTTGTCTAGCACGCATAACACAAGTCTAGTAACTTGTGGCTAGATGGCAATGTCCTGCAATATTTATTTATGTAATTATTTATTCGGAATGAAAAAAGCGTACTGGGCTGAACATTAAAAAGCCAGGCAAACTTATATACGAAAGCCCAGACACTCCTAACTAACTCTACTCAGACCCTTAACTCTACTTCACAAGACAGTCAACTGCAGTTTCAAACTTTTTCATACACCTTCCAAGCAATACCAAAAATCAACTTTAACACCAAACAATCCGGTTTATTTTAAAACGGTACAGTTACAGTAGGTTATCGACAGGGTGTCCCAATTGCCTAATGTATGATTGACAGTGTCTTGACTTGGAACTATGTAGGTTGGCGAATGTGAACGGAGCAATGTCTAGACGACAGGCATGCATTATTTGACGGGCGAGGCCTTTATGTATAAGATAATGTAGCCTACTTACACGCTGTAGGTAGGTACTCCAGGTCTTAATTACTTTCTCATTTTACTTATTTTTACGTGCCTTTAAACAAAGTTGCCTATTTGACTGAGATTCTGAAATGGTATAATTCGTGGTATTGCCAGCATTTAATACACAATTAATTCCTATTAAAATGAGACAATGAGTAAGAAGTTATTTATAAAGAGTTTCATAAATACAAAAGAAACAAAATACATAAATTCTTATTTCAATTGGTACTAGGTACCTTTATAATCAATAAAAGAAAGTCAAGTCTAGGATTGAAAGGAGCAAATATTTAGTTAAAAAGACATTTTAAAGAAAGTTTACGTCGTGTCTTTTATTAATAGATGAAAGTGTGGACTTAACATTATTTTCTTCAAAGGTGTGGTTTATACGAATTAAACAAATTGTACACAATTAATTCTAATATATTTGTCAAAAATCTTGAAGTTCATGTTCGACATTGAGAATCAAACGAACTGTGAAGATCACACCTACTACTACTACCTACCTATTGTTTTTAAAATGATATTATTCTCACGTTTATTTAGTGTATTGTATACAATAGTTCATTTTTGATTTTAGCAAAGACGACATAAGTAATTAAATCATTAAGTACTTAATAAATATCCTGTATGTTATAGTCCAACTAGCTCCCTTCGGTCGCCTACGAAACCAGGGCTTTTAGTATTTAACTGGTTTCGTAGGGAATAAAATTATTCTTTGTATGAAACTAGTTACGTAAAAAGAAAAATAAACATCTATATTATGTTGGTTTCGTGCGAGGAAAGAAAATTTTCCTACGAAACTGGTTTCGTAGCAGGAAGAATAATTCCTTTTACGAAACTGGTTACATAGCCCTGGTTTCGTAGGCGGCCGAAGCGAACTAGCTACGCCCATGTGTGCAATGTGCATGTGTTAATAAAATAAGTCCCGTAATATTTAAATACGAGGTTTTCAGTGTTACAACTTAAAAAATAATTGAAAATTAATACAAATATAGTAATCTTAAAAAGTTTCCCAAGGTAGGATGCCCAAAAGGTTGACAGCTTTGCCTCTTTAGATGGCAATGCCGATTCGTTGGCCAAAGTAGCAGCCAGCCTTTTAGTCACCTAAAGCTAATAAAATACTACTACTAAATTTTTATAATTATACATATAAAATGCTTTGTCCTGAATTACTGACTGACTGACGGATCAACGCACAGCCTAAACCGCTGATCGTAGAGACCTGAAACTTGGAGGGTGTATTCTTTGTATGACGTAGGCATCCGAAAAGAATTTTCGAAATTAATTCCTTAACGAGGTTAAAAAAGGGTAGAAAGTTATTTTCGGGAATTTGCTTCGACTCGAACTCCTAGGTGCTTTTGATTTCAATTAAGTAAAGTACATTTTATTTTGACACAAGTTTGAAACTCAATCTAATTCAACAAAAATCCTATTAGAACTATTTTGACTCCTGCGCGGACGAAGTCGCGGGCAACAGCTAGTACCTACTAAAATTTTGAAATAGAGGGGTCTAGCTATACTTTACTATCACTTCACTACACAGTATAAAATAAAGTCACTTTTCGCCGTCCCTATGTCCTTTTGTATGCTTAGATCTTTAAAACTACGCAACGGATTTTGATGCGGTTTTTTTTAATAGATAGTGATTAACAAGGTTTTTAGATATAATACATGCATAATACAGCCGTGCGAAGCCGGGGCGAGGAGTAACACATTCATGCATGAAAGTGACATGTCAACTGAGCTCATTGTTTAAATATCTCATTAACAAAACCAATTGTCACCCACATACCTAGTTAGGTACTTACATGTAAGTATTGTTCTTAAATTGTTACCTTGATTACCACTCACTCACTGTGTGTACGTAACCTTGTTTTTAGGGTTCCGTAAATCTAGCACAGAATAAAAAATTGTGTCTTTAGAAGTGTCATTATCCAGGGAGAAAACAGTAGACTACGTTTATAATAGTTTATATAGAGAGAGCCCCCGGTACCCGTTCCTCTTAAAGAAATATTGTATGAGGAGGCACCTAGAGTATCAAATAACAGGTGTCATGTATATATATGTTTACCTACTTAGATCCAAAGTGTTGCAGTTATGGAGTTATGATTAAGAGAACGACCGGAAGCCAAACGGACACAAGGACGACATGTTCTTTGAATATTACATATAGGTATCTTATATTGCCTCACGGATAACAGAAAACCACTAGGTTTTGCAGATGAAATTTGCGCGTAGATACTTAGTTGTTATCTACGTCACGACAAGTGCACATCTCCACATCTCAAGAGAGTATTATCGATAATTTAAATATGTTGGTCCGAAATACTAAGCTTGCCGAACCGTTTGGGCGCATAATGTTAAAAGCGCAAAATGATGGTAAATGAGCAAAATGTTAATAGAGCAAAATGGTAAAAGCGCAGCCGAACCTGTGACCAGAGTTTCTTATTTCTCTCATGTTTTGGAACTCTGGGTAAAATCACCTTGTTGCTACCTATATTCAAAGTTATAAAAACGCATGTAAACATATCAGTATATTCGATACGTTTCAATGTCACCTACCATTAAGTATTGTGTGCAATTACTTCACAATAGCGCAGTAAACTCGGCTCCGTGACAGATCTGTAATACCTGATGATTGGAAACGATTACTAGTAGACTGTATATTGGTATTTAACTGCAATAGCCGTTGTGATCCACTTAGCTACCAACTCTAGCAATGATCTTTAATTACAATACTGACTTATAAATTGTATAGATGAACGAAGTTATAGAGCATTTGACTTCCATTTATCTGCGTTGTAGTAGAATTATGATCAAGCATCAAAACATGATGCTGCGCACAGCACACTTTACTCTTAAAATAGCTTATCAGCGAAGTGGCACAGTTTTTGGGCCTTTGAATTTATTTCTTTTTTCAAACTTCAAATATTATCAAGTCATACGTAATCCTGGAATTTTAGTCCAAAAATCGGATAATTTGGTGTTTGTCTGGTCTAGTGTTTGCTTGCTTAGGCCACCTTGCATCATACCGTGAGAAGATTTCGGCCTACAAATCAAACAATTAATTAATATGAGTTTATTGATTAACAAACGAAATCGGCCGTCACTTGTCAAATAGAAAGTAAGACAAAGGTTACATGATCGAGTCACGATGCATTTGCGTAATGTTCTCAATTATGATTGATTAATGGACAACGGCGAGCTGGGGGCGTTCTACGACCGATCATTAGGAAATTGAATCTAAGTGGGTGTACGTGTACATTGTACAATGGTGTTTTGACAACAATTTTATGACCTGTATGATGTGCAACTGCTAGGCATGTAGCATGGTACATAGGTGGAGTTATTGACAACATGGGCCATAAGCGCAGATGCAACTTATGATGCATGGCACTAGGCTATACTTTACTTAAAGTTTATTTAACTGTTTTTTTTAATTTTAGCATGAAAAGCTCGTTACGCGTTACGTAGCAGTAGTAAAAGTTAAGGAAAAGGCTTTCTGATCAAAGAACCTTTCTTTCTGATGAAGGCATCATCATCAGAATTTTCTTTACGCTGACTGAAAGATATGTAGTTGACATGAAAGCAGGTTACCTGGATAGCCGAGAAACAATTCGGCTAGATTACACAAAAGCAGAATACCCGGTCAGCAGAGCAGCTTGAATTACTGATAACCTAGCTTAGTTACACAGTACACTTCAGCCTGAGACTACAACCCTTAACTAAATTAGGCCTCCTCAACAATATTCTTCCTTTTCGCTTTGTAGCTTCACTATCACTACATAGTATAAAACAAAGTCGGTTTCTCTGTCCATATATCCCTTTGTATGCTTAAATCCTTAAAACTACGCAACGAATTTTGATGCGGTTTATCAACGATATGACACTGCATAATACAACCATGGGATCACATCAGTTCAAACACCAAGGATGTTTAACAATAAACTGGTTTCATACCTTCGATTCAGTGCTGCGATGCGTTTCAACCATTAAAATTAAAAGGATATTAAAGCCTCATTCTGATAGTGCTTTAAAATGTTACGATGTAAACGAAGGTTGGCTCGATTAAAAGCATTTATACATAAGTAAACATATTAAAAATTATAAAGGAAGAGGACAACAATAATTACCTATTTATAAAAAGCATTATACGTTTGACGATCCAGTTGGCACAATGGTCCATTGGTCATCATGCCGGACTGCCAAACACAGGGTTGCGGGTTCGATTCCCGCCACAGACAAGTATTTATGCTTAGATATTTGTCTGTGGTCTGGTAGTTTCTATGTATTATAAGTATATATGTATTTACAAAAGAAAAGTATATAAGTAGTTAGTATATCCGTTGTCTAGCACCCATAACACAAGTCTAGTTACTTAGCTTGGGGCTAGATGGCGATGTGTGGAATGTCCTGCAATATTTATTTATTTTATTTATTTATATAAGTATACCTACGAGCTGTTTTCCGCAAGTAAACCTCTTTACTTGGGTCCTTTTTGAACCTACGACCTTCGGAGCGAAAGTCGAGCAATATAAAAGCAGTTTCCTAAAATAGTTTAAATTGTACTTATGGTGATTATATTTTTAGGGTTCCGTACCTCAAGAGGTAAAAAAGGAACCCATATAAAATCACTTCATGTCGGTCTGTCTGTCTGTATGTTTTATAGGCAAATGAAAGACATTTCAAAACATATATCGAACTCTTAGGAATAATTACGGATCCCCATAGTCGTCATTGTTTGGCACCGGGTTATTTACAACAATTTAGTTATGAAACCTCGAAAAGAAATACGAGTAAATCCCCCAACACTTAGCGAAAGGAGGCCGCAAATAACATAAAAATCCCACTTATAACTAAAGGATGACAATTATTCAATTAAAGCAATCTTCACATTCAAAGCCCACAAAGCATTAAGGCTATTTATGCTACCAAACGCAACGCGCCAGAAATACCCGTCGCTTACAACTAACATAGTTGATTGTAACGAATGTGTTTTGTTTTTCTCAAAAGTGCTGAGATGGAATTGTTGGTGAAATTTTCACTGATATTTTGAGATTATTTTGAGGCGAAAATTCCTTCTCATTTCAAAACTAGACTAGTTTTAATTCTTAATTTTAGGATAGCTTCAAAACTATAGTAACTTTTTGGCTCAAAATCACACCAAAATGTCGGTAAAAGTCTCACATACAATTCCATCTCAACACTTTTGAGAAAAACAAAACACATTCGTAACAATCAACCATTTTCACCAACGAAGGCGACCGGTGCCAATAGTAACTATTTAGTAGGCTGTGTACCAAGGTCGTTGGCGTATGGACCCCCCTTAAAGTCAACAATTATAATTTAACCATAAGAGTTTAGTTGTAAATTAAGAGTAATTGCGTCTAACAAGTCTTGTAACAAGTGATTAGGCATTCGATTTTCAATTAAAATGTATGACCTCATATTTAGACTTGACAGCAATCTAGATTGAACTCAAAAGGAAAAAAAACTAATGGACATGTTTAATACCTACCTAATTAAAATAAAACTGTCAGGCAAAAAGTTGTATCGTATGTTCTAAGATTCAGGACTCAGTGTTGGTATTTAGTGGTAGGAATGTAGTCAGGAAATGCAGCGTTCTAATAAATAGGTAAATGAAAACAAAAGACAGTACTTCCAAAAATTCATTCTTTTCAAATGTATCAATCACTACATAGTATAAAACAAAGTCGCTTTTTCTGTCCCTATTTCCCTTTGACCGCTTAGATCTTTAAAACTACGCAACGGATTTTGATGCGGTTTTTTTTAATAGATGTATTGTACATATAAACCTTCCTCTTGAATCACTCTATTCAAGAGGAAGGTTTATATGTATAATACATGCATAATATAGCCGTGCGAAGCCGGAGCGGGTCGCTAGTTGATTATATTTCTAAGAATCAGAATCTTGTTTTAGCACCAATATTCAGAAATGAACTTTGAACAAAGTAGATTTTCATTATAAAACGGCATAAAACACGTAAAGATGTAACAAAAATAGTCTTTATGTGTATGAGAGGAGGGGCTTGGTTTCTATGAATATGAAGTTGTAAAGAAGTTAGTATGCGACTCGATTTGTAGGAAGTAACGGTATATGAACAAGTTGATAGGTGGATGTCTGGGCGTGGATTCAAGATTCCATATCTGTCAGGTTATGGAGTTGGTGCACTTTAATTGAAGAGATGAATGTATTCATTATAATTCTTCATTTCAGTAGTCCATCTACTTACCTATAACTATAACAATCAAAAGAATTGTAGTAATTCGTTTGGGACACTTATTTACCTATAATTAATATATCATAGACGATACATTTTGTACCGCGACTACGTTCGCGGAGGCGTAACATTTTTCAAAATCCTTTCTTAGAGGATGCCTACGTCATATAAATAAAATAAAAATAAATAAATAAATATTTCAGGACATATTACACATCGCCATCCAGCCCCAAGCTAAGCAACTTAATGCTTGTGTTATGGGTGCCAGATAACGGATAATCTACTTATATACTTTTTTTTTGTAAATATATACATATTATATATATACCTGAAGGAAACACCCAGAACCAGAAACAAGAATTTATGGTCAGCATAAATACTTGTTCCCGGCGGGAATCGAACCCGCAACCTTCTGCGTCGCAGTCGGGTGTTCGCCCGACGCGCCACAGAGGTCGTCAATATAGTTATATACAGGATGATTTTTTTATCTGGGCCTTCAAGGCTATATCTTAAACTATAAGATACTAGCTGCCCTCCGCGGTTTCACCCGCGTAACTCCCGATCCCGTGGGAATATCGGGATGTAAGCTATCCTATCTCTCAAGTTGGATCGAACTGCACATGGTGTGCTAATTTTATTATAATCGGTTAAGTGGTTTAGGAGTCCATTGAGGACAAACATTGTGACACGAGATTTATATATATTAAGACTAGCTGCCCTACGCGGTTTCACCCGCGTAACTCCCGATCCCGTGGGAATATCGGGATGTAAGCTATCCTATCTCTCAAGTTGGATCGAACTGCACATGGTGTGCGAATTTTATTATAATCGGTTAAGTGGTTTAGGAGTCCATTGAGGACAAACATTGTGACACGAGATTTATATATATTAAGAAGATAAGAAGATAGCGAAAAATGATAAAAGGGTTGCGTGCCCGATTTTGATAAAAACTTTCTATGTTTGTTTCCAAGAATTGGTCTCTATCAGCAACACTTTCGATTGGTATAAAAATATGGGGTGATTATTTTTTTGCAAAATCAACAGTTTTGATTCTCAGCTAAGGTAATTAATTTTACAAAAATCTAATGATGCTGTTTTAGTTTTTAGACAAAATCGAGCACTCAACTCCTTTCAGCATTTTTCGCTATCTCTTATAGTTAAGATATAGCCCTGAAGGCCCAGATAAAAAAATCACCCTGAATAGGCTAAATTTAGCCCGATCTGTCCTTTGGTAAGAGCTGTGCTTCGAAATCAGTAACATTTTACATTTATAGATAATTTTATTTTATTTCAACTTTTAGGATCTAAATGAAATAAGCCAGGATCTCAGTTTTATTATTAACATTAAGTTTACTTTAAGTTCAGTTCATATTTCAAACAGGAAGAAGTTAATCTTTAAAAAAATAGTGATGGGGAAAAACCGCATGTTATTAATTAACCTACAATACTTACAGGGTAAGAATAAAGAGAGCGTTTCAACCTGCTTCAAATATGTTTTTATTGTTTTACATCATACTGCTCGGTAAGTAGGATTTACTAGTATGGTAAGAGGCTGTGTAAGTTGGCATTTACAACACAGTGCATTGTATAAATAGAACGTTCCATTTTCAAATCACTTTACCATTCAAGCATAGGGTGAATGCTTGAATTGTAAAGTTCACTTTACCATTCAAGCTATGTCAAACTCCTTGGTTAACCAATCTCTTTTGTTATAAAATGACGGAAACTTTTTACTGAAAAAAAGCATAAAAATGGCGGCCTTTTATTTCAGTTCAAGCTATGCAAAACTCCTTGGTCAAACTTTTTTTTTCATAAAATTATTTTTACTGTAAAAAAAAATTAAAATTTTCAAATGAAAATGAAAATTTCATTTGAACTAAATGTTTGTTCACTTGCGACGACTGTATTAAAATTAAAAAAAGAACATACGTAAGTTAATGCTAGTTAAAAGTGTTAGTTCATCATGTCAAGTACTTCGTCTGATGAGTAAGTGGTCGGCACGCCTGATTTCTGTCATCTTGGAACCGAATTTTTTATTTACCTCGAAAGAATGATGTAAAGTAGTATACTTACCTCGGTTGTAAGTAGCTATTACACCCTCGAACTATATTCGCCCTCGCTCGCTTCGCTCGCTCGTGCGTCTAAATATCTCGGGTGCACTCGATTCATAGGGCCCTTTGCGAGCTGCGCTCGCACGGGCGCCATATTGGATCTCGTTCTGTAATAGCTCACTTACATACCTTGTGAGGTAAACTACTATTAAAAACGTGCTTTGTGTATATTGGTATCAGTGGGTCAAATTATAATATTTCATTCATACGTGATGTACTATTACAGGAGTCAACTCATCGATAATTCAAGCCCATGGGTCATGGCTGTAATATTATAATATGTACGGTCGAAATACCAATAAGCTGAACCCCACGTGACGCTCACTCGCACATCTGTAAAAATGTAGTATTTTTACCATTTTTGTTATTTATTTATATTGTATTGTATATTGTTTAAAAAACAGAATCAGGTAACATTACTTTACAACCTTACAGATGTGCGAGTGAGATCTGGGTCACGTGGGGTTCAGCTAATTGGTATTCCGAGTTACACAAATATTCTCAGAATCTTTGTCTAGCAGCCTGACACACTTATAGAGAACAGAGAGCCTAAACCGCTAGGTCTAGAGACTTACAACAGAATTTAATATATTCCAGTAAAATGGTCACTCTATTTTGTGAGATAATTTTCCTGTAAAAAATTTTATACGAAATACTTTCACATTAATATTTAGAAGAACTAAATATTACTGACTGTGGGTAATAGTAAGTATATAATAAAATATAATTAAATAATTAACGCGTCACGCAAATAGGCAAATACATAGTTGCGAGGACCGTTTAATTAAAGGCTATACGAAGCTTATAATATTAATTGTGCAGGACAGAAAAGTTATTAATTTAAAATTCGCGCCATAAACAAAAAGAAATATAGTGTTTGACAGAAAACTGACAATAGACAGTGACACTGACAGATTACCCATCGATAATTGCGTAGTTGTCTCTATTCTCCACCAGATGGCAACACTGACTTTAACGGCAACGAAAGTTCGACGTCCAAAACATTCATTATCTATGGAATTTTGTTAAGTATTTTCGCGGATTTTCTAGAAACTTGTAGAGAACTTTTAAAACAATATAAAAGCGGGACGTCGAGCCTTCGTTGCCAGTCTTATTAGTCTTATGGCAGTCTTATGAGAGAAACGATCAAGTGCGAACAGTGCGAACATTACAGTCCACAAAGTATATTTAATAGTGCGTTAAAGTTACATAAATAAACAGTTATTGAAAATAGTTTGTCAATCTTTGATAACACCAGCCCCATACACCGTCGTGTATATTAATACTGATACATAGGTACATACTAGCAGCGCTCCGGGGTTACAACCGCGTAACTCCCGATCCCGTGGGAATATCGAAATATTAAATAGCACTATTATTATAGTCTTCTTTGATAAATGGACTATCCAACACAAAGAAATCTTTCTCTCAACAAGACTTTTTCAAATTGAACCAGTAGTTCTTGAGATTAGCGCGTTCAACAAACAAACAAATTCTTCAGCTTTATAATATTAAGATGATAGAAGAAATAATGATAATCAACTTAATTTATCTTACACGTTTTATTTTTTACGCCACACCAAGTTAAAGAGCAGACCAACAAGCTTAGCTCGTCCTACCATAAACAGATTCTCTATTAATTTACGCGTCCTATCCCCAACTATAAGATCTAGGAATGTATAGCAAAAACTGATATTTCCTGCGGTAGTCTTGAGTGTTCACAAGACACGGGTGCAACGTCCTACGGCTCCGAGTATGGTTGGGCGCTGCATACGTAATGTAGACCGGCTGGTCATTGTGTGTTTCTACCAGGGACGGGTTTATCGATGAGTATTTACTATTGATTAGCGGTCTGATTAAAGAAGTTGATTTTAGCAAAGGTTTCCTTTAATAATCGTTATTTATTCATGTGGTCGATGATTTTAGAACGTGGTAGAGTGCCTTTCTGATTCGAGGCAAATCTTGCTAAAAGTAGATATATCTATAGGTACCAAATAGTACCAATATTATTAATCTTTCTAGAATTGTTTGTTTGTTTGTTTGTTTGTTTGAACGCGATAATCTCAGGAAGTACCTACTGGTTCGAATTGAAAAATTATTTTTGTGTTGGATTGTCCATTTATCGACGAAGGCTTTAAGGCTACTTTTCATTTTGATATTCCCACGGGATCGGGGCATACGCGGATGAAACCGCGGAGCGCAGCTAGTAGATATCGAATATAGAAAAATAAAATTAGCCTATATAGTCTTCCTCGACAAATAGACTATCCAACACAAAAATATTTTTTCAATTCAAACCAAAAGTTCCTGAGATTAGCGCGTTCAAACAAACAAACAAACTCTTCAGCTTTATAATATTAGTATAGATAAAAACAAAACACAAGTAAACACAAAATTAATTCTAACATAAGTAGGTACATAATATCTGATCCAAGAAAATTAATAAAAACTAAATACGGCACAATGGGCGGCCAAAGTTTAAAATAGATTTAAAATACATTCGGTCTATATCATGTCTATATCAATCGAAGTCTGCAATATTATAACATACGAATATTACACAATTTGAACTTGCTAGCCAGAAGACGGAAAATATCAATGGCATAACAAACGCAACAGAAGGTAGATAGGCACTTAATTATTTCAATGTCAATGGAGATTTTGCTAGTGTTAACCTCGCCTCGTTAACAATAACAATATAACAGCTCATAGTAGCCTTCGTTAAAATATGCTTTAGTAAAATATTCGATGAAAATATTTGTAAAACTGATTTTGTATGTGAGAATAAGAACGTTATTGTAGTCGACAAAGAAAAGACTAATAAGATGAAGTGACTTTTTAAACTTTGTTTAGTGGCATGTTAGCACACAAAAATATATGGTACGTTCCTGCTGATCAAACTAGTTTGTCCAAAAGGAATAAATTTCCTCGTAGTCAAACTACTCAACTAAATGGTTAACAAAAGGCGATCGAAACGGAAAAAGACGATCGAAATGGAAACAAAAGACAGTCGAAAAAAAAAAACAAAAGACGATTGAAATGGACATACTTAATAGACAATCATCCTGTCCAAATACTTCACTATCACTACATAGTATAAAACAAAATCGCTTTCTCTGTCCCTATGTCCCGATAACCCTATGTATGCTTAAATCTTTAAAACTACGAAACGGATTTTGATGCGGTTTTTCTTAATAGATAGAGTGATTCAAGAGAAAGGTTTATATGTATAATACATGCATAATATAGCCGTGCGAAGCCGGGACGGGTCGCTAGTATTATTTTATGTGAAAGTTTGTGTGTATGTTTTATACTCCTTTACACTAAAAGTACTTACTGGATCGATTGCGATAAAACTCGGTATGTAGATAGTTAGAGACCTGGATTAACACATAGGCTACTTTTTATCCCGATATTCCCACGGGAACTTACGCGGAGGAAACCGCGGGGCGCAGCAGTTTAATATAAACTTATTTCTTCTTCCTTTCATGGCCACGTTCATTATGATTATTGTCAGGATCCTGTAATATATGCAATTTGTTTTGTTCCGATTTTTGGTCTATCTGAGATATGCAATCGCTAAGGAAGTTTAGTTTTAATCGTCATAAAAAAACGGTTGCACTCCGGCAGTGAGGACAGAAGTGAAAACTTTTAAAAAACTTTAAACTTAAAACTAAAAAAAAAACTTGTTTACTAAACAACTACAAAATATATGTACATGCATATATGCACACACTGTAGCTGCGTTTCGTAACAGTGTCGCGAGTTCAGAGATTTTATCTCCTCTAAACATATGCGTACCGCGCTGAAAGAAGTATTTACTTCAATAAATCATATTGTTTACGACATCTCCGTCTGAAATAGTACTTACGAACTGTAAGCAATGTTGGTTGAGTATACAGTTGGCATATTTATACCTCGGATGCCTTCTGTTTACCGTTAAAACGTTCGCACTTCCTCGATACTTATAAATGTCAAATGAAAAAGGCAATGACTCTGTTTATTTTGTAGAAAATAAATTGATCTTCCTTGTGAATACTAATGTCAACTGACATTAAATTTTAACATTTATTAGTCCTTAGTTAACAAACAGGTGTTAAATAAAAACAAACACATAAATAGGTGTTAGTTGTAGGCAATAGCCAATTTTCTGTTGTATGTGTAATTTGGTTTGCTTTTGCATATTCTATAAGAACGCTGGCAGACAGGTCATAGTTAGTATGAAGCTGTCTATTGTTCACATCGTAGGTTTACTTGCAGGTTGATTTTTTTACGTGGGCCTTCAGGACTCCTAAACTACAAGAGATAGCGAAAAATGCTGAAAGGAGCAGCGTGTCCGATTTTGACAAAAACTAAAACTGTATCATTAGACTTTTGAAAAAGTCTTTACCCTAGCCAGGAATCGAACCTGTTGATTTTTGATGAAAATTACAGAAGACTACAAAAAAAAGCTGTTTTCTTTTATTTGCCATACTATGTTTGTTTCCAAGAATTGATGTCTATCAGCAAGACTATCCATTGGCAAAATCAACAGGTTCGATTCCTGGCTAGGGTAAAACTTTTTCAAAAATCTAATGATTCAGTTTAAGTTTTTGTCAAAATCTGGTACGCAACTTCTTTCAGCGTTTTTCGCTATCTCTTATAGTTTAGGATATAGCCCTGAAGGCCTACGTAAAAAAACACACTGTATTTGCTGAACTGTAGGCGTTCTATCGGCTGATTATTAGTGTCTTGTTTGTTTTCACCCTAAGGGCCACTTGCGCGAAAACAGTCAAAGTATTCAGTTAGCCTGAGTTAGTTAGTCCGGGCTAATTAACTAACTAATTAAATAAAAGACTAGTCTTGCACGGCGTTATTTCAAGGCCGGGCTAGTTAGCCTGGGTTAACTATTTAGTTAGTCCGGTGGATTAACCACAGACATGAAATCCGTCATTTTTCCAAGGATCAAAACGCATTTAGTTATGTATCTGTCAAATCGTGACTAACGTAAGCGTCAATAGTGTCAATCTGCTGTCATTAGCATAGCAAAAAAATGCAATGTGCATTGTGCAACTAATTTATTCAGTTCTTTCACGGTTCTAGGATAAAATTTGTTAATTGAAGATGTCGTCTATTCAAAACAAACGTTTGAGGGCACCCAATTTTACGATTGGTGAAGGCCTTCAACTACGCTTTATTATTGAGCGCTAAAAAAGCATCATTGAAAATAAGACCACGTATGGTGCTTCGCTTCAACAAAAACAAGAAGGTTGGGTCAAGATTGCCAATGAATATAATGCATCTGACCCAACCTACCTATCTTAGACCGGTTGAAAGCCTTAAAAATGTTTTCTTAAATTAAAACACAAACACAATGCTTGTTTCTTAGAAGAAATATCAATCAATGCTTATTTGGTTTATTCACCAAACGTTGTTGTTAAATAACACGTTTTAAGTTAGAATATCAATGTTTTGTTAGTTTAGCCCGAGTTTAGCCCGCCGTTTTGGAGCGGCTAGTGAAATAACTGTTTAGCCCAGGGCTAACTGCAGTTTTGTGTCAGTGCAAGACAAATCTCGAGATTTGTAAAGTTAGCACTGGGCTAACCCACTAGCCCAGAGCTAACTGTAGCAGCGCAAGTGGCCCTAAGCGAAATATTTAAGTTAGCCATTAGTAACTTGTCATCGGGTCTGTCCATAAATATTTAGTACCGGTATTGTTGCGCTGTGCTTTGGGTTGTATAACAATTATTTAGTCCAGGGGTTCCCTAACTGTACGTCGCGAACGCCTCTGGGCTTTACGAACAGCGAAATCGTAAGAACTATCTTGTTATATGAAGACCTAGAAGAACTATCTTGCAAATTTAAATAAATACATATTAATTTTGGCGCAGTGTATCCTAAGAATATTTTAGTAGTTAATATTTGATTAATTTAGATATAACTAGCGACCCGCTCTGGCTTCGCACGGCTATATTATGCATGTATTATACATATAAACCTTCCTCTTGAATCACTTTATCTATTTAAAAAAACCGCATCAAAATCCGTTGCGTAGCTTTAAAGATCTAACTATACATAGGAACAGACAGCGGAAAGTGACTTTGTTTTATACTATGTAAAGATATGATTTTACAAGGATCTTTAAAATTACAACTTGTAAATGGAGTATAAAAAAGATTGGGAACCCCTGATTGAGAAATACTGCCTCTAAGGCCTGCTTGGTCTAGTCCAGTTCAGGTGCCTTGGGTGGCTATTGCAATGTTGATAATTGGAGCAACGCAATGTCCGGCAGTCCAGTTTTATTGGACAGTCGTTAACTATATTATATAGATAATAAAACTCATTTGAAGTTTAGCGCGATTGCTGCAATTATCAAGTTTATATTTTATACAGTAGTAATCAACTTTTCTAGTGTTTGTTTAGCAAAATAACGTGAATATCATATTTTTCTATAGATTTCACAACTCGATTCCGAATAACATAAATGCTGACAGAATGTGTCATCAATTGACCAGTGTTCGGTGAATGAATCACGCGCAATCGCGATAAATAGGTACATATGTATGCACAAGAGATATTGGCATTGATACTTATTCTATATTTAAACTTAAAAGTTTCAGTTGATACGATGAGCTATGATTATCTAATAAGTAATCTCATTTTCGCTTTCGTAATACAACTCAAAATGGCAACGCACGAACAGCACGATTTAAATTAATTTAATACTCAGTTGTATATTTCGTAGTTTCATGAAGAGGTTAATTTACGTAACTTGTTTGAGTTGATTAGATATCGGATGCGGCGAAAAATAGAATTTAGTTTAATTTTTTCATAAAAATGATCCATTTAAATTCCAAATCGTTTTGGTAACGTTATTTTGTAGTCTGAGACACAGCAAACACGATATAGTACATTGCGATACAAGTGTGGAAAGTTGATCATTCCATAGAGGCGGTTTATGACGCGCGAGCGGAACGCGAGCGTGGCAAAAGCCGAGATGGAATGATCAATTCACACGTGTATCGTACGACGTTTTTTATCACAGTTGCGAATAAGAAAAAAGACTTGTTAAAATTTTAATAATAAAAAGTTTTTAAGAATTTTAGGTTATGTTTACTATTTTTTGTTAATTACACTCCCGAAAGGCTAGGCAAAAGACTTTTAACCTATACAGCGTCTGACATACAATATTTTTTTAGGGTTTTTTCCATTTGTTTTTGCGTCGGCGGTTAAAAACAGAATATATTAGTTCCGGGTTTCATTAAAAACAGAATATATAAAAAAAATATATTTATGTACCTAAAGAAAAAACAAAATAAAAACAAAACTCAATTTTTAATTATTTTCAAAGACGTCATTACGTAATATTATCGTTCGCAGACTTTAGAGACAACCTTTTGAAAAGAAGAAAAAAGGTACCAACAAAGAGTTTTAAGCCAGCAAGGCTTAAAAACTCTTTGGATGGTACCTTTTTCTATACATCAAAACAGTATAACCAAGATAAAGGAGATCATTCATGTTTCTAACAAAAAATACCCACAAAAAAAATGCCGGCCAGTAATAAAAATTATTTTTATCACAGTTGCTCATAAAGTGGATCTTATTAAACCGCTTTTAGGCTCATAATGCAACGTAATACACGCGTGCGATAAAAAAAAATCCAACTAGTGTTGGAAAATAATACGTCATCCCGATATGTCAAATACGTATCTTACTGCTAATGACATATAGTAGATGAAACATTCTTAAGGACATCGTTCAAATCGTACCCAAAAATTAACGTGCCGGCCACAAAAAAAAATGTTTCTATCTTGTAGAGAATAACATTTTAAATAATGTTTAATCGATGAGTTATTTTACATTGAAAACCCAAAAAAATGCATTTTGTAGAGATCCGTTTGACCATTTCTAAGATATTACTACAGAAAAAATATAAAAATAAGTAGTAAATGGATAAGTTTTGTCTGTTTTTATTATATTTATATACATAGGTATATCCAATAACCCTTTCAGAAGTTATAGTGGGATCTTAAAAGTGGTCAAACGGATCCCTATAAAATGCATTTTTTGGGTTTTCAATGTAAAATAACTCAACGATTTTTGATCGTACCTCTTTGTTGCCTTAGTAAACATTGTTTAAAATGTTATTCTCTACAAGATACAAATAATTTTTATTACTGGCCGGCATTTTTTTTTGTGGGTATTTTTTGTTAGAAACATGAATGATCTCCTTTATCTGGGTTATACTGTTTTGATGTATAGAAAAAGGTACCATCCAAAGAGTTTTTAAGCCTTGCTGGCTTAAAACTCTTTGTTGGTACCTTTTTTCTTCTTTTCAAAAGGTTGTCTCTAAAGTCTGCGAACGATAATATTACGTAATGACGTCTTTGAAAATAATTAAAAATTGAGTTTTGTTTTTATTTTGTTTTTTCTTTAGGTAGGTACATAAATATATTTTTTTTATATATTCTGTTTTTAATGAAACCCGGAACTAATATATTCTGTTTTTAACCGCCGACGCAAAAACAAATGAAAAAAACCCTAAAAAAATATTGTATGTCAGACGCTGTATAGGTTAAAAGTCTTTTGCCTAGCCTTTCGGGAGTGTAATTAACAAAAAATAGTAAACATAACCTAAAATTCTTTAAAACTTTTTATTATTAAAATTTTAACAAGTCTTTTTTTTTATTCGCAACTGTGATAAAAAACGTCGTACGATACACGTGTGAATTGATCATTCCATCTCGGCTTTTGCCACGCTCGCGTTCCGCTCGCGTGTCATAAACCGCCTCTATGGAATGATCAACTTTCCACACTTGTATCGCAATGTACTATTGTATCTTGTAGAGAATAACATTTTAAACAATGTTTACTAAGGCAACAAAGAGCTACGATCAAAAATCGTTGAGTTATTTTACATTGAAAACCCAAAAAATGCATTTTATAGGGATCCGTTTGACCACTTTTAAGATCCCACTATAACTTCTGAAAGGGTTATTGGATATACCTATGTATATAAATATAATAAAAACAGACAAAACTTATCCATTTACTACTTATTTTTATATATTTTTTTATTTATCTTAGAAGTGGTCAAACGGATCTCTACAAAATGCATTTTTTTGGGTTTTCAATGTAAAATAACTCAACGATGGTTCATCGTAGCTCTTTGTTGCCTTATTAAACATTATTTAAAATGTTATTCTCTACAAGATAGAAACATTTTTTTTTGTGGCCGGCACGTTAATTTTTGGGTACGATTTGAACGATGTCCTTAAGAATGTTTCATCTACTATATGTCATTAGCAGTAAGATACGTATTTGACATATCGGGATGACGTATTATTTTCCAACACTAGTTGGATTTTTTTTTATCGCACGCGTGTATTACGTTGCATTATGAGCCTAAAAGCGGTTTAATAAGATCCACTTTATGAGCAACTGTGATAAAAATATCATTTTGCAACTTCTGATGTAAAATTTTAGAAAATCTGTATATTAAATTTATTTTTACTTATTCGTAAAAAATATCCATTTAAATTCCAAATCGTTTTGGTAACGTTATTTTGTAGTCTGAGACACAGCAAACACGATAATATCATTTTGCAACTTCTGATGTAAAATTTTAGAAAATCTGTATATTAAATTTATTTTTACTTATTCGTAAAAAATATCCATTTAAATTCCAAATCGTTTTGGTAACGTTATTTTGTAGTCTGAGACACAGCAAACACTATAATATCATTTTTATCTAAAATTGATTTTCTAAAATTTTACATCATCAACTTCTGATGTAAAATTTTAGAAAATCTGTATCTGGTATGAATTTCAACTTGCTAGGTCCACCCGTTCCTGAGAAAATCGGTGGTGACACATGGACAGAGACAGACGGACAAGAAAATTATCTTATAAGGGTTTCTTTTTTTACCTTTTGAGGTACCTACCTACCCTAAAAATGGATGTATTTAATAGCAATTGCAAACTTTTGTAAAATGAGAAAGACATAACTAAGTGGAAATAATGCACTTTGCACCATACGATTTTTTGCTACCAAGGATGATAACAAAGGCAAAGCAAGGGAATCAATATTGGTCTCAGTATGACTAACGCTTAGCTACTTATCTCAAAAATGGTTGATCATTTGACCACAAGAATTCTATTAAGTAATTTTAAAAAATTCCAAATTTTTTTGTTAAAACTACAGATTTTTGACAAAGCAATAACTTTTGGCCTATATGGTCATAATTCCACTTTTGTTCGGGGCATCATCCTAAATATAAGTATACTTATTAGCTGGCTAGACTGACACATTCTCTGTCAAACACCTTAAATTCTTGTGCTAGGTAGGTACCTATATCTGTGTTGCATTATGTGACTGTTGGTAAAGTCTTTAGGTATTTACATTTTATGCAAGGGTAGGTATAATGTAAATTGACTGTAAGCTATGCCTGCTAATACATAGTTGCTACTGTAGATTGGAAGTACCTACCTAGATAGCTTCGGAACCTTTTGAAACTTGTGATCTTACTGTTAAGCCCTACTTGAGTTAAAACATTCAAATAAAGGCAATTTTGAAACTCTACGGTAGGTCTTCACTTTTGTTGTCGACACACAAAAATAAGGTTGGAAGTTCTCACTAACTCATTAAGTACTTAGCTACCTAGATTTCTGTATGATGATAACTTTTTTTTACATTTTATTTTCAACAAACTTTCCCACACTGCAACCACATCAAATCATAAATATTTTTTATCTAATATCAGCTTTTTAAAACTGATATTTTATTACTTCCCCCATGTTAGGAACCGAGGCAGTCTAGATGGTCAAGCCACATTAAAACGAATGGATGACCCTAGATCTCTGAAAATCATGTCCAAGTGAACCTCCCAACCAGGAATGACCCCAAAGCTACACTGTATTGAGGTGAGGAGACTCAGCAAGGAAACACCTTGGAGAGAAGTAAATGCGGAGGCAAAGAAAGAGTTGTAGGGATATGTGTAAGTAGATAGGTAGGTACTATAATAAGCTTAGATTCATTAAAATGCTACAAAACCGGTAAATAAGTAAGGTATACAAATATAATAATATGTAGTAGGTAGGTACGTCTAAAGAAACAAAATATATTATGTCGTCCAACAAAGAGAACAAGATATGAAATATTTTTAAAAAGAAAATGTTCAAAAGTCGCTCGAAATCTCTCAAAAAGTCACTTACCTCGAACTTGAAGTTGAATTCGTGAATTTGTAGCCATTCTTATTAATTTCGAACAAATAAACAAACTCTTTCAACACATTGGAGACACAAAATCTGGTTTCCGTAATACCGCTATGCACTCAAATCTTGTTCGAAGTTCAAACCTGCAACTTGTCGTCACAATTTTAAATTAACAACAAATTAACACGCACTTTTTAACTTTTATCGGAGATAAAAGTTATTTTTTTTATTAACTAAACATTTTACAAAAGTTCGTTTTCGTTCGATCGTAGAGTCGTTCGGCCAACACTACCTGCTCTCTTCGAGTAGGTAAACCAGTCAACTAAAAACGAAAACGAACGATTCGAACGAACGAACGTCAAGTCAAATCAAAATGAAAGAAGCAAAGCCTAGCTGCTGATTGGTCGCCTCTTTGAAATGCTATGGGTGTGTGCGTGTGGAAATGCGTAGATAGATGTAGGACGTATGATTTTTTTGTCTTGTGTGCGGAAGCGCAGTTGCCAGGATTTTATTTTCCTGCAAACGCGGGACTTTCGAGTGACTCTGACTGGGTAAAATCATAATGGTAAAGAGATAGAAGAACATAAGCTACAGTTCTTCATAAAACACAATTTTCACAGACATAATTTTATTAACTACCTACTGATTCTTTGATGCCAACGTGCTGCCTAGAACTCTGGAACTTGAAACTTCTCCAGTCTCAATTTGCAACCTTCTATTCTGAGACGAAATAAAAATGCTATTTTTATTTTAAAAACATTAGAGTCGGTTCTCAGGATTCTATGTAGGGTAGGTGTATTTATTTAATTAAATAAAATATTTTCCAAAATTAATCCCCCATAACATAGAGGATGGATTTTATAGAAACTTCGAAGGTAAAAAAAATAAAGTTTATAAAAAGCAAATTAGTTTAAAAATAAAGTATTTCTTTTGTAATTATTTATACCTATTAAATTAAATTACGCCAACACGTGCAGCTTAAAGCTGCACGTGTTGGCGTACATACAATTTGGTCGGGTGTACAACCAAATTGGGACGTGTGTATCGTGGTCGGGCAGACTTAATTATTATTAATTGATCAAATTGGATACGCCCACCCAATTTGGTTGTATCCGACCAAATCGGGACGTGTGTACGCATCGGACCCAACTTCGTGTTCGAAACAAACAAGTGTGAGTCGGACTCCCGCACGAAGGGTTCCGTATCATGTTGTATTTGAGCTCCACTTCATTTTTTTTCTTTTTTTAGTTGTTGTTGGTAAAGCGACACTAATGAAATACATAATCTGTGAAAATTTTAACTCTCTATCCATCACGATTCATGAGATACAACCGGATGACAGACGGACAGAAAGGCAGACAGACAGACGGACGGACGGATTTACGGACGGATGGAACTGATAGACGGACGGACTGATGAACTGACAGTGAAGTCTTAGTAATAGGGTCCCGTTTTTCCCCCTGAGGAATGGAACCCTAGAAACTACTTAATGACCACGATGTGTATCAATGTACTCTCTGAATAGTATCCGACCAAATCGTAGCGTGTGTATCGATACCCAATTTGGTTGTGTCAATTTGGTCGGGACGACCAAATTGTAACGTGTGTAAAAGCCTTTAAACAGCATAAAATGCATTACTCTAACTTTTCTATAAAACAAGATTTTGTGGGAATTTCTACGCGAAGACGAGACCGGGAACTAATTAAGTAAGTATAATCCAGGGATGCAATGTAAGCGGCTGGGTCTTTTTTTGGGATTACAATATGTCGTGACTATTTGGATGTATTCAGCAGTGGCAAACATTGTTGGAGATCGGGACACACTTAGGGAAATAGGGAAGGTCTTTGATCAGCAGTTGGAAATATTTGGCTCGATAACTATAGGTGTTCAGGTTCACCTACTCTGACACCAAGATGATGGGAATAGGTACCTGGTCCTATCGTGCTTAAATAAATCAAAATTAATGTGTCGCATGCATGATGTCCTAAAGTCCTGAAGTTATAACTTTAAAAGATTATTTACTGAAACGAGACTAGGTGTTCATTGTATGTCCTGGGGATAAAAGGTACACTAATCGAAGCCAGACATTTAAAATATTTATTGAAGTTATACTTCTTTAGGCGCGTTATGAAAAAATGATGAGAGTGAAATTTTACAAAAGCGAGACACAAAATTCTCACGTCACACAAAATTCTCACGGGAGAAGTTGTTTAAATCTAAATTGAACATTATTGATTGTGTTGACAATCCTTTTCCAGTCCAGAGTTTTTTGTCGGACGAGTATTTTGCCCGACGAGTTTTTTGTCGGACGAGTTTTTTGTCGGACGAGTTTTTTGTCGGACGAGTTTTTAGTCGGACGAGTTATTTGCCGGACGAGTTTTTTGTCGGACGAGTTTTTTTTTTTTTTTTTTTTTTTTTTTTTTTTTTTGTCGGACGAGTTTTTTGTCGGACGAGTTTTTTGCCGGACGAGTTTTTTTTTATTTTATTTTTTTTTTATTTATTTTTTTTTTTGATTTTTTTGATTTTTTTTGATTGATTGGACCATTGAGCATTGGTCAATCGAACTTCAACATTCAGTGTCACAAATCCATAAACCATAATAATAATAATAAGGTTTACAAACTTTTTGGAACACTTTTGCACATTTTACAACGTATTCATTCCAATATTATAGTAAAAATCCTTCAATGACCTTAAAAATAAAATAAAACCTAAATAATTACAAAAAAATTACACTCGGACACTCGGCATTATGTAGAAACCGTACGATGACCATGTGAAAAAAAAACACTCTGTGGGGAAAATAAAAATTGCTAACTGGCAGCATTAAACAAAATGGTTGTTTTTTTGACGGCGGCGAAAAATTTGCCGTTTGAGTTCTTTTTTCTTTTGTTTTTTTTTTAGTTTTTGTGTTATTTCAACTATGTGATTGTGCTGGCTGAGTTTTGATAATCTCCATCAGGTGAGAGTGGCTGAAATATATTTGCAGCCGGGCGAGCTGCAGCCTAGCGAGATAAAACTAAAACAAAGTTTTTTGTTTCATAGTTCTAAGATTTATGTTTATTTATAAACTATCCTATTAATTACCTCTCTACCTTTCCCTAAACATTATATAGGTAATACTTACTTATAGCTTCTTACTTATTTACTTAAACCTGTTTTTTTTTCGGAGAGACAACTTTGTGCATTCTTACGACTTTATGACGAAAGGTAGAGGCACAGTAGAGGTTGTTTGCTTTGTTGCAAACTTATGTTCTGCAACTTCCTGGGTTCCTTACAATAAAAGACAGCACTAATTTTTAGATTCATTTTATTTTCAATAACATAAAAATGTTATTATTTTTTTCCTTTTATACATTTCAAAATGAATTCAGTGGGCATAAACCTGATTGCTAATGTTCACATAATTTTCAAAATATTAAATTATAATAATGCTATAGTACAGTTTGGCTTGTACGAATCGTTTGAGTCATGGGTCTCGTTACATTAGTAGGTATTACAACACTTCTTTCACTTATTTTCAAATGCTATCTTACATTTTGTACGAGCACAAAAATCTACTTCACAGCAGTTCATTATAATAATCAACAAAATATATTGTATTAATATATTTTACAAAATGGACGATCGTAAAAGATTTTTGCATATTCACGTGATATGCTAAACATTTTTTGTGATATTTTTCCTTTTTTATTATAACAAATATTCAATTTAAATTACCTAAAACAGGCATGTAAAAAATTACTATTTGGTCTGACAAAAACCTTTACGATGATCCATTAAATATCAATATTAACTACAATAAATAGATCTAGCTAACTGGAATTGAAGGTCCCTTAAAATTATGTAATTTAATAAAGCTGTGATCAATTAGACACAATAAGTGAAATGTCCATAGTATATTTTACTAAGATAAACATTTTTGCTAAAACATTGAAAATTTTATTTGAATAATTGACCACGGCTTTAAGTAACACTAACTTTATTGTTTTTTGTTAGAGATATTATAGGCTAACTCTAAAGAGGCGTCCGTAATTATTTAGCAAGAAGTTTAGATGCGCAAATCACCATTTTTACACAAGTGAAAGAATCGTTTTTATACAACTCGTAAGTTAGAGATATTTAAAATGGTAGTTAAAACATTAAAGTACAGTAAGTGTATGTTTGAAATATTACAATATCTAAATAAATAATGTAGTTATATTATATAAACAACTTTACGGGAACTTAATTCCATTTAGAAAAGTCCATGTCGATCATTTGCACTGTATTTATCTTAATGTTATTAATATTAAGTTATTTTATATAAATATTTCAACTAAGTTTATTATTTAATCTGAACTGGAACATTTGAAAATATGTGAAATAAGATTTTACTTATTTAATTCCATGCTCATCCATCACAATTTATAAAATGCCGATATAAATACCATATAATTTAAAATATAATATTTTAAATTCTATTGTATAAATAAATATCTAAGTTATATGTAAATATGTATGTAAAATATTAAACACATATAAGCACTTGTTTATTGCTTGTTGTTAACTTATGGAACAAAATTGAGATGAGCATAGAGGAAAACGTTCGACAAGACAGCATATTTTGTCTATATAATGTATGATTTCTATGAATATAACAAATCAGAGTACAATCCAAGCACATAAGTAAATACTGCAATGAGATCTTATCTTAAGAAAGTGATGTAAGTACCTGAATATTTTATGAGTTTTAATGAAAATTGAGATTAAGGCTTAAATGTAACAAAATAGCTAATCAAATAGATAAATACTAACATACATCATGCTTGTAGTGCTTTACAAATAAATATAAGTACATAGACTTACTTAATTTGGACAAGCCATGAAAATTATTGCTATTTTTCAAAATTTTATGCACTGCTACTTTGATCTTTTTTGTAGCTGCGTTTTTTACTACTAGGTACTGCTATTTTTTAATAATGTTGATTTTTATGACAATTTGCATCGTGAAATATTGTCAGTTATTTATCAAATACGATTATTAGTAACTGATAACTCAGCGAGTAAATTAAAAATATCGAAGTTGAAATTAAGACTGAATGTAAATTATTGCTATTGCGAAATTCAATAAAGTTGCCACTTTTAGGAAGTGATTTTCTATAGCAGTCAGGATAGTTTACAATTTTTTTGGATCACATGCTACTTGCGATTTATTATGTAGCATAAAATTTATCATAATACTATATTATGTAGCATATAATTTATCAAGTGAAAAGCTATTTATAACTTCGGTATTTTGGATTATTTGTGTAATATTTAGGTACGTGAACGCCAAGCATATTTAACCTGGATGATTACTAAAAACTCGGTTTAAATCATAGTTCAATCAAAGTGACAAACACAGTGAATTATGTTTGAATATTACTAGCTAAAAGGAAGGGCTTGTCTAGTCCGTTAGTACATACATAGTAAGTAAGTCTATGAAAAAAAAAAAAACCAAAAGAGCAAGGGCCTTCTCTCTATAAAAATGCAATACATAATATTTTAAAAATACTGGTGGCAAATATAATTAGGTGGGATTTTGTTAAGTACTTACATTGTGTGGTATGAAATGAAATGGATGTAAATGTAATGTAATATTATTGGGCTTGTGTACTCTGATAGCTGGATTTTAATTCATATTGTTTGTATGTACATGTAAAACCATGTGTAGATTTATTTAATTTAGTAATACTATACTAAACTGGCCGTCATATAAGTATCTGCCATGTACTCCTATATGCTAAATAATATAATATTCTTAACTAAATTCATATTTACAAATAATACAGTTCATTACTATTATTTATATAGAAATTAAAATATATTTCTATCATTCTTCGATTCACATAACGCAAAATAATTTAACAGAGTTCATTTTTGCACTCACATTTACAATATAGGTCTGTAACTTATGTTACATAGGTAGTTGACGATCAACTCATATATAATATATCACCCAATAAGCGAGTAGCGTTTTACTCACGAATCCTATCGTATCTTAATTAGAAATGCAAAATACGCGAAAAGTTTAAGGAATCCTTTACATACATAAGATGTAAGTAAATGGCAATTGAACATTATAGTTCGCTCGCATCCAATAGGAACTATAAGATTCATAATGCCTCGAGTCGCGCCGCCTCCGCCCTGCCACCGCCTCTCTCTTTCAGTCCGGATAGAGTCGCGTCGCGAGCGACTAGTCGCCCGTACCGACTAGTAACGTATCGTAACAACGCAGAGTAGGGCGTGGCTCGAGCGGTCGGCATCGCTCGATATCGAAACAACTAGCACAAATAAAATAACTATTTACACCTGGTCAACTATTCACATTATTAAGGACACATAAACTAATTATAATAGACGAGAAGTTGAATCAATTTGTGTTAAGTTTATGCTAGAGTTTAGAATAGAAAGGAGCTGTGGCGCCACCGTGCGCGGCGCGGCGGTGCGAGGAACTATACATGCACAACACCGCAGTGTCTATGGCCGTTCGCCTCCAATACTTTACTTAAATAACTAATAAATGTTCTCCAACATCGACGTTTCAACAATCGATGATCCGGTCTCGTTGAACATTACTGCGACCATTGACGGAAGCACCTTTATAAGGTGAAGAGATTCTGTTATTCGTTGCTATCTCGCAATGTTCAATGTGACTCGACGGAGAAGGAACTAAAATCTAGTATCACAATAACGGGCTCCGCAGCGCAGGCTCGAATGCGAGACGTTTCACTGTCTCGGTAGGCTCTTAATTCCAAAATTATGTAACGAGTCTTGAGATGTTCACTCTACTGTTTGAAACAAGCTCAGCACCATAATATCACCAATGACGGTCACAAAATGGATCGAACGTTTCGTTAATCAGTTAACCCGTTACATAAGCTTAGAGCAGTTAATAGCTCACTCAAACAAGGCTAGGAGGTCGTCGGAGGAAGGCGCGCGGGGAGGGTGCGACCCTGCCGAAGACGATGATGACGGTGGTGTCGCTAGGAGTTCTCCCAGCGCGGGGGCATCTAAGTACGATAGCAATTCCATTGGGTCTACACTTGTTTCTGGCAGTAACTGTAAAAAAATATTCAACTTATTAGACGTCTGTGAATATTTAAAAATTGCAGCTAAAAGGCATCAACTAGTTTCGCCGTTAATGTGTGCTTTATTCACAAATGATTCTTATACTCCGATTGATACACTTGCTCTTGCAAGTGTCAGTTATAACAGATAAACAAAAAGTCTACTATACTTACGTTTAGATTATCTGTGCCCTCTCCATCAATGACGGCCGCCGGGTCAAAGTTGAGATCAGCCGGAATATCGACGTCAGTTAAAGAGTGATGGTCGACAGAAGGAGGACCTGGGGTGTGCGAGGAACCTGGAGTGTGAGCACCACCTCCTCCGCCCGGCGTGTGCGCTGACCCGGGGGTGTGAGGCGTGTGGGGTGTGTGAGGCATCTATAACAAACAAATAAAATGTAAGAAAAATCTTTCAATAACCTGAAATATTTGATAGAAGACGGAAAAAAGAGTGCTAATAAAATAATGATTTTGACATGGATAGAAATTATAGTCTATCAGAAAATTGATAATGGAAAATAAAATAAAGTAATTGAGAACTTTGTTCACATTACTTACCTGATCATTCAAACTCTTTTCCATGGCGTTGAGGGGATCTAACGAGTTGACACTGTCATTCAAATGCGAAAGAGGACCGTTTCCAGCGTATTCGTTGCTACCGGGGCCGTTGTTCATGCCGAAATCGTAGTTCTGACTGTTTGAACCAGAATTTCTGTTCTGCGCGCTCTGATTGTATGACGATATCATTGAGCCGCTAGCAATGGTGTTCATATCTGGAGGAAGATACGGAGATAACGCCTGGTTCATATCCCAGTTGTTCATTGTCGGCATGTTCATCGAACCCGGTGACACTGCTTTGCCTCTTTTACCAATGCTATTGTCATTGCTGTCGTCTTCTTGCTATAAATAGAAATATTTGTGTTATTATTCTCACTATCACTTCAAGATTTACGATCGAGGTGGATTGTGTGATTAGTACGCTTGCTTACCTTAATACCAGTGCCGGTTGAACTCTTAGCTGCCTTCCAATTGGCACCGCTGTCGATCGTGACTTCATCGACATCGGAACCGTTGAGTGTGCTTAGGATGCCCCACATGTACTGATCTACCTCTAAACCTTCTAATTGTGCTGGTTTACTGTAAGAGTAGAGCAATGTTTTAAAATGTTGTTCTAATCAAATATTTAGATAGTGAAACGTAACTGAAAAATAGTATTTGTTTTCATTACTCACTTGCAAACAGGACATCTCCATGATCCTCGTTCACAGTTGAGTTGTAGGTATGACTCTAAGTCGAAACATTGTATGTGTTTGCATTCGTGCCCACGTGCCGGTAGTGTGATCTTCTTAAACGTTATTGGACATTTTAGTGATACTTTTAATGCTGTTTGTTCAACGCTGTCCCTGTCGTTCGCTGTGTTGGAACCGTTGCTGCCGTTTGTCGGAGTTTGGTTGAAATTCATCTTAATCTTAGCTATGCAATGATCTGCCGTCAGTAATCTCTTTCGTAACAATCCTTGCAATACGCTTCTTACACTTGGCCGGTGTACTAATTGTAAAACGAACAGGTGTGACTGAAATAGAGAGAAAATTTTATTATGATTATTTATTATGAAATTTCAAAACAACAACGTTGTTGTCACAGATGTTTTTGGTATCATGGATAATTATTTTAAAATGTGCCTATTGATCGATATAATGAAGATACTCACACAACAGCAGGCGCAGACAGTTATCTGTATCGTATTTCTGCCCGGTTGGCAGACTTCTTTCAGGTACAATGGTTTGTGTGATGTTTTGTTCTCTCCTCTATCTATCATTAATGGTGTTGCGTTGACTGACACTTGAACACTTGCTGGCCAGTTCGTGTTCATCTGCCGATCCTCGTGATGGAAGCATTTCAGTTGTAACTCAAGATCCGATCTAAACAGTTAAAACATTTTAATTAAGTCCTTGGTTTACAACAAGGTGTATATGACTTGTAACTAAATCAATAAAATAATTACCTCCATATTAATGTTGAATGGACCGTGGGTTTTAATTGGAATACATGATTGCTAACAGCTAAATTATGTTCTAATCTAAATGGTGGTAATATAATACCATCTCTTACAGGGAATGTTAACCGGAGCTCGTCATCTGGAACAAGTAAAATTCATCGTTAAAATTTGTTTTAACAAATGTAAGTACCTATAGCAAGTGATGCATTTGTCTTATTATGTTAACTTACTTTGCATGCCCATCGGTGGTTTGAGCTCGTTAAAGTTAGGTTTGACATCAGCATTTGGACTGATATAAGGCGGCATACTACTGGCTGGCGTGAGAGGCGGCGTTGGGTTTCCGGGAACGGGACTATGCTGATAGTTCATATTCGTTCTCATAGCCACTTCTTGGGCAAATTGTCCTCCATACTGTCCCCCATATTGACCGTTTCCGGATTGGTGCTGCGGAAACTGGCTGGGCATTCCACCGCCATTGAAATATTGCGCCTGGTTTGAATACGTCGGCGTCGACTGCCGTATTGTACCTCTCATAGCTGCTCCGAAATTTCCACTGGGTCCCAATGGTTGCTGAGGAGGATATTGATTCTGGAAGCCAGGTCGTCCTCCATAACCTGTTGGGTATTGGCTTGGACCAAATCCAGGTTGTCCGCCCATATATTGAGGTTTTCGTTGACCCATGAGCATCGTGCCGGATGGATAGGGTGCGTGTCGCCTCTGGTATCCAGGACCCATTTTCGCTGTGCCACCCATTTGGCCGGGTCCCATTTGCGAGGGCATCATGTTGGCATGCATCCCCATATTTGCCATCTGCGCCATGGGATTCATTCCGTTCATTCCTGCATTTCCCATTTGGGCCATACTGGTCATACCGTTCATGCCACCATTGCCACCCATACCCATGCCAGTCATTGCGGGGTTATGGCTGCGCTGCTGGCCGTAGCCGTTCATCGCGCCATATTGGGGATTTCCCATAGTCATATTGTTTTGCATCTGTAACAAAACAAACACATGATATTCTAAACATTGCTATACGTGACAATAAGCATGTAAGTTTAAATATCATTTCGGGAGGTTGTCAAAGTGTGTTGTTGAAGGAATTTTAGTGTTTTATCTAGGTATATCTTACTGATATTGTATAGAATGTAAACGGTTAATAAAACAAACCTGGGAGAAAGGCTGCGAGTCCTGCATCGCAGCCGTTGTGGCCGCGGCGACCATAGCGGCGGTGGCGCCGAACTGCGCGTTCTCGCCCCCGCCGCTCATCGCGCCCGGACCGCCGGCGCACCCATAGCCGCTGTAAATAAACAATAACCACAGTCAGAAACGCCGATTTTCTCTACAACACCAATTTACTAAACGTTAGTGGCCACTGCCTGCACATTAACTACAGATTAAGTGCTGTGTAAATGCCGTTATCCTTGCTGTAGGAGAAATCGATATCCATTATCCATCTACTCAGACGAAGCAAGTAGGTAAGTAGGTACGTACTACGTACATATTATTAAATGTGAAATCGGTCTAGTTAATGTTATTTCACTCACGATACGAGCAGTTTCTATTGCAAGCGGCCTTGCAGAGCCGAACATTCCACACGTTAACGCTTCGATTATTAATAAACTCTAACTCGATATTAAACCCAAAATCTATCGACGTAAGATCTTTTTTATTCAGTGCCGAGATTTTATTATTTTAATAACAATACAAGAAAAAATCAATATGGATGTATAGTGACGCGTTGTTACCCCTGTGTTTCTCTCGGGATGTGTTTGATTTTTTATATAGCGCCGGAGTGGGAGAACGATTCATGTGAACTGCTTTTGGGGCGAATTCCCGAGCCTTCCTGGGGCCCTTCCTAATAATTCCCATTCGACAAATGCGCGACAAACGCTCGCACGGACTATCCTTTGTTACACTACACAGCGTCTCTGTAGTTACAATATTGGCCCTTTTTGTCACTGTATGGGTATGAAGTTATTATAATTATGTGAAGTTTACACATTATTCGTTACTTACTGAGTTATTTTTTATTTTTAATACTCGTAAGTAATAATAATTTTAACTAAATACTGTAAATTCAAAACTAGGTACTTAGGTACTAACAGAACTTTAAATTTACAGACTGTAAAATTAGCACTTTAAATTGTTTGTTTGGTGTTTTAACGGTGTCAAATAGTGTCAATATTAGCCACATTTGAATGGTCTTTCCTCAGCTCTTAAGTATTCTCATAAACAGTTTAACAGATACTTAGTAGCATCAACAACCAATAAACAGTGAAGTCAACAACGCTCCAGTCGACATCGTCTCTATTCATCGACACAGCGAGCGGATGATTTACAAGGGTCCTTCCTTAGGTAAACTCGGCCCGACCTACACTTCTTTTTATAGTTTTGTCTGAGCCTTTTTCTTTTTGCCGACCGAAATGTGTGTCCAACAAAAAATCTGTGTGTTCTGTATCCTGGTGCACTTTTTGTTAAAGTGGTACCACATCCGAATAATCACTCTGCCTGTTCAAAATATTTAGGATCTTGAATGCGTTCGCAGGCATTTCTTTTGAGTCGTTCTTGGAATAAACCTTTTAGGGGCTTATCTCCCTGCAAATGCACGTCGACAGACCCAACGTCTACCTAAGTAATAATTGTGAATTGCACTCGACTTTCGGTTTTGTCCATGTAATATAACACGAATGATTCGTGTGCACGTTAAACTCCTTCGACATCTTAAATTTCTAAATAAATCAATATGAATGAGTAGGTAGGTAAGCCGCTATTTCGAGAAGCTGGAAGGTGTTTGGCATAGTATTGAGAGATGTGCGAGTAACGCGTAGGTATTTTGATACATAGGCTGCAGTTAATTTTAGATTGGTGCGCAGACGTGTCGGATTCCTGGTTAATTGGCAGTGGAGATAATATTGTATTGAGCTGGTCAGCTTAAGATTTATTCGAGCTTTAGTTCCAACACTGAATTGCTAGTGCCAATAATCATTTCCAAGTTTTTACAGTTACTTGTCCTGTTATACTGTGCTGTTTAGATGGTTAGATTAGTTTAGTTAACATTGCTTTTCTTAATATAATTCGAAGTGTAAAATAAGGCGTTAATTGTAAGTCTCATATAGATTACTATCGTGGTAGCGTGAAGCCATGGCGTGTTCAACCCCTGTGTTTCGACGACAGTTGGTCACCCCCATTTAAATGCCACTTCACATTGTGGCTTGTGCGCACATTGCAATATTATAATAGCGTTAACGTATATTATTCAATCGATAATAGTAAATTGATTCTTTATTGTTTTTCATGTTTATCAAATTTTAGAAGATTTGATTTGTTTTTAAAAATAAAAAATATATACAGTGAGTAGGTATCTACAAAAGAAAATGATGTAGTATTCATTGTTTTTTTATTAGTTCAATACTTCAGCTTGATAATTTTCTGTTAACCAATAAAGCAACATTTCTTTCTCTAAGCAATAAGTTTAATTAAGTATTTCGATATCTATCTCATTGTTGTCAATTGACGTCAGGGTCGGGGAGAATGAATCATGCTTCAAGGAGCGGATTCCGGGGGTTTACAAATGGAAGCGAGCGTTCCGGGGTAAATACGATGAAGGGTCGGCTGTTCGTTCGCTCGCTTAGGGTAAGTGGGGCCAGTCACGTCAATATGGAGCTTTATTACTACGACGACGCTACTGATAATAATTTGTTTAGATGTGATGAAATAAACCAACTACTTAAACACTTTAAACTGCAGAACTTTGCTTTTCGTTTAAATATTGTTGGTATACCAAATATTTAGTTGTTGTATATCTAGCAATAATTGATTAATCATGTTTGCTGATTTAATTTAATATTTTAATGTATATAATAATTGTTAAACATGGTGGCTTCTGTAGTAAAAAGGAGTCTGTTCGACCCTATTGAGCACGTGGTGTAATGCATGTTGTGCCGGCGTATCCGCCCCCAGCCGCCTCGCCCGTTGAAAACTGACGTTTTTTCCCACGATAACTTACTTACAGTTACAAATCTGGTATTATTTAAATCTTTATTAACCATGTTGTGATTCCTCATTTTTTTTTTTAATGTATTAAGACATTAATACCTACCTACGTGCATTCTCATTTAATGTTTTCATTGTTTTAAATTGTTCATAGCAATAGTAGTAGTTTTCTCAAAGCTTGCCATTGAAATGGAGTGGACTTCCTGAGTTCTGTTCACACAATCTCGTTGCCGGTCCCCATTTTTTATGAGTATAGTACCTAGTTATTGGTTTTGTACAAAGCAGGCAGCCATCAACAATATGTCGTTTATAAAGGTGACTACAAAACAAAGCCGTTGAGCGTCTGATCGTAGCACCTGCTTGTTTCTTTTTTTAATTATATTATGATTTCCTTGGTTTATTACATTATCGTTTGATTCATGTTTTTTTTTTTAATTTTAAAACTTTTTTGAATAGTGTTTTAGCAGACTCATTAGTATAAATAGTTAAAGAACTGTCAACTATTAGATGTGCGGTTGTGTTGCTGTTGCTAGTTTAATGTATTGTTTGTTTGTATTTATTGTAAGCGCCAAAGTGCAGTCACCGCGTGCATTCTCAACGCGCGCTTGTCTGTGTAAGTTTATTTGTGTGCGTGACTCTGCAGTTGTGTGAGTGCGGTCGGTTGTGTCTGTGTGGGTGCTGGGTGCCAGCGTTTGTGTTGTGCGTGTGAATGGATCGAGGAGCACATTTCATTTATAATTGCAGTGATGCGCGGTCGACAATGTCGCACTTACTTGTGTTCTTTTAGTAACCCCTCGCTCACTTATTAGGGTTTCCAATGGTTTGGCAACATAATGATTTATAGTTTATGATCTTTTAGTTTATTTTAGCGTTATTGATCGTGGCAATTTGATCAAAATTATCAAATTATTGAAAGTTATTTACGCAAGACGATATTATATTTTTGTTATTTTATTGCTTGTTAAAAGAACGATAAGCCTCAGGTAAACCGAGTCACGTTTCAGCGTTTTGTTGAAATGTAAACAAACTTGTTCCGGATAAGATAAAAACAGTAGAGTAGAGGCAATAAGCACATAAGTACGCGTTTTAGTAAATGATATAAACATTGGTGTAGTAGTTGTTGAACCGTATAATTTTGCATGCATAATTAAATTCTGGAGATCGTTGACCTTGTCGAAAGTTGTCGTCAAGTCCACACACATTTAATTGTAATAGTGCAGAATTATAAACCGTTATCGCAAATAATCTAATAATCTTAATGCCTCCTTAATTAATTGATATTTATAATCTAATAAATGAACAGCAAGTCATTGAATTGGCGTAGCGTGTTTGTTTACGTGGACGATGAAGTTGTTATTGTATGACGGCTTGCAATGGTTTTGGCACTTGTTTTGAATTGTTTTCACTGTATTTTGTCACTCATAAAATATTTGAAGTATTCTCACCTAGGAGCGTTGAGTCTGTATCCAATGGTCCCTTGCTGAGGGTTGTGTTTGCCAGTATCGGGAGCGTATGCTCCCGGATAGTTACTGGCGGAGCCGTATCCAATAGAACCACCAGAGTTCGCCGTCCTGTTAGCTGAAGGACCCCCTGAAACAGGACGCACCTTGTAGTCCATTATATCAATCCAACTTCTTAGCACATTTTTTCAACTTCTCAAAATTTTCGCAAAGTCATTACTGCATGGAATTTTATTTTTATCAGTTCCAAGCACTGTATACTTAATTTCTGTTATCGCGCCTCGCGCGTAAGTTTCACTCTAGCATTTGAAATCTGTATAGTGAACGTCAACAGTCGCCGAAACATTCATCGTAAACACTTTTACAAATCAACCGTGTAGTTTCTCTTGATCTCTCAATTTTTTTATGTTCTCAATTTTTTTTTTGTCACAATATACTCCAGTAGACATGGATCTGCATAATTATTTCCGATGAATACTTCGGTCGACTGTCTCTTGATTTCGATGCCAATCATCGATAATTCTTTAGTGACCAAAATGATTTGATTTTTTGTATTTTGATTTATGCATCAAAAAATATCAAGTTCATCTTTTATTTGAGTATCATTCAGTCATCAGTTGAAAAATTTATGAGAAGATAAAAAAACACCAATAAAAATCACTTTTATTTACTTTTTCTAGCACGTCCACGTTTCAAATCCGTTTTCACTGCAATATTTTGTCCATTATCCAGTTTTATGTCACTTTGCAATCCTGTTTTGGATGTCCACTTCACTTTTCTTATGTTCCAAAAAATCCAAAATTGTCACTTCACAAATCACCAAAAATAAATCCAAATCCAGATGGCGTTATAAAAAGTTTTCACTGTGTTCCAGTATTCGTCAGTAAATAAGTAATCACTCCGAGTCCGAGTTTGTTTGAAATCACCGAAACATGATAGACGTGTTGCACGAGTGTCGGCAGCAACGTCACTGACAAGCGACGGCGAACGACCGCGCATTCGACCGTCAAAGGTAACACTGGATGATGGCGATGGTGAGCCGGCGACGGCGACGGTGAGTGAGAGGTTGCGGCGCGGGGCGCTCCCACCCCGCGCGACGTTGCCAGCTCGCTGCGATAAGTGGCGCACCCCCGCGTCCCCCGCTCATAAGTCTCGGCACTCGGCAATCGGCCGAGCTCGGGCGCCACCGTCGCTATCGGCTCTCTGCCTGCCCCACCCCGCTCGCTTGACGTTTGCACGTAACGGTCCTCAATCGAGCGCGATACTGCGATCGCTATAGTACTCGCCCACCTCATCGTCGCTATTAGTTCAATGATCAATGTTAGAATGATTGCCGATGAAAAAATGATAAATGCTTCGAGAATAATTAGACTGTTTTAATGACATTGAAAGTCTGGTTGATCTTTATAAAGCGAGCTGCGTATTTGAATGGCTTGACTGATTTGTTTTGTTTTCTCTCAGGTAGAAATTGGTATGATAAGTTTTTGCGTGGTCGGGTGGAGCGGTGCGGTGGCGCGCGGCGTTCGGCAAGCGTCTGCGTTGCGGCACAATAATAATTAGTGACGATAAACAATGGGCATGTCGTCCTCTGGCCGCGCTACCTGCGCATGACGATAGAGGACGGCTCACTTCTCCTGTAATGTCCTTGCGAGGCGACCGACTCGAAGAGCCGCGCGATGCACGCATTTCGCACATGGGCGTAAAACAATTTTATGTCATTTATGTATTTACTTTGTAGGAGAGTGTTACTGATATTTTATTGTGTGTAGGTGTTAGAGATCGTTAGGATAACGATTACCTACTGGTTTAAATATCAATTACTGTTTTTTTTTCAGGGTAGTTACACAATAAAAAAATAATTCTAGAAATTCCAATCAGGTACTTAATTTACTACTTTTACCTAATTTTCTATATGGAGTTATAAATTCGTGAATAGAGTCGGATCTTAAATTAAAAATAACCTACAAGTTTCTTACAATTTTAAGTCACCTGTCATCATTCTATCAAAATAGGTCAAGCAGCAACAAACAGTCTAAACACAGTTTAAAAACTTAATCATAAAATGACAAATCTAACAAGACCGTCACGATTTCACCGTTTCATGAAAAAATATTATAAATCCTATAATAATTTGCGAGTTTTCGTTCCGTGTCGGGAAAGTCGGGAAAGCGCGCGCGCATCGCTCTCGTCCGCGTTCCGAACGCATTTGCCTTCCGCCCCCTCGGTTATATTATAATTTTAATAGTGTATATTAAGTACTAAAATAATATTTCTTAACATTTAAAAAAAAAATACGATTGAAAGAAAAAAAATAATAATTAAGTAGGTACTCTAGGTACCCATAATTGGGTAACGAACGAGACTTACGAGAGAGGTTTTTAGTAAAAAGTGTCATCTATCTTCTATATTGAAATTCATCCCCACATAATCGATTTGGAAAATTTAGGACCCTTCATTTAGGGTAAAAACATTAAATTCATTAAAACGTGTCACTACTACTTAAACGAAATCTTATCAAATAGATAATGGTATGACGCGGGATAATAGATAACAGTGTTTAAAGCACGTAGGAGTCCAAATATTCGTGATTATACCTACTGCATTATTGCGTATAAAAGTAACTACTCGTTCTTAATTTATGTCTGTTTTAATGGTTTAGATGTTATATTCTATGACTTGTCACCATCGCAAAATCATTATTTTGGCCTTTAAAATTGACATTAATATTAATTGTACCTACCTTTTCTGTAATATGTGTGTGCAATAAAGCGTTCTATCTATCTATCTGTCTATCTATAATCGTCACTCTCAGTCTCGAATAGTTGGCACTGATTTTGTACGACTTTTATAAACGTTCTTCATGAAATATCATTGTTCTAATCATCGCCTACTTGTTGCAAATTCATATTCGTTTACTGAAAGATATAATATGTTACATTATATTACGAAATTCATGACTGTTATCAATTTGTTACAAGTGTGTAGGTGTGTAGGTGTAATGAAAGTTTTTTTGTCTAGTCAGCGTTAGTTAAATTACTAGTCATCGTGTAAAAGATACTTACTCACCAATTAAATATTTATATCAGGTCTTATCGATCCGTTTAGCTGAAGTTAAATGACGTATTTGTATGAAGCCTGACATCATATTATACCGCGGAGCTATAAGTATGTGGCATCCGCCCTTGTCGGGTTAAACACATGGGCGGGCGGACATTCAGTATCAATCAACACAATAATTTTTCTTGTTCATACTTTTTTAATTTTGCTATTCATCGAAACCGATTGGACTAAGCCACAACTACATATTATAGATTTTCACTTTTATATATATTAAATGCGGTAAATGTAAAAAGTGCCAATGAGTTCGTGAAGTTAACTTTTGAAGTCGTGTTTTGTTTGTGCTCGTCGTAAAAATTTGGATCAAACACTTCTAGATTATAAAATGGGTATCTGAAAAATACACAAATTTAGCTCAAATAACAATAGGTAATCATCAAAGCGTTGAAAGTGGAGAATTAAAAAGTGAGTTTTTCCTCATACGTTGACATCGGTTGTAAATCACAGTTGCCGTGTTTATTTTACGATCTGGCTATTATCGTGAACTCTGTTTTGCAACTCACACGGACCATGCGCGGGAGTAGGGTTGACAACCTTGCTAATGCCGATTTGACGGTGCTACACTAATGACAAATTGATACTTTTACCTATGTAATTAAATTAATAGACACTTAATTTTAAGTCCGAAATAATCCGAAATTAAAACAATAATATGAATCAAATATTATACGGTTTCATTTCGTCTTTTAGTGATGCTTATGGCTTGAATAGTTGTCATACCATGCTTAAACCTTGCGTCGTTATCTATTGATTTAATTTGAACATTTATATTTTGTGATTAAATTAAAACGTCAAATCCATTGTTTGTTGATAAATAAGAGTACATACGGACTCACGGTCGTTGCCTTGATTTTATTTAGAAATTATATTGTTTACCTACATATCAGTGTAATAATATGTATTTTCTTATCGATTTAATATACAGAAATTGGTATTTGTGACCAGCTCTATTGTTATCGTTTTGCTCTTTAATCTTTTAAATTGCTCGTGATGATCACTTGTTCCGTATCTTTTTTGATACAAGGCAAAAGATAGTAGGTAGAATCGTCAAACGTCACCTTAATCATAGACAACCCTGAATACGTAGTAGTCGTAAAAAGCAGATATATTCGAACATGCACATCGGTTATTTCTGTATCGCCTTGTGGAGGCACTTCTCGATGGTGTGCCGTAGCATTAAACTATACCACAAAATCCTACACACAACACCGCTAAATAATCATTAGTAAAATCCTCTCCATCCAGCGGTAAAGCCGCCTATTGTGGCACATTAGATTAAAGTCGTTTTTATTGGTTGTATTCTCTGGTGTGTACAATAAATCGTTCTATCTAGTCTATATTCCACATACCTACCCATGAATATATCTAAATAACTAACATCTTTTTGCCGTATACCTACTCATTACGCAGGTACTACTGCTATTGTCATCAAAATAAATATTTATTTATTTGTTTATTAATCATTAATCCTTGAATATTAAATCGATGTTCTAAATTGGGTCCGTATAGTTTAAGTAAAAATATTTATATTTATAATATTATAATTGATGCCTACTATTTACTTGTTTTTAATTTAATTGACTAATGTTATTTTTTCCTCTACCTATCGTGGTAGGTAAATGTAAAAACATTAATTAATTAGTCGCAGTAGGTAAACGTGATTTTGTTGTAAATTAGCCAGCATAGGAATGTTATCGCGTCCGTGACGAGACGGCGACAAAAAATGATATCGCCAACGATAAAACACCTCAGTTATTTAATATTGCGATTTATTAAATATGTTGTCGTCATTATGCGGACTCGTTCGTTTCTTGAACAATTATTTTATTGAATGTAATAGGAAGCGAAGCGAAATACGAGTATGTCTTCCTAGTTTATTCTGCGTGCGTTGATTGGAAAAAAATATTATATGTTTAAACATTAAATGATAAGTATTCTTTATTACTTAACCACATGTGTTTTTTGATTTAGTTTGAACGTAATAAAGACAAATAATTATTTGCGTCTTTAAATTACCTATACCTTCCTACCTACCAAAATTTAGGAAAAAAAACATCCACAAAGCAGTACACACAACAACTCAATTACTAGTTTTAGCTTCGGGTGCTAGCATCATACTGCAACTGTGTCGCAAACGCATCTCATTTGCAATTATGTTTTGTTAATAAAGTAACTTAATATCAAATTGAAATAGAGGCAAAGCAAATTATATTAGGTAGAACATGAACGACCGATTAGGTATTATAGGTATGTGGACTATGTTGAATCAGATATAATTCCATTAAGACTTAGTTTTTGGTCTATATATCTATTTATCTATTTGTTATATTATATCTAGTTATTATCGAACCAAAAAAACAACCCCTTTTCGTATTAATACCCCTTCGCTGAAACACATTGTATAACGTTATTTTCATGAGTTTCCATGGATCTCAATTTTGAGCAATCAGTATTTAACGATAGTACATGCCCTACATGCTTCAAACATTCAGTAAGTATATTTAATAGGTTTCGGTTAGCTTCTTTAAATTGATCTTTTCCAATTAACAAAAATAAAGATTAAGTCAATCCTAGCAGGAAAATCTTTAAAATACGTAATATTTTTCTTGAGTTTGTGTTAAAGCTAATACAAGAATGAAACACAAAGGAAACGTGCCATAAGGAGGTCTTACATATTGCTTGGCTTGGTGAAACGCACACCGATATAAGTGACAATTATACGTACATAATTGTTTATATAAGTAGGTGTACCTTCGAAGCGATCAGACCAGATCGTCTATCCAACAAAGCGTATTGCAGGAACCAGTTTAGTACCAAGTTATACCAGGTTAGTCCAAGCAACTGGCAACTGGAAATATGTCGCCGCGCGTGCCGGCTAGTAGATCTTCTTTGCACTGTCTGTTATAATATTTACATTTTTTCACAATAACACTATTATGCATTATGCATCTACGATTTTTGTTGACAACTCAGGTTATACGTTGATTATTAACTGGAAAAATTATATCGAAGTCAATGACTGCAAAGTTGGGAAGGTCAGTTATTTTTGAGTCACGTTGTTTAGAAGGTAGGTACGTTAGGACTACAGCTAAATATGCGTCACAAAGATGTAGACATGTAGAGCTTATTTGATAAATTCATACCTAACACATTATTTTGCACTGCACATCTCATTTATAAAGAAATATGCTTAGATGTAGGTGGTATGTAATTTACAGTAAGGATCAAAAGATCATTACTACTTCTTCCTTTTTATACATCAAGTAGGATATGTCGTACTTGAAAAATGGCTCCTTACGTTACCTATCTAGATATGTAGGTACATTGTTGGACATTTAGTTAGTGGTAATCGTATACCTACTCACTTAGTTAATTGTATAATAAAAGGGTAAATGATTTTCTTTCATAAAAATAGTCTTCTAAGAAAAAGAGAGTTTAGAGAGAGTCGCAGACAACACGAAAGCTGTGGATAGTCTGTGTAGAGAATTTTTATTATATACCTAAATAAAATTTTATTGTGTTTTCAATGAGTAATATTGAATGCCTTTAAGTACTTTTAGAAGTTAATTAATATTTTATTGGGTAGAGTGCATTTTATAACTACCTACATGCCTTTTTTAAAACAATTAACAGTCAGTAAATACACTAATTGATGTAAAAACAAATTTAATACTGCAATAATATTTTTCAGTTTCTCAATTTTTTTTTAATTTAAAATTCTATTTTTTGTAAAGGTAGTATATTATCTTTGATTTATATCTAATTAAGTCATGATTTGTATTTGTTTTAAAAACCAACGTCACATTATTCTTTAAACATCCTTACTTTAGAAGACGTATAAAAAAAACGTCGTCTCCTTACAAAGTAATTGCTAACATAAACGGAGGAACAATGATGCGCGGGACTTCCAAGTGTTTTACTAAAATAAAGGCAACAAAACGGGCACAATGACTCAGATGGAATTCAACGGTGCCCGCCATACTCCGTCCGTCGGAATCAGAAATACAATCCTAATTATAATCGTACGCATCCGTCCACCACACCACCTCAATCGGTCGCCAACGTTACGAATCAACCGCGTCGTGCATTTGTATTTCAATATTTTGATGATTCGATTGTCTAACACTTTAACTAAAGCGATCATTTTACCCGAACACCGTATTAAATGCATTTTCTTGTAAGATAAACGAGTTAAGCACCTACCCATTGATAAGCTTATAAAGAGAAAAAAAAAGTGAATCAAAACATAGCTCCATAGCTTTTTAAGTTCCATGAAGCACAATTTACTAACAGTCGATTAACGAATCAACGGCTATCCTAATTGAATAAATATTTCGTATTTAGATGTTTTGCAGTAAACTTTCAGTGACTGTAAAGGAGAACACTGCACATTAAATATGTGACGCAAACGCTTTAAACAGAAGTTTGCTACGTCATCTAATACATTTATTTTAGTCTTTTATTTGAGTAGGTAGGTATTCTTCTTGCTAGCGTAGTTTGTACGTAGTATTGAACAAATACAGACAGGTAAATGAGTAGAAGTATCAAGTTTTTCTAATGATTGCTTATCTGTTTTGAATCACTTTCGGTGTTTCTTTAACAGAATTGTATTTTCCGTATTGTTCTTGTGACTGAGAGGATGTTACTGAATGATGTAGCAGATTTACAAGGTCAAATTGTTGCAGAATCTGTCGATTTCAGTTATTTTCTGTTGTCTTATTGGTTTGTTTCCCACTTTAAGTGTTACTTAGATTTTTATATACTAATATGACCTTTTGTCGTCTATTAATTAGATTAAGCAAGTACGTGTTTATAACCAGTTTCGTTTCTGGTGTATTTAACGTCACATTTAAGAAAACGTGCAAAATCTATAAATTTTATTAATTAGAATCAATTCATTACCATACTTATTTAAAATTTGTTTTTTTTTTACATAACTATTTTACTTACTTATTTTAGATGAGATAATTTTTAATCATGGTAAAGATATTAAATGTTAAGTACATACCTACTATCAGAGAGCCAAGTTACTTAACCAACATCACTAACTTAAAGTGTGTAAGTACAAATTATTTCTCTGTAGAAAGAATCCAGAAGTACTTGAATCTGTAATAATAATATACTGACATAAAGTCATCGACTTATTATCTAACAGAGGTATAATTCTCACTTTAGTGACAGTGGATATGCCCTGATAGTACTTACATACGTCTATACCAGACAAGACTACAATTTATTGATGGATCTAAAAATACTTCAAAATTTTTGTGCGTAGCTAAATGCTATTCATTAAAATGAATTTATTAAGGTGCGTAGGTATAGGGTTTCAAAAGCAAAATGGCTGTTGCTCTTATTTGTCCTGTCCATTTGCCAATTAAGTTGGGGTCAGCCCACCTTGTGTTTTTGCGCCAGGGCTTTTGATCCTGGGCTACCTATCCTTGGAGAAAGGTTGAGAGCCCTAAAATGCTTCGAGCAACATTGGTTGACCCAGGTAGCGGGCGGTCATCCTCTTCCCCGGGCTTTGTAGGCATATTCAGAAAAGTCGTAAATGAGCTATCCTCCCTTCGCATTATATGGCCAAACCACCGAAGTTTCCCTCTCTCTACAACAGGTGCTCTATTTTTTCTATTTCTAATTCAATAATTAACATATTTAGATCCCACCCACCCACGACCCATTTGGCACAATGGTCACTATGCCGGACTGCCAAACACAGGGTTGAGGGTTCGATTCCCGTCACAGACAAGTATTTATGTTGAGATATTTGTCTGTGGTCTGGTTGTTTCTATGTATTATAAGTATATATTTACAAAAGAAAAGTATATAAGTAGTATATCCGTCTAGCACCCATAACACAAGTCTAGTTACTTAGCTTGCGGCTAGATTGCGATGTGTGGAATGTCCTGCAATATTTATTTATTTATTTATTTTATTTAGATATTGACGACCGGTATTTTACATTTGGCTCACATTATATGAATGTTAATACAGACCACACAATTCCACCACATATTCCATATTCCAGACAAAAATATATTCTCGTCGTTTCAATTTAACCTTACATACAGTTTACGAGTTGAGTGTCGGTATTAGCTAGCCGGAGAGCGGTAGGTACATAATAACGTATGTGTACATAGGAACAACATTGGCGCATTGCGGTGCGCCGGCCACATGTCGACATATCACTCCTGGGACGTGATTCTAGACCAATAGATATTATTTCATATTTTATAACGACACGTCATTTGGCAGACATTAATAAAATAGAATTGAAAAGTATAAAGAAAACTAGCGGTCCCGGCAAACTTTGTTTTGTCATATCACAAAAATAAGGAAAAAGAAATTGATGTTCGATTCTCAGACCTAACGAATATACACAAAAAACATCATACAAATCGGTTCAGCCGTTTTAGTGGTGTTTGGTGACTAACACCGCGACACGAGAATTTGATATATTATAAATAGATGTAAATACCAAGTACCTACCTATATTGTAAGGAACACTTGATATTGTTAATAACTATATGCCCTTATTTCATTGAGTTTTGTCTTGTCGTTTTGACAGTGTTGACGATATTTATCGAATGCGATATTTTTTCTATTGGACGAGAGTTGGCTCTTTGCTTGCCCTTTCCACAAACGATACTCGAATACCTATTAGATTAGACCTTATGATTACAGATCACTTAAGTTATTGAGATTATTTTCTGTTTTACCTTTGTTTTTCTCTTTCGTTTTGACTTTTCATTAAGCTTTTTGCTTTCCTAAGTAGGTACGTTTGTTGGTACTTCTCTATAGGTCGTATTTTACAGCCGATCTGAATGAAACTTGGTATTCAAGTTTAAAGATTTTATAGATTTTTCTTCGAGAATTGTTGTTGTAATTCCCCCATAAAGGGACATTAAGGGGCTATACTGGATATCTACGCCTTATGAGATCTGATTTCGATTATTCTTTTTTATTTAAACGTTGTCACTTCAATCTGGTCTCATAAAAAAATTGTTAAGATCTGGTGAGGATCCTCGAAGGATCATCTGATGAGTAGAGTTACTTCTCAATATGCTGTTAGATTTCTACCAGTAAAATCAGCCCTTTAAGTAAATAGGGTTGATGGAGCACTTGAACCACCTTCTTACGCAAAATTCTTCAAAGTCTGTGCTCGCAAGGTCTACTGTTCGAAAAACTACCTACTAGTTATAATTTAGGTAGATCTACTTACGAATCCTTATATAGGCAATGATTACCTCTCAAAGGTGTGTCTGCAGTACGCTACATGTGCTCACTCCAGGTTGGCGAATGTGCCATCATGCCATGCCTTTAAACCGTGGTGAATTCTTGGACATGACATTCGCTTTCATTACGTTGTTTTCCTTTATACCATAATAAAATAACTAGGTAGGTACTATATTTTTTCATATAGAATAAATGCACGTCCAGGTTCGGGATTCGAACCAATGACCTTCGGATTGAATGCTCTCCCATTGGTTGTGCATTGAGTGTTTTCACAAAACATTTGTTTCGGTAAATGGAATGTTAAATTGAACATGAATTTCGTTTTTATTCGCTATCGATACCATGATAGAGATACGACAATATTATTTTCATTCTAGCTATTAATTGCCTCCGGCTTGGCGCGGATGTCAATTATTGACGAGCCTTTTCGAATCCCTGTATCTGTAGAAAACCCGATTTTAAGTATTCAGTAATGTGCGATGGGCCGTTTTGTAACTTGTAACATTTACAGGTGTCGATGTCGCTGAAGTGGAGCCTTAAAGCTGGAAAAAGTTTGTAGACAACTACAGATGACCTTTGAAGACTGAAGGAAGATGGAGGTTACAGATTGTAAGAGTGATTAGTTGGAAATTGAAAATCACTGCTCTGTAAAATTAAAATTTCATTTCAATATCATTTCGATCACAAATAATACCCTCAAAGTAGCTCAAAATACCCCCAAACTCAGCTTTTTGACAAAAAACTGATTTAAGGGTGATTTTTGTAATCGAAATGATATTGCAATGTCATTTGAACAATGTTATTTAGAGATATTTGGACAATTTTAGTAGAAATGTAACATTTTGTAAAGGTAGGTAATACAAAATCTTGTGCGTAGCATCGTCTATTTAAAGTATACCGCGCGCAGCGAATGGTGACCTCTGCGGTAAGTGGAAGGGGTATGCGCAGAACTGGATATTTATATAAAAATTGAGTTCTGCGCATACCCCTTCTACTTTTCATCAGAGGTCACCATTCGCTGCGCTACGTATAAACATTAGTTAAAGTTAAGTCAAGTTGTGTTCTTTCAGTCTTAAAATTTCAGTAAACAAGTAGGTCTCTGTCATATAGAAAAAAATGTAAAAATTTATAACCAGTGTTTTTAAGTTAAAACTCTTTACAACTTGCTGAGCTTGCTTTCGGGTCAGGTAACAATCGTTCCGCACGATGATTTCAGATGTATTCACGTTAACCTGACCGCTTTAAATAATAATAAAATAGTAAAGTTTGTATTAGTTGTTTTTAGTTTCACGGCTTAAACTTCATGTATCGAGTTTGTATTACATTAGTCGGGCGTTGATTTACATGGCTATGTATCGTGGGCGCATCTATTCATAGTACTAATCTACTAAATATAGTTTCTCATTCCCTATTATTTCTCGCGACTGACTCACATCGGGTTCCGCTTCGGTATGCCTTAGTTTTAAAACAATTGTTATCTCTCTTTTGTAACCAAAAGCTGTATGTTTACCAGTAAATACATGTAAATATAATAGCCTTTACGTGATTGAAGTTAAATGATTCTGCTTGTGATTTTTCTAGTTTAATAAATGTTTCTTTCTGGAATAGCAGATGTGATTTTATTTAGACATTTAGTTAGTTTTATTTTCTATAGTTAACCAATCAAAATTGATCTCATTTTTATGTAGAATTCAAAATTTCATTGGGAATTGACCTATAAATGGAATTTGTCCTAACATGTGCATATGAGACCGCTAGTTTCTCGTACCCGCGTCGGTCGGCGCACATCTGCCGCAAATAAGACGCGGGCGCAGGCGCGTGGCAACCACACAAAATGTTGTGACGTAAAATTGTAGTAAAACATAGCTCATGGTAGCTTGTAAAGTTGTGAATAATAGAGATTGCTGCTATTGAATTTGACATAAGTAAATTTTAAATACTAGGTAGGTAGAGTTTGATTTTCATACATCAACTTACTTAGCACAATTAGCGTGGAAACTTTAGTTTACCCAATATAATACCGCTATGAATTTACCAACAATTAATTAAGTATGGTTTAAAGATAAGTTTCATAACAAAAACTGAAATCGTCTTTTGAGGCATACCAATACATTTTTATGGCACAAAATTTTATTTCATCATAACTGTTACAGGAAGTAAATACCCAATAATTTTGAACATAGAATAGTACATTGCGATACAAGTGTGGAAAGTTGATCATTCCATAGAGGCGGTTTATGACGCGCGAGCGGAACGCGAGCGTGGCAAAAGCCGAGATGGAATGATCAATTCACACGTGTATCGTACGACGTTTTTTATCACAGTTGCGAATAAAAAAAAAGACTTGTTAAAATTTTAATAATAAAAAGTTTTAAAGAATTTTAGGTTATGTTTACTATTTTTTGTTAATTACACTCCCGAAAGGCTAGGCAAAAGACTTTTAACCTATACAGCGTCTGACATACAATATTTTTTTAGGGTTTTTTTCATTTGTTTTTGCGTCGGCGGTTAAAAACAGAATATATTAGTTCCGGGTTTCATTAAAAACAGAATATATAAAAAAAATATATTTATGTACCTAAAGAAAAAACAAAATAAAAACAAAACTCAATTTTTAATTATTTTCAAAGACGTCATTACGTAATATTATCGTTCGCAGACTTTAGAGACAACCTTTTGAAAAGAAGAAAAAAGGTACCAACAAAGAGTTTTAAGCCAGCAAGGCTTAAAAACTCTTTGGATGGTACCTTTTTCTATACATCAAAACAGTATAACCCAGATAAAGGAGATCATTCATGTTTCTAACAAAAAATACCCACAAAAAAAATGCCGGCCAGTAATAAAAATTATTTGTATCTTGTAGAGAATAACATTTTAAACAATGTTTACTAAGGCAACAAAGAGCTACGATCAAAAATCGTTGAGTTATTTTACATTGAAAACCCAAAAAATGCATTTTATAGGGATCCGTTTGACGACTTTTAAGATCCCACTATAACTTCTGAAAGGGTTATTGGATATACCTATGTATATAAATATAATAAAAACAGACAAAACTTATCCATTTACTACTTATTTTTATATATTTTCTGTAGTAATATCTTAGAAGTGGTCAAACGGATCTCTACAAAATGCATTTTTTGGGTTTTCAATGTAAAATAACTCAACGATGGTTCATCGTAGCTCTTTGTTGCCTTATTAAACATTATTTAAAATGTTATTCTCTACAAGATAGAAACATTTTTTTTTTGTGGCCGGCACGTTAATTTTTGGGTACGATTTGAACGATGTCCTTAAGAATGTTTCATCTACTATATGTCATTAGCAGTAAGATACGTATTTGACATATCGGGATGACGTATTATTTTCCAACACTAGTTGGATTTTTTTTTATCGCACGCGTGTATTACGTTGCATTATGAGCCTAAAAGCGGTTTAATAAGATCCACTTTATGAGCAACTGTGATAAAAAAATATTATTAAAAGATTCCTATTTCAGGAACCAATAGATTTGTTTTATTTAACCGTAATGTGTTTCGTTGATGTCTTTTCTATGAATATTTTATGTGCTAGCCATGTACTTAATTAATGACCGAAAGTTATATCTATGTAACGTACCAAAAACACACTATAATATTACTTTATCAAAACTCACGTGAGTTACGTTTATAAGTATCTACACTTATTGTACCTACTCGTCGACGACGCGCGCTTTAGACTCAAATAAACATAAACAAACACCGCTAAGCTCATATAACTTAACCCCGTCAATACCGTGTTGGTAGCACATCTAATTATAATCTACTAAACATCATCGAGTGTTCATAAGTTAGGGTCGCACCTCGGCTATGTATTTTTAAATACATTTTTTCTGTTTTACTTCCTAGAGCGGTACAGATTTAGTTCTATGTTAGTTACAGCCGTTTACACGTGGTGAATGGGGCTAATTTTGTATTTGATTTGTTTTGGTTTGGGTGGGACGCGAAGATTCGTCGTAGGAAATTATTTTTTGATGAGTTCTTTTATTTTCTTTCATATCAAGAAAAAGTCAATTTTCGTTAATAGAAACTTTTACTTACTATTTTTCCTGTAGGGAATGAATTTCCAAAAATCTTTTGTAAATGCTCATTCCCAACTTATTTATATCAGAACTATAATTATTGTGCTAAAGAGAAATTCTAATTTTATCGAGATTCAGCGGTTTAGGCATTGTCTATCAAGCAATTTGTAGTACTTAGGTTGGTAATACTAAAAGGAAACAAGAAAAACATAATATATACAAGACGTAGTAGATATCGTTTTGGTCGTACTAACAAAATACTCCCAGAAAATAAAACTATTCTGTGATATGTAGTTATGACGCTTATTAACACTGACTTGAACAATGTTTGCAAACGAACCGATTCCTTCCTTCACACCCTCAGCTACGAAGCGGAACGATAAATGAACTCAAATATAATTGTTTGGTATATTATAAAATTAAGTTAACTTTATTAGTTGTAATACACGTGTAATAAAAGATGGGTTTGTATCGGGTTTGTGCAGAACATGCGCATGCGCAGATCGATGCCAGTAGAAGAAAAATTGAAATCTTGCGCACGAGTCGAAAGAACGAGCGAACGTTTAAAAAATTGAAGCGATAATTATATTTTTTAGTAGACATACACTTCTACCCACTCTGTAGTGACAGTAAGTGACGTTAAAACGATCTTATAATAAACCTAAAACACGGTCAACAAAATAAAACATTGTTCCAATAATTTCGTCGTTCACTAATTACTAAACACGTCGACAACATGATAAAGATTCGTTTTATTTAAACGCATGAAACAAAGTCATGTGTCATAATAATTAATCTACCTACTCGTGGTCTATTTAAAATAGTTTTGGGAGATTGCCAGTTATTCTAAATACCATAATACCATACGCGGTTTAGTTCATTAGTAAGAAATTTAAGTGATAAAAATTCACATGAAATAGAAAGGTAATCAAATCCGAGGCAAATTGCATGTGTCCGTGCTCCGTTACGTACGAGTCGTGTGAGTCCATTGTTAAGATCGTAGCGTGAAAATCAAACTTCCGTATTGCCATTAAAGTTATAACAAACACTGCGAGAATATCTATTAAAACGTGTATTCGCATATTATGTGAACTACCTATACACTTAATTCTTTTGTACGTTTTGGATACTATACTACTTTTAGTATTTTTTTATTTACACTAGAATCTTCTTTGAAATGATTATTATCTGTGAACGATTTTGTGTGTATATTACATAGTAACTTGAATAGTTACGTATGTACTTACTTAACTATTATGTACTTAGGTAGATAGATAGTACTTATATGTTTGTGTCTTCTACTTAGTTAGAACCTCTTATTGACATTTTTGATTACGTATGAATGTGTGAATTTTAACGAATGACGATAATAATTACGTCTTCTGCGTCTCCTTTTTTTGGAGGTAGAGATTATCCAGTACAAACAAAATGAGCGTAAATTTTGAATCTGTCGCCCGATTCCTTGTAAATCTTAATTCTCGCGTTCCGTTATTGTAATTTCCAGTGTGAGGGCACACCGACCATACATTTTTTCACTGGAAACATATCACCTTGTCGTTGGGTAGCTGGTTACATACAATTAAAAAGCGAAAAGAGCGCGGATTCCTCGGCGAATTTCGAGAAATATCGACGGGGTCAACGAACCGTGTCGACGCATCGTGTCCGCGTCTCAGAGCTCGATTTTTTTTACATTTTGGTATAATGCGGACAACTTTGAATGAGACTTTTATTTATGATTCTTCAGTTTGTATTAATACATATTATTATTATAACTCTATTGACTTTCGTATCTGCATTGTTTAGATTTCTAATGTTAAGAATATGCAAGTGTTGGTTTATTTATAGCCATCGATGGATTATTGGCTTCCCTCCTTACCTACCTCTAAGAGGAAAAAACAGGACTCTTATGTAGGTATCATGGGATCATTCAGTTAAATTACGACAGAAAAATTACGGCAGACGAACGGACAGATAAAGAGAAGGACAGACTAATGGACGGACAGAAGAAAAAACAGACAGGCAAACAGAAAGACAGACGGACAGACAAACCAAAGGATAGGTGCATGGACAGAAGGACAGACATATGTTCATATGTTCATATGTCTGTCCTTCTGTCCATGCACCTATCCTTTGGTTTGTCTGTCCGTCTGTCCGTCTGTCTTTCTGTTTGCCTGTCTGTTTTTTCTTCTGTCCGTCCATTAGTCTGTCCTTCTCTTTATCTGTCCGTTCGTCTGCCGTAATTTTTTCACGACGGTTTGTTAGTTAGTCTTAGTACTACTGATGATTAGTACCAAGCCTAAATTAAATTTTGTTTTTCGATATTTTCTCTTGTGTTGTAAGTTCTTGCTTATTGCCAAATCGCATGATTCTATCATCAATAGAAAGGATTTTGATTTTGATTTAGGTTTTTGAACCAAACCCTTAAAGGTACTTCCGGTTGACCTAGAATTGTAAGATTTAGTAAAACACAAGGCAAGAAAATGATCCGAAAAATTAAATAATGGAAAATTTAAGTGGGTTTGGTTCCCAATTCATGGAGTTACAAGTTAAAATTGGTGCCATGGAAATTAACTGCTCAATATAATATACAATAAACTTTTCCGGAATCATCACCAATGCCTACTAGAATAAAATATTTGTTACTAAAATCGAGATTGTAGCATCAATCCTTTCACAACTGCTCATTATGGAAGCATTATTTTCATAAACCTATCGACATCGGTTATAAAGGGCGCTATATATCAAAAAAATTGTAAGACGTCATGTTTGTAAAACAGTAGAGTACTTCAATAAAACGTTTTTTTTACTAACACTCACTACATTAAACAGCAATTATTGTAAATAAAATTGTACAATTTTGTACCCATCTAATTTTCATCCTTGAGTGTCAAAGATGTACCTACTTATTCGTAACTACTTGGTTATTGTACAATGGGGGAAAGCAGGTCTATAATAAAAATAGAATAAAGCTAATGACGCGCGAACTCACAAGTGTAGAAGGATACAATATCACGGAAAAGTGCCTTTAGTACTCGAACAAACTTAATAAATTCACACCTAAATATTCAATTGTATGACTTACATAGATTTATCGATTGACTTGTTTATTATGGTACCTATCATTTACAGTTAGATCTAACTGTAAACGATACTATAATACATATCATATACCAAAAAACATACTGTACTATATTATACCTACCTATATCAAATCACGAAAAATAATCTCCGTTCGAAATAATACCGCAAAAAAGTGCCGTTTCGTTTGTATAAATAACGTGCGCTCGAGCAAATGAGTTTCTTAAATCAATTAGATCAGGCTCTTGATCATTTTAATTTATGGTTTGCTTAGAAAGGCTCTCTCCAATTTCTAAATGTATTTTTTGCGTGCGCCTGAGATTGTCGGTCATATTCGTTTCCCAGTAGCTTCACTTGCCCCATCAAACCGGATTTCGCTAAAATATAAAACAAATTCATGTAACACTCTCGAAGTTTTAGCAAATGTATAGTTATTTAATCAACGGTTGCAACAGTTTCGTCGATTTAATTCTTTAATTGATATTTTTTGTTAGTTCACTAGTTAATATTTCAATTGTATATAACTTCAGTATCAGTTACCGACTAGCTCGACCAGTAGGTCATGCTCAATCTCGTAATAATTGCCTTAAATGCTTCTCTTTCGCCCTCAATTCGCCTGCGATTTCTTAATCTTATCTGCAGATAAAATATCTTCTGTTAATTCAGTTGACAATTCATATAAAAAGGTGCACACATTCGCGCCGTTTCTGCAGTCACCGACGTATGTGAACTGAACAATAAAAATATCATGAAATAAATAAAAAGCACCCGGTCCAGGTGTAGTAAAGGCAGGTGGAATAATTGCCAATTCTTTGTCTCAACCGAGCACAACCGATGCCTACCGAGCTTAAATATCTTCGCGTTTTAAAAGTATTGTAATGTGTTCCATATAACCATACTTCAATTATTGTAGGTACTGGTTTAATTTAAGTCGAAATTGTTGAGGTCTCTTTAAACAAATAAACTTATTTTTTCAGCACTGACATTTATAAAAAATTTACTTCAATAAAAAAATTTAATATCGACTTTTGGACGTCCTCCTGCAAAACATACGTTCGACCTTCATGCGTTTGCCATTTTACACTGCGATCGATCGTTATGATCTACTTAATATAGTAGGTATACATCGGAATTAGCAAATCTGTTCATTGTATCAGTACATTGCAATTGTCAACGTGAGTGAAATTCCGGAAGGCAGGAATGTGGGTGAGGTAACCCCATTCGGCCTGTGCACATGCGCCTTGAAGCGATTTCTGTTATAACCCGTCCATTTTGGAAAGTGTGATGTCGCTCTGTATATAAACGTTTACCAGACTTTATTTACAACTTGGCTGGTTATTAACCCCGTTGTGCGAGAACGTAGCGCAACCCGGTCACTTAGCTAGTACGCATATTATATCCATTTGCATAGTGCGGACAAGTAGCGGTGTACTTACGCGCCACTGCCGCTTGTAATGCTTTCAATTGCCTCAAAAGTAGAATAAGTAACTTTATCTTACTTGAAATAATAGTGCCATATGTACCTACCTACCTACAACAGCTTGGAACTGTTGTTTTATCAATAAAATAAATATTTGTTGTCATGAAAGACTACTCATCTCATATTTTGTGAGATATTATTGACCAAATCTGTTCCATGAATCGTCAAAACACATGATTTTTTATAAAAAAATTGAGTTTTAAATACGTGTCATCTCATCAGCTTATCATGATCAATTCATCACTCAACATGATAGCTCGATTAGTAGGTAGGTAAATATTCAACCAATTTGTTTTACATATTACAGGCACATTTATTGTTTATTCTGCGTGTGTGTGTAATACGTAAAGTCAGATATTTTTACATTTAAAGGATCGGTAAACAAAAACATCGAGTACATTATGGGTTCGATGTGATTTATAATGTTATTGAGTTATACAAAAACAAGTTAAACGGTCTGTACCACAATTATCTTTAACCAAACGATGAACAATTGAAATCCGCTTACGTACGTACTTTGCGCGACATTGAACATAACACGCGAACAACAATTGTTATGAATGGATGTCGCTCACATCACATCGCAAACATACCCGGATAATGATGTTATTTGCTTCGTCTTTCGTCATCGAAGATACCTGCTGCAAATACGTAGTTTATCTAAAAAAAACTGTTTTTATAATCTTAAAATTTCAATTTCAAATTGCTTGGGACTGATACTCCAAGTTATTACCAACAATTAAGCAGAGAGATTGAAATTACAATGAACAGAAGTGACATTAATTCATTTTAATAAACCAAACGTCACACAGATCGAGCGATTTTGTACTAAGTACTAGTAAACGCGACAATTTGTTACTGTTGCACAGTCTACTTAATATATTTCAAAATCTTTTTTATTAAACCTTGTAGGTAATTCTAATAAAAATAAGATTCAATTCCTATACGTCTACAAAAAAATATAATATCTACCTTCGTGATAAATATAAACCAATAATATTAAACCGATTAATTTAGATACTTATTCCTTTAATTTATAGAGGTTGTGTATGCGCCATAGGTGTAAATTAGTATGCTTAGTTAGTACCTACTAAATGTCTGCTAAAACAAAGCAATGTGCAATTGTAAAATTATTCTAACAAATCATTTTGAACAAGCTGTTCACGCTCCCCGTACATATTATTTGATCAATAAATTATAAAATAATCTAAAATTACCTATAAATAATTGCAATTGTATTTTTCTGCCGGATTTCGCCTTGACTCTCCGAAAGACCTTGTGACTAAGTATGAAACGATCACCAAAACATTAGTGTTCAAATTTATCTTTGTTATTTTATCTATACTACTTAGAATAAAGAAAGAGTTGACAAAAAGTCTGTACTTGGAAGCAAATTAAAAAAAAATAGTCTAGGGGACTTAAAAAAGTAATAAAACAAAAATGCACTCATAATTTTTGAAATTCATGTTTGTTTGTACGTATATAAATAAAAACCGCTTAACCAATTGATAACTTGTTCGCTATTGGATAGCATCACTTTCGAGGAAGGTCGTGGTATACTTTACTTTAAAATCCTATTAGTAGAACCTGAGTAATCAACGAAAAACTGCAACCGCTCGAGAATGCATAAATACCTAATAGTGTGTCACGGAAATGCAAAAAGGCGAATTGATCTATTTATATCTATACGCAGCTAGATAACGAATATATAGGTAGTAGCACCTAGTGTGTGAAGTGAGCTCCTACCATACTAACCATAGGTACTTATTAATAAAAAATATTTAGTTTAAAAAAAATAATTCAATAATATTATATAACATTTTTAAATTGGATTACATTCTAACGTTGCTAACTGTAGGTAAATTTTTATTGAACTTACTGGTAGATCATTCTGGATTCAGCGTTATTATTGTTTATTCAAAAGGACAAAATTCCTTTCAATCTTTTTAAAATCCACATCGACTACTCATCAAATAAGTCTTAACAACAACATTGTCCCAAAATCGGTCACCTTGATGTTTGCTAATTTACATTTTCGTCGATCATTGAGCTTCGTTAAATATTTTGGCAGCTGGTAACCTTTTATCCGTGATACCAATAAAAATAAAACAATTCGTCGTCGCAGTTGCAGTCACATTAGTTACTTGGAAAACGACCTGTTTCTATTTTTAGTTCGATTTCCACAATTTTTTTTACCAAATTAAGATTTTTACTTTATAATAATAGGAAATCCGAATGTTATGATTTTTTACCAGAAATTTCCTTATAAAGGGATGTGAATGGATTTAATTTATGCACCTGAAGTTTATTTTCTCTAGACGGTACGTATATCGATCGACCGACGACGTCAAACTGTTATTGTGAAGTATGTGTAAACAAAACCGATTCATACAATAATGTATGGCATTGAACGCACCGCGTGATGTTTCTTATAGGTACTAGAATGTACGTATGTAATAATTCATAGTAATGTGAGACCTAATTTCATATTTATGTTAATTTAATTAGCTTTTTGTTTGAAAACAACTATTTACCTGCCTCTACCACCACTCGACATTTAACTGATAACAACGCTCAGCCAAAACCATTGGAAATTCTACACAGATCATTTGATACATTCTCTATATCTAAGAAAATTACCTGTATTGTAGAGTAGGTATTACCTATATTCATAGTAGTTGATAATATATATTATCGAAAATTCACACGAATTAGCTACTGGAAGTAGGTAGTATTGAAAAATAAATTAGTCTAGTTTAAAGATGGGTAAATAATAATACATCTCGGTTTTGTGAAATGATTATTATTTACATAAGCTCAACAAATTGAAAATCAGATTATAAAACTACTAATTAATATAAACTATTTGACTAAACGATAATTAAAAATGCTTTACACAAAAGTCACAAAAGTAGGTGCAACCACACGAATAACTAAGTTAAAATATCGATGTACACGTCTTTCTTAATTCGCGACAATCGTTCAAGTAAGTCCATGAAGCTGGCTGCTCCTTGTTCGCGGCCCCTGGATTGAGCTGACGCTGCATTCCGAAAGCTCAGCGGCAGCGCGCTCCTTACTCGCGCCTCGGTACTGCTGACGATGCAGTAGGCAACAGTGTTGCCAACAGTAGGTATAATAATATTATAGGCACTTAACTATAAAAAAATAAGTTTTTACTGCAACAACTGTCTTATCAAATGCAGTAACGCGTTATCGTGTAAGTAAGTAAATACATACTTTCACTTATTTAATAACAAGTTATACTGTTATTTCTTTATTTCTTATCAACAACAAAGTACAAGCAAGTTTTTGTAGGTAAGTATACGCTAGCTAGAAAAATAATTGACTGTAAGTAAGCCGGTCGGTGAACGAAACCTTAAAGTACCACCCCATCGAGAGACACTTCTGCTAGACTTAATTACTTACTTTATTTTATAAACTACTAGCGACCCGCCCCGGCTTCACACGGCTGTATTATGCATGTATTATATCTAAAAACCTTCCTCCTTAATCACTCTATCTATTAAAAAAACCGCATCAAAATCCGTTGCGTAGTTTTAAACATTCGTGCATACAAAGGGAAATAGGGACAGAGAAAGCGACTTTATTTTATACTATGTAGTGATTTACATAAAAGGAGGTTATCAATTTATACTAAAACATTGAAATTAAATTTTGTTCAGTAGTTTATGAGAAAGCGCCAATTGTTATTCATCATTAGATATTTGCAAAACCGTGCTTTGATGCAGAGTTAAAGGAAATTCGTAAACGTGTCCTTTATTATTTGATGCGTTACTTGAGAACACTAAAAATAACCTCGTCCTCGATCAATTTTGATATTAAAATTGGTGTTTAATTAATATAATTTTAAAGTAGATGTGAACCTACTCATTTCTGTAGGAAACATAAAATAAAAACAAAAAGTATTGTTAAAAAAATAAAAAAATAAAGAGGCAGCGGATGTCACAGCCGGTTTTAACAATTCTTAAAAATTTGACCGCATGAGGTCATTTGAATGTTTTGAAACATTTAGGTCTGATTGTGACTCATGGACCCAAGGCTTGGTCGGTATATGTACAAAGCGGCAAATAAGATGTAAATATCCTGCGCTAATACCCCCTCCAAGCCGAATCATTGTCTTTTAAAGAAGCTAAGTAGTCGCCAACGTTAAAACATCACCGACATAGAACTCGACGGTACCTACGGCGGATAACCTTATTGATTCAATGACTGAGCTAATTACATAAAGGCGGTCATATGCTTCGTATGTCAGTCTTACGTCACTACATTAGTTAGAATGTTGCTAGGTTAAGTAGGTATGAGTATGTTACTAGATGTTGACAGGCTTGGAATAAACTGGCCAGTCTGGACACCCAATGAATTCGCACGTTCCGTCATGTAAACCAATCAAAGGTACCTATGTAGGACTTAACTAAGTACTCGTTTTATGTCTCGTTTATAATTGGAATAATTGAATTTTCTTGCCTATTTAACGTTAGTGTTGGCCCTCTTAGTTATTGATAATATTTTAAAAACTTAACCAGAAATCAGATTATCGGATGAGTAATTTGTACTTACAAAGAAATGTTGTCATTACACCATTGTCATTCCATGAACTCGATGACTAGTTCTTCCTAAAATGATAGCACCCATCATATACTTTTTTTACTGTAGGTAAGTATTAAATAATTTAGGTACGCACACGACTAGGATACTGAATGTTTCGAAAATTTAATGATGTACCTACTTAGTTTTATTTTTGGTAAAGTTGGGCATGCGATCTCTTTTAACATTTCTTGCTATCTCAGTCTATAAGTACAGTCTAGGAATTGGCCATGAAGAATTAAAAAACCATTAAAACATACTCTGTATTATGATCATTTAACAACTAAGTAGGTATATTATGTTAAAATAGTTATAACTAAGTTGTTTGATTTAACTATATTTAAAACTTATAACTTATTAAAATAATAAAATTAAACCGTCAAATGTTTAATACATCAATGTTACATATTAATTTATGAAAAACTCATTGTTATCGGTTAAGTTTACGCACGCCACTTGTGACGTTTTTCACGGTAGATGATTTTTTAGTAGGTAGGTATTATACACGAGCCAAGGCAGGCAGTAACACAGTGGGTTGGTAACACTTGTTTATGGTCTAACACAATAATTGTAAAGTACTACATTAATCAAGATGTAATCTTAGATTAGGACAATTAAGTATTTAGCGGCAGTATATTAGCTGAGAAGTGGTTATTACTAGGTTAAGAACTGTTAAAATGTATTATGAAGTTTTGAAAATAAAAGTATAGGTAATCTACTTGTTGAAATTTTGCCATATTTAATGGGCGGGCTATCCTGCCGGGTAGTAAAATCAAAAGCCTTAAAACTTTGACACAGGTCAAAGACCTACGACAAGTATTATAAATTAATGAGCTTAACTTATTATGAGTTGTTTCCTTCAACTTTGAAATGCCGGTAGTCGCCATTTTATAGCGAGTGCCCAAGTGCATGTCAAGTATTGACTGCAGCGAGTAGGTATTGTTTAATTAACAACTGTAAACGATCGGTACTAACTATTGCCTGGCTCTTGATACCTAGTTGGATGGAAGCATTTACTGAAAATACCTATACCTACCTAACAAATTTTTCTTTACATTGACACTGGCACTGGTTCGTTTTCGATAAATAATTTCTTTATTTGTATGTTTAATTATGAAGGCATTTTGAAAGACAGCCTTATAAGTATATCAATTTACTAACGAATAATTATGTAGCTGCCTAATTAAATTCAGAACCTAAACTTCCTAAAAGAAAACACTGTATTTTTCAAGTCGGTTAAAATCAAACTTTATTTTATAAGCACCTACGTAATACAAGTGACCTACTACGCAAATAATACAATGGATTTAGAGATAATCATAATAAGGTTGTGTCGAACGGCTGCGCGCGCGCCTCTACTACAAGCTTTCTGTGTTACGTGAGCTTTCTTACGAAACCTCTGAAACGGACTGCGCAAACAAGTGACGCTTATTAGATACAAAACTTGATGTAATCTTTAGTACATACATATACAGGGTTATAAGAAAATCGTTAATGACATCCATTGGGTATTTTCTACACAACTATAAGTTACTATAACTTACTTAACGGCCATTAACCTATTGTAGAGTAACTAAAATTTTCGAGCAACCCTGTGTATATAAATATTTTGTTAATAAATTCTACTAGCATATTGATTTCAGTAGGTTTCCAATTACGTAGTATTTCTGCCTACATGCCTTCCTACACACTTCCTTTATTTCCTTCTCAAAATATATAAGGAAAAAACAATAACTATCTATTTGTTTACGTAACACGGACATTCTTCGATAATAAATAAAATATTTCATTAATTCTTCTTTCATACGTATCATATTAAATTGACATTCAATCCAAAACATCAAACGTAAAGCCAAAATAGAAACAAATAATAATAATAAAGATAATTTTGTAGAAAATACTGTTTGTCTGAGCCTAGAATGTGTGTGTGCGTTACTTTTGGTCATGAAGAAGATTGTACGTGGTCACATTAATCAAATTGATAATCAAATCAAATCAAATCAAATATCTTTATTTTCTTTGGATACTTAATACTTAAAAGTATACAGGACCACATAAAAACGTCTTAAAAACTAAGTTAGGATGTGTGCCTTCGGAACGCGCCCACCAATGAGAAGAAGGCACAAGAAACTCATGGGGGTTTTTTTTTTCATGTGGTCACGCTCACAATGGTCAATATTACAGTATTTGAAAGTATTATTTGAAATGGAGCAACTAAAGTCATGTCCATGGGTTCTTATCATTAAGATAAGACGAAGTATCATAGTATGCCTTACTGCACAATCTATGCTTTATAAAAGTTTTGAACCTGTTAATGGACATGTCATATACATCTTTAGGTAATTTATTATAATAGAGCACACATGTACTATTAAACGACCTGTTTATTTTCCGGAGCCTGCTACCGGGCACGGTAAGTTCACCCTTATTTCTTAAATTGAAATTATGAATATCGCTGTTTTTACGGAAAATATCAGGATTTTTGTGAACGTAGAGCAAGTTTTCGTAGATATATTGTGAATAGAGCGTTAATATATTTATCTCTTTAAATTTTTCTCTAAGTGATTCCCTGGGGCCCATTTTGTAGATAGCTCGGACAGCTCTCTTTTGCAATATGAAAATAGCATCAATATCTGCAGCACACCCCCACAGCAGGATGCCGTACGACATGACACTGTGGAAGTAGCCGAAATAGACTAGGCGAGCAGTCTCAATGTCCGTGTATTCGCGAATTTTCTTAACGGCGTAAGCGGCAGAACTAAGTCTATTGGACAATGCTTCCACATGTGGGCCCCACTGAAGCTTAGGATCTAAAGTTATACCTAGAAAGACAGCCTTACTGACTAATTCAACTTCCTCATCATTAATTTTTACAACAGTTTTTACTTGTTTTACATTTGGAAGTGTGAACCGAATTAATTTAGTTTTGGATCCATTCAGTAATAAATTATTGGAATTGAACCAATCAACTATTCTAGAGAGAGCATTGTTCACATCGTCAACGTTGGACTGACGCCTTTTAACCTTGAACACCAAGGAGGTGTCATCTGCGAACAACACTATCCCATGGTTGTCCCTTACAAGGTAAGGTAAGTCATTTATATAAACCAAAAACAGGAAAGGTCCTAATATGGATCCTTGAGGAACCCCCATTGCTATCGCAGATCCGGGGGATCGTTTCCCGTTAACATCAACACTCTGGATCCTACCGCTCAAATAAGAAGAGATAAGATCCAGGGCGCCGTCCCTAATACCGTAGTGGTGTAGTTTCATGATCAATGTATTATGTTGAACGCAATCAAATGCCTTGGATAAGTCACAGAATATGCCATACGCATCATGTGACTCCTCCCAAGCATCAAATATGTTTTTAATTAACGCTATACCCGCATCAGTAGTCGAGCGCCCCTTACTAAACCCGAACTGTTTATTATGTAAGATATTATTATCATGGAAATGTTTCAGTAGTTGCTTTAAAATAAGTTTTTCAAAAATTTTACTTAACGTGGGTAGTACTGATATTGGTCTAAAATTGGAGGGGTCTGAGGTACTACCAGATTTAAACAGTGGAACTACTTTACTCAATTTCATTAAATCAGGAAACACACCACAATCTATACATCGATTAAATATAATGACTAGTTCTGGTATAATCAGTTCAATAATTGATTTAACAATCGGGACAGACATCCCCCATAGATCTTTAGTTTTCTTGAGATTTATTTGCTTAAGCACTACAATAATGTCATGATTTTTAACATATTGGAATTTAAATGTTTTATTACAATTTGGTACATTCGTTTTTAGCAAAGCTTCTGCAATGGGGGTAGAAGAATTTAAAGCCTTCGTCAAAGTAATAGCTACATTACCGAAAAAAATCTCAAATTCGTTTGCGATATCTTGATCATTATTAGTTATATTTCCATTAATACTCAATTTAAACTCGGTGTTTTTGGCTGCGACTCTCCCTGTTTCAGCGTTAATTACTTTCCATGTAGCTTTTATTTTATCATCACTAGTTTTAATCACAGATTTAATGAAGAGAGATTTTGCCAAAATACACACTCTTTTAAATATCCTTGAATAGTTTCTAACGTAGGCTCCAAACTCCTCTGATGTATTACTCTGTCTTTCCGCGTATAACTCATATAGTTTATGTCTACTGCGGTGAATACCAACCGTTGCCCAGTCACTAAACTCGCGTTTGTCGGAGACTACCATAGATCTGGATGTAAAGATAGACTGAAATTGGTTATTAAGAACCGAAAAAAAGTTATTATATAATACATTTGGATCCGTATCACAAGGCAGAAACGGTAAAACGTTAGCTAAATTCAATCTAAGTTCCTCCAGACGAGCAGCAGTCACCGGTACGTACTTTATTTTCCTTTTTGGTATCGATTTTATGACAATAGCAAATTTGACAAACTGACCACTATGGTCTGATTCTAATTTATTAATGATAGATTTGCTAATCGTGGATATATTATCGGTAATATAAATATTATCAATACATGTCGCAGTAGTGTCAGTGGTTCTAGTAGGCTCCAGAAACACGTTAGATAAATTGTGTGATTTATACAAATTCAGAAGTTTCGTGGAAAAGGTGCTTATTTTCAGTAAATCTACGTTAAAATCCCCACATACAAGTAATTGTTTTTTTGATTTAGTTAATTTTGTTAGCATTTCATCCAATATCTCAATAAATTCTTTAAAATTTTCAAAAACAGGTCGTCTATATACACATACTACTATTAATTGCTCCAGTTCTACACAAGATATTTCCGTTACACATTCCACAGACATAGACACGACATCTTTTCTTTCTTTATATTTTAATTTATTGTTCAGTATTATAAGAGACCCCCCCTTTGCCGTGTTTACCCTGCAGAATGCGCTGCCAACCCGGTGGTTGCTGAAATTGAACATGAGCTGGTGAGCCCGGAGATGATGTTCGGTTATGCATACAATGTCAATATCCTCAGCGTTCATGTACAATTCCAGTGTTAGTATTTTGCCCTCTGTCATCCCTCTGATATTTTGATGCACCAGGGTAATATTTTTTTCATAATTTTTATTTACTTTATTTATTTTAGGGCATTTATTCCAGCAATCGTTATTATTTGACTCGTTAGATAATGAAATCAATAATTGGCTTATATTGTTATCTGAACAATTTTTTTTATTATTATTACTTGGTAATGTGCTAGAGGATATCTCCATTGTTTTAAAACTACTGCAAGAGCGTACCTCTTTTGTCTGATTATTTAATTTAAATTAATCGGATAAAGACAACTATCCGCAGTCTGAATAATATTTATGTCATTTAACTGCGCAAAAGGCGCAGTATATGTAGCCAAATTCTTGGCTGTAAAATTAAAAAAATAACATAGCGAAGTTGCTATCTGTCTTTTGATTGAATCCGGAAGCTTGTGCTTTCCCTTCGTCAAATAATAAGTATTACTAACAATAGGATTAGTGTCAATAACATTGAACTTTTTACTATAACATGATATAGTGTTCAATGCTAAATTTAAATTATGTCTAAGTGTATTTTCCGCAGCTGGCAAGTTTTTACAGTAGGGGAGTGTAAACATTACAATATTGTCTATGTTCAAGGAGCACAAAGTATCACAATATTTCAACATTTCCTGTTTGTTGACACTTCCCCTATTTCCAATAAAAATAATTAAATTATCATTTTTTTCAAATTTATAGCTAGTTATTCTTTTCATAATTTGGTGATAGGATGCAGAAGGCATACAATAGTTTATAAAAGACTGTCCCTTTGAATAAAAGTTTAATTTTGAGCCCATATCCATTCCAATTTCATCGCTAAACATGATTGTTTGATTTTTATTATTAATTATTTGAGAACTTAAATTAGAAGATTTACATAATAGCTGTGCACGGTTACACAGCTGCTCACTCGATAAGGAAGGTGTATTCAAAGGCTCGGGCTGGCTGCAGCGGTCACAGCCATAACTTGTTTTGTCTGCCAAAGAGTCAAAACGGTCCACATAGTCAGATGTTGAATTAATAAGTTTACCCATTGCCATTGAATATTCCCTGATAATTTGCTTTGATTTATCATACATGATAGTCACTGATTCGAGTGAGTCTTGCAAGTGTCTAAGCTTAATTTGAAATTTATTCGTATCGGCTGCATGTTGCCTTTGATAATTTTCTAATTCTAACGTGCATAAACTCAATTTATCTAATAGTTCCAATCTATTTTTACAATTTTTAACGTTTTTAGATAGTTTTTTATGATTTTTGATTAAATTTTTATTTTTTCTAATAAATTTATTAATTTTTACAAATTTTTTAAGTTTTTTGCTGCTGCAAAAGTCCAAATGCACCTTGGCTGACACTGAATGGCGTAGGGGAGTGTCGTTAGTGAGATCAATAATGTCTGTGTGCATAGGCCTTGGAGCAGCAACCAACTGCGGGGACCTCCCTACGAGCTCGTCAAATAATGATTGATTTTGTTGTGTGGTAATTTCCTGGGTGGCTGCTTCAAGGTGTGAGATATGTCGATGGGCCTCACAGAGCTCCTGTTCCAGGTCAGATATGCGTCGTAAAGCCTGCTCGTACTCTGCACTACAACTATCAAACCTATCTAACAATAGTTGGAGGTTATCCCGCTCTGTAGTCACATCTTCCAACTTAACATTAATTTGTGACAATTGGTTTTTTAATTTCCCGTTTTGTTCTATTGTACTAATAAGTTCTCTTTCGTTATCGTCCCGTTCGCTGTTTAATTGAACAACCTGCTCATTTGCGGTCTTTAATTGTTGCAAAGTCATTTGCAGTTTCGTCGCTTCCTGACGAGAAGCGACAGCGAAACCCTTCCTAGTCTGCATTTTGAAGAAATAACAGGTAAAATACGTCTGGAAAAACGAGCAGGAAGTTCCCCAAGCAAGTGGGTAGATAGGTTACCGGTATGTCAAACTATTGTACTTACATGGAATTTGTATTAATTACCTGGCTGTTATCAGCGTAGGATATACTATAACATATATCCAGGAGAACAAACGGTAAACAAATCCACCAACCACTAAATCACTTTGAATATCTCCACAAAATATTCAAAAGAACACAAGTAAACAATGTTGACAATCCGATAACTGATCGACATAAGTTTCACGTATTATTTACGTATTTTCACACTATTTAACAATTAGATATTGATTTAACTATAATTATAGTTGCGATGAAATTGTAATTGGGCTTTAAATACACAAAATAACCAATAAAATAATAAAATATTTTGGGACAAATTCAATTCAGCTGTTCGCTCTAGTGTTGCCAGCGCGGAAAAAAAAAAGGGGGGTGATAAGGGACATACATCATTGTGCACTTTAATGATTAACACAATACAAATACTTAAATAGGTATTTCACAAGTCATAAATCGCTGATCATAATTATTCGGCAGATTTAGCTATGACTATCTGTTCCTTACTGCTTCACTTGGCTTGCAATGTCCTGCTTTATTTTAGTTCCTGTTCTAAAATATGGCTTAATTTATTAAACTAGCTGTCCCGGCAAACGTTTTTTTGCCATTTACAAAAAAAACTAAAGGAAACAAAATAAAAAATAGATAGTAGCCGATTCTCAGACCTACCGAATATGCATATAACATTTCATAAAAATCGGTTAAGCCGTTTCGGAGGAGTATGGTAACTAACATTGTGACACTAGAATTTTATATATTAGAAAGATATACTTAGGCTGTTTCTGAAGTTATTCAACGGTTCAATATTCTTTCATGATTAAGTAACAGACAGAGCTACATAATCTTTCGCATTTATTATAGTGGGATGTAGGTATAAAGATGGCGTAACTGTCAAATCGAATACAATGCGTTTGCATCCCTGTCGCATCGCGATTGCAGTGAAAGTGATTGCGATGTCACTTGCCATGCAACCAGCCGGCCTTGCCATATAGGCGCTACCACCCGGTTAGGCGCATCATCCGATACTTACTGCACCAATTACCTTGAGACACCTTTTTACCATAGCCCATATGTGTATGAAGATATAGGGTGACCAACTTTACCTTAAGGCATCATTCTCATTAATAAAATAAGAGATTTACTGTTTTGTTGCTTGCTCTACCAACCTTAGGTCGTCTTTTGCCCAAATACTCGAACGACTCAAATGTTTAGGTGTCTCCTAAATATTTAAGACGCTCCTCTCCTATTGAAGCATTTACTTAAATGTCAATTTAATCGTCACTTACGATAGCTTTCAGTATTTTTAGTCTTCAGAAGCTTTCAGATAATAATATACACATTATGTCATGCAATAGTGATCTTTCTCTTTTTGCCATGCTGTTTCAATGAGGTGAATTTCTGCCATGTTTTAAGGTGAATTCGGAAAAGTATATACCTACTAGAGTCGTTAACAAGCAATTTACATTGGTTTCTCCAATTTTATTTTATTTTTCATCTATTTGTTACTGCAGAACACGACTGCTGAGACCGATGCATGATTTGACTTGCCTAGCTAATGAAATTTAGGTAGGTACTTGTATTGTAATGTTATATATTTTTAACCCCCGACGCAAAAACGACGGGGTGTTATAAGTTTGACGTGTCTGTGTGTGTGTCTGTCTGTGGCATCGTAGCTCCTGAACGGATGAACCGATTTTGATTTTGTTTCTTTTTTCAGTATTTGTTCAATTGTTGAAATCACAGTTCTTAGAGACTACGCAGAATCTTAGGTACTTGAATAACAAACTTGCAATTATTGCATTAACTAGCTTTGGATTATAATTTTAGTATTATAATCGCCGGAAGGCCTTGAGTTTTAGTCGAATAAAAACACAAAGACACAACTTTTAATGACTTAAATTAGTTGTTAGTTTATGTTTGGTATCTTTTGTGTGAATTCAATCTAAATACACTTACAGTCAAGGAAATAATAACATGAATTAAGGTATTTATCTATAAGTATATTCATATGGACTGAAACAAGTTATGAGGAACTAACTTAACTTTTTAATACTTGCGAACATTTTTGAAGTGAAAACTTCTTTTAGCGCGGTAGGTAGGTACGCATAAACTTTTGATGAGATAAAATTTCTGACCTCGCGACACCGTTACGAGACGCATCTACAGTGTGTGCATATTTGCATGTAAGTAGGTACATTTAATGTATAGTTATTTAGTGAATAATTTTACTAACATTTTTTTTAAGTTTTAAGTTTTTTTAAATAGTTTTTTTAAGTTTTCACTCTGTCGGCACTCACGTTTTTTTTTAAATATAAATTTGTATACTATATTGCACTTTATAAGACACCTAGATTCGATCATTTTCTTTGCTTTTCTATGAACTGGTTTTTTAGTCGTCTCTATTATTTGATTAATTATAAAGAGATTGTAATAATTAGGTGTTCAAGAAAACTCGTTCATTTGGTAGTTGATATGATGTGACAAGGTTTTATTTTTAAATCGTGTCGAATAAAATAAATTCATTGAATTACCTTTTATGTTACAAATACTTGAGTAACTATGTTGTTATAATAATAATTAAGTGACTGGGCATTATAAGAATAATATTAAGATCATCCGCAACCTCCTACGGTGAGTTGGCCAGGAAGGTTCTTTTAATTTTAACTGATTTAAAATAAAAACATTATGCAAGTACCAAAAAATAAAAAAAAATGCATGAAATACTTAAATAATTATTTTAATTTAAAGTTCAGAAAAATTACCATAATTTACTGAAAATTTCGGAAATTTCAAAGATGTACCAAGTACTACCAAGACCATTGTTGGCTGCAACCCCATATGTAAAAAATAGTGTTTTTACATTTTGTAACTGTTATTTACATTTCAAGCATTCCCCACGCTTTGGGTAAATTGAGGGAATTTTCCCAAATAAAAATATGTACCTACTTATTTTCCATTTTTTTTTATTTTTGGGCAAGGTTCGTGTACTGACATGTTCCTTAGAAGGTTACATATTTAATTATATTTGCTACAGCTTGCTTGCTATACTAACAGAAATTGGCTATGTTTTATACACGTGCCATTCAATAAGTAGGTACAACCCACAACCGTTGAGCGTAACTTTGCACTGGTGACGGAACAATTGAAGAAAAGTTTGTTACATCATGCCGTTGGTTTTACTAACACGTGTTGGTTGTTTGTGTTTTCTATGTCATTTATCTACTTAGGTTACTTGTGAAGAGATCCGTCAAAATGTTGGCTTAGGGCTATTTATGATAAAAAAAATCCACGTGTTTTCTAATCGTAAGTAGAAAACACGTGGATTTTTTAGTATAAATGATTGTAGTTCTCAGTTATACAACAAAACCTGTAATTTATAATATCAATTTTTTTATAGAATAGAATTCATTTATTGTTTAGGCAAATTTATGGAATTTTCAAAATGTGACACATATTTGGGAGTGGGCTTAGGTTAGCGAAGCCTGAACTAAGTTTATTTTCTTATTTTTTTATTTTTCGGGTAAGTTCCGGGAGTACCTAAAAGGGTATTTGTTACACAATTTATAACTTACATAATAATTATGGGAAAAAACTTAATTTATTTAGCGTTTCTATATGTAGGTCTATTACGTTGATCCGGACTGCTATCCCTGGTAGCAGTCGCTAGTTTCAAGCCGCTTCTGACTTGATTATCTTATCATCAGAGGTGAGCCACACCGCAGAAAAATTAAATGTTATTGAGAGAAAATTGAACAGCTAACTCGTAAAAAGAGTGCACGCACTGTCTCAATTCCTTTGTATTTTATCAGTCGTTTGAATCTGGGTATTTTTTAAATTACTTGAGCATTTACTTGTGCACAAATACATAACCTATTTATTTTTTGTTTACGAACTTGTTTAACAACATTTTCATCTCTGTTTAAATCTTTGAGTAAAATGGAAATGCATGTTTGTTACTCCAGTTGTTGTAGTAGCATTATTAGTAGGTACCTATTCAAGTAATTGCGCAAAACGCGTGCGTTTCAATCACGTGCCTTCGAGGACACGAATGCTATGGAAACAATAATTTCATAACGATACTATTTTTCTTAACAGTTAACTTGGAATAAAAAAAATCAGTTGTACTTATACTCAGCTATATACAGATGGACTTACTTAAGTACTTAAGTAGGTACCTATATACTTTTTAATTTATTAGATTTATGAAAAGATCATTGACAAAAGAAAGACGACGGAAGCTGGTCAATAATATACTGCTTATAGTGAGATGTACACGTCTCAGAGTGCCGCGCCGTTTATGACGCTATCTTGGTTACTTTAATATTTCACGTGTCTTTAGAAATATAATGACGGAACGTTGTTCATTCTGTCGCAGTAGCTTCATGATAGCTGGAACTTTCTCATGGTCACCCAATTTATTTGCAGGTATTCAATTTGCCTAGAAATGTATCTTTCAGATTTTAGAATTTCTTGTGACATTGCAGGAATACGAATGAAAACCTGATCGTTCCCACTCTACTAAAAAAACTAAAATCTGTCACTCATTTATTTACGCATAAAACTAGATTCTATTACTTATTCAGCCTGAATCGCGTAAATTTACAACTATGATATTTGCAAAAAAATGTGTCTGAAAACTATTTAAGATGCGTAAATTCTTAATAACACTTACAGTTATTATCAACATGCCTTACTATTTATTGTACTATCGGATTGGTAGGTAGTACCTACGTCAATTATAATGTTTCCGGTTGTGGTAAGTGATAACGCGCCATGGTAATACTCGTAGTTACGTAAAAAAATACCCTGAGTTAATTGCTTGAAGTAGGTAAATACCTACGTTTGCCGCAGCAGATACAATTGTTGTAGGTAAACTATTCTAATAATAAGCGAATAGACAAACTGTCTTCACCACAGAGTACTTTAGATCCGTGATCGACAGCAGGATATAAACCTGTATTCTCTTAAAAAGAAGATTAATCAATGACCGTAAAACTAATTACCATAAGTTCTAATTTAGGAAATGAAGATAGCAGACATATTTTGTTGCTTTACCGCAATTAAAGCCGGTCCGCACAACTGGTTGTAATGTTAAAATATTCATAATACAATTATTGAGTTGTTAATTTTATTGGCATTTTAATAACTCGATCAACAAATTGATATATCTGGTGTTAATTAAATGTTTACTTATTGAATTAAACTGACACCTTTTGCCGTGAGGTGAGATTCATTAATCGTTCATGATCTTGACGTACCTACTCATTGTCGTTTATGATTTCCTTATTACCTCTGTCCTTGGTATGACTTCACTACTACGGTTTACTCATCTCTAGTTACTCTGTACAGTTGTTTAGTAACGTTTTCATTGCAATGTAAATGAATAGAAGGGCATCGATATAAATTCGTCCGCTTCAATAGTTTTGGAACGAGTTTGGTACCCATGCGTTACCTAATACGGACCGACATCTATATCAAAATATTTATCGTTCTCGACGTACGAGTATTAATGCAAGTTGCACGGATAGACAACGTGTGTATTGGCAAATAAGTGCGCATTTGTTTCGGGGCCGCCTCGTTAGAACGGTCGACCTCCTCGTATGCCAGCGCTCGCCTTACCACTACTCTTAGCATTGAAGCATTTACCTTTCTTGGGTCGGATTTGTCCTCAATATTGAAGCGTTGATTTATTACGATGCAGATGTCAGATCAATTTAAACGTAAATTTTGTGCAATATGTCCGTAATTTTATGGGAATGTTAGCACCTTTATGTATCTTGTGTTTAGTGTCAACATTAGCGCTGCCGGTTGATCCGCATGTCTAATTTGAGTCTCGAGTAGTCCAAACAAGTTATTGTGCAAACAAATGTTGTCGGCACTAAGCCAGATTACTGTTAATTTTGTGCACAAAATGTCTTGGTTTTAGGTAATCAAATCGCGTTTTAAAGACAAATGTGTCAAACTACTTAAGTAAATAGGAAATTACGGGAAAATAGTGTTTTCTTAGATGAAAAGTAATTGAGTAACTTACGTTCTGACCTAGCAGGAACATGACGAGTTCAGAGTTGTGTACACAAATGACGGTCAAGGGGACTAAACAGAACCTTGAGCCGTAGTATTGACGAGTATATTCGGGGAACCAAGATTGATCGAATTTCGTTCATACATAATATATGCATGTCCTGTTGCAGACACAAAATCTCATATATCAATTAGGTGTTAGCTTCCTAGAGCGGATAAACCTTCATTTTAAATGACAGCCTTTGTAATGTTTTGCTACTAGGTACTTAATAAATTATTTTTGTGACATAGGTAGCAAGTTCTGTTTTGTATTTTTTAACAGGATCCTGTATCTCGTACCTATATTGTGTCGTTAGGCTAATCTAGTGCCGCTGTTATTTGACTTAAAACTATCGAAAATGTTCATGCGCGATCAATTAGGAAGCCAGAGATCGCGCAGAAGGTTGCTAATTATCTTGTCGCAGTGATTGAAGTATTATACTTATATTATAATGTACATTATGGAACTTTATTTAACAGCTTTTGTTGGCTTAAATGTTGTATCGAATTTCGCATTAAGCCTTTTTTGATTTTTTGATCAAAATTTATCAAAAGTACCTACCTACTCAAATGTATATTGATGATAATTTATTTGTGAAAGTTTTTCAATTTTGGTGTTATAATTAGGTCCCTCTGTTAGCTTGACTCCTTGTAACTATATTATCTGTTCGATGTTTGTGCCTTTTTCAGTGTTGAAAACACGCTCATACCGTATTTCACCATTTTCCCCAAAAACCGATTGAGTTACGCACTACAACTATAATAGATAATGTTATTTTCAACTAAACAAACGTTTACTCATAATTATGTTTTCTAGTTCCACTTACTCCTTGTACTTCGTGCAACCTTCATACCTTCCTATTTTCCGAGAATGTTGAACCTAGCGAGTGGATATTTACAGTTATTTCCTAATAAACTTAGGGTACGTTGTGGCCTCTACCGATCAGTTATATTTGTGCCCATTTAACGGAATCCGAACACGGTAATTAAGTACCTAGCCCTAAATTGTTTCACCTCATTAGTGACGGGCTGTTTAGTAAAACGCTAAAATTTTTCCATTACGAGTGAACGGGTAACGTAAGTTACCTCATTTTTGTCGACTTTGTTACCGTGTTGTAAAGGTGTCATGTTTTGTTGTAAATATTTAGACACGTACTGATAGGTGACCGGACAAGAGATTATTATCAGCAACAGGAAAATATCAAATAGTTGTTCTAACTACGTAGTCAGATCATTTGTCAATAAAATGTAATAGTTCCTACTAAAAATAGTAACTGAATTGTGTTTTGATTCAGGTGCGGTCACTCATGGTCACCCTTTCTCGAATTTTGAAATTAATGATCGTTGAAACCATTAACAATCATTGCACCTCATTGTGTTAATGATAGGTACTAGCCTAATGAATTATATCTACTGTATTGAACTTGTAAGATTTTCTATAATTGTCAAGGTTATTATTATTTGAATATTTAGTCACTTATTGTGAATATCATACGTAATTTTGTAAAAAGTATTCTGTAGCGTGTAAACAAAACGACACAAGGTATAGAAAATGATTATACTCATTACATCCAAAGTTTATTAAGGTATTATTCGGTTACGTGACTATCGTGGTAAGTATTTATCGATAAAATCTGAGGAAGCTATGTTTGTCCCGTCTTCGAACGAGTACCTTGTAGGTAAGTGTTGTCGCATTTTGGCTTAAGGCAAAAGTTCAAGCGAGTATAATTTACACCTGATAAATGATTGACTAAAAGGTTACCAACGCACTTGATAACCGATATTGTAGAGTTGACCAAATAATATACATTTTTCATACAAGCGTTTATCGCATGGTCAGCACTGGTGAAGTCCTTTGTCGGAAAAGATATCAGTGTAGACATGGCAACACAAAACCTTTTAAATTTGTACGATTTGTATTTTCATTATCACTACATAGTTAGTATAAAACAAAGTGGTTTCCCACTGTCTGTCTATGTATGCTTAGATCTTTCAAACTACGCAACTGATTTTGATGCGGTTTTTTAGGTTGATAGAGTGATTCTAGAGGAAGGTTTCAGAATATAAAACAAAACTACCATGTGTGCGAAGTCGCGGGCAACAGCTAGTATTATTATATACCCAGGTTTCAATGGCAAACTTTTGATTTCCAAATAATTTGGCTAATAATTATAATGATGGTTAAGAATTGCTGCGCTATTACCTGTATTGAATTTTGCAAAAGTCGGCACCTGCTCATATATCGTCATAAGGACCATGGCACACTACACCTATGACACACTTATGTTATGATGTCTAGGTATGTGACGTTCCCGCTAGTATATTAAACCTTCACTATTCTACTTCCCTGTTATAAGAGCTCTTGATTTAGCATTAGTCGCAATACCCCGCATATTACAAAAATAATCGCTGGCATCTCCTAACTTGAACCGAGACAATTCGACATTGAACACTCGACCCGATTAAGTTTATGCAGACGATCCGCGAGGCCACAATCGTCACTGTCCACTCCGCTCATTGTTCGACACTTCTCACAGCTAATCACTATACATACTAGTGTTATTGTTCACTACTTTACTATTGTACTTATATGTATCTCATCTTCCTGCCATTATCCCTATACATTAAGTATCGGAAAAATCTCTATAACTCGTTTACGAAATTCTTGTGTCGCGGTGTTAGTCCTCCTGAACTCCTCCAACTCCTCTTAAAACGCTGAACCGTGTTGTATGAAGTTTTTGTGTAAAGTAGGTAGGTATAATATTCGTTAGGTCAGAGAATCGAACAACATCTATTCCCCCCCCCCCTTTTTTGTATAGTGTTAAACAGTTACAGTATAAGATATTTTCGTTATGTCTGCACAATTTAAAATCTTAAGGGTTTCAAGTTGTCAATTATTATTTCCTTCCTTCAATTTATTTCCGTAATTTTCATAAAACTTTAAAAAAGCTATACTTACCTGCTCAAAGCTAGTCTATCCCCGTCATTATCATTCTACTGTTGAGATCAGATCTTATCTAACAGTGGATCAGGCCATCCCTTTAATGTTATGCCTACTTAGTTGTCTAAGTTGGCAGTTTTTTGGATAAATGGGCAAATTCTAGTATTTTTCTTTGCAACCCCAACTCGATTAGGTACCTACACCTTAGCTTAGATCTCATTATAAAAGAATCAAGTTTTGTGCATTAAAACATGAAGTTCAAGATAAATTCGCAGAAACCGAAATAAAGACTAGTATTTTCGTTTCAATTAACAACGTTTAAGAGGATAAAGATCGGTGTGTAATTATAGTCTGTGGTATTGAGGTGTCGGAGGGTGGAGTCGCGGGGACAGCACGCGACAAAACCGGAGACACCGGTCCCGCTCGGACCATTTCTGATAGCCTTCGTTGTCGGTCAGGGCTGGTGGTTTGAGTTACTGGGGCTGAGCTTTTTTGGTGGCGCCATCAACCTCATATGCTTCAACAGTAAAATTGTTTAGACGCCACAGATGATGCTAAAATTTCATGACTGCTTTACCATGTAGAGACCGGTTTCTAAAGCTCCCTAGCTTAATATATAGTAGAGAATGAAAGTTAGATTGATCTAAGACAAAGATTTTCGAATACCTTTAACATTGTTATTTCGAAAGATTTATGCCACAAAAAGTCCGTTATTTTTATTTAAAAAGGAACCCTTTTTTAACATTTACTTTCGCAAACCGCTGTTTCTCATATCTTGTTACTGTGACATCAATATGCTACTGTGCGAATACGTGAATCTCTTCTTTGCCCTTTTAAGGCAGATTTATTTTACGCACACGTTATCAGAACCGAATTTCTAGTGATATGTGACCCTACTTTAAGATTACCGGACCCTTCGTCGGTAAGGGCCGGAGGGAACATCCTTTATTTTAAAAGCCTTTATAATGTCACTTTTCAGAAGTTAAATCGAATTTGAATTTATGTTCCTATAAAAGGAAAGGATTTAGTTTTGGATAATTTTTTTTGCAAACGTTGTTATACCTAAGGAGAATAAAGGTTGGATTATAGATAAACTACTTATCAATTTCGATGCCTTTGATACGTTTGTAACTAACAGCCAGCGTTTTAGACAAATCAGACAGACATCAAACAAAATGAGGAAGCAAACTAGACGACATGGGTGGTCGATTTATTCACAACACGCCAAAATAGTCCAGCACTATGTCTGCGTGTAAATCAATACTAGTTTAATGTAAATCGTCTCGATTGTAATCTGGTCGGCGCTGGCGCATGATGTCACAAAGCGAGGCCTTGCCGCACCAATCATTCGTGGATATTAAACATTTTACAGGGTAACCGTATGACATTTAATAATTTCTGGACACTTTTGTAGGAAAATTTTCAATTGTAAAAAATTTAGTGAAAGACGTTACTCTACTTATATAAAAAGGCAGTTGAGTAATTAGGTTTTTACAATAAGTAAATTATTATATCAGATAAAGCTGTTTAATTAATAAAATGATCATCTGAGTTTTAGAAATAGCAAGTATGTACAATTGTACATACGTACCTACATACTTAAGTTCTTAACAACAACGTTATTTTAAACTACTTCGTGATATGAATATTAAACAAGTGATGGTCCAATCAAACCGCGGAAATTTTTTAGATCAAAGTTAACCCTTAACTTACTGACTGGACAGTCAAATCATAGCCTAAACCGCTAATTTTAGAAAAAAGAAACTAATAAAAAATATTGAAAACTTTTGACATAATAATATTTTGACGTTATTGAACATTATCTTGATACCATACGTTACTGTGTATTGTGTTCGTCGTCTGATGTCATAATCGCTAGTTATTTATTATATAACAACTGGTTTTGTGGATTTTTTTGTGTTCTCATTTTGCTTTGTTACGCATACGTTTAAAATTATTTAACCTAATCGAGCCCCATGTTTGTTAGATTTGTGACAATGTTGTGTTAGACTTTGGTATGATATCAATTATAGGTATTTATAATGAAGATAAAGTCAACATTTGTTAGTAAAAAAAAATCAATTGGCGCCCAACCATTTGATGGTTTTTTAAATTATTTTAGCAAATTGGACATGGGATCCGAGTCGCTGATAAATCCGTATCTTTAAAACAAACATGCTATTACTTAGGACGTAATCAGTAATCATCCATTAATTATTACAACATTTTTTAAGCTCAAATATACCAATCTGTTCTGGCAATTGTGTGACTGGTATGACATATCACGTGTTTAAGTCACACAACACTGACCCTCAATCCGTGACGTAAATTGCAACATTATTACAAAAGTATAAAGTATCAAATTTGAGGAAGGATAGGATCGTTTACTAGGCAATAAAAAAAACAATAAAGTAACTTTGTAATGAAATCGCTAACTAGGTGACCTAAAAATTTCAAAAATTTGTTTCGTACCTATCTCACTTTTTATATCTTTTGAAAGGGCTGAAATTTAGCCCTAGTTGGCAAAAAACATAAAAAAGAAAAAGTAAGCCTTACTTTTCTTTTTTCTTTAGCTTTTCGTTTATTTGATGAATGAATGAATGAGGACAATAATGTAATTAAAGGAGTAGGTATTAAACTAATTTCCCATATAACATGACTGTATTGTAAAACCGTAATGAAAACGGTTTTAAGGTCTAGATTTTGACCTTCTCCTTTAAATATGACGGTCACTAATTTCGTGCTATCCAAAGCCTCAAACAAATATTTAAAAACCTCGAGCTGCAGCTTCGTGTTAGTAGTATAAAACTTTGACCTTTTCAATAAAATAATTAGAGCTTACGGATGTTGTTTTAAACGTCTCAGTCACTTTTTGATTTAATTGGCGTACTCTAAGAATACGGTTTTCGACCCTGATTTTAATTATAACAGGATCTGATTGTCATTTATCTACGTGGACCAAATAGACTAAGGAATTAAGCATCAACTTGTGGTAAGGATTAATCTAATTGAAGATCCGTTTTTGGTTTTCAAAATACCTAATTTATAAACGCGAGGTTTGTAATCTCATTTATTTTTATAAAATTTCAATATTTCCACGTTTATATCAACCGTGGTCCCAAGTCGTCCTTTTGTGATAAGGTATATTTGTGTGTTTGGTTTTCGCCTAAAAAATAAGTCACTCATAATAGGTTTTCATTTTATTTATTAGGGAATTTCTGCATTAATAGATTAGCAAAGAGTTTAAAGAAATAATATTCTTTTTTGCAACTCCTTTGTTGTGTCTGTCTGGACACTTGTTTTGTTACAGTTATCGAACAACAATACATTTTTTTAGTATCAATGACCTTTTCTAATCTTGCTCTGTTTATTACTATACCCATATATACACTTTCTCGAGTGTGGGTGTTTATACGTGATTAGTAATTAATTCAAATAGGTATATCACATGCGTGGGCGTCGGTATTTTGTAATAAAATGGCGCCCATTTGATGTTACTATTAAAGAAAGATGCATCAAGTTTGTTTTGAATTGAAGAATATACGTTTTGATGTGGTATTCATATTTACCTAATAAAGATTATTATAATATTCAAATAAAGTACTTAAATTTGTAATATTGACTGTGATAAAATTGGCACAATGATTTTAAAATAAAAAATAGTTATATAAACTCTATAAGACAAATTGATTAGTGTATCTACGACTGGATTGAATTTAAAAGCATGCATAGATATTTATTTGGTTTTTCGTTCACACGTTTTTTTTTTTCAAACAAATTTATGTATTATTGTGGATTAAACGTAATAAACAAAAGTAAATACTTACTAATTTTAAATTACCATGGTTATTTTCACTAAAGTAAAAACAATAAACATGTTGGATATCCCGTTTGAAAATAGATGTAGGTAATTTAAATAATGTTTGCATGAAATATTTTGTATTAAAATTGCCGTGTCCATAATCGTAGCTGTAAATCCATGTAAGGTTTAGATATAGAAGTGTGCATCACTAGGTGGGCGTCTTGTCGGTCTAGTAAGTACAAATAACTCGATTTTATGGACAGACAACGTGTACGTACTTATATTATATTAGTACCTAGTAGGTACCTATTGGTGAACGTCTGCTTCTTAATGTGTAGGTTATGTACCTTGCATAACATAATACAAATCCTAGAGCTTTTAAGTTCAAATAAAATCCTAAAGCCAGGAAGTAGGTATTAACTAACTAACCATAGTTTTATTTTTGGTTATGAAATAACTTATGTTGTCTACTGCCCTCTTTGAGATTAATTGATTTTTAGCGCCTCTATTTTTCCACCTATATTTTGAGCTATATTAGCGGAGATTAAACATTAATTCTAAGCGAGACTTTTACTGTAACCCGCAATAGTTAACTTGTAACCTGAGCGCAGTAGGTAGTACACAACGCACCCATTTTTTTGAGTATCTTACCGCCCCCCCCCTTGCCCACTTTGGGAAAGACTGATTTAAAATATATAAAAGATAAAACTACGAAGTTTGAAGTCAAAATTCCTAGCTTCCTTCTATGAGAGTAAACATAAAATAAATTTCCTCTAATCTTATGGAATTGTTTGCTTTTTAAAATGATACGAAACAGTGAATTACAGAAGTGTACATTGAGTATAAAATTTCCCTAACATTCCCACACAGAAGCATCACTGTATTTACGTGGATGGCCGATATTTCTGTGTGAGTGTATGTAGCGTAAAGTATGTTTTGTTATTTTATTGAACAACTTTATTGCTATTGAAATAAGGTTAATTTTGGAATGGCAATGATTTAGTTAAGTATGGTGATAAACTTGTGTTACTATACCGTATTGTTTCACGTTTACGCGTCTCTGTGTGCCGAGGTTAAGTAGAGCGGTGTTATCTCGGCACAGAAATTCCGTAGAGTTAGGATTATTGAAATAATAAATTAAAATGATGTACTTTAACATGCATTTGTTTAATTGAAACGTTTAATATCTAATTTTGATCTTATTTTGATTTAATGTACTTACCTAACCACTGATTTAATATGCAAACAATTAAGCAATACCGTGTTAAACAACACAAACAAAAAGTTAATGCCACTTTGGAACTTTTTAGGTTTTCTTTCGTTTTCCTTTCTCAATAGAACAATAAGGTCGCAAAACAAAGTGAATTCTTAATTATTGCGACTTTTACTTAACTTCGAATCTAATGAATGTCAATTACGTAATCGTATCGTGTGTTATTAATTTCAACAGCAAGTGCGTTTCATAATTGGGTACATCGAGGGTTTAGCTCATTGTCCGTGGTCCAGTCTAAATGTCATCGAACGGGGTTTTGCAAGAGCGTCAATCACGGGCGGTCACCTACTTTCTCGATCGACTCGATGCGATTAGTGTGCTACGTTCACCGGCCCCTCGGATCACCTCCACCACCTCTACGCAACAATTGTTTCTGTACGAATCTTTTATTTATGGCAACGTTGAGCTGCGCCTGCCTGTGTGTTGCCCGTAAGCGACTGTACTCGTGTTTTACCTGTGCTCTAATATTCAACAACTAATTATGAGCTTTATTGCGCAGCATGAAAGTAAGTTTTGCGCTAAAGCACACGACCACAGAAATGCCCTACCGGTAATAAGTCAACGCTCGAACTCGCCTGTTTGACAAGATTCCAACCGCATCTGTCCTGTTTGTTTATTGTAATCGGTTTGACAATGAGCTTAAGGTGCGGTTTCGAGTGATCTCACGGCTCGCGCTCTTCTCTGATTGTTCTTGGCTACTCTGTGTGAATGTGTTTGTATCTGTATGATACGTCATGTATACCGGCTTACTGTAGATTCGCCTCTTAGCATCCGTAATTGCTTGACGACAGAGCAGTGTAGTGATCTTTGTTGATTAGTTTTTATTCGTTATTCAAACAGGTTGACAGAGTATATAAAATGCTCTGTACTTAAACTATTGTAAACCCATGATTTAATAAATGCTTTTTTTGAATTAACTGTTTGATTTTAATAAACATATCTGAAATTAAAAATATACTTAATCAAATGGGACAATGTGACATTAGCGCTTCCGTTGACAACTGGATGACAATTGTAGTACAGTGCAGTGCAGATAACGGAAGGTCAATGAGGAGACGTGAGACGATTGAAATGGCGCGCGTCTCTTCGGCAGGTCGCGCGCACCCTACCCGCTTCGGCAAACAAGAGAGCGGAGCTGTATCGTGCGTCTCTCTCGCTCGCGTGCTCGACCGACCTCCTTGGATGTGCGGCCGCAAGGTCGGCCGCCTTAATTAATAAACTCACTGTAAAGTATTTGAGGCCGATGCGAGAAACGACTACCTACAATCTTAGCTGAGCCTTTTGTCTAGTTATTGACCCGTCCGTGTCGAACTGATACACCCATTTTTTATTGGTATTGAAACCTATGGGCATTAATAAAAAGTTGGAAATGCATTTCAGCGATGATTTTAAGATATATTATCACATTCGGGAACAATGTCTTGAAATTGATATTGTCAACCTACCTGGATGATATTATAATAATCTAATAAATTCATTTCGTCATTCATATAATAAACGATGATGACCTTTTAAAGTTGATATTTAGTGTGAAACAGAACGTATCATAGATTTGTTATCAGTAAACCGTAGACAGGTGTTGTGATTGATTATGTTAATTACCTCCCATGGTGTTGACAGCCGCAATGGCGGTAACTTGCACATTATAACCGTAGAAACGGAAGCTTGTTGTACCTTTTTATATTACATATTCATTATCTATATTAAGTATATTAAACGCTCACTTATGCATGATTAAATAACTTAGCGTTTGAACTCTTATGTAAGGAAATTAATCGTATGTTCAACTTTTGTAATGACCAACATGTAAAATGGATTGGAGCGTTGTGTCATTCACAACCAAAATAAAGTAGGTGTTCTAACTTTCCTAAAGGTAGATAGAGTTACTATAAGTACCTAAGTAAGTAACACCCGTATTTACAATCAAACCTATGAGATTGCATAGTGCGCGCGAACGCATAGAACAGGAAATAATATTAAAAGGAAAGAGAGCACAAAATTGACCATTAAGGGGGCCGCATTCGGCATTGTGCGTTCACTTATTCAAGAGCAACTTAAGTACTGTTTGTGAAACCGGCGTAAGTTATTGGTATCATAGTAAACACAAATTAAAAAATGTTTGTTAAGTCAGTGCTATATTCATGCATTGAAAATATCAATAAAACGATCTCGTAGTTAGTTTGCTTATGGGATTGATACAAATAGCGGTTTCGCGAATAACTGGACTAACTCGAGATCGCAGCCGCCTAGCCGTGTCGACTCACAACTCGTATTCAGTAAATTTAACAACGGTACATACGGCGAAGACAAATTGTTATGAATATTAAAGTTTTATTTATATTTGTATAATATTGAAATTCTAAAAGGTTATAAATAAACACTAGCTAATAGTTTACATGAGAAACTTTTCAAAAGTTTATCTTCATAAGGAAAGAATTGATAGCAATAACGTGGAATAAACGAATAAGTATATAAAAAAAGTGATTTAATAGTAGTAGGCAGATTATTTTATTTGACCTAATTCATCAACAATCTTTCAAAACAACTACTTCTACCAGTCTTAATCTTGAAACTGTAGAGATAGCTTCTAGTAATCAAATTGTTTTCATACAGAATACTAAACAATAATATCGTGTTAGTAGATCATGAAAAAGTCACGCTTAAACCACTTAAGTCTGATTGATTTATAATCATACAAATATTTTCACTTTGAGACATAAATAGCACGAAACTCACAATGGAATTTGACATTTTCAACAACCTACTCACATAATGATCGACCCGCGCTGGTACCTACCTACCTACCAACTCTTCCTCCATTACACTGACTGTTCACTAATCTGTGTCACATTGTCGGTCGCTTATGTAAGCCGGAACGTCTTCTTCGACTTTCGAATCAAGTCAGGTTTATTGACACGGCAAGCTCAAGAAATGCCCGGTTCACAGTTACATCGGCACCGCTTTGATTGTTCCTATCCTATACAATATTTTATGAGCAACGATCGCCTCGGTTAGACAACTGTTTTGGTTAAACTATTTCGGTTAAATATAATTAGTTAGGAATTTAAAAAAATACCAATTATATTTTGGATTAAACCACTTCATTAACATGGTTAACAGTATTTTGAAGTGTTTTAAATCCTCATCGATTATGATATAGACGCACTTATCATACGTACTAGCTGCACCTTGCGGTTTCACCAGCGTAAGTCCGATCCCGTGGAAATATCAAAATAAAAAGTAACCTATAGCCATCCTCGATAAATGGATTATCCAACACAGAAATATTTTTTCAATTCGAACCAGTAGTTCTTGAGATTAGCTCGTTCAAACAAACTCTTCAGCTTTATAATATAAGTATAGATTCCCACTTCATCGAGACCATATTAGTACGCTCCGCATATTTATAAATAAATATTAGGTAGAAATGATGTAGGTAAATATTTAAAACTAATCTTTTAATCACCTTTTTCTTAGTCAACCGCGTCAAATTAAAGTCAGCTTGTTTTGCTATTTAGCATTTTCCCGTAAATTATACCCAAAAACCAATACTTAAGCTATCAATAGAGCGATTAATCATTTCTACTGTTAGTAATAAATTAATCAGCAAACAATTTATATACTTGTATAGAGATGTTTTATGTTAATTTTATGTATGATCCGCCCCCAACGGTATTAATTCTCACAAGTTGGCGGCAAAGCGCACTCATTAAGTTTTTTATTAGCTATAAATCTAATATGGCTTAAATTGTTTGTCGCTATCTTTTGTTATGAAGCTTAAATCTGGCTTTAACTGGTAGAGGTGTCCCTTCATGTTTGTTAAGCAATTAGACCATTTAGTTCTAATTAATCACGTAGATTTTCAACTTTTGCCTGAGTTGTTCTATTTGTTACATGAAGACCTAGTAATGGATCTCATGTTTAAATTCTTGTTTGGTATCAAAAAAGCCAGAACTCTTTAGAATTAAAAAAAAAAGGTAAGTTATAGTATTATTAAGTAGCATTAGTTTTATTTATTTTTACTTAGCTTTACGCAATTTTCCCTAATGTGTGAAACTTGTCTGTTTTCATTTAATACCTATGGGAATGAGATCGGTATTGAAAATTATCTTATTAACGAACCCAATAAATACTTACATGTGTTTTAATCGTGTGAATATTATAAGGTAGGTATAATTCAACATAAACCATATCCACCACAAATCTATAATAATATTATAAAGAGTTTGTTTGTTTGAAGGCGTTAATCTCAGGAACTACTGGTTCGAATTGAAAAATTATTTTTGTGTTAGACAGTCCATTTATCGAGGAAGGCTATAGGCTAATTTTTATTTTGATATTCCCACGGGTTTGAGACTTCGCGGGTGAAACCGCGGGGTGCAGCTAGTTATTAAGTAAAACTTATTCATAAAGAAGCAAAGAGACAGGTAAGGTACATAAAACACGTTATACGGTCGATTATTATTTTCTAAAATACAATACATACAGTTAATGTTTAAAACAAACATAGGCGTTATTTACTTGACGATAAAGTCCATTGTTCTGTCAATGATACTTCGATATAGTTTGAGAGGTGGAAGCGTGTTTGTGGACTGTAAATCGTTAGTCGCCGACGTCATATTGTAGAGATTAAATATGTTGACAGACTGGTTTTTATTTTACTTACAAACCTAAACTAATTAAAACTTCAATAAAAACATAATGTTTTCAAACGTCTATCATTTTTGAAGTCGGTGTGTAAGTTTTGTGATAATTTTAAAACAAATAATAAGTACGTACCTATAATGATTGAATTTCTTAAAAGCGTAGTGTAAGCACATAGTCTAGACTATTAAATCTCCGTTACGTTTGTAGAATTCTTATACTGATTTCACTATGAATTGATTGGTCTAATAAATCATGTGCAATCCAATTTGATTAATGTAGACATGAACATAAACATGCTTGTAAAAAAGATATACTAGGTGCTCTGTTGTACAATCTCAAAAATCTATATTAATAATAAAGCTGAAGAGTTTGTTTGTTTGTTTGAACGCGCTAATCTCAGGAACTACTGGAAACTGATAGGATTTTTTAGTGTTGGATAGTCCGTTTGTCGGTCTAGGCTATAGGCTATTTTATATATCGATATGCCCACGGGATCTGGAGTTACGCAGGTGAAACCGCGGAGCGCTGCTAGTATACTATTACGAAGTGTTTAAAAGATTGTAATGTCATATCTGTAACAATATTCACTGAGGTTAATCTCGAAAGCATACCGACCGAGCGTGTAGGCATTTACATAGATCGCGCCCACCGCTTCATACGCCGCGATTTTTACTCAGATAGGTACGCTAAAACGCAGCCAACGCGACTTGTCAATACTTTCACGTGTTTTATTCAACAGCGACCGCTTTTACTATTCGGTCGAGTTATACCGGATCGAAAAGATATAATAACTATATTGCTGTAGAGAAAACATCGGAACTTTTTCCTTACAAAAGGGTTGTAACATTCTGGCATACTAAACGGTCTGCCATTTTTAGGGTTTCGATTTTGGCATTTTCCACGTAACAAAGTCTCACAAAGTATCATATTTTCCTGTTGCTAACCCAAATAAGAAAATAATCTTAAATATTTTTTTTATCATATCAGGCAAACTTAACTTATTACGACATTTGATTACATGACATTTGTTTGTATAAATAAATGTTCTGTATTGCCATAAAGAAAACTACAGATTAAGGCGAATTACTAGGCCAATATACATTAATATTCATATTTTACTTACCTTAAATACCACATCTGACGACAAGGCGCAAAATGTCACATAATAACATAAGTATTTTAAAGCCTGATCCTTTACATTTTCTTTCCTACCAAAAGCAAGTCTTTCTTTCCAAAGGTAAGCCTTTGTTGCCAAAGGTAAGTCATTCTTACCAAAGGTAAGTCATTCTTACCAAAGGCGCAAAATGTTACATAATAACGTATTCCAAAGCCTGAGGCTTTACATTTGGCAAGCCTTTCTTACCAAAGGTAAGCATATCTTACCAAGGGTAAGCCTTTCTTACCAGAGGTAAACCGTTCTTACAAAAAGTAAGCCGTTCTTACAATAAAAAGTAAGCTTTTCTTACCAAAGGCAAGCCTATCTTAACAAAGGTAAATGTTTGAAAACTTTTCTGGTGTTGTCTTTATTCCACCTTTTTACCATAGGTTAATGTTTGAAAACTTTTCTGATGTTGTATTTATTCCACTGTAACTTACATATCTCAGTATAGGACAGGTTCTCACAGCGGAATGCGATCCGCGGTACACAGAGCTTAATAAAGCGCACACTTGCTACTTTATTGCTTTTTGTGGCCATAAATAAAAACGCTTTCGAGTAAAAACAATTTATGCTATATCGAACCTGTCAATTTGGTACCGTTTGCGCTTGTTTTATATTTATAATTCATTTTAATGTGCGCGTACACATAATTTTTATATTATTTGAATATTAGCAGTTTATTGTTTTACTAGCGACCCGTCCCGGCTTTGCACGGCTACATAATGCATGTATTATACATATAAACCTTCCTCTTGAATCACTCTATCTATTAAAAAAAACCACATCAAAATCCGTTGCGTAGTTTTAAAGATTTAAGCATACATAGGGATATAGGGACAAAGAAAGCGACTTTGTTTTATACTATGTAGTGATAGTGATGAAGTACTAAGTAGGAGAGCTAGTGACAGTCAATCTTACTTTATAGCGTACTAAGATGCGACGCTCTTAGATGAAGTACATTAAAAAACTCGGCCGAGCTACATGGTAGGCGGAGTGGGGGGTGTTAGGTTTTATTTTCGTTACGGAATTTCTTGATTCGGTTGTCGCGCCCAAAGCCCGCGATAAAAGCTATGCAATAGCTTAAAAACTAAGCCAAACCTAGACAGTTTTATTAAGTTATCAAAAATATGGTTTTTACCAATAGTTTTGAAAAATCTGGTATTAAAATGGTACAATCAACGTTCAAAAATCCACCGGCACCGTAATGTTGCCAATCTTGTGCAGCACTATTTGAACATTATAATAACGTAACCTGTAAATCGATCCTGCGTCAGTTGGTGTAGCGGGCGGCGGCTTATACCACTCACACAACTAAAGACATAGCTAGAAAATAATAAACACACTTATGTATTTTTAATTTCAAGTATTTATGTTTGTGTGTAACGTCTATTAGAAGAAAGTCGTAAGTCCAATACTTGTTAATATGATTATGGTAGCTGGTAGCTGATAGGTGACTTATGAAGCATACTGTACATAACACTTTTGAAACATAAAATCATTTCGTTACCAAAAAAAATGATTCCAAAAGTGGGGACTCTCATCGAATGTACCGATGAGGCCATATTTACCATATTTTGGTCGTCATTTAAAACCCTCCGGGCTTGACGTCACCATACGATATGTCACATTTTGGTACCAGATGAGTTATGTTTGACTGTCATCGGCTTTCAAATTATAAGCAATCTCTACTCATGTGTTATAAGTGTATTTTTTCATATTTGATTTTAATTATGTGCTATTGATTTTGTTAATGCTCTATTATTTTAGTAACATACTTAACATATGTAACCTTCGAATATAATTTGTTCATCACGAATAATATTAAGTACTTACAGTACGGGACAGGTCTATAAAACCATCATTAGACCTGTCCTTTTGTATGGTAGTGAGGCGTGGCCGGTACTTGAGCGACATAAGCAGGAACTGCGTGTCACGGAGATGAAGATGTTGCGCTGGATGTGTGGAGTGACGCGAAAGGATCGCGTCAGGAACTCCCGCATCCGGGGCAGCCTTCATGTCCGAGACATTGCAGATAAATTGCAAGAATGTCGCCTACGCTGGTACGGTCACGTCTTGAGAAAACCGGCTAGTTACGTGGGGAACAAATGTCTTGCCATGGCGCCTCCGCCGGGCCGTGGCAGACTGGGTAGACCCAAGAAGTGCTGGCTTGACGTCGTAAAGGGTGATATGCGTGCAAATGGCCTTACTAACCAGGATGCCGAAGATCGTGCGAAGTGGAGGCGTAAAAGTAGGAAAGCGGACCCCGGGCTCCTGAGAGGGATGCAACCGGGAACATCGCTCGGATGATCATGATGGATGATGATGATTTTGTTAATGCTCTATTATTTTAGTAACATACTTAACATATGTAACCTTCGAAAATAATTTGTTCATCACGAATAATATTAAGTACTTACAGTTATTTTATTTGTTGTTTAATAAAAATAAGCTGAAAAATAACATAAAACTACCTGTACTAATAATAAAGCTGAGAGAAGAGTATGTTTTAACACACTAATCTCTTATTATTATTAATACATAAAGGTTATGTAAGACTAAATGTATATTTAATTTTCAAATTCTAAGCTTTCGTGTGTAAAACCGCGGAAAGAAGCTAGTTAGGATTCCGTACCTCAAAAGGTAAAAAAAAAGAACCATTATAAGATCACTTTCTTTTCCGTTTGTCTGTATGTCTGTCACCATCGATTTTCTTTATCTTCTATAATATAAAAAAATGAGTCTCTGAATGTGTTGCTAAGCGCAAATCACGAAAACAGCCGAACCAATTTCGCTAATTCTTTTTTATTGTGTTTGTTATTGTCAAGAGAAGTTTCTAAGGAAAGAAAAAATTAGGAAAGTCACGCAGATAATTACTACGCGGGTGAAACCGCGGGACGCAGCTAGTCACTATCACTTCACTACATAGCATAAAACAAAGTCGCTTTCTCTGTCCCTATGTCCCTAATTCTTGTTTCTGGTTCTGGGTGTTTCCTATATGTATAATATGTATATATTTACAAAAAAAAAAAGTATATAAGTAGTTTATCCGTTATCTGGCACCCATAACACAAGCATTTAGTTGCTTAGCTTGGGGCTGGATGGCAATGTGTAATATGTCCAGAATTTTTTTTTTTTATATGCCTTTGTATGCTTAAATCTTTAAAACTACGCAACGGATTTTGATGCGGTTTTTTTAATAGATAGTGATTCAAGAGGAAGGTTTATATGTATAATACATGCATAATATAGCCGTGCGAAGCCGGGGCGGGTCGCTAGTTTTAAATAAAAGAACCCTTCAGCAGTCTTACAACGTATTTATAATTCAGTAAAAGTAATTCAATAACAATCTAAAATAGTGATATCGGTCACGCACTCCTACGTATTTCGTAGCGTTCGTAGCTATTGTCGTAGGCGGGTATGTTTATACCGTCACTGCCCTACGAATAGATCTACGAACGCTACGATTGTTTAGGATCTAGTTCACTTGAGTCGGAGAATTTATCCTCTGCTTTGAGTTCTTTGGGGCCGTCCATTTAATCACGTGACGTTTTTTTTTTTTTTTTTTTTTTTTTTTTTTTTTTTTGCATTTTTTATTGGCCTATATCACGTATATTTTTTAGTACTTACAAATAATTCCAATTATTTTTCAATATTTTTAAAATACCGGTATAAGTATCGTCTAATTATTTTTTAAGTTTTATTATAGACAATTTATCGCCGCTTTTCGGTTGAATATAGCGCGTTTGCCAAAAAATAAATACACTAGATATGTGATATTTCATGATTTTTATGATTTTAATGGACAGCCCCTTTTGCATGAAAGTTCTTGTAATTCAGGCAAATGTTATTAATGTGAAAGTAACTCTGTTTGCTTGTTTGTTAAGTTTTAACCACTAAACCGCTGAAGCAATTTTAATTACTGACCGATTTTTATGCAAAAGGATAGATGAGACAAGGCTAACGCTACGACTACTTAGAATCTAGTACCCTTGAGTCGAAAAATTAAGGATTTTTATCCTGTGCTTTGAGATCTTTTGCATGAAAGTTCTTGTAATTCAGGCAAATGTTATTAATGTGAAAGTAGCTCTGTTTGCTTGGTTGTTATGTTTTTACCACTGACTGAACCGATTTTGATGAAATTAGGATATGGTTTGATCTTAGTACACTGAAATCATAGAATTTGTACTTTATCCTGTGCTTGAGTTCTTTTGCATTAAAGTTCTTATCATCGAGACTATCCAAAATAATTTTATATATTTGTCGTAAAGTAATTCTGTCTGTCTGTTTGTTACTTTTTCACGTATAAACAGCTAAAGCAATTTTAATTAAATTTGGTATTTTTATAAAGACTAGATAGATAAGACATTGGAAAAGCACAATCATTTTTAACACGCTTTTATTAGTTTCACCTGTATGTTTGCTTGCTTGTATGTATGTAACCGACTCCTTTGGGCTCGATATTGCCCTACTTATTATACTATTTTTTAAGCAAAATCATTTTTATTACGGGAGTAACACGGGTGAAACCGCGGGGCACAACTAGAGTTTCTAAAGGTTTTCAATTTAATGCAATCATAATATTTCAAAAATGTGTTAAAATTAGATTGTTGTCTATTTCTCATTTGAATTTTAAACACCTAAATATTTGTTTAGTATTTTATTATAGCGAGGATTATGGTCATTAAATAATAACCAATAGAAATGGCGGCTTTTTTAATATGAAAAACAAACATTCTTGAGTGATATTCGAATTAATGATGTCAATCAATTATTTAAATGTTTTTAAATAACTCAGATTTGCATACTTACATATTTGGTTTTAAATTTTCAAAAATTGTCATAAACATTTTATGTTTTGTTAATTTAACAAAGAACTATATTTATAACCTGCTGGCTTCGTGGTTTCACCCACGTTATGTCCGATCCTGTGGGAAAACAAACACATCAAAAAAATAAATTTTAGAATGGGTCCAGCCGTTCACGATAACAAAGGAAAATAAGAATTCATTTTTATGTAAGTACATAACAATATAATAATCTAGATACAATTACTACCTAAATTTAAAAAAGACTTAAGAGGAAAGGGTGCCGGCGCTCTCTCCATACAAACGTAGTCGACTGTTTCCCCCCTGATGACACTATAGCAAATATTTTTGTTGCATAAAACTTATAACTACCATGACCATGCTCCTATGTTTTTTTTGTTTTTTAAATCTTAATTTTTATGATAATTAGACTGCCATGACCATGCTCCTATGTTTTTTATTAATTTTAAAATCTTAATTTTTATGATAAATAGATAACAAAACATAGGGGCATGGTCATGACAGTTATAAGTTTTATGCAACAAAAATATTTGCTATAGTGTCATTATCCAGGAAGGATACAGTCGACTTTTGTATGGAGAGAGCGTCGATACCCTTTCCTCTTAATAACATGTGATTTTGTGTCAAGCAGCTAACCTAACCTACTCTCTTATTATTCTGAAGGTTCAATTTCACAAACTACAGTAAAGTAACCTAACTAATGTTTATTCTTTGCTTCCGTTTACAGCATGGTTATTATATCGCAACAATCGAATAGTAGAGCAACGATTACTTTAGTCCGTGACGGATCGGTCGCTATCGTAAGCAAATGATTTTGTAGTCGGAGATCCCTTTAATGACGACCTTCATCGAGCTGTTTAATGGATGAAAAGTATTTTATATCAAATTAAATAGGTCAATAAATATATTGCAAATGGGTTGCCTAAAATTTCAGTCTAGAATATGATTAATTACCAATTTAATTTTTTGTTTTGCTTTTTAAACCTTTCACTGGCTTGTTTAAGAGACAAATTCCACACCAATAGAAAGTATGAAGCCTATTATGAATCAGAATATGCAAACGTTAGGTTGACTATTTTTTCTCGTCACAACCCGTGGGTAGGCTGGTAAATCGGTATTAGTAATTTGCACTGGTCTGGTTAAGTTAAAATAAAGATTATGTATTTTATTGGTACGGAATTTGTCTATCGACCAAACCAGTGAAAAGTTTAAAAAGTATATATATATGAATCATTCTAGACTGAAATGTTTTAGGCAACCCATTTGCAATATTGACCTATTAAATACTTTTCATCCATTAAACAGATCGATGAAGATCGTCCTTAAAGGGATCTCCGACTATTGCATGAACTCTTCATCTCAGTGAACATTTAAATATTTTATTAGTTATGTCTTAGCGCCCAGAATAGATTAAATTTGCTGGCGCTTTATCATCTAGATAAGATGTTAAGCCAATATTATTGTTATAATATTGTAAAGGCTGACCTATTTGACGGTTGCTAGGAGCTTAATATTTTAAACTGTTAAGATTTTGGTAAGTTGATAGTTGTCCAGTTAGGTAATTAGGTTGAGTTGTTTTACGCAAAATTAAAGACGTAACTTCACTACATAGTATAAATTTGCTTCCCGCTGTCTGTCCCTATGTATGCTTAGATCTTTAAAACTACTACGGATTTTGAACCGGTTTTTTTTATTGATAGAGTGAGTGATTCTAGGGGAAGGTTTAAGTATATAAAACAACTACCACGCGTACGAAGTCGCGGGCAACAGCTAGTTTATTATAAAATAGTGCTAATACATTTACTGAGAACTTACTAAACCAGCCAATATTTAACTTCCTGCAGCACAGAGAGATATCGTTATTTTAATTAAAACTGTTATTTAGTATCTTGAACGAGCTTTCTCGAATGATATTCGAAAGACAGTCACATCTGAGGAGTCTGTAGGCCTTAATATTTGTGTTACAAAATTTCTCTGCCCACGGACAGCGTCGTATGTACCGTAAGTGATACTTTATGAGATACAATCAAATGTACTTGTTTACAACGAACTTTCCAGATCATTATGTTTTAAGAATTTCCAAAAAATCACGTTTAATTTATACGGTAAGGACGCGAAACGTAATGTTTCATTACGGTGTTACTGGAACGATTTTGAGGTGTCCTTATTGCTAAGAGCGTTTCGGGCTTAAATCTTCTTCATGCTCTTATCCCAATTTATTTGGAGTCGACACAGTAACTAGTATTTAAACTCATACTGCAAAATGATTTGGGAACAATTCAAACGGTCTTCAGTAGTATTGGTGTCAGGCACCAATGCTCAGGGCATGGTCTTGTTGTGGATGGTTTACCCGCATTTGTCACAAGGAGATGGACTCTTCCAGCAACGGCATCGGCAGAAGGTTCTCAAATCCTTCTACGATTTCACGGAAGGACTTAGATGTTCTATTCTTCGGAGGCATGAGTGATTGTTTCTGCTTTACATAAATTAAATATTTAAGTAAATTAAATTAGTTTTATAAAAAAAATCTTCCAAACTTCGAGTGTTCTATCAAATTGAAGGTTTTTATAAATGGAGCTTATAAAAAGGTTTTTTTATATATTTCAATGATCAGATCATGGATTTCGTTTAGGTATACCTGCACACAATTAAAGTAGCTACTAAAACAAAGTGGATATACCGTAGCAATCGCGATTACGGAGATAACAAGCATTAAACTCCCTCGAATTGTGTGTGGTGAGAGATAAGGCTGCGCTAGGTAAATATATATCCTGATAAATGCTTCACTTACCTGTCGCGACCGCAACGCGCGCTTTAATAATAACCGTGATATTGCGATGATACGGACTGGAAAAACTCGTTCGGCGGATGTCGATATCCTTATAGACCCACGAGCTAAAGATAATGACGAACAACGCAAACCGTTTGCAGTGATACACTGCGCACCTAATATTTCAACCACAATTGAATCGGTTAGCTCACCCAGCGATGGTTTCGTACCTATTTATAAAATGCGGTGCTTATTTAGTGGATGGACGGTTCTGATCGGGTATAGTACGTTGCCAGTGAGTGGCTTTCATTCATACCGCCTCGAGCCACGTTCCACACGAGATCTCATCTTCCAATTACCGACTACATTCGTATGCCGCGCGCTGCGATTTTCGTCATTGTCGTCAATACGACTTGGTCAGTTATTTAAAAATGCCTCCTCTACCATTCGTTAAAGCGATGAGATGTTTGCAACTGACTATGTTGGGATATTATTGCAGAACAGAGAGTATTGTTTTATTATTTATAAAGTTCATAATTTTAACGTGTATCACAACATTTATTTGAATTGAAAATGACCGTTTTTAACCAACCGGATGAACGTGTTCACGAATGGCTTCACGTTGAAAGAACGTAATCGTAATCCAACTTTCGATTGTAAATTATTCGACTATTGTTATGAAACTAACATCTTAGGTGGAAGGATTCTCATGAGCGCGTCAGATATGTTTTGAAGGCGGGTTTCGACATATGAACATTTTCGAGGGCCAGTCGATTTGGCGAAGCATTGTGCTGGTATTACACAAACAGTACTGAACGCAATCGCTCAACGTTTCACAATCGCGGGTTCGCCGACCGACACCAATACCTAAATTAATTTTCTTTTCGGTGCGACGTCGCGCTGCTCATTGTTCAATTTGTGACTCCAATTTTGGAGTACACTGATGCCATTTGGTGACATGAAATTTGTCTAGAAAGTAATCTTTGAACTCTTTCGGTGTCTGATCTCCGTTGTGCCCACTTCACTACATGGCATGGTGCTTTGTACGACTTACTCACGACTGTAAATAATTGTAGACTTAATTTCGACAGAGATAGTGATGATGGTCGAACTATTGACTTCTGGCGAAACGGTGCAATTTACAATGGCATGAACAATTTGAACAATTCAAATTGTTTTCGTTTTAATGATGTTTATGTGGGAAAAGATCTTTTGTATAGATGTAGGAAATCTTGTCTCGATTCGCTTAACTGTATGACAATAGATGTGTACCCAAAGTAGATACTTACTTTGAGATAGCACTAACCAGTTTATGTTGCTTAAACACGCGTGTGACATTTTATAACTGTAACAAGGTTATTTACCGTTTCATATTGGGGTTTTTAATTTAACTATGTATTGTACACGGTCAGAACGAAGAGTTTTGATTTATGAATGTCAGAGTGAAGGTCGCATATCGATTCTATGTCCAATCGCACGTGGTGGGAACACGAAACAAAGCTTCGAAAGTAAATTGTGTTTTAAGTGTTAGTTTTTGAACAATACACTTCGCAATATGAATCTTGGATGTATTAAATGAGTATTTTTCCCACGGGCAACAAAACCTTCAATAAAGCATAGATTAGAGAGAGTTGTTCATCGTTTTCTATTTCTAAAATGGACTTAATAATATATTTGCTTATGTGTAAGGTGGCTAGATTTCACATATTACGAAGCAACGCCTACATGCAATTTCAAATCTTGATACATACATGTACAGTAGGTACTTACATTCATTTTACAGCAAAATGTTTGGTATTGTGCCGCAACATTCAACGATATTCAACAGTTAACGGTTTGGTACAATTTACAAACCAAACGGCAATAGGAATCAGTTTAGCTATTTACATCGATTTCGCATCGTTACAAATTGTTTGAATTCCCGTGTGATTGCTAGTGCTTTCCCAGAGTTGCGTCCGTCGCAGGAGTGCCTACGTGATGTTCTCTTGCGACATTTGGACAATAAGCCGCAGTTTACGTAACGGTTACTTCTCGGTTCGACTAGTTGCATTCTTTGTTTTGTTCCGGGATGATAAATGGACTTGAGACACTTTTACTATGTCTTGCAATACCCAATTTGTTAATTGAGTTGTCTTTGTTATTGTTTAGTTTCTTACCATTCACATTGCAAAGTTAGAAACGATTCGTCTTATGTAAAAGTCAGGTAGGTAGATTTATTTACGCATTTAAATGTTGTTTTAGGTATTGAAAAAGTCAAGGATTTGGCTTTTTTGTATTCTAATACTGAAGCGATACGAACCCTAATTGTTTAATTAAGATAGTCAAGTTGTTTAACTAAAATATTTTAATGAGATCATTGTGAATAAGGAACCGGAGAGTTGCAAAGTTACATACCTCATCTATCTAACTGTTAGTCCACAATGCTGTTATACAGAGCTCTTTCTAACTCAGTAACGCGTGTCATTGCAATACGCTCGCTCTGCTTACATCAAAACAAATGGAGAAAGTTTCACTATAATATACAGACATATATCTACCTAGCGATCCGCACTATTTCCTATTTCCACACTGTACAACTAATAATTTTAGTTGAATAGCAAATTAACGAATGTCTGATACGCTGTGTTTCACTTTATTCGCTTGAAATATGGTTGTTAGACCGGATTATTGTGTGCGGAAGTGTGATGATTCTTAACCAGGTAAAAACTGCTTGATCTTTTAATTGCTATGATGATTTGTCGGCGGATATCGTGCTGATGGAAGGGAGAGTGTCATGTACTTTCTTTGCATCTGTAAAATTGGTCGGAAAATGATACTATCATACTTCTATATTTTAATTATTTATAGCAGGTAATTTACTGACCTTGTGTTGCCAACATATTTTTTGCTCTTTTACCTAAGTATTTATGTTGTATTTTGGAAACAAATACCTACCTAAACTTATCAATGTCAAAAAGTACGTCCTTTACAATTCTTTGTTTCTCATGATTTTAATTACATTTATATACTTCCGTTACATTTAAATAAAATCTTCTAGAAACCATGTTAAAAATCTATGCCTTTTTAAAATTAATATCTAGACATTAACTGTTTTTATGACTACTATGTATTTAAATGACTATTCCCTTGTTTCAAAATATTGAATAGAAATAACATTTATAGGTAGGTAGGTAGTAATAATATTTATAGGTTTAACTACCGTGATGAAATCAAAACGTAACTTAACAAACGTAACTTTGAAAATTTTCAAGTAATCGCACTTGATCGAAAATGATTTATCAATTTAATAAATAATAATGAAAAATTGAATATAATATCTGCTATTATTATTTGAGTCTATGATATTTTAGAATAAGGTAAAATGAATAAAACATAATGCATTCGAACAGATAGGCAAACAGAGTAACACACTAGGTTCCTGAAAACGGTAACGTCGAGGCAGACTCAAAAAACGATAGTGGCTAGAAATATAAAGAAATTGGTACACACGGAAGGAAGTGGGAGAGGCCCTAGTCCAGCAGTGAGACACAACAGGAACACCAAAAAAACTAAAAAAGCAACCGAAATGATCAAAACCGTAGCGATTACGAAACGTAATATAAAACAACAAATACCTATCGATCAGCAATAATACCTACTGAATTAAACGTAGTACTGATTTTGCAATTTGTCTCGGTAACCAATACATTCAACGAGTATGTTAAATTATACCATTTCAAGGCCATATTCACAATCGAACTAACATTTCTTATTCTTATTTGTAATGATTGAATGTTATGGGTCATTTTATTAGAGTTTTTGGTGCTTTAGAATAAGAAACTTTTAATTTAATCTTGATATCATGTTCGTCCCGATAGGGGTGGAGACTTTGGGATCTTGAGGTCCCGAAGCCTGTGCTTTTTTTAGGGACCTCGGCGCGCGTCTTGTCGAGGTGTCTGGTGATCGGAGGGCTGATGGCTTTTTCGCTCAAAGGGTCAGATGGTCAGTGGCCATCCAGAGGGGAAATGTTTCCAGCTTTCTCGCAACGATGCCTTGGGGAGACGCGCTTGAGGATGTAGTTTTTTGTAGTTTTATTTTTATTTTTCATTTTATATGTATTTATTAAGTGGTACTTTGTAATATTAAATAATCAAGATTTGTTTTGTTTAGTTATATTTAATTTAGGATTATTTAGGTATCTACTAGTTTTTTTTTTATATTCATATTTTGTATTGATGTTTTATATGTGTTTTATATTGTAATTGAATTGAGTTGTATCTGTAATCTGACCTATTATCTTGAAAATAGAAGAATTCATAAACATTGAAAGCAAAGAGAGAGAGATCTAGTAGATAGAGGGTTAGGTACTAACTTATACTTAGAAAAATGCACATTGGTCAAAATACCTATGTGCATCTAAATACAGTTCAAATTCTGCGGAAGTATCGATGGTGACAAAACAAGTAAGTATTCAATTATATTCGTAAGTTAACTTTATTCTTCTAATTTTTTTGACGTGACAACGTCTTATAAATTGGTTTGCCGGGTGACACTTCAAGAAACTGCGTTACGCTCCGCTGACGTTATGCGCTCACAATGAGAGCGAGTGAGAGGCACGCGGGCATGGTTAGCCCGCCTAAGAGCGAGAGAGACAGACATATTTAGAAGTTGCTTATTATCTACATTTTTTTATTCCACATTCAATATGATATAGGCCCATAGTATAGGGGATGTCTAAATGCAATATGATGTGTAGTTATTTATCAACATTAATGAAATACCCCATTAATTTAAAAAAAGTAGATACCTACTTACTTACCAAAACTAAAATGTCTTACGTAATTTGTTAGGTAGGCACTTGTTGAGTTTCTAAAAAAATATGTTGATGAGTTAGTTAATTTAATTTAAAAGAAGACTAATTAATTTTAGCAAAGAAAGTGTCAGACAGCACCTCGATTGTAACTTTGCGAAATCGGATGTAAAGGCAATAATTAAACCTGCGTTTTGATATTTTCAATTTGTGTTATTGTAAAATATCGATGTCTATTTAATGCTTGTTTAATGTTTATGTTTAATGCTTCACTACATAGTATAAAACAAAGTCGCTTTCTCTGTCCCCATATCCCTATGTATGCTTAAATGATTTAAGATTTAAGTTAAATCTTTAAAACTACGCAACGTATTTTGATGCGGTTTTTTTAAATAGATACAGTGATTCAAGAGGAAGGTTTAAATGTACAATACATAATATAGCCGTGCGAAGCCGGGGCGGGTCGCTAGTATGCTTTAACGCTTTAATGTTTAATGCTTATTTTGATTTGTAAAGTTTGAAATCTATCTTAATTTTATTAAATAATTTGGGAACCCAGTTGGCACAATGGTCACCATGCCAGACTGCCAAACACAGGGTTGCGGGTTCGATTCCCGCCTCAGACAAGTCTTTATGCTTAGATATTTGTCTGTGGTCTGGTTGTTTCTATGTATTTGTCCGTTGTGTCTAGCACCCATAACACAAGTCTAGTTACTTAGCTTGGGGCTAGATGGCGATGTGTGGAATGTCCTGCAGTATTTATTTATTTATTATTATTATTTATTAAAAGCGTTAGCAGGTCCGAAGCTGGTATAGCAGTTGTTAGGTTAAGTTCGTTGTAACACATGACAAAATTCGTGCCGTTGAATATAGGTTTTTCTTCTCGTTCTAAACACCATATTGCCATAAATAATACATTCTTGTCTGGCCAATGTATTAAGTATTAATTCAAATGGGTTTATTTTCCAAATTGAACGTTGCAATGTAGTTGATTTGTAAGCGTCAGCGCGTGCTTGGTCGATTACTCATTGTATAAACATTCTTTGAATTCCTATCCTCTATTGCAAATCTGTAAGGCATCTTTGCTACCATAGGTGGCATTTAATAGTATTTACCTACCTGTTATTAGTGATAGCCCATTGTTTTCATGGCAATTTTTAAACCAAGGTTCTACAGCAAGTTTGGGAATAGAAGCAACACTCTTCTAAATAAGAGCCGCTGATGTGAATGTTAAAAAAAAGTACATCGTTTTTCTCATACTGGTCCAATCATAAAAAAATCTCGCTGCATGCTTGACGGGATTTTTCCCGTGCCGGACGGAACGTGATTTTTTTTATATGAAACGCTGTCAAAAAAATGTCACGTCCCGTCCGGCATGCGGCACTGGAAAGATCGCGTTACGTATGTTTAAAGTCCACGAAGACTTAATGAACAAGTAGCCCCGGCTTCGCACAGCTATATTATGCACATATTATACATATTATAAACCTTCCTCTTGAATCACTTTATCTATTAAAAAAACCGCATCAAAATCCGTTGGGTAATTTTAAAATTTAAGCATACAAAGGGATATAGGGACATAGGGACAGGGAAAGCGACTTTGTTTTATACTATGTAGTGAAGTGATCACGTCCCCGTGCCGTACGAGGTTTTATCTCGTTACGTATGCAGCGACCTTTAGTCTTGAAATATCGGTATACCTAATATATCTTAAATACTGAAACTGGTTTAGGTTTAATTCGGTACCTATCAAGCAAGTGCCATCAGAGCGTGAAGGTGACACAGTGGGACAGTTGAGTAACAAACGATGCGCGTGGATGCATCGAGTGGCGCCCGCGCAGCCGCGCTGTCACAGTCGCGATATTCCAAACGAATACATAAAAGCGTCCTAAATAGATATATAGATATTAAAATTGGATCTTTCTTTGAATTCATTGAATCTACAACCAAAATAATCTATCATACCTATACATAAAAACTTAGGTATATGATTTCTTTTATTTTCGTTTAAATTGAGCACTTTTATGAAACTAGCAGCGCTCCGCGGTATCACCCGCGTAACTCCCGATTCCGTGGAAATATCGGGATAAAAATTAGCCTTTAGCCTTCCTCGATAAATGGACTATTCTACACAAAAATATTTTTCAATTGGAACCAGTAGTTCCTGCAGGAACTACTGGTTCCAATTGAAAACGTTCAAACAAACAAACTCTTCAGCTTTATAATATAATGTAGGTATACCTATTATACGATAAACGAAATACAGAGGAATAAAATGTCGACCAATTACCGTATTACATCGATACTAGTTTAAAACAAACAGAGTTCAAAGCTTCAATTCAACCTTTCTCTGGCATCTGCATCGCTGGGCTCCGTTCTCATTAGACGACGCCCGTTATTTCGACCCAACACTCCCGCGCACTGCGCACAACGGGATCCGAGACATACACTTTACTTGCTATTTGAATTTACTGACTCTAGGAATTCGAAGCTGTTTTCTTAAGATAGGTATTGTTCGTTGACCTCCGTTTATTGGGCTATGGTATATTTTAATGAAACGATCGAATCTTAAGTTTTAGTACAGATAATGTCTTTAATAGTGATCAATGCCTTCACAACTTCACGATACAATTCTAAAAGTAGGTAAAATCAACGTTCAAAAGTCCACTGGCACCGTAACGTTTACAATCCTGTGTAGCACTATTTGAACATTATAATTACGTAACCTGTGGATCGAACGGCACAACATATACCACTCCGGCTAACTATAAAGACACTAGCTGCCCTCCGCGGTTTCACCCGCGTAACTCCCGATCCCGTGGGAATATCGGGATGTAAGCTATCCTATCTCTCAAGTTGGATCGAACTGCACATGGTGTGCGAATTTTATTATAATCGGTTAAGTGGTTTAGGAGTCCATTGAGGACAAACATTGTGACGAGATTTATATATATTAAGATAAATAACATGTTGAAAATAATAATCACACTGAGTACTTTTAATTCAAGTATTTATGTTTGTGTGTAACTTCTATTAGAAGAAGGTCGTAAGTCCAATACTTGTTTATTGTATTATCGTCGCAAATTGATAGTGGACTTATGACGCATACTGTACCTATTTCCGATTTCGAAAAAATTCCCCGCAAAAGAAAAATAAGCATAGAATATTTTCTATTGAAACACCTTTAACTTAAAGCTGATAAGTGCGTTCAGTAAAATACCAGTTTAAAAATAGAGAGGAAATTTATTCATGCCACCGCGCGCCCGCCGCAATATCGACATGCAAAAATATACCACAAATGTTGCTCGTAGTAAACAAGCCCCGTGGAGGTCAAAGGCTTTCTTGGTGGGCAGCAGTCAGTAGTCATCAGTGGGGGGAAACTGCTCAGGAACTTGGGGGGGCGCCACCGATCCACTAGAAAGTCCTTACCCATTGTTTTCTTTATTACAATACTTATTTTATCAACTGTCACTCCACGTTGACTTACTGCGTTTTATGTTAATTCGTTCTGACATTGATGTCGAAGAATTAATTCAGCATCAACCAATTTCAATATTCAATGTATTATTTATTAACCAAAATTATGGAATTTTAATAAGATGACTTAAACAATACCTAGGTACCTACATGAAACAAAAAAACCAGATGAACAAATTCTATTTGCCCTTGTTCGTAGCGTTTCCAAATCATGGGAACAATTGAAATAAAAAGGCCGTCGCCTAAATATAGTGTTTTGATCTTCAATTCGATTGTTATGTCGTCGCTTGGCTGACGGCAAACGGCCGATTTACACAGCTTTATAAATAGTTAGTAAGCCATGACCGGTGGATTTTAGGTAACACATCATTTGTTAGTTGCCACAGAGATCGGGTCATTCTTTTGTCCGCATGGGAATGATGCAAATGAGCCACTTCGCTATTTCTTTGTTTGATTTCGTGAAAGTTTACACGATCGACGAAGAAACGCGGCCGGCCGGGACCGATGTGAACTCCATTTTTATGTAATTGTTACGTCGCGATGCTAGTTCGACTCAAACCTAAAGCGATCGCGATTTGCTTTCACTTAAATCACTAACAGTCTCTACGTTTTAAACGACGGTGTTTTAAACACGCTAGAAAACACGTAAAACTTACAGAATACAACTACACGAATCGAAAATGGGGAGTTACAGTTTTGTACCACTGACCTTTGCTCTCGAAGGTGTTCCGAGGGTTCTCGTCGATGGAGGCGTTTCCGTTAACGATCCTTGTTCATCAAATCCATAGGGCGCGCGGGCGCTGGTATTCAATTTCCACGTCAGACGATGTGTCGCGGATAACGGAACCGAAGCCTAGCCACTTTCAGATCCGCACAAAATGCTTACAAGAATATATCGAACTTGATACGCAGTCCAATATTACGAAGGAGACAATATTACACGTGATGCGCGGCGCGAACCGGTACTACAACGAAGCTCAATAGATGTGCTCGCTCGAAGGTAGCGAATCGAAGACTGGTGGTCGTGGTACGTTCGTAATTCAAACGGGATAAATGTATGAAATCTACCCACAAGTTGTGTTTTCTTTCAAAGACCTGCCCTCAACTATAGATAAAAAATAATTGAAAGAAAATACTCTGTTCCTCTACGTAACAGTAATATATAGGTAGGTATTATGTTGTGTTAATTATAACTTAATATTTACCAAGTTAATTTTAGCATAACCAAACTTTACTAAATAACTAGCACCACGTCGCGGTTTCACCAGCGAAATTGCCGATCCCTTGGGAATATCGGGATAAAAGTAGCCTATAACACTCCCAATTAATCAATGTATCATACCAAGTTTCATCAAAATCGGTCCGGTAGTTTCAGAGTCTATTCAATACAAACAAACAAACAATCTAATCTTTTCTCTTTATAATATTAGTATACTTAACACAAATTAAATCAAAATTCTTCATTCATTTGGAATTATACAATGCATGACGTCACTTTGAAGCGTCTTTAACATTAAGTTAAGATGTAATGTAAACTAGATATACCTACCTCGCGCAGCAAATGGTGACCTCTGCGGTAAGTGGAAGGGGTATGCGCAGAACTCGATATTTATATGAAAATTGAGTTTTGCGCATACCCCTTCTACTTTCCATCAGAGGTCAACATTCGCTGCGCTACGTATACTTACTTACTTTTTGATATTTAAAATTATCTAACAGCCAATAGATAGCATTATAAAATCGCTAAATCTTTTCCCTTAAAACATTGCGTGCTTCTAAGGGTAACGCCCTTTATGAAATCAACTGCACTACACCCGGGTCAAGTAGATAGAAATTTTCATACGTTTAGAAATCTGATTGTAATTAACATGATCCGCTTTAGGAATGATGTTTATTTGAGCTTTAATAAACTAACAGTTGTTAATTTTGTTAGATGGATTAGTTTTAACGCTTTAATATTATTCATTTATGGTACTCATATGTAATCGCTTGATGTTTCCCGGAATCAGGTGTTTAAGATGTTGTATCGGTTGTATGAATCGGTCAATAGTTCAATAATTACACCTTTGAGTAAGACAAAAACTATATTGTGTGCATATTACTAAATTTGATTTGTAATTTTATTGTAAACTTGTACATATGGTTCAAGCGATATCTACTCCGAAAACTGAATGAGCAATTAATCGAGCATCGTATGTTTGCGACATGATAATTGCCTAAACACCACACTGTACTATATCTCTTTCAACATGTGAACTTACATTCACTTCTTCTACATCACTGCGTTATTTTAAACCTCAGATAAACTCTCTCACTATGACCGCGCAATGAAAATGTTCAAACATCAAAAGTATGCTAACACTAACTTTTGAAAGACTGCATAGAAAAATAACTACTGCGAAACGGTATGTCACGGCATCTATCCACTCACTAAGTTGGTGCAATTTAACTGCCTTGAGCACTAGATTTTGCAACGGTACGGCCCTTTTATTGAGCTTGGCTACAATTTGTTTTAAGTCTCGGTTATTTACCTTTAGTACATTAAGTTCTACTTAATCGTAAATCTGAATCTTGTTTTTCTAACTTCAATTGGTTTCCAAATTGTACCTAATGCTAATCGATCTAGTGTTTCTTTTAACGTATAAAAGCTTGAATTCCAGTTTTCTTCGCAATGACATCGGCTTCTTTTTAAACATTATATGGGCTATAAATTTGATCGGGAATTAGTCATGTCCATTTAATTGGCGTTGTCACGTCTTACGATTTTTTATTCAAAATTGTTCCGGTTTCATATATTTTTTTAGGTATCGAGTACTATGTGAATTCTTCAAGTGTTATTGCTTTTCGTGTCGATATAATTCATGATACTGTGGTTAATTATTATGTATGTTTGTATACCTAAGATGTCATCAAATAAATAAATAAATATCTTTTTCTTTTACTACACTTTGTTTATTGTATGTTTATCTTTTATGTGATGAGTTTTTAATCATCTAACACAGAAGTAACTTAGTAGAATCACAAAAGCATTCTTGTCCATATACACTTTTATCCTTAAATGAATTGCATGTAGCCTTTTGTTTATGTTTACTTTGTATTGCTACCCATCTTTTTATTTTTGACCTCATCGCCTAAGGTCGACTGGTTAAGAAATCTTTACCTACAACGTAAAGAGACATTCTCCTTCATAGAGTACTATGTATAAGTTATTATAATTGATAATCGTATTAACCTTTAATGTTTTAAACTCGTCATAAAGTCTTATGTTTGCATTTATAACCTTTTTAATTATGACGACCCAGATGGCACAATGGTCACCATGCCGGACTGCCAAACACAGGGTCGCGGGTTCGATTCCCGCCGCTTTATGCTTACATATTTGTCTGTGGTCTGGTTGTTTCTATGTATTATAAGTAGGTATATATTTACAAAAGAAAAGTATATAAGTAGTATATCCGTTGTCTAGCACCCATAACACAAGTCTAGTTACTTAGCTTGGGGCTAGATGGCGATGTGTGGATTGTCCTGCAATATTTATTTATTTATTATTTGACTTTATTTTATACTAGGTATGTAGTGATTATTTGTGTGCTAAGAAGTGAAAATTCACCATTAGGTACCATCTTTATCTTGAACAAAAGTTTTATATTTTTCAATGCATCACGTCTGCCTTTCCCTTCTTGAAAACCTGACAGGTGTGTTATATGTTTTGTTACACTATAATCATTATATTTAATTATCAATTTTAAGACTTACTTACTTTTAGTTTATTTCGTCATCTTTATTACAGTGTTGTCAAAGACGAGAGACGCGGTCATAGCTAAAATAATATTGAAGGGTGCGTTCAGATACGCAACAGTGTGTAAATCCACAGATTTTAGTGATAGATTCCTGAATTATCAAGTAACTTGAGATAACATAGAAATGAACGAATAAATTGAACCTAACTCCAGGCCTACGATATAACCTTGCAAACAGAGTTACGAGTATCTGGATACAACAGTTCCCTGACCTATTTACCTATATCCGACTGAGGCATCATCTGATGTAATGTACCTATCTACTACATAGTCGCACGTTGGTCTACTTAGCTTAGATACAACTAGTAGGTAAACAGTAGATAGAGGTTCTGTTGATTAGGTAAGTACTATTTTTGTCTTTAAGATTAAAGTAGTCTTCAGGGTAGACCCAAAAAGCGATGGCGCGACGATCTGGATGCATTCGACACAGAGTTGCCAAAATTTGTTCGAGGCCGGGACACAAGGTGGGAAATGGGGGAGGCCTTTGCCCAGCCGTGGGACAAAACAGGCTAAGTAAAAACATAAAATACACCTCAAATTAACAAATCAAATTACTTAATTCATTAGGTTCCTATGGGAACGGCACAAATTCGAACTACCTTGCACTTATGGAACCAGTTTTAAAGATTTGGGCCGTTTTAAGAAAGCCTTCTTTAAAATAGTACCTACCCATCATTGACTCTACCATTATTTATTTTTAACCAATAAAAAAAAAAAGTAGGAGGTTCTTAATTCGTCGCGTATTTTTTTTCTGTATGTTCGCCGATTACTCGAAAACGCCTAGACCGATTTGGACAATGCTTTTTTTGTTTGATACGGATAACTCATATTACAACAGTTTATAGAAATGTTAACCATTTAAAAATATTTTCGCGTAAATGTTAAATACAATATTTTACGTAAAACTTTTTCATTTTCAATTTCCCTTTTAATCTGTCAACTGCATCGATTATTTGATAAATCGGAATGTTATCATCGCGTAAGCACGTGTGAGCGTGAATTAATGTAGTATTGTGTTATCTACTTTTACATAACAAGATAATTCATCGATTTTTCTGAAATTTACGACGCGTAAGTACATAATATTGGTTTTAATTAGAATGGAATCTTTTGCATTATTAGGTACCTGATTCTTATCATTGGTTAGGTATTTTTTTAACGCATCTATCTTATCTCATACAATTGCATAATGTTGTGTAATTTTCTTAGTTAAACGCTGACCAAAGTAGAATATTGTCTAGAATATGCTACTTCAGGACCTTATTAACGCTTTTCATGAAGTGAAAATCAAAATAACAAATTGCCTGGAAGAGACCGTTTTCAGCCGTAAGGCCGCCTATTGTGACACTGTTTTTTTTAATAATTTTAATTAATTATTTTGTTGTCATTTTCTGTAACTTGTGTGTGCAATAAAGCGTTCTATCTATCTATCTATATAGATTGATAGATAGAATTGTAAATCAATTCTAGGTATTCATTGCGACTGTGAATCTTCTGGTTTACCGTATATAAACAACTTTCACTGGCTTAGTCTATATAATTGTATGATTGCGCTAACAAGTACGATTCAGGAAGTGGTCGAACCGACCACCCAAGTCGTACAACAAAACAGGATTCATAACTAGTAATCGGGATTAGTTCATTTCATATTTGGTAAGTGGTTTCTAACAGAGCGTGTCGATCTATCTGTTCTCAACATAAATAGTTATCGAAGACTAGCTTTGCGAATAAACCCGCACAGATTTCTTCTCAATCTATACTAATATTATAAAGCTGAAGAGGTTATTTGTTTGTTTGTTTGAACGCGCTAATCTCAGGAACTACTGGTTCGAATTGAAAATTTATATTTGAGTTGGATAGTCCATTTATCGAGGAAGGCTTATAGGCTACTATTTATTTTGATATTCCCACGGGATCGGGACTTACGCGGGTGAAACCGCGGAGCGCAGCTAGTCTATATTTTATAATATTATAAAGCTGAAGAGTTTGTTTGTTTGTTTGAACGCGCTAATCTCAAGAACTACTGGTTCGAATTGAAAAAATATTTTTGTGTTGGATAGTCCATTTGTCGAGGAAGGTAATAGGCTATTTTATATTTCGATATTCCCACGGGATCGGGAGTTACGCGGGTGAAACCGCGGAGCTCTGCTAGTTTAAAAATAGTGTCTTGTTTACCTTTCAAACTCCATCGTTAGTCGATTGCTAATTAAGTATTTCTTTAGATATAATGTTATTGTATTTCATCTCCTTAATTGCTTTTATTTTCTAAACCAATTTTTACTATTTAAAAGAACACTAGTCTATTTTCTTTAATACGACTTTTACAGTTAAAATAGATAACATTATTTACCTGAAGTTAATTTAAATAATTTTGGAAATTCCGATTTCTCCAGTTACAATCATCACACCTGATAAAGATAACACAAAACAACAATTATCATTAGAATATTTTATCTGATAACAACAGAGAAGTAGCGAATGGTGTAAACTAATAAACGCTGTAAATTCAACGTGGGAAACAGCCGCGTGAAAATCAATGTTGCTATGCCTAATACCAGGATTTTTTGGGAATGGCAATAACGTAACTGATAGTCTTAAATATGTAACTCAATGTATCCTAGCATTTTTTCCATACAAATATGTTCTTCAGTTTCAATCATTTTTCTTGACTTCATAACGTCTAATAAATTGATGGAATACTTACCTGCATTTACACAAAAGTGTCATGTTCCGGTAACATGACACGTGTCATTCCCGATGTGTGACGTCATGCGTCATGGTAACATGAGAGTATTTATTAAAAAATAATATCGGTCATCTGGGCTTGTGTTATGGTGACGAGTGAAGAATAGAAGGACTTATACAGGGTTATTGGAAATTATACTAGCAAGCCGTTGAGGGTTACTTCTGTGCACCTTATCAAACAACTTTTGTTCTACGACTTTTGGAAATTCGAACATTTTTACTTGAAAATCAGCTGTTCCTTACACGGAAAGGTCATTAACCTTAAAATTTTACATATTTTCTAAGTTTTATCTACTGTTCTTAGTCTGAATGACCTTTGTTTTAAAAAATCAGCAGTTTTTCGAATTTACATAACCTTAAAATTTTCATTTTTTTTACGAATTTTGCAAAAGTCGTAGAACAAAAGTTGTTTGTTAAGGTGCACAGAAGTAGCCCTCAACGGCTTGCTAGTATTTTCCCCATTATGCACGGAATCAGCAAGTAGTGGGAAAAAGTGAACAAAAAGTTCACAAATCTCCATTGATGGGGAAATTCATTGGGGAAAATTGAACTAACCCATAATTTCCAATAACCCTGTGTGAGAAACAAAAAGAAAAAAAACTTATAAAGGATTAAAAATCTCAATTTTTCATCGTTTTAATATGACGTTATCACGTAGAATTATCGTCCGTAAACCAACTTTGCAGACAACCTTTTTTTTTTTCATAAAACCAAAAATTTCTGTAGGTTCATAAGCCTGATTGACTTTTAATTTTTTTTTAGGTTTATAGGGTCATATCTTCTTTTAGTAATTCGTTGTTAAAAAAAGGAAACCAAGAGTCAACCATGGTTTTTTTTTTTAAATTGAAAGATTGATACAAAAGCTTTAGTAATTAATTTTTTTAGGTTTAAGAAACATGTCATATTTTATTTACCAATCCGTTGTTAGATTGATCTAGCTAGAGACATTACCTATTCAGAAACGAAATAGGGGAATACATCAGTATAGTGAAAGCAATACCCGCATACTATCTTAATTGAATATGGGAAACAGCAGTTTAACGCGTGAAGATCATTTGCAATTATTAGAAGCCAAGGTGGTGCGTGGCTGCTGCAACCTTGCTTATTACTAGGCCACTTCATAACGAATTAACTGCATCATCTCCTATTGTTACGTTAACATGACACATTTGAATAATCATCTGTATTGCTTTATACATTCCAACATTATGATATGGTAATGCAAAACTGTGGGTATACCTACCCGGTGGTCTAATATAAATACAGACTAAATTGTTGGCTGGTTTCTAAACTTTTTAGTTAAGAAACCCGCCCTTAAAGCTAGTAATGAAAAAGAAAAGATAGATAAGATAGCGAAATTACTGAATTGATTTTGATAAGAACTAAAGAACCTGTTAATTTTGAAAATTTGCAAACAAAAGTATAGGTAATTGTTTTTTTGGAAAATTAGCAGGTTCGATGCTGGTTTCAGTTTCAGCTTTCATTAAAATTGGGCACTCCTTTCAGCATTTAGTATTCAAGTGAACATTTAAACATATAAAAAGCATACAAAGTTATGATTAAGTACCGTGGTGGTAATAAAATTATTAACTTTTCAATGATTTCTAAAATTAATATCGCATATCAAAGTTTAATATTTTAACTATAGACATTAAATATCGCAATGTAAGTTTCTATAATAGTGCACGCCTCTTTATCAGAAAAATCAACATAAAATATAAATATTTTCAACATAATAAATACCTACTGCTTTTAATTTCTTTGTTCAATTGTTTTGTTTCTAATCTAAAATTCATCAATTGAAACATTATTCCTGATCATAATATTATTTATTATCTATTGATTAATTATGATGGATTCGCTTGATTAATAAATCTATTGCCGAATTAATAAGACATTCGTATGTCACATTAAATTTAATTGAACGATTAAGTAAGATATTAATTAAAACTGTTATTTTAAAGACAATACAATTATTGTAGAGAAAACTGCAGTATAGTGCTCTATGTAATCTCTGTCGAAATACCTACCTAATTGTCAATCCATTATACATTATTGAACACAAAACTTGTTAAACTCGAAAACATAGAGACCAATGGTCTCTTTAAACTATTTGTATTAAACACAGGCCCGTTATAATCAATCAACCTTAGATTTCTACACAAGTTTGAACCTTATAGCATTGAAATAAGGGCTTTACATATAGTAAATTGAGTATAAGTTGTGTATTATTGTGGGAGCGAAGAGGAGTGCGCGTGAGAACGTCATTGTCTTGGTGCGCCCGCACATGAGGTCACGGTTTGATTGCGGTGAATCAATTGTATTAACTATTTCGAGGGAGTGTGCGTTTGCCCTAATTGTGTTGTAGATATAAATTAATAAACAAACGTTGCGCTGCTACGCTTTATCGCATTGACGAATAGAGGTCAATACTCATCGTGTCCCAAGATAAAACCAAAAATCATTATCATTACATAGTATAAAACAAAGTCACTTTCACACAAGTATTAGTTTTATTTTAAGATATAAATTAAATTAATCTATGTAGTAATATGTAAGTACATATTTAATTTATTTATCTACATAACTATTTATCTTTTTATTATTCTTATTTTATTTACGTAGGTCGATTTTATGGTTGTGACACTTGAGACTCGCCAGCTCTACTCGCGGTGCGAAGCGTCATCCGCAAAGGATGCCTGCCGGCCGGAAGACCAGCTGCTGTAGCAACCTATTGTTGTTACAGCTATTTTTGCTGAGGCAGAGCATTTTTGGAGGCACACGGCTCCTTAGATCTTATTTTTTTAAATAGAGATTTTTTTCTGCTGTTCTTATTCTCTGATTATTTTGTCTTTCAACTTTATACTTTTTTGTACTCTAATATTCTTTTTCATTTTCTGTATTTTTAATGTTCTTATGGTTGCTTGTCAACATCTCTTAAATTAAATTGTTCTAAATATTTATTCGTGTCGTGTGCTTGTCCAAATAAATGTTTTTGAAGTTATACTTCTTTAGGCGCGTTATGAAAAAATGATGAGAGTGAAATTTTACAAAAGCGTCACACAAAATTCTCACGTCACACAAAATTCTCACGGGAGAAGTTGTTTAAATCTAAATTGAACTTTATTGATTGTGTTGACAATCCTTTTCCAGTCCAGAGTTTTTTGTCGGACGAGTATTTTGTCGGACGAGTTTTTCGTCGGACGAGTTTTTTGTCGGACGAGTTTTTTGCCGGACGAGTTTTTTGTCGGACGAGTTTTTGTCGGACGAGTTTTTTGTCGGACGAGTTTTTTGTCGGACGAGTTTTTTGCCGGACGAGTTTTTTGTCGGACGAGTTTTTTGTCGGACGAGTTTTTTGTCGGACGAGTTTTTTTTTTTTTTTTTAATAATGCCAAAGAAGTATAACTTCTCACGCGCGTACATAAGTACACGCACCCATTTTTTTTCTATTCTATTCTATACTTTCCACTGTCTGCCCCTATGTATGCTTATATCTTTGAAACTGCGCAACGGATTTTGATACAGTTTTTTTAATAGATAGAGTGATTCAAAAGGGAGGTTTATATATATAATACATGCGTAATATAGCCATGCTAAGCTTGGGCGGGTCGCTAGTTTACCATAAAATGAGACTTAGAATTAACGATGGCCTGGCTATGTTCATCGCCAGCTTCTTTATCTTGAACGAAACGCAAAAATAAATGTATTTGAATTCTATTATTGTCTCTTATTTATATAACATGCTGTTACATCAGATAGATAGATAGATAAATTCTTCATTGCAAACACCATTTGTAAATTACATTCAATAAAAAAATAAGTGTTACAAAGTTCGGCTATCTCTTCCAGGCAACCTTTGGATGGACAAGAAATTGAGGAAAGTGAAGGGTAGGGTGTCCAAACTTAGGAAATAAAGTGGGATGCAAATAACAAAAAAAACATAATACTTAATCACTTTGTTTTTCAAATTGTTTTAATTATAACTTGCAAACTTGCTAAATACCTACTTATCTATATCAATTCAGAGTTCCATTTGACTATAAGTAGGTACACGGAAATGTTATACATGACATTTTAATCAAGGTCGTAGTGTTAATTGCTCTATTTAGACTGGTTTGTAGTTAGTTTCTTAAATTATGGTCATAGAAACGTTTTGCCGCTTCGTTCGATTTGACCCGATACCGGGCCGCTAAGATGTCGTATCAAAATTTAGTTTTAACTGCTGTTGAATTTTTGAATTTCCTTATCTAAACCAATGTTATGATAAACTTAGAATGTGCCTTTTTTATACATTTACTAAATTAAGAAGTCACAAAATTTGTAGCATCTAAATTTATAGTAGTGAAAATCGTACGTACAGTATGGGTCATAAGTAAATGATCAGTTTGCTACAATAATATTATACTATCAACTAGTATTACTTACGAACTTCTTCTAATAGACGTTACACACAAACATAAATACTTGAATTAAAAGTACTCAGTGTGATTATTATTTTCAACATGTTAGCTATGTGTTTAGTTGGCCGAGCGGTAATAGCCGCCACCCGCTACACCATCCGACGCGGGTTCGATTCAAAGGTTACGTTGTTATAATGTTCAAATAGTGCTACATAGGATTGTAAACGTTACGGTGGGCAGTTCTTTCATTTTTTTTATTTGCATTCATATGGTAGGTACAATAGGTGTTACAATAGGCATACAAGTTCACATATGAGCCCTGCCGGGCATTGCAATTACGTGCGGTGACAGACCGAGGCTTTCCTTACTATACGTAGGTATACAAATAAACTTGTCAGATAAGTTACTAGTTATATGCTCAATTAGGTAATTTAGTGTTAGTTATTAGTTAAGTTGGTCGCTTGTTCATTACGTTTTCGCAACAACGGTGAATTCGGAACCTAAGCCGGCAGAGACTTTTGACCGTTGATTGTACATAGTTATGTACCGCGGGTACAAAATGCTCCTTTATACTAGTTCGTATAAAGCAGCATTTTGTAGCCGCGGTAACTTTTCTGACCGTGACCATCGTAGTCCGATTCACCTACGCTCTCTGCACGCCATCAAACTTGACCCCTCCATTTCCGACGAAAACTCGAGGCTGTAAGGTAAATATTACTATTTGAAGGTCTTAACTTTCTGGTTAAGATGCAAGTTGACGCCTACGCATCAAGTGTCACTGTGGTGCCTTTTCGCTTTGTAATTCAAATACCAAGATGTCGAGAAATTCATTGACGGCGCTAGGTTCTTCGCGTATTGTCATCTCTTACTAATATGGTTGAGTTAACTCTGATTATTTAAAATGTTAAGTGCGTGTTTAAGTTTGTCGTGTTATATCGGTCTTTGACACGGGTTTTAGAGTTTGAACAATCAATTAGATTACTGCAGACAGTCGTGTAACTGTAGATTAGTCATGACAAAAATAGCATGTCACTCGATATTTCACACTGTGAAAAAAAATCGCAAGTAGCAGATGCTACAAAAAATCACTCTGACTGCTACCAATGCTAATAATTACAAAGTGAAAAATCATTTACATTAGCACAAATAGCAGACCATGACAAATTGCGAAAAATAATTGTCACCCGTGTGAAAGCTATTTTTCACTCAGATGTGAAAAATAATTGTCACCCGTGTGAAAGCTATTTTTCACTCAGATGTGAAAAGTAGCAGTAGCATTCACACTGTGAAAAATAAAATCATTTGTCACATTAGCAATGATTTAAAAATAGCATTCATTTCCATGCCTACTGTAGATACTACTACGATTCAAGGTAATACCTTGTGTTAGTAGCGTGTCGATAGTTAAGTAATGAGAATTAGGTGGTTGTTGTTATTTTATGGTACTTAGCATAAAACGCTTTAATTCTCTAGTTCTCTACTTCTTTGACGACCCAGTTGGCACAATGGTCACCATGCCGGTGTGCTAAACACAGGGTTGCGGGTTCGATTCCCACCTCAGACAAGTATTTATGTTTAGATATTTGTCTGTGGTCTGGTTGTTTCTATGTATAATATGTATGTATATATTACAAAAAAAGTATATAAGTATATCTGTTGTTTGTTACCCATAGCACAAGGTTAGTTACTAGCTTGGGGCTAGATGGTGATGTGTGGAATGTCCTGCAATATTTATTTATTAGTTATTATTTTCCTTGAATATTTTTGCAGGTGTTACTGCTGGTTCTTATTATCAGCTTCCTATGTTAAGTAGCTGAATCTGTGTGTATGTATTTCGAGTTACCCAAAAGATGCTTGTCATTTTGCAATAAGTACTTATGTAAAACTCTATTTAGTACTATTTTTATAAGTATGATAGCAAGACAACACTTGAATTTATACACAAACTAGCGACCCGCCCCGGCTTCGCACGGCTATATTATGCATGTATTATACATATAAACCTTCCTCTTGAATCACTCTATCCATTAAAAAAAACCGCATCAAATTCCGTTGCGTAGTTTTAAAGATCTCAGCATACAAAGGGAAATAGGGACATAGGGACGGCGAAAAGTGACTTTATTTAATACTATGTAGTGATATAAAAAAAATATGATAAAATTCCCCGAGTTTCTAGATTACAATGAAATTGATAGTGTTTTGTGAAATAGATGTGGAAAAAAGCAGCATTATATGTTAAAGCAGCAGTTATATGTTTTAAATTTTCTTCAGCAGCATCTGACACTATTACACATTATAGGAGCTTCAAGAATCTAAACTTCTTGCAAACAAGTCATTTTTGCTCGAAGTTTTGCCATTATTCTTTGGTTCTTAAACTGTACTGACTCACTTATAATTTTGTTACTTAAAATAGCACTTCGTTTATTAAAATTGCGTTGCATTGTATCGGATGTGAAGACTCGAACAGTCGAAGCGGCCGTGACCAGTCGGAGTATGTAGGTGACCTCCCCAAAACCTTCAGCTCTTCGATCTTTTTCTGTTTACTTCACAATACATAACAATTACTTGACAACTCTCATAAATACCTTTTTAACACATCATTTTAAATGATTTAGATTGACGTTTTTTTGGTTGAATTGTTTCCTATATTGTACTTATCTGGTTTTGTTAAGGATATCCTACTAATATCCTACTTCCTACTAATATTATAAACGTGAAAGTTTGTATGTATGGATGTCTGGATGTATGGATGTTTGTTACTCTTTAACGCAAAAACTACTGAATGAATTTTATTGAAACTTTACAATAATATAGCTTATACATCAGAATATAACATAGGCTATAATATTTTATAAAGATATTGTGTGAATTGTCGAAAATATAACGAAAAGTGTCGAAAAAGTGACAGATGTCAAAGTGACAGATGTCAAAGTGGCAGATGTCAAAGTGACAGATGTCAAAGTGACAGATGTCAAAGTGACAGATGACATCTGTTAAATGTCACTTTGACATCTGTGAAATTGCTTAGCGTTTTTTGTCATATATTTTCACTGGATCGGGACTAACGCGGGTGAAACCGTGGGGCGCAGCTAGTATTATGATATAATGTCAAATTTTATTCATTTAACAGTATTGCTTTTTAGGGTTCCGTAGCCAAAGAGTAAAAACAGGACACTATTACTAAGACTCCGCTGTCTGTCTGTCTGTCTGCCACCAGTCTGTATCTCATGAACCGTGATAGCTAGAGAGTTGAAATTGGACATTTGGAATATAGGGACATAGGGACAGAGAAAGCGACTTTGTTTTATACTATGTAGTGATAGTGAAGTCAAGATCTACGGCAGATATATGTAGAGAGATAGATATGATAGTGTCGAATTAGCTAGAAATCTGATTATAATTAAAGGAAAATTATTAAATTGACACGCAGTTCAAAATCGCAGGACGCCCGGATGTCATCGTAATAACTCGAACGTAATCTGAGTTACTAGTAGGTATTTAACAACTCACAATAGTTTTATGGAGATCTCAGTTCGACCTTCAATTCTTAGTTCTTATATACGTTTGACATCACGGTGACATGTGCGAACAGCACGTGAACTTAGTCGACACGTGCTAAAACGAGAATATATACCAATCGAAAACCGAATTATATTTACAGATGCAGTCATTTTTATGTAAATAGTAATACGCTTGTTAATCGTAATCTTAAAATCGATTTCGAAATCGATAAGAAGATGATCAGACAATTAGCCATGATATTATTTTAACACGTAGATTTAATAAGACACCGTTTTATCTTAGGAATTTACGATGAATTGAAAATTCGTTTTAAATAGGATTGAGCCAATTAACTTAAGGACTGTATTAGCATTAAATCGATAGTTATGATGTGTTTGAAAATATTGGTTTAAGTAATATGTGTAATACCTATTTATTTACGTCATTTAGCTATCAATTAGCCAATCACAGTTTTTCTATGGACCATGGTTTTTTCACACTTACAAAAATAAGACAAAGTCTGATTAATTAATTAATAGCTAAAGAATGAAAAGGGATACTAAGTTTCTCTCGGTGTCTCTGTCATAAATAGTAGTACTACTTTATGGCTAGTAAGATCGTTAGAACTAACTTACCGATATAAAAATAAATTTATGAGACAAAATTCTAGTTAAGTAAGTATTTTTATACATTGCGTTTATATTTTGAAATACCTACCTACATGTTTACATGAGTAGGTAAGTATTAATAATGTTTGCTCGACTTCTTAACAAGTATGAAATCATTAAAACGATGTTACATTTTTTAAACATAAATGTTATGAGGATCGAAATACGTGTCTTAAACCGAAATGAGCTTCCACATACTCGCAAACCTGTAAATATTTAGACAACAATTATCAGCGAACCACAGTCTTCTAACTAATCTGTTGCTATCTTCGTTTCAAACACAACTAAGGAAACATGACTTGGTGCATAAACCATTGCTACTTTTATAACAATCTCAGTTACGATCTGTTCACATTTAGCCGGCAATGATTTTAGTGCATATCGTTTTTTATGTTGATAGAGTTAATGTCTGATATACTATAGTAAGTGGTTTGATTACTACGTAATCGTCTGGTATGTACCGCAATGATATCATTTGTTGAAGATCGCAGTCACGCCCGTCAACATTTCAAACGAGAAACCAAGGCTGGCTCCATTACTTCTACACTCACTATTCTGCAATATTTGTGTCATATCAAAATTCATTACAATCAGTCTTATTAACTTAATCCTAAAGATGTACAATAATGTTCTTGCGAATTGGATTAATTCGAAAATGGTTAAAACTGGTTCAGATGGTTAATTGAACACGTTTTGGATGACTGGTTTTGGATATATTTTTAACTTCGAAGCGATAAGATATTATCAGTTAGACTAGTTTGTTTGTTTCCTTTGTTATATAATACCACAAACATACGCAAGAAATACTTATATTTTATTTCCTGGAAAAACGAACCCTTATTTTTTTTTTCTCTCTTGTTTGGCCCCAGGAACTTATGCCATTTTCATTTTGTTCTTCATTTTCAGCAGGTTTTTTTTTTCTTCAGTTATGGCTTCGCACGGTTTGTGCATATAGCCAGTATCAAGTAATATTTTGCATCAAGTTATGGCCCGATTTACAGAAATCGGGCTCAAAGTGTTTCAAGATGGTCAAGTCGTCAAGTCACAGTTTGTCAAGTTAGGGGTCATAGTAAAGCGGTGGCTACTTTACTATAACCTTGTAGGAGATTTTGGAGGCAACGAGAAAAGTCCATGTTTGGCACTGATTTTTACTTTCACTACACTTGTGCACTTTCACAGAACTAAATTAGATAACTTTCCACCGGAATTATACAATTTAACTCGGTTTACAACTAAGTTTCGTGTAAATAAAACTGCAGCACGACATGTTGTTGGCTCGTTCCCGCCAAAACTCAAACGAACCCTTATTTTAAAATTTCTTAAGTTATAAGTTGTAATAGTAGAAAAAAAAAAGGTTTTATTAATAAAAAAAAAAATCTATGTTTCTTTGGATAATAAGCATTAGGACACAAATTCATAGATTTTAAAATTCATATCTGTCTGTCTGTTTGTTACCTATGTTAAAAACTACTGAACCTTGATTAATTTTTACTATTTGATAATTAGCTCTATTTTCTGGGAAGGTCCTGGTATGCATTACATCAAAATTCATAAAGAAAAAATTGAATTATAAATAAAAAAACCTTACCAAATAAAGCTGCGAGGTAGGTAGGTACAGTTAGTGGATAAATAAACGTATTAATTTGATACCAATTCAAAAAACGGAGGTACTTAGGTACCTAAGATGTCGTAACTCCAATATTCATGGTTAGAATTTATGCAAAACATCTTATCGACATCCTGGCACGTGCGTAGCATACAAAACCGTATGGTGTCTAAATATAGAGGGTGCTATATCATTCATAAGTAACTATGTAAGTATATGCCTCCTGTCGTTTGTCACATCTATTTGTGTAAAAATTAGGCGTATATAGCTTGTTTAGATAATTGTTAATTAAAGTTGCCTTATCACTACTTATTATAAAATAACTAGCGACCCGCTCCGGCTTCGCACGGCTGTATTATGCATGTATTATACATATAAACCATCCTCTTGAATCACTCTATCTGTTAAAAAAACCGCATCAAGATCCGTTGCGTAGTTTTAAAGATTTAAGCATACAAAGGGATATAGGGACAGAGAAAGCGACTTTGTTTTATACCATGTAGTGAAGTCACTATTCGCCGTCCCTATTACCTTTGTATGCTTAGATCTCTAAAACTACGCAACGGATTTTGATGCGGTTTTTTTTAATAGATAGAGTGATTCAAGAGGAAGGTTTATGTGTATAATTTTTTATAAGACCAATAAGTAATCCGTCTGTCTGTTTAATTTGAAATAACAGTAATTTTACTAATGGTCTTGTATTAAGAGTCTAACATATTCGAATCCTACAAAAGTGTTAACGAGGAAAGGGTACTGGCTCTCTCTCCATACAAACGTAGTCGGCTGTTTTCTCCCTGAATGATACTACAGCAAATATTTTTGTTGCATAAAACTTATAACTGCCATGACCATGACCTATGTCTTATTTTTTATATAAGTATACTTAATTTGCTTTTTTTTAACTCTCACTTTCTATGATAATTAGAAAATGAAAAAAAAACTAAGATACAGTAATGGCAGTTATAGGTTTTATGCAACAAAAATATTTGTAGTGTCGTTATCCAGGGAGGAAACAGTCGACTACGTTTGTATGGAGAGAGCGCCGGTACTCTTTCCTCTTAAGGAGTTTTTTTTTACATATTTAAAAAAAATATATAATATAATAGCCAATGTATAATAGCCAATAGGCACAAGAATTGAAACCTATTGAAAAGTGTTTGAGAAAAAAATTAAAGGTTTCCGGCTGTAAGTACTGTGAAAGGTTATTTTCTTATCACCTTATGTACTTTTTGAACGCTTGGTAATTTTTAATTATTTGTATTTTATTTATGTAATTCTGTAGTAATATGCACTACCTGTACCTACCTTATTTATAATGTTATCGACATATGAAATACCTACATAATTGCTATTATTTTTTTTAGCTTCCCGAATAAAATATAATAGCTTTGCCTAATATGTAAACCACGTTGGATATTCATTGGTCGTTCTAGTCTTGTAAACGGTTACCTGCGTCCGCGCAACCTGTGTGGCCCAATGACATGGGTTTACTCATCGATATCTAATGAGCGTAGCGCCATCTATTAATTAAAAATAAATTAGATTTTGTGAAATTTTGAAAAAAGAAGGCATATTAGAAATGAATAAATGAGTTGCACTATAGGTGCTTAAAATTCCCAATATTTTTTGCAATCAACGATTGAAAAAATAACAAAACAATCAATGATTTGCAATCAACCATACAAGTTAAAAAACATATTTAACAGTTGTCGAATTAAATACTTATCAGGATTTTCCGAGTAGAAGTCTTTAGGTCTAGGTTATAATTACTTTACAGTACTATATTATGTATTTACATATTGACTACATCCATCTTTCTTATACCTTCATGGTAAAATTTAAAACTACAAAAAACCTAGTCATACTCAACCTAAAACCTCTAAAAATCGCCAAATCCCGTACGACAGACAAAAGAATAAAAAAGTAAATCATTCGAATGTAACGCGGTATCTTTGATGGATCCTTCTTGCCTATAAAGTTTTAATTTTTGTATAAAGGGAGCAGGTAGTAAAAAATTGTCTTACAGACGTTGAATGTCGGCGACCATCAAAGTAGCATAAGATGCTCCCACGGCTGTATTTTAAAAATATCCAATGGACTTTTTAAGAGCAAACAAGCTGGTACAACTCTTTTTGTAGTAGTAGGTACCTATGTGACGTTTGTTCACTTTCAGTGGGAATGTTTGACATGAATGTATTGATCACCATTGTCGATCGTTGGTAGGTTAGGTACAGTAAGGGTAATAAGTAAATGATCAGTTTGCTACAATAATACTATCAACAAGTATTGGAGTTACGACCTTCTTATAATAGACGTTACACACAAACTTAAATACTTGAATTAAAAGTACTCAGTGTGATTAATATTTTCAAGATGTTAGCTGTCTTTAGTTGGCCGAGAGGTATAAGCCGCCACCCGCTACACCAACCGACGTGGATTCGATCCACAGGTTACGTTGTTATAATGTTCAAATAGTGCTGTAAAGGATTGTAAACATTGGACGGGGTTTATAATTTGTAATTATTTGTAACGTGTACCTATCTGTGTTTTTGTTTTTAATTTTTAAATGTGGAATTGTAATACTTATAGATACGATTGGAAAATTAACTTTTCAGGAAGTGGTATTTACTTAACTTTACTTAAGATGAAGTTTTATGCCAAAAGAATGTTTCATAAGATAGTACCTACTATTGCGACACAACTAACTTTACTAGCAACGAATAACTTTTTCGTCATATATATGGACCCCACTGGTTAACATTTTCGAGAAATCTCATAAAATTAATATATTTTTCTATTAACCCATTCAGTGTTAAATACACATCTAAATTCCAATGCATGGCGCATCATACAATAAAATAAACCAAGCTTACTAATCGTCACAGGTTAAAACCGGCTACAAATGGTAATAAAATACATACACAACACATACGTGAAGTGTCGAAACGCAGTTATCTCCGATATAAATAGTGCGAGGCGGTGCGAGCCGAGAGCGGCGCAGTGACCGACCATCGACAGCGATCCCGATAATCGGGCAAATGTTTGAGTTTCTCTATTTTCAAATCGGGTCGGTGCGGTGGTAGTCGATCGAGGAGGAGAGCTGCTCTAACTAACGCATGAGTTTACGTTAGCGGTTGCGTTGCGGGTGTTTAGTAAGCGGTCGGACAGGTTAATGCAGGCGAGTGCCCGGTGCCCGATGCCCAACACGCTGCGGTGTGAGGAAAGGGTATCGGAGGAGCAGGCGGGCGTGTGAACGCGCCGCGTTAATTGGCGTGCGGAGTGTCCGTCTGTCTTCGCGCCACGCGCCTCTGTGCGCCCGCGCGTCAACTCTGCACCTATCGACAAGCGCGCGCGCATCTCATACTCGTTCACATTTGAATATAAAACAATAAAATGCTAATATTGTACATAACTTCGTTTAATTGCATTTTTACTTTCTTTTTATAGTATTGCGTAAGGCTTACTTTGAACTATCATTGTTGAGAGTTCAAACCACTAAAAATTTTAATACCGATGAACTTTTATTTATTTACACCTAGGACAATTTATAGACATACTAATTTTGCTCTTTTTATTACGAAGTCACAGTGTAGGTAAGTATCTAATCTAAGTAATAAAATAAAGGTCTAAGCGAATAACTACGACCAGTTGCAAAATACATAGTTGACAAACATACCTACATAGTTATACATACGTACTACGTTATCACTAACTTTGTTATCGATGCTAAGTCGTACAAGGACGCGTATGGCACACCGCACTCGTCCTGTTACCTTATTGTATTGCATCATGATCACTGTGTAAATACCCTTAATGACTAAAGTACCAGAGTATAGGCATCTAGGAAAATCCATCTAAGAATTTATAAGAAACACTTTGTCATAGAAATTCCAATATCGATAATTAAAAATTAGTGAATCATTTGTAAAATAGTAGAAAAACGATATAAATCATTTTAAAACTCTACAGTTGAAAAATAACCTCTACTTAATGTACTCTACTATGTTAATAAACCTAGAAGAATAGGTTCTTTATTTCATATCGTTTTTAATAATGAAAACAGCATTACGGTCACGATATGTCGATTCAGTATATTTTTTTTCCAAAGGTAACCGTTTGACCACTATCACACCTACCTGGTGGTGACGATGCGGCCTAAGATGAAGCACTCTTTCCTAGAAGATACCTATTCACTCGCGACTTGATGATTCTTGCATTAATCTATTTTTTTTTTTAACTTTGCAATAAATGATTATTTATTGCAAAGTTATTTTAAAGATCTTCAAATAGGCTTAATTAAGTAACAATAACTTACTCATTACAGGCATGCAATATAATAAACTTATATACTAAATGAATATTATCATAATAATGTTATAGATACTTAGATAGGCAATTTAAAAAAATACCTTTGTTTCTCCATAAAACTCCCCAAATTGAACACGTCAGGAAAGACAGACGCAGTATGCTATAGAGCTATTTAAAAAGAAGGAACTTGTTTATCAATCACAGCAGACTATTAAAGAAGAAAAATACAATAACATCTAAATGAAAATGTTGTTATCCACATATGAAGGTGGAAAATAACCACTCGCTCCAGCTATAGGAGTATAGTATAGGTATGACGCAGCGTCTGGCTGCTGCGATCGGGATAAATATGGTTTCACATACATTGAGAACTTGGGACATTTTTTACTAATGTAATAAATATTGCAGGACACTGCACATAGTGCCATTTAACCCCAAGCTGAGCAATTTGGCTTTTTGAAATGTTTTCAAGTAAAAATGTTTGTCCAATATTTAGAACCGCGGCGGAATTTAAACTCGCGACCTCACCTGAAAAATTTAGAAATATATTCTCTGAAGAATATTTTCAGAACCGCCTCGTGGTGGCAAACCTACTATCTATACTTATAATAAAGGAAGAGAGAACAAAAGTCTGTACATGGAAACAAATTTTAAAAAATTAAACTAGGGACTTATAAAATAATCAAATCATTATTAACTAGGCTTTTAGTTACCAGATCAGGTAAAAGTAGAAAAAGTTTACTGGGAATCATTTGCAAAATAAGATTGCAAGAGTATTTTTTATTTTAAATATTTGTATACTTTTTCATTTAAGTATTCATTTTTCATCTAAAGATCAAACATACCTATATTTGTTCCACGGCGAGAATTGCAACTTTCTGCGTTACAGGTGGGTGTTTCGCCCACAGCGCCACAGAGGTCGTTAAACTAATATTAGTCAACTTAAGATATACTCAATCCTTTCCGGCTCAAAATTATGATAGAGTAGGCCGACAGAAAACTCTGAACTGCACGAAAACACCAGCAAATTATTTGTCGGTAATGAATCAAAACGAACCGATATTTGACTTTGTTTAATAGTTTGGAAGTGGATTTTTGTATGTTTATAAAAAATATCAGCACATTTTACCCTTTTAGATCCTCTCTTAGCGGTCTAGGTCCTAAAAGAACCTTTATGCGAAGTTTCAGATCCGAAGCCTGAAACAACGCATTAAGGTTCTTGAAAAAAAATCCCCATAAGTTTTTTGTGCCTTCTTTTCATTGGTGAGCCTTTGAGAGCGAGAGATTTGACCTGTAAATTGTATTTTTTTACCAATAAACTACTATTGACTATTGAGCACGTTCCGAAGGCACAAATAATAACTTAGTTTTTAAGATTTCAATGTGATTTCATGCAAATAAGTTCAAATGAATGAAGAAACTTTGACTGTGATTATTGACTTCGTAGCTCAATGAAATGATTATTATTGATGATTATTTTTCTTCATAACATAGTATGAAACAAAGTCTCTTCTCGCTGTCTATCCCTATGTATGTTTAGATCTTTGAAACTATGTAACGGATTTTGATGTGGTTTTTTTAAATAGATAGAGTGATTTTTCAAGAGGAAGGTATGTATAATACATGCACAATATAGCCGTGCGAAGCCGGGGCAGTTCGCTAGTCTTTAATAAATAGGAATTGTTAACAATTGTTCCTATTCTTCATGTTCGTACATTATGTAGTGAAACCTAGCGAACGCGAAGCGAAGTTAGTTTTGTAATCTGTATATGTGCATTATACAACTAGTAGGTATGTACGTATGTGAGCAGTTGTGTAGGTATTCCACTATCGTTTTGTACTTGCATAATGTGAAATGTACCTACTTGTGTAGGTT